>OZ026836.1:17268988-17943988 GCA_964023205.1 Lutraria lutraria
CAATAGTACCACTAGTTGTGTAAGTCTACATCCAAGTTTTGATACAAGTTGGATATGTTGCAAGTTATGTTGATTTTGAAAGCATGAGGAATAATTACAGTACGATCTCTGTAGAGCAACACCCTGTGGAAGCTGCAAATATTGACCATTGTTTAGAGGTTGTTGCTCTACAGAGGTTAAATCTATTGTAAGTATCAACTAAAGGGAATATTTGAAAACGTTGTTGTAGAGAGGTTGTTGCTCTACAGAGGGCCGCTCTGGGGAGGTTGTACTGTACATTGTTTGGCAATTCAAACTGTAAAAATATACTCATACATTTCCACGTTACTACCCAATTACGATTCTGAGTGGTTCAGTCAATTAAGCGTCTACTTTTAAACAATTATAGGGCAGAGGATATACAGTTTGACAAAATTATATACATGTGTTAATGGTAATCATTACATGTACATACAGGGCACTTTCAATCAGTTATGTATATCATAGTATTATTATGAATTTAAGGTAGTAAAAGTATGATAATCGACAAAAGGAGTTATTCCTACTGCAATACTATTAAATGTCGGTTATCACTACTTTTCATTTATAAAATATGAAACATTCTATCCAATTATTAATAATAATAATCATTATTTAATTAATTTATAAGCAATTATACAAACACATTTAATGTCATAAATTACAACATGGCTTTCAAACAACACATGCAAATCTGGAAATAAAAACAATAACGATCGACATGACATAAATATAAAAATATGGATAAACATTTTTAAAAATCCTTAGCCCTTTTTCTATAGTTTCGTCTTCCAGCCATTTTGCATATTTAGTAGGTATTGCTTCAGAGCATTCTTACAAGATGAAATTTTAGATTTTGAATGTACTGAAAGCGGAACATTACTCCAAACCTCGTAGGTATGAATGAGAATAATTTGTTTAAGTAAAACAAAACATATAAGCTTTTGTCTAACCAAGATACATATGCCCTTGCCGACACAAAATGCAAGAACATTTGTTTTCATACTCTCAGATAGAAAGGATTTATTCATTTCAAAAGATGTATTTTAGAATATTTATTTGAGCAAACTTCATAAAACTGAGTGTCCCAGGACAAGGTATTATCGATCCAAATACTTAGTACAGGTACTCCATATACATTGGCGATTTGTATAATCGTATTATTCAAAATAAATTTAATTTCTGAATTATTTTGTTGCTTATGTTTTAAATATAAAAAAACATAATACCATAAATTTTGTTTCAGTCAGATGTAGTTGCATAAATGGATTGCAATTGACAGGCAGGTAAAAGTACTGAAATACTAGTAAATTAATTACAAGTTGTAGTTTGTATTTACACTGCTCCAAAATGAAAAAAAACTTCATCAGTCTCAGTATAATTTGTTTAGCATGTACCTTGTTGTACGTGCTACTCAGGTTTTTTCAACATTTCGCCGTTGTAGGTATTATGCAAATGTTTTCGAAATGTTTCGGATCTAGTTTTGAAGCTCTTCTCATAGAGGAGTACATAACTTTATTTCATGGTCGCGGCTAGTCATACACTAATAGATTTGTTAAACTGAAAAAATAAAGATTTTCTTCTGTACATGTGGAGCAGTAGTGGGCTCCATGTGGAAGGGTAAGTATGTACTGGTTAGAATACAGTCCTAGAAACTGGTTAAGTGAACTGACTGTCGTATATAATTAAATTATTATTGAAAATTGGCGTTAAACCCACTGAAACGAACGATACCGATCAACTTGTTTCTTACAGGACTCCGTAGTTCTATCTATGACATCAGCTTGTTTCTAACAGGACTCCGTAGTTCTATCTATGGTATTTGTACAAACACTTCAGTACAGTTTTCATACATGTAATTTATTTTGTGCAGCATGCTTTTTCCCAAAATTTCTAAGTTCTAAATATTCAAGTTATATGTTTTCTTACAGACGATTTTGTCCAAGGCAAAACCGATGAAAAATGTAAGAAGACTTCCTTTGAAGAAAATACGAGTGCATGTATCTGACTTATAGTTACACATGGAAGTTAAGTTATCAAAATTAATTAGATAATATCGGTCTTGGGACTGACTATCGTGGATTAATCTATTTTAGCATTTATGCGTACACGACGTGAAACTCGGTTTGCACGTGCATGCAAGTTGAACGTGTGTTGTCACTTGAAATAAAACGCCTTGATATTTGTAAAATGAAATCCCTTAAGAAAAGTTTTGGCATTTTTAATATGCCAAGAACTTCAGGAAATCTGGTATGCTTGATGCAGTATGTCTAAAGAAAATTTGCAAGTGCTGTTTGAAAGTCGATCTTTAATAACGATTTCGAGCGACAGGACATACTGACGACTTACCACCTCGCGGATGTCCACGCGTTACCACACTTGTTCAAGACTGGCATATGAGAGCATTGATGGTTGGTAGGTGACCTGTAGCAGCGCGGCGTATATATTATTGGTGCTAATAGATTGGCTTTGACATACCAGACCGATTAGCTCAGTTGGTAGAGTATCTGCCTTGAAAACAGGAGGGCATGTATTCGAGTACCGCATCGGATACATTACTACACCAACAATGCATGAATCATCTTTTAATGCATGTCTGCATACCAACTTTATGCTATTGTTTAACGCCAGTCTGTATTCAATCAAAGTTATCGGTGGATTTTATTTTCATTCAGTATACATATGTGTGTAATAGGACTTTGGTGTTCGCGCGATTTACTATGGAACATTATAACTGTATGAACATAAACAGAACATGAGTGTGATTATATATAATAGATGAGTGTACAAATCTTTATATGGCATGCTCATTTATCATTACATGATGACTCTTTGCGTATTTAGTGTGGTAATTCAGACCAATATTGTGTTCACAACTTCACGATTTTTCGATGGGAAAAATTGAATATCTGCTTCGATGTATTGAATTCGACATTAATAATAATAACATTTTAGCTAGGGTTGACTCTAGGTAGCTCTGTTGACACCAATTATTAAAAATTTGAGTTATTTTTTAAAAAGTAACATAGTGTTAGACCAACTTGGTGCGGAAACCGTTATTTCTGAAATTGTAATCCTTGTATATGAATACAGTACAATATCTGTAGAGCAACACCCTGTGGGAGCTGCAAATAATCACGTCGTTTAGAGGTTGTTGCTCTACAGAGGTTGAATTTATAGTAAATATCAGTTTAGGGAAATGTTGAAGGTGTTGTTGAGAGGTTGTTGCTCTTCAGAGGGCCGCTTTATAGAGGTTTTACTGTACTATATAAGTGTGGTTTTGGTCCGTGTTGCCATTTTAGGTCATACTAGCAATTATACATTATCTCTGCAACGTGCTAGCTCCCATATGAAACAAACAAACCCGTTGCTATTTTATTATGCTAATCCGTTGTTGCATGATGCTTGTTTGTTATGACATAGTTCATATTCCATTATATGTTGTCAATTTGCCACATTAAAATATAATTGATACAGATTTTAGCATCATTTCTATTCTTTTTTTTATATAACATATACTAATTACATATTGTCGATAGTTTATGTTTGATAGCAATACTGTATCGATTTAACTACATGTATTCATCTATAGTTCATGGAATTCATTTCTAATACATGATAATCAACTTATATGATAATACTTACTATACAAATGTGAACATAATTACAGTGTCCTTTCATTGTGATGTCGCAAATTTTGTGACTATCTTCTGAATTCTGATACATGTATTTGTAATTGTATTATGTGTTTGGATTCTGATTACGATCAATCGTACATTATAATACGCTTTGTCAAATTTTGGAGCTGCTAGCTAATATCAGCTTTGCATTATAATGTATCTTCTGTATATATCTGTAAATATGTTGTCCTCATGGGCCGCAAGGCTTAATGGACTTGAATTTCAAATAAACATATATTTGCCGTTATATACTAGTAAAAAGTTGGCATCTTGAAATGACATATTCACAGCGTATACTAATATAGCAAATAGTCATTGTATGATGAAAAATGAACAGGGCATATCAAAACTGCACTTCACTTTTATGATATAGTCACAGCACAAAAAAGCTCTGCTTATGTTTAGGCAGCTATAATGAAAATAGAACTGGACATATTACAACTGCACGCCCCTTCATGTTTTTTTCACTTCACAAAATGGTTCTGCTTATGTTCAGCCAGCTGTGTATACCATAGTTTTCCGTAATGGTATAATTAAGAACTAACGTGCTGTGGATTTATATTGGTCTTGTGTATGTTTGGTTTATTTTCGGGACATTTTGGTTACAACTCCGAGAATTATTGTGAACACTTTTGAAGTTGATTGCATATAAAAGTCAAATCATTATATCATTAATGCAATTATTGATCAAGCCAAAATTAAAGAGAACAATCATACCAAGTTAGCGTCATAATATGACAATTTTGTTACCATTATTTAATACAAGCAAGCGATAGATTGTTATGTATGGCCTCATTATTTGTGGTTCTCACCTTTTGACACAAATATCCCCTTTACACAGGTTGATCTAAGTCTTCGATTAAATTGTCGATTTCGGATTATAGATGTGTAATTACGAGTTCGAATGATTTTAAGGACTTGTTTATGACTTCGGATAAGCGATTCGGATAATGGATGATAATTTGAATAAAAATATACACGTGCATGTACAAGGAAACCATCGGGATTGAAAGTTTATTTCGGATTACACCACCAAATTTTCGGGTAAGCTTATATTGTCAAATATTCCGGATTCTGTCGTATTGGTAGCGTCATGTATATATATATATATATCTTTACTATTTTATCGTACGTTTACTGTCTATTTTTGTCTTTCTTTTTTATATACATACACTTAAGGGGAATCATCAAATCACAAATTTGTGAAAAAATAGCCAACTGACAATTTTGCTATGCGTCCTAAAAAGTGGCGTTGTTCAATAATTACTGAAAGTACATAGCTGAAATGAGTTTTTATCAATAGCTAATGATTCAATGTACATTTCTACATCAGTATTAGCCAAAATAATGTATCATAATATCAAAATTAATTAATTAACTACAATGTCCAACAATAACTTCAATATGTCATTGAGGGTTTCCATATTTCAATTTTTCAATTTTAAATGTTCTTCCATGTTTATTTTCATTTTTTAACACAGTCCTCAATATTCACATTTTACAAAAATCCTCCACACACGTGTTTACACTATGTACTACACAGTAGCCTAAACAGACATGGAAGAAAAATCACTGTGTGAAAGTTGAGGACTGTGTTAAGAATTGAAAATAAACATGGAAAAACATTTAATAATGAAAATTTAAAATATGGAAATTGGTTATTTTTTCACAAATTTGTGATTTGATGATTCACCTTAAAGTTAGGATTAAAGATTCCCCCCATAATTAACGTTTTTCTGGAAGTCACATGTTTCATGTTATTATGTATTGTCATTATGTTATATCCCCATATTGCATAATCTATACTTGGGTGAACAAAAGAATATGTTCTGTTCTGTTCTGGTAAATGTTGCTTGTCCTAGAAAGCCTATATGATTACTATTTTGAAGAAAAATTCGTCATGTATAAACATACTAGATTTGTGTCTGTGTTAATTTACTAAGTATGACTTGTTGGTACATAATATGTATAGTTGTGAAATACCTGTTGATGTGCACGTGCAAGAAATTTGCTGATTGTGTATTATAACTGTGTCCGTATTATGCGTCAGCTAATGAGTATATATGCATGCGCATGTACACGTACGTACAATTTCTTGCGCATATGTCGTACGTGCTTTGCAATTTGAACATCCACATTTCCAACGAGTACATATACCTGTCAATTGTAATTTATTTATTGATTGATTTGATACTATCTTGATAGCAGACATTAAACAGCCTTGCAGTACGAACAATACATAGATATAGTTTATTTCAAAATTCAGTAAGCCATAGGCCCATGTGAACATATATATACAAATTATACAATTTTCATATGACAGTGACAAGTGGCAAAATAGGCTTTAATAATACATTGTTATAAGAAAGGTAGATTGGCAAGACAGTTTAGATAATGATTCGTGTATGAACAGTACAATAATAATAATAATAATGTGAGAAGAAATCAGAAGAGACAACAGGGAAAAGGAGGACAGGACAGAATCAGGCGGAGAAGGTGTATAATATGAGATAGAGTTCATTTGGTGTGTCAACATACATTTACATCACAAAAGCAAACATAAACATTTTCGTATCAATACAAAAATAAACAATAAACGAACAAAATATGCACAAGTATTTGCATCAATGTAGATTTAAACTACTTACATAAAGAAAAATATTTCCATTATACAGTTTACCTTGTCGAAACGAAACACAAGGCAAACTTAATGGTGAACAATTGTATAATTTGACGGATTAAAACTGTACAAATATTTCGTAAATGCGTACTATTACATAAATTTACAACTTTCGTAGCATATGAATATGTTGCAGAACCGTGGTTAATGATTATTATTAATAACATTATATATATACAACTTGTAACGCATAGATAATTCATAACCAGTTTCTCAGTGTATATATGCACATACCTTGACATGGAATTTGACATACATGCAATTTAAGCAATAAGGTAGACAACCGATATTTGTGCATAATTAGCAATACATGCAGTAATAGACAATACTGTACAAAATACCAATTTTACATTTCTACTTTATAATTATATATATAGATGAATCTATGTGAAGGATAAAACTACGATTTAACAAATTTGTTGGTGAGAGTTATAATAAAGAATCGTGTATTTGAAATGCTTTAAAAATGTAAATACTTAAATTACGTATTATGATTTTATTTTTGCTCTCAAAAAGTTGGGTAAGCTTAAACATACTCGGTCTAAACCAGAAATACTTTTTTATATAGATGTTCCTTATCTCAGCATAGTGTGTGCATTCAAGAATGAAATGATACTCGTCTTCGATCTTATTACAATTAACGCAAATTCTATGTTCTAATGGAACTTTTCTTGGCTTGTGCCATCGGCCCGATTCAATTTTTAATTTGTGAGATGAAGTGATTAGTCGTGTCATGGCCGTCCTAAATTTGATACTATCAACACATTTAAGGTAAAATTGATATTCAAAGGTATTAATGATTGAGCGGAAAAAGAAAGCCCTGTTAGAATTTTGTAAACGTTCATGCCAGTTCTGAATGTGTGTATCATTTAATCTTTGTTTAAATATATGTAAAAATAAATCTTTATTACCAACTGTCTGCGATAACCAAACGTCATAGAAACCTAAATTAGAAAGTAAATTTCTGACTAATGTTGCCCATGAGACTTTGTTGGGTAGTGTAACAGTGTCAGCAAATAAAAGATTATATATCATTTTACAATATTTATTTTCAGTACATGATGTTATCTTAATCCAGTATTTTATTATCCTTACGTATCTACACATTTTGTCGTTAAGTACACGTGTACTTAAATTTCCTATGTATCATATGTATCCTACATATAATATGTACATACATAGGTACATTTACTATATGGTATAAATAACTGATTGAAACTTTCCTGCATATACATGATTACCAAAACACATGTATATACCAATTGCTCTGTTAATAACGTGTGCATAATGTTAATTATTAATTGATATGACTTGTCATTGATTACGGAAAGATACTTATCTTTCGTACTTGCAATTGCACAGAAACTACTCATAACTTGCACATGTTATTGATTATAAGTTAATGCGACTTGCCATTAATTTCTTAAACATACTCATTCGTCTTAATTACAAGTGAGTAAATACAATTCTTGGAATCTTTTACTTAGCTGTCGGTGCTTGATTACTCATATTGGGTACTTAATTATTTGTTGGTACTTGATTACATGTGATTTGTACATTAATTATTCCATTGTTAACTGATTTACCATTGCATTTCAGGGCAAAGCAGCATACCATAAGATCAAAGATGTAATGTTTAGTAGTCTAATGAGCTTCCGTGCATAGTGAAATTTGCATAGTCTTTGTGCTTGGTGAAATGTGCTTTAATAGTGAAATGGATAGGAAATAATATTTGTGGATAGGAAATATGGAGTATATATATATTGGAATTATTAGGAATTTACCAAGTAGGTATAATTTCTTGGACACAGCACCTAATCTTTCACAATGATAGGTCCCCTCACATAATTTAACTTCATGTGCACTATTTTCTTAGGATTAGGAAGAAATTATTTTTTGTATTTTTTTAAAAGTTTGAACAAATAATATTAAATACTAAAGTCAGGACGTCTTTTAATCAAATCATGTTTACGAGGCAAATATGCGCGATAATGGGTTCTAGTCATTTTTCTTAGTATTAACTAATTCATCAGGATGATAATAAACCAAATCATTTCCGGAAAAAGAAAATGCGCGTCGGGTTGGTTTCAAGACAATACAGTGGCATTTAGACCATTTTGATAATTTCTTCAAGCAAACAATACACATAAACAACCATGCACATATTCCGTAATAATCAATATTGTTTTAGTGCGTTATTTTCTTCATATTGGTATGTATGTAGTTTGATCGTGTATTATGAAGATAAATATAATTCTCATTTCGTTTGGACTGTAAAAACTCAACCGAAAACATTGAAGATTTGGCCGTATGATCGGTCATTTTACTATTCGCTACATGCATAATAATCATTTGAATTTATGGTTTGATATTTTGCGTTAAATATGCGGCATAACAGGATTTAATTACAAATTATGATAATTTAATCATTTGCGCGTGTTCGTTACACATTATTGTATGCAAGGGCAATAATTATTATTCGCTGAAGTCATAATCCTAGTTTGAATCTATAGATTGATATTTTTTAGAATATGCATGATATGCTTTTTCATAGACTATACTCATTTCAGGAGTTAGGGCGTTTAATCGAAACACTATCTTTGGAAAAGATACATACGCAAATAAGTTCCAAACATTTTAACCATAGATATTGACCGTTTGCCTAATTTCCAAGCAACCAATAACCATAAATGAATATACGCATATATACACTTAATATACATGATGCTAATTTCTTCATTTCAATATACAATAAATACGGGTTTAACATCATTTCAATGTTTATGAATATTAATTTTTGATATACAGATAAAAATCAAATAAATATCCGTGAATTACGTCAACAAAACCACAATATAAATCTAATTCAATTTGATCTTAGGTATTTACAATTGTGCAGATTTCATCCAAAGCATGTAAACAAACAAATACACATGTCGTTCGATACGTAGACTATTAGGGAAGAAAGTTTATTAAGAAGAATGTATTTCAATGATCTCTTGTATGTAAAATACATACACGAGACGCGCGACTTGCATGTTTTATATCCTAAATGAACATTTGAATCCAATAAATTATAAATTCAGAAACTGAGTGAAATAAACGTGGCGCACATTTTCATTACACATTATTCTCATTTCGTATCAAAGATAAATCCACGGTCCCAAATTTTATAATGAATTTCAATGATATCTGGTGTCATTTATTAGCGCATTTGGTCAATATACTGTCTATGGAAAAGGTACATAAGAACCACAAAATAAATACCACATATTTTCATGATATACTCGTATATTGTTCATTTTCATATTTTATTCATGCAACCAACTCACATAATGGAATACACACAGTGTCACGGTGATATTCACTAAGTTAACATACAAATGTAGTATTACGTGAATTTCTTCATTCCAGCATATTTATTAATTTTTCAAACAAATCAGTTAAACAAAGAGATACACATATCGTCCGATACATAAACTATTGATGAACAACGTTCACTTCAAAACTTATATAATAATAATTATATAATTTTATCCTATATTATATACATTGCATAAAACATGCGTAGCGTTAGTTTTTTACAAGATATTCTCATCATAACAGCTCATGATATAGTTCACATTCATGTCTTCAACACAGTTATAAACATTTTGCAGCCAAATCTTTTCAAATTAATTATTGTGCACGGTGTGTATCAATTAAATATTCTAAAATACGAGTAACGGCTTGTTGTTTACAAATCTAAAAATGATTTTTATGCATATATAGTCATTTGTACCTGATATGATTCTGAAAACACTAAATGGAATAAATGCGAGTCTATTCTTATTGAAACAAATACACAATATCATAAACAAGCATAAATCATACTCATGCCAGTACATAGTCAACACAAAACATATTGACCCGTGAAATGCGCCGACAAACCCGCGACATCTTATATAATTTTAACTTTCATGCAACCGAAACAATTCAAATAAATCATTGCGTACGATATATATATATATATAGGTTAATTTCATCATATAAGATGTCTAGATACTCAGTAAAAGAGACTAAAAAGTATGCAAAGCGCGCTTCTTGTTTACAAATTAAACTCCGCACTTTATATACCAGGCATTTTCGTCATAGATATTGACCATTTTGATGGGGTTTTTTTTCAAGAAAATAAATGCACACTATTCAATGTACAGTATCCGCTAAATATAACTGTTGTGTAAGACATTAATTTCTTCATCACAGATCTGTTAGAAATCAAAATTTTGCATTTAGATAGTTGTAATTTATCCGTGACATGAATTCATTTTGTTCTTTAATATTTACAACTTGGCGTGTTATTTTCGAACAAAGCATGTAAATAAGCAGCTACACATGTCGTTCAATACATACTCTTGCCGTATGATTGGTCAACTTTATTATTCGCTACATGCATAGTAATCACTTGAATCTCATAAATCTATAATTTGCGTAAAATGGACGTAGTGCAGATGTTGTTTAAACATTATTCTCATTTCCTATGAAAACAAAATACTCGAAGCTCATCGCATTAAAACTGTGTCCGTGTGCGAGGTCATTTCAATATATAAGAATATCAATTTTTGATATGAAGATAAAAATCACGCAATTGTCCGTAAAATACGTCAGCAAACGCACAATATAAATACAATTCATTTTAATCTTAGATATTTACTATTGTGCAGATTATTTTAACCAAAGCGTGTAAACAAACAAATACACGTGTCGTTCGATAGGAAGATAGTTTATTCCAAATTTAGAATGCATTTCAATGATGCATGGTATGTACAATTAATTCGCGAGACGCGCGATTTGCATTTATTATTCCCTACATGTATAATTTCATTTGACTCTAATAAGATCATAAATTGCGTCAAACAAACGTAGTGCATAAGTTGTTTACACATCATTATTCTCATTTCGTATGAAAATGAATGCACGAAACCCAACACATTACAGGTCAATTATAGCTTTTTGAATTTAGTAAAAACAGAACACTAGATAAAATTATTGTAAAAAATAAGATATGTATTTCATTTGCTCCGAAACAACATTTACATAATGCCTTTTTAGCCACATCGCATATAAATGTTGTCAGATGCTTTTTCCTATTTTTTTGCATGTTAAAATCAAATTTTGTATTTGTATTGGAATAATAGTGCATCCGTAAGATACGCCAACAATCCCGTGATATGAATTCATTTTGTTCTTAGATACTTTTAAGTTTTAACACTCAGGCAATCGTGTCAATTTAAATAAATTATTATACACGATATGCATCAAATATACGCTAATATCGTCATTTAAGACGCTTAGATAATGAGTAAATACATCAAGAAGTACCACACATTTTCGTCTAATAAATTGACCGTTTGATATCTTCTTCAAGTAACCAATACACACAAATGAATACACACAGTGAATTAGGTCAATTAACCCACAATATAAATACAATTCAATTAGATCTTAGATATTTTGAATTGTGCAGATTTTTATCCAAAGCATGTACACATGTCCGTCCGTCGATACATAGACTATTGGGAAAGATAGTTTTATATCAAAAATTAGAATGAATTTCAATGATTTCTTGCATGTGCAATACATACAGAGATGCACGACTTGCATTTATTATTTCGTACATGTATTATATATACATCTTTTGAATCAATTTATAATTCGCGTGGAATAAACGTAGAGCGCATGTTAATTGCACATTATTTTACTATTCGCTATATGCATATCTATAAATTGGCATTTTGCGTTAAGTATACATAACACGCTCTGATTACTTATAAACTTATTATTAGCGCATTTAGCCAATATACTCTCTATGAGACAGGTACATTATTTCCTCATACATATTGACCACTATTATATTCGTTCATGAAACCAATATACATAATGAAATACACACAGATTGCGTAATATTCAATAATAATGTGTTATGCTAATTTATTCATTCCGGCATGTATATGAATTTTCAACTAAACCATGTTAACAAAGAGGTACACATGTCCTGTCCGTCGATACGTAGACCTTTGGGAAATAGTTTATTCAAAGATTTGGAATTAATCGAAAAGGAATCTTGTATGTACAATAAATACACTAGTCGCACGGCTTGAATTTAATATTTGCTACATGCATAATATCATTTAAATCTAACTGATTCACATTTTGCGTGAAATTAACGTAGCGCACATTTTCATTACACATTATTATCATTTCGTTTGAAACGTAAATATTCGAAACCCAACACATTAATACTTTGGCCGTATGATAAGGCAATTTTGATATACATTGTATTTGCTATTCGCATAAGACTCATTTGAATATATAGACTGATATTATGCGGTGAATATGCATAACACGCTTTTACAGATTATATATAATATTCATTTAATATGCCCGTTAAGTACTTGTGGCCAGTATACCGTCTATGGAAATGGTACACAGGTATCTTATAATAGTCCCAAAATAGTTTCATCTTAGATATTGACCATTTTGATATTTTCTTCAAGCAATCAATACAAATTCACGAATTTACTCATCTTCAGTGATATTCAATAATTGTATATGCCATGAATTCTGATATTGTACATAAAAAATAAATATAATAATTGTCGCGAAATACGTCAACGAAGCCACTGTATGAACACACCTCATTTTGATCTGTAAACAACCAAATACACATGTCGTTCGATACATAGACTATGGGGCAGATATATTTTATATTAAAATTTAGAATGAATATCTTGTATGTGCAAATTATATATATATATATAATACAAGCGAAGTTCGACTTGAATTTTTACAAGAGTTTCTTCAAGTATAATATTATTCAAATCTAACTAATTCATATTTTGGGTAGATGTAACGAGGCATGCATATTCATTACGCATTATTCTCATTTCGTTTGAAAAGTAAATAATACTCATATGAATCTGTTGATTGATATTTTATGTTAAATATGCGTAACATACTTTGATTACAAATTATACTCATTGATCAGCTCATTAATTGAGGCCATATAGTCTGTATATTTTCTACGGTATAAGGAAATAACCGCAAAATAGGATCGGACATTTTGATCTTAGGTATTGAGTATTTTGATATTTTCTTCAAGGAACCAATACACATAAATGCATACACACATATTCCGTGATATTCAAACGTTATTTATTACGTTAATTTCTCCATTTTGATCTACAAATGTATATCAATTTATATCTTTTATATATATATATTTCCGTGATGTACTGGACAAGCCCGCGATACGAATACTATTCAATTAGATCTTAGAAGAAACGATTACACATGTCGTAAGATACATAGACTATTGAGGATGAATGTGTATTCCAAAATTTAGAATGAATTGCAATGATATCTTGCACGTGCAATGAATAAAAGAGACGCGCGTCCTGAATTTATTATTTATCACATACGTATATATTATCATTTGGAACTATCAGATTCACAATTTGCGTAAAATAAACGAACCACGCATGTATATACATTCAAATTATTCTCATTTCATTCGAAATGAAAATACTCGAAACCCAACACATTAATATTTTAGACGTATGATGGTTCAGTTTTAATATTCGCTACATGTATAAGACTCACTTGAATCTATAGACTGATAGTTTGCGTTGAATATGCACAACACGCTCTTATTACAAATCGTAATCATCTAATAAACTCATTAATTAAATTTTAGTCTGTATACTTTCTATGGAACGGGTGCATGAAAATCACATCTTAGATGTAGACCATTTTGGTTATTGATTCAAGTAACCAATACAAGTAAATGACAATCTTCATATCAGCTCGCGATCGGCACACGACTTGATTTTATAATGTATATTTTCATTTAAATCACTTGCTTAAATTAAGCGTAGCGCTCTTGTTATTTACAAATTATTCTCATTTTGTATGAGCAATATAGACCTATAGACCAGTTGCACGAGCACATTATCATTGCATAGAATATACATGACTATACTTTGTCAGAGACTATACTCATTTCATAAGGTCATTAATTAGGGCGTTTAATCGGTACACTATCTATGGAAAAGATACATACGAATAGCAAATGAATTCCAAACTTTTTAATCATAGGTATTGACCGTTTGCGTAATTTTCAAGCAGCCAATGCACATAAATGAATACACACATATCCGGTATTATAAACTTCATTTCAAAATGTAGAATTGATTTGCATGCTATTTAATTTGCATAAAGAATATGTAGTGGTCTTGTTGTTTAAAAATCACAACATATGGACTCATTATTTTGTTCACATCCATGTGTTCAACACATGCAGTTATAGACATTCATGCAACTGACTTAATACATATAGGTCATTGCGAACGATAGATATCATATTTAAAGTAATCTCATCATGTTACATGACTAGATAATGAGTAATCGAAACCTGCGAATTGAAAACATGTATTAACTTGTATTTGCAAGTTCATGCTCTTTTATTACATTAACTGTCTACTTGAAATCATTCTGAAAAATACTAAATGCGATACACGAGGTTTGCAAAGATACAATTCTCATTCAAACCAGTATACACAATATTGATAACAGACTGATTCTATGATATAGACATGTTGTGTAAGACGTTTACTCCTCAATTAATTCTGGTAGAAATCAAATTTTGTATTTAAATCGAAATCATAATTTGTCCGTGAAATATGTCAACAACTCCGTAACATAAAGTCATTTTTTCGTAGATATTTAGAATTATGCGTGTTATTTCCAACCACAACATGTAAACAAACAGCCACACATGCCGTTCTATACATTGTCTATTGGAGAACAGCGTATAATTTTTATACAAAAAATATTAGAAATATTTTAAATGCTATATACTTTGCACAAAGTATGCACACATGCTTTTTGTTTGAAAAAGATTCTCTTGATATAAGCTCGGCACGCACAATCGATTTTATAATTCGCTCCACTGTATATTATCAATTGATAATTTGCGCAAAATGCGCGTAGCGCACTTGGTATCTAGAAATTACAAAAAAAATGTATTCTAATTTCGTATGAATAATTAAGCCTCGAGATCCGTGACTTTAACACATTATTATTTTGGTCGTTTGCAAAGTCATTATCATTATTCGCTACAAATACTAAATGCGATACACGAGGTTTGCAAAGATACAATTCTCATTCAAACCAGTATACACAATATTGATAACAGACTGATTCTATGATATAGACATGTTGTGTAAGACGTTTACTCCTCAATTTAATCTGGTAGAAATCAAATTTTGTATTTAAATCGAAATCATAATTTGTCCGTGAAATATGTCAACAACTCGTAACATAAAGTCATTTTTTCGTAGATATTTAGAATTATGCGTGTTATTTCCAACCACAACATGTAAACAAACAGCCACACATGCCGTTCTATACATTGTCTATTGGAGAACAGCGTATAATTTTTATACAAAAAATATTAGAAATATTTTTAATGCTATATACTTTGCACAAAGTATGCACACATGCTTTTTGTTTGAAAAAGATTCTCTTGATATAAGCTCGGCACGCACAATCGATTTTATAATTCGCTCCACTGTATATTATCAATTGATAATTTGCGCAAAATGCGCGTAGCGCACTTGGCATCTAGAAATTACAAAAAAATGTATTCTAATTTCGTATGAATAATTAAGCCTCGAGATCCGTGACTTTAACACATTATTATTTTGGTCGTTTGCAAAGTCATTATCATTATTCGATACAATCTTAATCCAATTTTGAATCTATAAACTGATATTTTGCGTAGAATATGCATGACGCGCTTTTTATATAAACCGTATACACATTTCATAACTTCATTAATTAGGGCGTTTAATCGATAAACTTTCTACGGAAATGATAAAAAAATAAAAATGAATCCACACATTTTCATCATAGACATTGACCGTTTTGATTTTCTTTCAAGCAAACAATACACATCATGAAATGAATACACGCATATTCCGTTATATTCCCATATACTACATGATGTTAATTTCTTCATTTCAATATGCTATATAATATTATACGAATTTCAACACTGGACTTGAAGATTGAAATCTAAATATTGTCCGTAAAATACGTCAACAAACACGCGAGAAAAATGCATTTCATTAATATTTTTGACGTATCCTTGAACAATTTTATTGTTCGCTGAATGTATTAGATTCATTTGAATGTATAGATTGGTATTTTGCGTTAAGTATGCATAACACGTTTTGTTAATAAACTATATACGCAATCAATAACGCATTAATTTGGGCGTTTAGTCGATATACTGTCTATGGAAAAGCTTCATGTGAACCGCAAAATAAATGCCATTTATTTTATACTTAAATCGTTTTGTTAGTATGTCCATGAATGCAACCGATACACATAAATGACTGTACACACTATTATGTTTTGCATAATATATACATACCACGTTTGTAATTTGCAAACGATTATCTTCATATCAGTCCTGCGCACGACTTGATTTTATAACAATAATCACGACATGTATATTATCATTTGGAACTAATAAATTGACAACTTGCGAAAATAAACGTAGCGCGCATGTTCATTACACATTATTCTAATTTCGTTTGAAAGGTAAATATTCGAATACTTTGGCCGTCTGGTAAGTCAAATTGATTATTTGCTACATGCATAATACTCATTTGATATATATACATAACACGCTTTGATTACAAATTAAATTCATTTAATAAGCTTATATATTAATTAAGGCGTTTAGTCACTATACTGTCCACGGAATAGGTACATAATAATCGCAAAATAATACCACACCCTTAAAGATTTTCTTTTTATGTATTGACCATATTGATGATTTCTTCAAGTAACCAATACACAAAATGAACACGCACATATTCCATGAAATTCATAATACGACGTTAATTTCTTAATTTCTCTCTCTATATATAAATTTAGATTTTGTATATAAAGACAAATATAATACATTGTCCGTGAAATACGTCAACAAATCCGCAATATGAAAGCTTTTTTCATTTTTGTAATTGTGCAGGTTATTTTCAACAAAAGTAGGTAAATATACCAATACACATGTCGGCCGATAAATAGACTATTGGGGAAGACAGTTTATTTCAAAATTTAGAGTTAATTTCAAAGATATCTTGTATGTACAATAAATGCATGAGACACACAAATTGAATTTATTCTTACCAACATGTATAATATCATTTGAATCTATTAAATTCATAATTTGCGAAAAACAAACGTAGCGCGCATGTCCATTACACATTATTCTCGTTTCGTTTAAAAATAAAAACACAATAATGCCTTGGCCGACTGATAGGTCAATTTTATAATTCCGTCATTACATGCATAGTACTCATTTGAATCCATAGATTGATACTTTTCGTTTTATATGCATAAGGCGCTTTGTTTACAAACTGTACTCATTTCATTAAAACATTTATTAGGGCGTTCCGTCAATATAGTGACTATAGAAAATGTATTTTAGAAACGTATAATAATATCATATACATATTCATCATGAATATAGAACTTTTTGTATTCAGTTCTCATAATATACATTAATGCATATCATCATGTTCGTCTAAGGTCAGGTATATGAAACACAATCATTGAGATGCATGCGGATTTATTGTCATTCTATTCCCACCATTTTTATCAATAAATATTATTGTTGTAACATATTAAGTCAATTTTCATCCTACCGAAGAAAATATGCACACCGGTATATTTGAATGTTCTTTAATAATAAATTAATAAAATATGATTATTTTTACCGTAAAAAAATAAACAGAAAAATAATAAAACAACTACAAAATAATTCATGTAATATGCACAAGGGTTTGTTCACATTCAGTTGCCAATTTGTATGTAAAATACGCATTGTTTACATTAATTTTAGATCTAAAAAAAGAAATTGATACAAATGTTCGGGTTTTATCAAATAACGTTCATCAAACATAAATAATTCCATTCGTATCGCATCAGTTCATACGTTTATGTGGAGTTTTCTTAACAAAGTTAATGTTCCGGGTCATGTTTAGATATTTTGTTTACATGAATTGCTTTGTATGTGACTGAATAAAAAATGCATTCCACTCGCATTGTCTACATATCATTCTGACAACATAGATATATTGATCAGTTTGGACATTTTTTTCAAATAAATTAGTCTAGACGAACGGATACCCACAGAGTCCATGATAGTTATTGGCTATATAAACGTAGTTTTCACCATTTCGGTTGTGAGATGCCTTCATGCCTGGTCAACTGTTATCGACTCGTGTGTTCATCAATATAATGGTGGCTGCGAAAAGCACCCACAGTTTTCGATTTTGTTAATATCAGGCTGGCGGAGGGACGACTATATACTCGTCTTCTGTAGGCTTCTGGAAGTCTTTGTTGGGCTTAAATGCTTGCCTTCGAACAAGGTAACAATGTAATGAAAATAATTCTTAAAATAATCAAGTAAAGTTATGTATGTAACCTTGGGTTCATCATTATATAGAGACAACACGACAACAAACTGGTATTAATAGTTACAGGGTTAGTAACTGACCCGATACGGGATATACGGGTCTGTGGAAAACCATATGGGGCGAGACCGAAGGTCGAGTCCCGATATGGTTTTCCACAGACCCGTATATCCCGTATCGGGTCAGTTACTCACCCTGTAACGATTATATCATGCAAACTACCTTCCTCATCATCATTTCCAATAAAAGCCTCAATTACAGACCAATATTTAAATATTAATGACTCCATTACAGACCTAATATATTCTGTTAACCTAATATAGGATATATTAGGTCACCACGTGACGTCAAATCATCCAATGACAGAAGCGTATTTTGTAGTAGGCGTGATATACATGTATATAGGTTCATTCGTTGTTCTATATTGTTTGTACTATAAGGACTATATTTAATGTCTCCATCCAAGTCCTAGTACTCAACTCATAGCTCTTAAATCTCAGTGCTTAGATACTAGCTTTTAAATACAGATATCTAAATATCTAGGTCTCAAATGTCTACACCTATGTCCTAGTTCTCAAAGTCAGAACTCAAATGCTATCTATAAAGCGCCAGTGCTCACACGGCAGTACTCTGATATCAAATGTCATCTTACAAATTTATATCATCTGTCAGGTCTCAGCATGACTATCCTAGCTCTTAAATATTATTACTCAATGTTCCAGCCCTATAAACTGAACTTACAATAATTATTCTTTAATGCTGAGAACTTTTTATGGTACATTTATTCGTAATAATATATTTAGTATAAATGTACTGCACAAAAAAAGAAATTTCTGATTTGTAAACATACGTTTTGATGTTACAAAAAGATATCAACATGTCCCTTGTCCGACATAATCTGGACAAACGAAAACGTGTAAAGTAAATTTAAAACTGATTTTTACTCATGCATGCACAACCATAATTATTATACTATTACATGGACAAAAAGTCGTGTCAGGTCTACAGAAAATGCAATATCTGTTTTGTTCGTAATCGTACATGAATAAGCAGTGAACCATTGGAAAGAAGAAGCTACGAGTCATTCATAGGTATTTTTATTGAATGAAAGACGTTATAAAGTAGGCTGAATTATAGAAATGTAGCTGGTCTTAAAATAATCACGGAAATCCCAACTGAACATGACTTTTGTCGACAAGTATGCATATAAATTAGATATTTTCAGACATGTTAATTCCAAGCGGTTTCATTTTAAATACCTCGTACTCTTGATCAATAGTGTATACATCAAAATCTGGCTACATTGAGTTGGGTGGCATCCAATGACACCCCTGTCTTAGGCAGATAATACTTAATTCTTTGTATACATTGTTTAAATATTATATACATTGAATTAAGGGGGACCAGAAACCATGAATACATACACCAATCCATTATATTTTTTCTCATACATTGAATGTTTATTTTTATTTGTTTAGATCGTTCGAGATGTTGTAATTTAAAAGGCTTTCAGTTGCCTAGTGGACTAAAACATCGAACGACCCAGGAAAAATCAGAATCTCATTCTACAAGCAAACGAAACTATTTTGGAATGAAATGAATGCAAGAAAACCATCGTGTCATCGGTAGGCCGCTAGGCCGCTGGACCTAAAATACCATACACTCATAGAAAATAGTCCACAATCAAACTCTAAAAGCAGGATATATACTGTTTTGAAATGACATAAATGCAACACAATCACTCCATTAGCCCGCTCTACTTACAATTTATATAGAAAATATTATGACTGTATTTTAAACAAGACTTAATCATGTAGCCTAGTCGTCGGTCTTATCAAACGAGGTGTACTGTTGTAGTTTTGTTGTTGTTATTTTAAGAGATAGCTTTTAATAATTAAGTGCACCTTTCATGCATTGATGTCGGTCCATATAAAAGGAATGTGTAACTTAGTAGCCGTTCTCACTGCCTTTAATATTACTCAAGGCATTAGACCTTAATCAACTGAATGATTCTCTCACTTCATATACATGCATGCCAATGCTAAACCAAATAGATGACACCGTACCTTTATCTTTTAGTAACAAACCCCACCTGGTAATACGACCAAATTCGCCCGCTTAAAATCCGGCCAAATCTGGACGTGAAGATATAAGATTTATTTTACAGAAATCATCTCTTGCTCTAGAGATTTGCGACGATTCTCCCTTTTTCAGTTTCCCGAATACGCATTTTTAAGTATATTTTGTTCACTGAAATAAACTTATTTCACGCAGCAACTTCCAAGGTTCTTAGCCTTTAAGTAGTTGTATTTCATGTGCAATTTTAAGTACGACAGGGCCGAGTACGAATGCGATTAAATCAGCTCGAAAACAGCGAAGAAGCGTGCACATATTTTCCGTTTTAGGAGCTCATATGCAGTATTAAGTCCACTATTTATTTGTATTTATATTGTTTGACAGACGCATGAACCCTCATAGGGATAGAATTATGCTCGATACAAGAAATTCGGGATGTCCCTAGCTTTTTCTGCAGACGGACATCCTGGTTCGTTATTATGTCCGGTGTAAAATTCTGATACACAATTTGATATTTCATTTTCAAGTCAAGAATGAATAGAATAGTATAAAGCATACTATAGTATATAGTATCAACAATAAAATGATGTTGCTATAATTACTATTTTATGAATATAATCATATATACCTAACCATGACCAAGTGATTGGTTTTCGATCATTTCATTTAAACATTGTTTCTAAAGCTAGTACAATAGTACAAATGCTGGTCAAATCAAATGATTATCGTTTGAGACTTAATACATAGGAAAAATCCTAATGCATTGTGATATCTATTACCTTTATTTTTCAGTTTTGTCATGAAAATACGTATTATGGCTATTAAACGCACGCACGATTGGTAAAAAATAAACGCTAGCAGGGTTTCTTTTGAAGGGAAATATTTGTTCACGGTATACGTACTGTCTTAAAATAGATTGTCAACAAGTTATAATATCAGCGATACGCACATACGTTAATTTGAAAAGAGAGAAATATGAATACGGTCATAAATGTCGTCTAGGTCGAAAGTTGTGTTATATCTGATAATCGTTGACTATACGGTGCTTTGAAATAAAATGCATAATTCAAAATAATAATTCGTATTTGACAGTGGCCCCAAATTCATTGTGTGCAAAGCATTCGTTCAAAGCTGGCTATACGTTCCTGAACCTTTGAAATACTTTTCATTATTTACGAATATCTAGCTCATCGCACTAAACACAGCAAGGCTGTCTCTTAATGATGCCAAATAAATAACAGTCTATGTTTGGTAACTAGTCTTAAAAGTACCCGCGATACTTTTGTTGTTATCTCCCTTATCTAAGTCTTTCTGCATGTAAGAATTACGCATATTTCACGACGATAATGAAAGATTAGTATCCTTGACTTTTTTAACAAATCGGTAAATTATGTTATCATTGTTCATACAGCTCAAATCTTAATTCCATCCTCAAAGTATTTCGGATTAAGAACAGGGCAGGTTAATGTATAAATGCATGTTCCGATCAGTTATGCTGTCAGGTTAATGTTCAATAATGCTATCATTTGATCATAATTAACAAATTAACATACCAAAGACAAATATGAATTTTGAGTTCAGAGATGGATCTCAATTTTTATAACCTCGGGGCCTTGCAGCAAATCTCAATCAGCCCATTAACTAAGTATTATGGACTTGCTGGGCTTTTATTTGCATTATTATGAAATATATATCAAAGGAATTTTATGTATATGTCGTTGCAATATCTAAAACGTATGAACCAATATTAACACCATCTAGTTGCGTGAGTATGTTGTAATATAAAAGCTGTGGATATTGGGAATGCTAGGTCACGTCCTCCTCCACAGCTAAAACATGTCACGTGCTCCACCAGATCTTAACTTCTTACATAATTCCAATATAATAACAATGGTCCCGACATGTACTTTGAACATTAAGATTAATAAATGGTTCTATTCGAAATGTTGTCAGTGGCTGAAAATAAATACCATGATAATACAAACAGGGAGGAGACGCGTTATAGTTATGTTCATCGATCACCTAATTAGGAAAAGCGTTCTGGATAACAACATGTCGACGCCTCATCGAAATCTACAATTTTTTAAGTCTATTAATTTTGATTTGAACCTATACAGAGTACATTGGTGAAACTGTATTTTGACTTTTTAGATATATCCCGCATACAATATACATGCATCAAACTCTGTATCCATGCATGTTTCACCCATTTTGATCAGTTTATCCATATTAACTACACTCCGATTACTGAACGTCCATCAGACAAGGTGTACTCGTTACGATTATGATAAAAAATTACATAATACCTAAAAGCTTGAATTGTATAGAAATAAAAATGCTATTTTTTTGGAAAATGTTGAAAGAATTTGCGGGTATCAAATCACACAACATTAAACTATCAAATTTTGAGCGATACTTTCAAAGTATTAATAATATTGAAGATTCTTAACAGCCTGGTGACGATATAATTTATCGTAATGAGCGAGTTGTTAAAAGTGAATTTCAAACAATGTTTAACGAATAAGACAATACTATTACAGTAAGTGAAATATTGGCATCAAGTCAAATTGTCCATAAGTCAGATTGCCTCCACAATCAGTCAGATTGACACCAAAATTGGTCAAATTGGCCCCGCACTGTACCTTTTCCCGTCAGATTAGCCCCAAACAGGTTAAATTTGCCCCCAAAAATGAATCTTTAGAAATGTCATAGTCAATTGTAAGTATGATAAATTGATATAAAAATAAATTACATATGTATAATAAAAATAATCCACATGATTGCTGTATGAAGTGTTTTTATGCGATAAAGGCAATGTGTATAGATTGCGATAAAATAGAAAATATAGGCGTCCAGGGATGAATTTGTTTTAAATATAGATACATGTATTTTGCTTTCATTGTAGGTATTCAAATTGCTAAAACAGTTGAATTCCGGGCGCAACTCGGGACAAAGATTTTCAAAGAATGAAAATACTGGATCAACCCGAAAATTATATGCGGTGATTTTTTTTCGAAAAATAGGTGAAGTTCCCTTCGACCAAAAACATATTTCCTGACCACATATTTGAAATATATTTAAATTTTACGAGAGTTGAGAGCTTTATCTTTAATTTGATATATAAAAATAAAAGATCGGTTTGTAAATAAAAACTTAAACCCTAGGGCCGTAAAATCGTTTCTTTTTTTCTTAATTACTGCACTAGGGCCGGCGAATACACTTTGCCGAGAACTATGAACGGAAAAATGGACGTCCCGTTCCGTCTTTTAGTAGGGACCAAATTGAGGGAGCACTTATTATATTTATTACGTTAATTTATTTCGTTTTAATACACTCGTACGAATATGAGAAAAATGTTAGCATACACTTCGCCAATAACTTTATTTCGAGCCATGTATATTGTTAACTATATTTAATCAATGAAAAGGATGGTTCAGCACAATAAACCAATTTATAACTATAACGCTTACTCCCTTACCGGAAGTGAAGTTTTTGATGGATGAAAACACCGCAAGCTGATCCACTACGAACAAACGATTATTCAATCGATATTCTGCTGTAAATATGCTGAGTTTGGTTATCGGTGTTATTCAATTAAGAATGTTACATTTTTATAACATAAAGTTATTGTTTTCAAATTTTCATGTTAATATGAATTTACTGCGCCGAATATGGGCAGTTTCCCCTAGTAGAATTTCCTTCATTATTTCCCTAAAATGGACAAAATTTTCCCCTAACAAGAAGTGAATATGGAATAGCAACAGTTTAATTGTGACTTATTTTGCTAGTCTTAAGTTGTCGAATATTTTATAAATGGTTGATTTAGTTGTAGACTTTGTTTGTAGTAATTGATGTTATCCTAAATTACTTTCCAGTTTTCTACTGTTATAACTTAAGTACATTTCTCAGGATTTAAAAGAACTATTTTTATTTTTCTCATTTTCTTTTTATGAACTCACTTTTACAAAATTATTTCATGCCAGTGATTTAAATAGGTGTTTGATTAGTAAAAAAAATCCATGAATATAAAGACAGAAGAAGTTCCTTTTAATCTTTCAGTTATTATATATTTGGTTGTTTCAATGAGTTGGTTCCAATTTTGAGGCTGGTCAATTCGTGAGGTTTCACTGTAAACCTTTATAATATCCAGCTGGCTTATGGAAGGTTGATAGTTTAACACCGGCGTATCCCTCGTGTCAACCTCCGCTGTTAGAGCTGGAAATATGGCTAAATGACCCTGGCTGCACGTGTGATGTTTAACCCCTGCAGAAAAAAAGAATTTGGGAAGCAATTTATGTCATTCTTATGTCGCCATGCATGGGCCCTAGCAAGAACACATACGCGTACCAATTTATTTTG
Source organism: Lutraria lutraria (assembly GCA_964023205.1). Classification (NCBI taxonomy): domain Eukaryota; kingdom Metazoa; phylum Mollusca; class Bivalvia; order Venerida; family Mactridae; genus Lutraria; species Lutraria lutraria. The sequence continues at coordinate 17,294,329 of OZ026836.1, forward strand.
TAGTTCACCAGAGCACAAAGTGCTCATGGTGAACTATTGTGATCGTATGATGTCTGTCGAGCATGCATGTGTGTGTCAGTGTGTTAACAATTGCTTTAATCAATGGCCAATTTCAACGAAACTTTACAGGGATGTTCCTTGCATGAAGCTCTACCAGAGTTGTTCAAAAAATTTAATTTCATTAAAAACTCTGGTTGCCATGGCAACCAATAGGAAAACTTCAAAAATCTTGTTGTCCAAATCCACAGTGCCTAGAGCTTAGATATTTGGTGTGTAGCATTGTCTAGTGGACCTCTACCAAGTTTGTTCAAATTATTGTTCTAGGGTCAAAATTGGCCCCGCCCCAGGGGTCACTTGATTTTATATAGACTTATGTAGGGAAAATTTAAAAATCTTATGTCAGAAACTACAATGCCTAGAGTTTAGATATTTGCATGGTGTGTAGCATTGTCTTGTGGACCTCTACCAAGTTTGTTCAAATTATTTCCCTTGGGTCAAAATTGGCCCCACTCCGGGGGTCATTTGATTATATAGGCTTATATAGGATAATTTAAAAAATCTTCTTGTCCAAAACCGCATGGCCTAGAGCATAGATATTTGGTATGTAGCATTGTCTAGTGGACCTCTAACAAGATTGTTCAAACTACTGCCCTGGGGTCGAAATTGGCCCTGGCTGGGGATTTACTCTATTTTATATATGCTTACATAGACAAATCTTGTTGGAATTTGCAAGGCTTAAAGCTTAGATATTTACTCCTCTGGCCCTGGGGTAAAAATTGGCCCCATCCCTGGTCACTTGATTTTTCATAGGCTGATGATGTTTTCCCTCAGGATCTTTTTTTCTGGTGAGCGATATAGGGTCATCATGGCCATCTTGTTTAGAATACAACATTTCTTCTTTATAAGCAAGGAGCAATACATAGTTTAGCAGTCATTTGTGTGTGTGTTCTGAATGTGTTTCTAGATAGTATTTCTGCTGAGAAATAAATTAGCAAAATATTAACAAAAGTGACTGATTCCTATTGAAGCTTGTTGTCGTACTTATGTATAGGAAAATGCTTCATTAACAATGGTATTTAGTGCATGTTCAAATGAGATAACTGTTCGAAATAAGAGTAAGAGATATGAATGCCTGGTTCTCCTGCATCTTCTATCCATTTTATTGGGTGACTCTGAAATTATCATAGCTGTCAATTGGGCTGTTAAACAACAAAAAAATCAAATTCGTACAGTCAAACACGATTGTTTATTTTAGGTGGTGCATTGGAACCTTGAACTCATGGTCATTATTGTCCTGAGATGACCACATCGCCTGACCATGTCTAGCCAGGACCTTCCAGCCAGGACTTTAACAAATAGTGTAGTAGAGTCCAAGTGTTCATCATGTACTGCTTAATACTACTGTATAGGTAAGTATGCTGAGACCCTAAAGAGGTCCTTGATTTGAATTTTGTCTTTAACTCAAATATTGATGATGAAGTCTTTTTGGGATGCGTTCATTAAATGATGCTTAGGCATATACGAGGTACAGTCAAAAAGTTCCCGGACTAGGTCAATATCTAAAAAAGTTGACGATATTTTACCATGAAACTTCACATGGTACTAATTTCAAACTAACGGCATTGACTGATCCATTTATGTTCACTAAGTTTCACCTTTCCGAAAAAATATTCACCTTTGGAAAGTAAAAAAAGTGAGGCACGGGGCACTTCAAAAACTTAAATTTTAGCTTCGTATTTTCTTGGATGAATTTCAAATTTTATCGTTTATTTACGCCAAAACGTGATAAAATGACGAATGTCGTCAACTTATCATTAGTTCTACGCACATGCAAACTTTTGACGTTATATCTCTACCCGTTCTCTCACACTTGAAGCGTTTTCACAATGGAGGATTTCAATGATGAAACAAATACGACAAGCACGGGGCGCTTTGAACAACGGGCAGTTATTAAATTTTGCGCCAAAACGGGCATTACACCCACAGGCACATGAAAATTTTTTAATAGAGCGGACAGTGTAATCAAGTGTTCACGGACTATTTGTTTTGATTGGCATAGACGGTTCCGTGAGGGTCGAGAACGAGAAGTGACTGATGTTGATACAAGAACAGGAAGACCTAAGAAACTTAACAATGTTTCACAGGTAAACTACTTTATTTCACAAGATCGACGACGTTCCGTGGATGATATTGGTAACTTTCTTGGACTAAGTCTCAGAGCCGTGCATACTGTTTTAACAAATGAATTTAGTATAAGTGAAATTTGTGTCTGCTGAGTTCCTCGGCTGTTGACAAGCGATGAAAAGACTAAAAGGGTTCGAGTTTCAAGAGAATTCTTGAGGCGATGGCAGTGGGATGGCGACAGATTCTTAGCGCATTATCACAACAAACGAAACTGTGATCAACTTTTTTTACCCCAAAACCAAAAGAGAATCAATGGTTTGGAAAGACGTTTTCTGCACCACCTCAGGAAAAAAGAGTTATCAAGTCATCCAAGAAAAATATGTTCCTTTTTCATGGATAGAGATTGCATGATATTGCAGCATGGGGTCACGAACGGAGAAACTGTTTACCAAAAAGATTACTAAACGGTATATTCAATACAGACTATTTTATAGTTTTACTAAATGAATAGATATTTTCATTACACTATTTTGAAATATAAAACTTTTAATGAAAATGATGCATAACATTGTGTAACCTTTATTAGTTATTATTACAGTGACACAGGCTTGAGGTAAGCATTACGTCATTCTTATCGACGACGTCAAATGATGTTCCAAAGTGCCCCGCGTCCCCTTTCATGCATATGTGATAATACGTATCGTGAATTTGTAATTGTCCCAGTAATTTAACCAAGTGTAAAAAATTATCTATTATATACAATACAGTCGTATATTTTTGTAAAACATTCGTACCGTAATGTTGGATGTATAGCGTCAGTCCGGGAACTTTTTTACTAAACCTCGTATAATGATTGCCTTAACACAGTGTCTTGTTTAATTTCTATGAGTAGGTAGCGTTACAGTAAACAAAATATTTTTAATAACTCTCCCAGGTGTCACATGTTTTATGTCTAAAAGCCTGAGATATTTAGCATGGAGAGCAACATCTAGAGACCCTCTAACAATAAAAATTGCTAGAATGAAGTCACTGTGCTCAAAATTGTAACAGGCCATTCTTTCCCCCATGCCATTTTTCCCCCAGAGAAAGATTGGGCCAGGCATTTTTTCCCCTGGGGAAAAAGTGGCCTAGGCCATTTATGCCCCAGGCCATTTTGCCCTGTTGATTTTTTTATTAGAATGCCGAAAATGGCGGACGGGTGGGTGGCCGTCAAACAGGCAGTGTCCGGTTCTGATCGACCAATCTTGACCAAACTTGGTATGTAGGATCCTTGAATGAAAACCTAGCCTGGGATTGTATTTGGGGTCTGTGGGGTCAAGGTCACTGTTACTAAAAATAGAAAATCAGTGTCCGGTCAATAACTTAAGTTTGGAATGACCAATGTTGACTAAATTTGGTATTTAGCATCCTTGAATCAAAACCTAGCTTGGGATTGTATTTGGGGTATGTGGGGTCAAGGTCACTGAACTAAAGATAGAAAATCAGCTTTCAGTGAAAACTTAATCAAGGATTAAGATATTGCGATGAAATTTTGAGTGTAGGTAGCTTACATGCAGTCCATGCTTTTGAATTGCATCTAGGTTCAGTAAGGTCAAGGTCACTGTTACTAAAAATAGAAAATCAGTTTCTGGTCAATAACTTAAGTAAGGATTGAGATATTGCGATGCAATTTTTGTGTGTTGGTAGCTTACATCCAGTCCATGCTTTTGTATTGAATTAAGGGCCAGTAGGGTCAAGGTCACTGTTACTAAATATAGAAATCAGTTTCCAGTCAATTACTTAAGTTTGGAATGACTAATCCTGACTCAACTGGGTATTTAACAACCTTGCATGAAAGCTTGGCTTGGAATTGTATTTGGGGTCAGTTTGGTCATGATCACTGTTTCTAAAAATAGAAAATCAGTTTCCGGTGAATTTTAATAACTTAATTAAGGATTTGGACAATGCGATGAAATTTTGTGTGGAGGTAGCTTACACAGAAACCAAGCTTGGGATTGCATTCTATGCCAGTAGGTTAAAGGTCTATGTTAACTTATTAGTAGCACTGGAAACTGAACCTCTGATGAAGCCTTAACCAAGAATTCTAGAGTACTGTGGTATTAAAGCCTAGGAAAACCTGGTTTCTTGGCACTGCCGCGTTTCTTGTTTCATTTTATATATCTACATCTTTTGCTTTATGTCCTTATGTTCAAATTTCTGAGTCAATACTTACGTGTTTATCTTTCTGAGTATTTATTTCTGAGTCACCCAGAGGGGAAAACAGACCAAGAATGTAACCAATCAATATAATGGTTATCTTAATTTCAGAATTTAGGCGTGGAGGAGAAAAAGTGGCAAAGAGGGTAAAAACTAGCCAAGAATATTTGGGTAAGTTATTTCTGAAGACAAGGGGAAATTAGTGGCCAAGAATGTATGGTTTAATTATATCTGAAGACAAGGAAAATAGTGGCCAAAAAAGTAAAAACTAACTGAGAATCAGAATGCAATACTGTTATTATAAGGGAGAAAAACTGGACAGGGGTTAATATAGACTGCTACACCGGGGGTCACATGTCTTATTTTCCAACATTTTTCACTTTCTGCAACACAAGTGCAAATCAAAATCGTAAATGATATTGCTACAAGTCAAATAGTTTTCTGCGGCCAGATACTTTACAGACCAGTATTAATTGTTAAGGATGTATTTTAATTCCGGTATATGTTTACTAGTCCAAATAATTCAGGAACATACAATTATGTCTTAAATAATAATTATTGTATTGTACTAGTTTTAACTCTTTGGCTATGTGACCCTCTGACGAAATCTGTTGGGAACAAATTTACGTACGCCAAAATAAAACTGGTGCTTGCTAAAAAATATGTATGGTGCGAAAACCTTCAATTATCCACTCCAATTGATGTGCATTGCATATAAATCGGGTTTACTACAGGTTAATTCAACCTACTTGAAATCGGTATGTAACAGTTTATGTACAATGGTATTCCTCGGTGTTATTGCTTTTCCGTGTATCGTTTGCTGCAGAGTAGATAAAGTCTTAAGACGAGATGAAAGTCTAAAAATAAACGAGATGGAACAAAAACTCTTTTTTTTGTTTAGGATTTAAAAACTAGATTAGATCTACAATCAACTGCTTTTCATGATAAATATCTCAAATAGTATCCGTACTTTAAGAAAAATGTTCTCTTTGAAATACTGCAGTCTGGTTCTCTACATTCTTACAGAATGTTGGTATAAACTTGAATATAAATGAAAGCCAGACCGTTTACACAGTGGCAAATCACTAAACGCATTCAAATACTTGTCTAATAATTCGTTTCTCAGGTGAGCATGCCAGGGCCAGTTTTACTTTTCCAATTTAAGGAAGCTCATCAAAACTAGGTTCATGAATATTGATGAATTATTTTGATGAAAAATTTATGAATTGTTCATGAACTGATTATGTTCATTCATGAACCTTAGATGAACTTTTATGAACAATTCATGAAACTTCATGAACTGCTGAGGTTATGAACAACTTCACGAATTTGGCTCATTAAATATTGATGAATTATTTTGATGAACCTTGATGAACCTTCATGAACAATTCATGGAACATCATGAACTGTTCATTAACATCATCAATTCATGAACAAATTCTCTATAGGCATGACATACAGTGAGAAATTACTAGCTACTGCACATTTTGAAAACCCATACAAATTCATTGCATTCAGTGCTTTGATCTGTATACAGTAAACTATCTGTTGTACTATGTACTGAGATTCTGACTATGTGTCATTATGTAATCTTTCTACACTGAGAGACAATACAATATTCCAGCACTACAACTGTGAATGAAACCATTTCATGCATGTCTTGATAGAAAATGTTGTGCAGATGAATTATTATACTTGTTAGTTTTACCGTTTAAATTGCCAAAATATTTCCAATGCTTTCAAGATCTACAGAATCCTGCAATATATCTCCAACTTATATCAAAACTGCAATTAGTCTGCAGTGTATACTTATCCAACAAATGGTACTATTTTTCAACACGGATGATTTGTAACTACATAATGTGATGAAATGCTTCAGGTTTGCTTGATCCATCCGTTATAAGCTGTGCCATTAGGGATTAGTTAACCAACCTAATTCAGCAGAGTAATAGCAAAGTAAAAAATTCATGGATAATATAACTAAGAGATACCAGACTGGAATGTCAGTTTCCTATCATTTAGTTTAAGTATGCGATTCTTTTCAGATAAACAAAACAATCTATTTTAGTTTCTTTTCGAGGTGTTGTGACCATTTTGAAATCACGCGCCTGCCATTGTGAAGCCTGACTACTTTTTAGACATTGACAGAGGATTGGAAAGGAATGAGAACTCTGGGTAGAGATTTTCATTTGGGGTCAAAATAAGGTCAAAATGTCAAATTTAATGAAAAATTTTGAACATGCTAGAGGTCATTGTTATGATTGGATCTTCATGAAATTTTTGTCAGAATGTTTGTCTTAATGATGTCTTAGACCAGTTCGATAAAGGGTCTTTTGGGGTCAATAATTAGGTCACCGGGTCAAATCTTAGGAAACTAGTGAACCCTATAGAGGTTACTGTTTGTATTGGATCTTCACCAAATCTTGCCTGAATGTTTGTCTTTATGATGTCTTGGACAAGTTTGATAATGGGTCAACTAGGGTCAAAAACTAGGTCACCAGGTCAAATTTGAGGAAAACCTTTATGAATGATTGTCATGTGAGCAATGTAGAGTCATCTTAGTCCTCTTGCTTTATGATGTTGGCGTGTCAGCGAGTTTATACTTAATCTTGAATTTATATTCAATTCTGTACGTTCATATTTCTGAGTTTATATTTGCTTCTGTATGTTCATATTTCTGAGTTTATATTCACTTCTGTTTGTTCATATTTCTGAGTTTATATTAAAATCACTTCTGTATGTTCATATTTCTGAGTTTATATTTACTGCTGTATGTTCATATTTCTGAGTTTATATTTACTTCTGGATGTTCAATTTTCTGAGTTAGTATTTACTTCTGTATACTCATATTTCTGAGTTTATACTTATGTCTTTATCTTCATATTTCTGATCGCCAAGAGGGGAAAAGTGACCAAAAATGTAACCAATTTTTATAATGGTTAGCTTTATTTCAGAATTTAAGTGAGGGAAAAAGTGGCCAAGAGGGTAAAAACTAGCCAATAATATAACTATAGTATTTCTGTAGACAAGGGGAAAAAGTGGCCAAGAGGGTAAAAACTAGCCAATAATATAACTATAGTATTTCTGTAGACAAGGGGAAAAAGTGGCCAAGAGGGTGAAAATAGCCAAGAATCATAATGCAATATAGTTGTTATAATGGGGGAAAAAGTGGCCAAGATGGGGGGGAAGAAATGGACTAGAATCATAATGCAATACTGTTATCATAACGGGGGGGGGGGGGGAGTGGCCAAGATGGGGAAGAAATGGCCTAGATTCATAATGCAATACAGTTATTATAATGGGGAGAAAAGTGGCCTAGGGGAGAAGAAATGGCCTAGAATCAATAATGCAATACTGTTATTATAAGGGGGGAAAAAGTTGGCCAGGGGGGGGGAGAAATTGCCTAGGCCAATCTTTCCCTGGGGAAAAACTGGCCGGGGTAAAAGTAGACTGCTACACCGGTATGGCCTTATAATCCTTTGTAAAATACACGACATATTCTACACTGGTCAATTTATTGTACAAGGGTTTGAAGTGATTGTTTTAGCTCACCTGAGTGTGAATTATTAGTATAGTATTTTGTCTGTCGTCTGTCTGCCCATAATTCTTCAAATGACTTTCCTATGCAACGGCTCTGTCAAATTTGAAGAACCTCCACCGGAATAATCTTTGGGTGGAGGAATGTCATTCTGTGCTGTACTCTGGTTTCCATGTCAACCAAAAGGAAAATCTTAAAAAATATTGTCTTGAACCACATGGTCTAAAGCTTAGATATTAGCAATAGAGCACCATCTAGAGACCCTCTAACAAAGTTGTTAAAATAATGTCCTGGATGAAAATTGGCCCCACCCCAGGGTCCACTTGTTTCATTAGATTTATATAGGGGAAAAGCTTAGATATTAATAGCATGTAGAGGCCCTCTTAAAAAGTTGCTAAAAAATTATATCCCTGAGGTCTTATTTTCCAATACTTTTTACTTATTGCAGCACACATTTAAATCAAATTCATAAGTGATATTGCCACAACTCATTTCTCAGGTGAGCATTGCAGTGCCACTTGGCTCTCTTGTTTGTTAATCATTTTGTTTACACAGCAAATTTAAATCTCAGTATAAAACGGTTCAGTGCTTTCCTATCATTCCATTTGCCAACCAGTTTTTGATGCAAAATTCTCATGCTTCTTGAAAAGTGTATACACGCTTGTAAGGAGAACCAGTTTTCGATATGATTGTTAGCAGACAGGCAAATGGTAGGTTGATATTTTACTAATGAAATTAATTTTAGGTCACAGGTGTGTGAGCTTTATACAGTTAAATTATGAATTCTTTCTTCAGATGATTTTGTATTAGTATTTTAAAGTTTGTTTAATTTTCTTCAATTTCTTTGTTAGGATATTGTAATGTTATTGCTGAATGTTGTAAAAAACTTACTGACCATGTCTCTTTATGTAAGAAAATAGGCAGTTGCTTTTAATTATTCCATGTGCTTTCAAGTGACCAAAAAGCCCAAACCTACCTATCCTGTTGTAATGAACAAGAAAGCAGAAAAATACATATTTCTTTTCTGCCTAAATAAGGAGAATCAGGTGGTTATTTAAATGTTATTATAGATATTTTGTAGTTGATGTTTAAGGTGAAATAGCCACCTGACATTTTTGCTATGCATCCTAAAAAGTGGCGTTGTTCAATAATTACTGAAAGTACATAACTGAAATGAGTTTTTATCAATAGCTAATGATTCAATGTACATTTCTGCATCAGTAAAATAATATTTGATGAATAACAAGTATCTATAATTCTCACCTGAACTTATGCTAATTCCATTTGCCAAAATAATGTATCATAATATCAAAATTTATTTAAACTACAATGTCCAACAATACAATGTAACTACAATATGTCATTGAGGGTTTCCATATTTTAAATTTTCATTATTAAATGTTTTTCCATGTTTATTTTCAATTCTAAACTTAGGATCGATGAATGCTGGCACCAGTCCACACTTAGGGTGTTTACACTCTAGCATCCGCAGCTATCTATCGTTTATGTTCGACTACGGGCAAAATGTCATAAGTATTTCCAGAGTTATGGGCCCTTGACTTAGAAAATTTGCTTTATTTTAACTTGTTTACATTCTTCATTTCTTCACCAATATTAAACATACTTACAGTGAATGTGTATGGCCTAAAGGTCTCTGGGAGTTTGATATGGGCGAAATTGAACCAGTGCTTGCAGAGTTATGGGCCCTGAAATTGCTATATTTCAACTTTATTACATTATAGCATCTTTATTTCTTCACTAATTGTAATCATATTTAGACAGCATCCATTATTCATGAAACAAAAAATCGGTTTGATCAAACTCTATGTAGAAACTGCACATACAAGATGAAAAACTATATCACCTGGTCATTAATTATAGCGTAGTTGTTCTCAGGTGAGCGATATAGGGCAATCTTGGCCCTCTTGTTAAAATAGCTTTTAATGGACCCATGATATCAGTGTTTATTTTAGAATTTATAATTTTATATTAAAGTCATTGGCAACAAGAACAGTGAACAATTCTTGGTATGGTGCATGTGAATGAATTGACTTGTATTTTTTGCGGTCTGCTTTCTACAATGAAGACTTGACCATCAGTGTAAGGTAGGTGTTAAAAATTGCATACTCAAAAATTACCACTCTAAGCGTGTCGATGACTTATTTTAATCATAAATATTTTTTTATTGTACTCCAGTTGTCCACAATAGTTCAGTACATGTAATATACCAGTGGCAAGGGTGTTATTTTTCATCTGCAGAATTTTGAGGTTTTGATCATCCCTGGGACCAACTGGGGCCCTAGCTGCCCTAAGCTCCCAGTTTAATGAATTTAATATTTCTCATTTTTGCCATCCCACTTTACACTCACGGTAACCTGCAGCAGGCAGTAAACCAATTGGATTCTGTACCAATACTTACCTTGCTCTCCCCATGCAGCAGTCTACTTCTCTACATGTAATAAGTGTTCAATTTCATAGAAAATATGAAAATAAGATTGAAATTATGTTGTTTTTTGTAGATTGGTTGTCAGAACTTGAGAGTAAAATGAGAATGAAATCATCTACTTCTCATCTTTGTGATGCTCTATTGGAAGAGCCTACCCATGATACTTCTATATTGTGTATAATGTACTCTTCAGGTATGTAGTGCCTGGTCAAGTTTAAATATGGGTCATCTGAGATCAATAACTAGGTCACCAGGTCAAATCTTAGGAAAACTTTGTTAACACTGTAGATGTCACAGTTTTGATTGGATCTTCATCAAACATTGTCAGAGTGTTTGCCTTATAATGATATGTGGGTCATGGTTGAACATGGGTCAGCTGGGGTAAAAAACTAGGTCATCAGGTCAAATCTTAGGTAAAAATCTTTTAAAAGCTCTAAATGTCATGGTTTTAATCGGATCTTGGCCAAACCTTGTCAGATTGTTCATCTTAATGATATTAAGGACAAGATCAAATATGGGTCACTTAGGGTCAAAAACTAGGTCACAAGGTCAAATCTTAGGAAAACCTTATTAACACTGTAGATGTCAAATTTTGATTGTATCTTCACCAAACCTTGTCAGAATGTTTGTCTTAATGATATGTAAAACAAATTCGAACATAGGTCATATGGGGTCAAAAACTATGTCACAAGGTCAAATTTTAGGAAAACCTTGTATATGCTGTAGTTTTCATGGTTTTGATTGGATCTTCACCAAATTTTGTCTGAATGTTTGTCTTATTTATATGTAGGACAAGTTCTAACATGGGTCATCTGGGATCAAAAACTAGGTCACCGGTTCAAAACAATATTTTAATGAGTGAACAGTGATTGTCATGTGAGCGATATAGGGCCATCTTGGCCCTCTTGTTTTTCTATTGAACTGTCAGTTAAACATGGTGCCCATACCATGTTCTTCTCAATGATGTGTGTGGGACAAAATTAGTAAACAAATGCTCAACAACAAACCCTTTCTTTGGAAAGTCATGTGGTATAGGCACCTAGTTAAAGATAAATTATATCTATTCTTCATTATAAAAATTTAGGTACTTGGGTGTGATTCTTATCACATACATACAATTATTTTGCCAATTAAAGGTCTGTCAGATATAGCTTTATACACTTAATAACAAAACTTGATAGACCATTCAAATTTCAATAACTGACTTCAATGAATATCATATGGTGTTTTTATTTATAATGTTTGAATTCCTAATGGTTGACTATGTACATAAAGCTCTCGCTATAAGAAATTCAATTTTGAATATCAATAGGTAATGATTAACAATTGTGAGTTTCTGTTATGTTCATCCTTATTGTATTGTATAATATATAATTTTTATATCATGACTTAATGTATTTTACTCATATATGAATAATTTGACCATTATCTGTGTAAATATTCATGTGACTTACACATTTGTACTTGTATCTTTTTCTGATACGGATTTTGTACTTTGTACACATCTGAATAAATTATCTGTTCTGTTCTGCCAATGTGTAACTCAAAGATTACAATTTGACTTCTGCTGAATTTGCAGCTTTATTCTACGATTGTGGAACAAACTCTGAAGATGGTTATGAAGGTCATGTTCGGTTGCTGTACAGTACCTTCACCAGTATCCATGGAAATTAAACAACCCAGTTCTTCATTGAAGAAGATTACCATTCTAATGAAGATAAAACAATAAGATGATACTGTGTACTAAAGATCAGATATTACAGGCAGGAAACCAAGAGGTAGTTTTATTGTACATAGTAGTTTTCTTTAATGTACTAGTATATAGTGTAACCTTCATGAATGGTCACCTCCAAACATTAGCCACCTGCTTATTACAGCCAGTATACTAGCAACCTAGATTGATGTTTTACGCTATTTTCACTCTCCTCTCAACCACCTCCTTACAATAGCCATCCTTGTCATTCCCATTGGTGGATGTTGTAGGGAGGTTGCGCTGTAAATTCTTATTGCTATTGTATGGTGACACTTTTCTGCATACACTTAGTGAGTTAATTTTTGTGAGAAAATGTTTTACCTTCATCAAGGACATATATACATACATGGATTTGCAACTGCTAAAAATAGCCAAAACAATATTGATAGACAATCCATTGCGATACTCGACAGCTGTAACCAAAAAATAAATAGAATGTAGAATGTGCAACTTTTTTTCAGGTCATTTTTTAAACTCTGTTTGCAGCATACAGAAAACATGTTTTATTGAGAAATAGCGCATTTCAAACTGTAAATACTGAAGTTGCGAATCTAATTATGTACCGGTATATAAGTGCTTGCTTTCAGGAAAATATTTTTCGTCCACTAATTAGGTGGGTTAGGTGATAGGTTATCATTAAAGTGTGTCATGGGTTTCCAATACGGGTTCAAATAAGTCTCATTGGTGGTGCGAAAACGAAGTCGGTGACCATGTTTTTGTTTTTTTAGGTTTTTCAAATTGTTTTTAGAATCTGTACTGTTTTAAAAAAATTCATCAGGCTGTTTTTTTTCAGTATTTTTGTGAATGAGAGATAAATGTCTAATTATTAGGCATTGTAAATTGCCACCCCTGCATAGTTTTATCAGTTTCTTTTAAGACTTAATGACGTCAAAATATGACATTCTTGTATTTTTCGTATTTGGAAATAATACAGCATTGCAGTTTTACAAATTGCATAACTTAATACACAAAATTAATGGAGCAATGCAGGAATTAACTCGAAAATCAACGAAACCATACCCTCCACTAGGTGGCGCTTTTTGAGTGGTTTCCCTGGAAATATCCTTTGAATATATCATTTCTGCTTTAGCCAATACCTTTAATTGTGCCTTGACTTCTGAATAAATGACTAATTTTCGTGAGGAAACCAGCGACCCACCCTTAAAGTCAGAAAATCTTATCATGAAAATCTGATAGATTTTCACGAAAGTAATCTTAATAAATTATGCAGAAATATGCCACTATACTATTGCCTTAATGAATGAACCCTGATAAACTCAAGTAAATCTTTCTGTATTCATTCTTTATGACCTAACATTGCTGGTCCTAAAGTGAAATCATCGTGCAATCAAAGTACTGGAAGTACTAATGGAAACTGAACTAAAATTTAATAGACTAGCACTGCAACATGGGACGGGAACTAGTTTAACAACTGCATGGTGGATGTAGTAGAGTATGGTACTTTGGTCTGCATCAAAATTCATGCGCAGCTAGCTAGTAACAGCTATAAAAAGCTATCTATCATTCTGTTTCCAATAATACTGTGGTACAATTAAACTTTTGGAACCAGTCTTTGATACAAACCAGATTTTGATACAACAAAGATTTGGGAACCAGCTTTTGATACAACAAAGATTTGGGAACCAGTCTTTGATACAACAAAGATTTGGGAACCAGCTTTTGAGACAACAAAGATCTGGCAACCGGTCTTGGTATGCTGCTCTACTATAGTAAAGAAACAGTGTCGAAATAACCAATGAGGGGACCGATAAAGTAAATTGTCAACTTGTTTTCATTTTCCAGATTTATCATCTTAGCTCCAGTGGGGATTTCAGATATGCAAAATTTGTTTTGTAAGATGTTCTGCAGTCGCCAAGGATATCTTATGACCAGTTGCTGGTAAGTAAATCATTTATGTTATATTTGATCTGAATTTTGATGAGATTATAATGACTAAAAACTTGAGTGATTTAAAACAGTCATTAATTAGTTCATGACTGACATCACTATCTGTCAGTACTGAACCAGGGAAAACCATTAAAAAAATATTTTAATAAATAACATTGTGAAGCCTTAAACATTCTAGTTCTGAGTTATTTATAAAAAAATAATCTTGCAAAGCCAATGATTGTTTCTATTTTGAACTGGACATTCAAAAAATGTTGCTAATGGTTGAAAATAATCAATCCTCATGTTGTTGTTTGATCTTGATTAATTGATAAAATTTAAAGCCAAATATTGTGTGATTTTATTAAACTGACAAAAGCTGCATAATATCATGGTCAATGCTTGCATTTATTTTTAGCTTTGGTAAGGTTCGATTACTTTCATAATTTGTTACACCAGTTGTCAAATGTGCATGTATTTAATCATACGCAACATAATCTTTTTAAAAAATAATCGCATTCAGGAACCATGAAATTATTATTGCCCCAGATATGAAATATATGGGGGCTATATTGGATTCACGCTTGACGGTAGGTCGATTGGTCTGTGCATCTGTAGACACAATTTGTCTGGACAATTTCTCAGCAACTACTTACAGGATTTAAATGAAACTTTACAGAAGTGATCAGTATTAAGCTTAATTGTGCGTGCTTAAAGCATTTTTCGTTTGGATTAATTTTCACTGAGTTATAGCCCTTTGTTTTTATCCAGTATATAATCTATATGCAATGAATGAACACACCAGAGTCTCAGCATCTTGTTGTGTCTGTAGTGTTCTTATATTTCTTAAATCATAATGTTCTAAAAGTTGTTGATTTCTGATATAATGTCAATAAAACAAAGAAACACTAACTAAGGTCTATTGTACTGTAGATACCTGTATGAAGTTATTTCTGTTTTATTTTTTATCTGATGTTTTTGTAGGTGATACAGCTAGGATACAATCTTGGATGTAGGTATGGTTTACTGTGAAATCTTTCAACACAACAATGGAAAACAAACAACTTGGTTAGAGAAATATCTACAATAAGACAAATTTTGTAATCGCCTTCTTTCAGTTCATTCATTCTGTATCATTAATATATGAATTTATAATTGAGTGAAACATTTCCCTTACATGTTAGTAACTTAGTTTGATTCAGTTTTACTTGCTAAAATGCTTTGATACTTCTATCGTTGTTGCATATGATCATTCTCAATCCACCCCTATCAACAAATCCCACTTTGACCTTGACCTTGACTTAATTTGGACTTAGAATGATTCTATACCAGGATAAGTAGATTTAACTGTTTTATCTAGCACCAATACCACTTGCTAGAATGCTTTGATACTTCTACAGTACCCATCAACAAATCTCTCTTTGACCTTGACGTAATTTGGACTTAGAATGATTCTGTACCAGATTAAGTAGATTTTACATAACACCGCTTACTAGAGCACTTGAATGCTTACATGTATACAGTTGTTGCTTATAACCATTCTCAATCCAACCATAATTATCAAACACCGACCTTGACCTTGTTCAAATGGACTATTGCTTCACTAGCATGCCATGCGTATATTTAACGCAGCGTCTTGTTTATGTTGTGTTTAGCTCACATGTCACAAAGTGACAAAGTGAGCTATTAGGATCACTCTCCGTCCAGCGTCCGGCGTCGTGCGTCGTCAAACTTTATGTTGTGACCACACTAGGGGCCACATTTTTGGCTCAATTTTAGCAAAACTGGGTCAGAACGTTAATATCAACAAAATCTCGGACGAGTTCGATATTGGGCCATTTGGGGTCAAAAACTAGGTCACCAGGGCCAAATAAGGGAAAACCTTGTGAACACTTTAGAAATCACTGTTTTTAATTTATCTTCATGAAACTTTGTCAGAATGTTTATTTTAATAATATGTAGGTCAAGTTTGAAAATGGGTAATTTCTGTAGTAAAATTAGGTCACTAGGGCAAATTGCTGGAAAACCTTATGAACACTCTAGAAGTCACTGTTTTGATTGGATGATCATGAAACCTTGTCAGAATGTTTGTCTTCATAATATCTTGGATGAGTTCGAACATGGGTCATCTTGGGTCAAAAACTAGGTCGCTAGGTCAAATCTTATGAAAAATCATGTTAACACTGTAGATTTCACAGTTATTATTGGATCTTTACCAAACCTTGTCAGATTGTTTGTCTTAATGATATTAAGGACAAGTTTAAATATGGGTCACCTAGGATCAAAAACCAGGTCACAAGGTCAAATCTTAGGAAAAGCTTATTAACACTGTAGATGTAAAATTTTGATCGTATCTTCACCAAACCTAGTCAGACTGTTTGTCTTAATGATATGTAAGACAAATTCGAACATAGGTCGTCTGGGGTCAAAAACTAGGTCACCGGTTCAAAACAATGTTTTAATGAGTGAACAGTGATTGTCATGTGAGCGATATAGGGCCATCTTGGCCCTCTTGTTATTGTTTACAATTGGTAACAAATGTTAAGCAGAAAAACATGAGGTTGAATTATGCAGATTACCAATGATTAACTTCTTGCTTTGTATGAAATTCACACTTAGGTTTGATTCTAACAGTACTTGTTGTTGTGCCTTAAAGGTATTTGTGTTTTGTATTGAGACATGATTTACATTAAATTTACAACATAGAATTTCATTGGCTATATTTTACACACTGTCATCCATGATGTTGTAACCATGCCATTCCTTGGCAGACACAGAGGGAATTGTCCAATCAGATTAAATTATTTTTTAGGAGGTAAACATGATTAGGTTATTGGCTGTGTAAAGAAATATTGCACTCTGAAACATTTAAAATAATTTTGAGATTTAGCTGTTTTATAATTGTTTAAAAAGTGAATTCATTGGACTATGGATTTGTTGCGAGTAGTTTCTTTATGTATAAGTTCTTGTTGGCTGTTAAATAATAATATTTTGCTGTATATTCTTGGATTTCTGTTTTACCAATGGAGGGCATTGTACAGTACATGCTTGCCTTAAGCTAAGTTGTGGTGTTTGTAGATTGATAGGTGAAATCAAAATTGACTTTAAATCTTTTTATGTTCAAATTTTGTGTTTAAACCTTTTAATTTATGGTGTTATCATAACAGTCTATGAATTATGCTGATTTGGTTTGCCCCAGAACCTTATTGCCAAAATGTGTGTGTTAGTCATATGGTTATATTTGTGTTATTAAATTAAATTGTATGATAATAATATCATGCTAACATATCTATTTTATTAATTTTATATCAAACATTTCTGCTGTATTGGCCTTCATCAGTAATAATAAAATTTATTGTTTATTATTTATTTATGCACTCTACAACATCTACTAAATTTACAAAAAATAGATGATTTTTAGTCTAAACCATTGTGTATTAACTAAATAAACAGGTACACTCAATGAACATAACTGTTGGAACACATTTACCTTGATGACAATTGGTAAATTTGTTACATGTGAATGTTTAAGCAGTAAACAAATTTTATTCTACCGTAATGTGCATTGTATTGGTACAATATGATATTATTAATTCATTAATGACAAAAATTTGTACCAAAATCTCTTACTAGATAACAAACCTGGACGTGGTTTCAATCATTGTACCGTAAACATTAATAATTTTGATTGGCTATCAAAATTGTATAAGGTACGTCAAATTCATTGATTTCATGAGATGATAATGATCCGACACTTTCGTAAATTGTAAATTCCCTGCATTATGCATTTATAGTCATTTTAAGGCTATTTGTGGTAATATATTCCTATATACAGAGTAGTTGTCGTTGTTCAAAAATTTGTAAATTATGCTGAGATATTGGTTTATAGAAGACCAATCAAATGTAAAATTTGTTTCAAATCAGTTGCAATGCACTTTTATGATACAGTGGGTTTATTTTAGTGTATAATTTTGATTTAGGTTTTAGCTCACAAGAGCACAAAGTGCTCATGGTGAGCTATTGTGATCGCGTGATGTCATCATGTCTGTCGTCCGTGTGTGTGACAGTGCGTCAGCAATTGCTTTAAACAACATCTCCTTCTTAACCAGTTGGCCAATTTCAACGAAACTTTACATGGATGTTCCTTGCATTAAGCTCTACCAAAGTTGTTAAATAAAATTAATTTCATTAAAGACTCAGGTTGC
This sequence comes from Lutraria lutraria, assembly GCA_964023205.1. Taxonomy (NCBI): domain Eukaryota; kingdom Metazoa; phylum Mollusca; class Bivalvia; order Venerida; family Mactridae; genus Lutraria; species Lutraria lutraria. Next base: position 17,312,478 of record OZ026836.1, read on the forward strand.
CATGGCAACCAATAGGAAAAACTTTAAAAATCTTCTTGTCCAAAACCACAGGGCCTAGGGCTTAGATATTTGGTGTGTAGCTTTGTCTAATGGACCTCTACCAAGTTTGATCAAATTATTGTCCTAGGGTCGAAATTGGCCCCGCCCCTGGGTCACTTAATTTTACAAAGGCTCATGATAATTTTTATCTGGTGAGCAATATAGGGCCATCATGACCCTCTTGTTAAATATATAGATATAGCCAGATACCTTAACTTTACAACCGTAATAATTTATTATATCATACAGCGCAACCTCCCTAGAGCAGCCCTCTCTTAAACAACCTCCCTTCAACAACATAATGATTTTTCCCACTGCACATTTCAACTAATAATTTATCCTCTCAAAAGCAACAATCTCTTAACAACAACATCATTTTGCTACTCCCAAAGGGTGTTACTTTGGAGAGGTTGCACTGTATGTAAAATGTTAAAATCAGGTACATGTTTGCAAGAATGGTTGTTATCTTAGATATAACTCAGTTTTCAGATGGTTGCTTTGTTTTTTTGTTGATTGATAATTAATTAGGTAATATATAATTTGTACAGCTGTTCATGATGTTTTTAATGCTTCATAGTTTATAGGATTTTGTAAATACTTATTTTATTGTACAGCACAACCTCTCCAGAGTCCATGGCCCTATCTTGAGCAACAACCTCCCTTCTACAAGAATATGAGTTTTACCCACTGAACAATTTAAGAATTTATTAAACCTCTTTAGAGCAACAACCTCTCATCGGCAAGATAATTTTGCTACTCCCAAAGGGTGTTGTTTTGGAAAGGTTACATTGTATCTATCCTCAGGAAATACAGACTTGTAATTGTCTGTTCAGAATTAAAATGAATTAACACTTTTTATTTATCAATTGGATTCTGGGAGGTGAAATATGTTCATATTTGGTATCTATTTGTTCTTAATTTTATGTATGTAGATGAAGATGCATATGGTTATGTATTATTTAATGAAGTGATTTCTTCATAAAAATTATCTTTGACTTCTTTTGCTTGAGAAGATAAGTGTGAATAGCTTACAAAGACAATTAAAATAATAATTATTATAAACCTAAAAGGTGTAAGTTCATAGTTCACCTTGTGTTTAGCATAGAAAAAGTCACACTTGCTGTTAAAGATTTTGTCATTTGAATCACAATTGTAACGGTCAAACAGGCGGTGTCAGGTCAATAACTTAAGTTATGATTGACCAATCTTGACCAAACTTGGTATGTAAGATCCTTAGATGAAAACCTAGCCTGGGATTGTATTTGGGTCTGTGGGGTCAAGGTCACTATTGCTAAAAATAGAAAATCAGTGTCCGGTTAATAACTTAAGTTTGGAATGACCAGTATTGACTTAACTTGGTATTTAGCATCCTTGAATCAAAACCTAGCTTGGGACCGTATTTGGGGTATGTGGGGTCAAGGTCACTGTACTAAAAATAGAAAATCAGTTTGAGTGAGTAACTTAATCAAGGATAAAGATATTGCGATGAAATTTTGTGTGTAGGTAGCTTACATGCAGTCCATGCTTTTGAATTGCATCTAGGTCCAGTAAGGTCAAGATCACTGTTACTAAAATTAGAAAATCAGTTTCTGCTCAATAGCTGAAGTAAGGATTGAGTTATTGCGATGACATTTTGTGTGTTGATAGCTTACATCCAGTCCATGCTTTTGTATTGAATCAAGGGCCAGTAGGGTCAAGGTCACTGTTACTAAACATAGAAATCAAGTTTTCGGTCAATTACTTAAGTTTGGAATAGCTTATCTTGACTCAACTGGGTATTTAACAACCTTGCTTGGAATTGTATTTGGAGTCATGGTCACTGTTTCTAAAAATAGAAAATCCGTTTCTGGTGAATAACTTAACTAAGGATTTAGACATTGTGATGAAATTTTGTGTGGAGGTAGCTTGCATGGAAACCAAGCTTGGGATTGCATTCTATGCCAGTAGGTTAAAGGTCTATGTTAACTTATTAGTAGCACTTGAAACTGAACCACTGATGAAGCCTTAGTGAAGAATTCTAGAGTTCTGTGGCCTTGGAAAACCTGGTTTCGTGGCACTGCCGCGTTTCTTGTTTATTTATTTTAATGTGTTTTAAGGATATTGGATTTGTTGTTAGTAGTTTTTGTTGATTCTGTTTGAACTTTCTTCTGCTCGTATTTTGCGATAAAGATTTACCAAATGATGGCTGCGAGTTCAAGGATATTTTTTTTAGTTTAGAATTTTGTATAGCTTACAAGTTTCATTGTTGTGAGTTTGACCCCGGGCAAGATGCACACTGTCCGTGACAAATTTGACTGAAGATATTACATCCTATGTTAAATTGTCCTCCACCTCTGAATTATGTGGGATACAAAGCTTGGCAGTAGCTTGCAGATAGAATGAGGTTTATATTGATTAAGGCCTAATCAAATGAAGTCCAGTGAAGCTGGTTTGGGATAACTGCACTGAATTAATGTTAAAAATGGTGTTTAATCTGATGAAATAAATAAATAAAACCTGTTTCTGTTCAAATTTATTTGAAGCTACACAATTTAGGTCTGTAATTCTCCTGATTTGATTTAAGCTTAAATGTAAACATTAATTGCTTTGTGTGTTCTTGTGCAATATGTGTATGTTTGTTGTTTTGGCATTTTAACTTTATTTTGAGTTTAATGTATATCTCAGTATTTATTTGTATACATCTAAAGTGATGTATTATGTTAAGGTTCTGGCGTGCGTCTGTCTGTCCGTCCATCAGCAATTTTGTGTCTGCTCTGTTACTCTTTAGCCCCTTGAAGGTTTTAAAGGAAACATTACTTAAATGATTACCAGATCAAGATGACATGCAAGGCTAACTTCAAGGTCAAGGTCACACTTAGGGATCGAAGGTCATGTGAATTGTTTCCGTTCCGTAACTCTTAAAGCCTGCAAAGGATTTTGAAGAAACTTTACTCATAAATGTTCACCACATTGAGATGAAGTGGAACTTCCATATTTTGGAAGGCTTACTTCACGGTCAAACTTAGGGGTCAAAGGTCATATGCAAGAAAAGTGCCCCAAAATAATGTTTTTACAGTATCATTTATACCTTTGGGTGTATATTGCTTCACATTACGGTGCTTCAGTCTATTTTATTTTTATTATTCCATAATACAGGCATACAAATATTCATGTAAGCAATTTATATTTTTCAGTAGACAAAGTTGAAGACTAAGCATCTTGTGGCAGCCACTGGACAAGAGGTAAGTGCTCAAGTTATAGCATTACCAATTTCAGATGACAAAATTCGAAATCTGTTGCGTCAAGTGTACCATTGGGCTTATATGTGCTTAATTGAATGCAGGGTCTTGCTTGAAATAATTATTGACAACATAAAGGAAAATTGAGCTTTACAATACTCTTTATGTACACTGCCTTCTACAGTTGTTTCTCATTATGTCAACTTCACTTATAGGAAAATTTTGTTTATGACAGACTGTTCCTTGCCAACTTTTTTTGTTTTGATTTCTGTATGCATACTTCAAATTTTGTTTGTGTCACACTTTAATATTAATTTTCCACATGACTCTAATAAGAAAGTAGTTTAAGATATTCATGCCAAACATAGTGTTGATCACTTTCACGCTTATTTAACATTTCGCTAATTAAACTAAGATTAACATGTGAATAATCAAAACGCTGAAAGCACTAAGGTATTCACTACTGATTGAAATATTTATGTGCTTGTGATTTAAACAAATTGTGTAGAATAAAGCCAGTGAGGCCAGTAGTTTTTAGGATTATCAATACTACACATATATTACATATAAACAAATTTTGCTATACTGTAAACATCTTTAATTCTGCGGGTGCAAAATTTGGCAAAATATTTGGCAGTTTCATATCCAACCGCCAAAATAAAACCATGTCCTGTCTTCTTAGGCGCCAAAATTAAAACACTTAAGAAAATAAGTTTCCACCATTTTCAAGGGAAATAATTTGAGTACCATAATATCCTCCTAAATACTATCGTATCAAGTGAAATGTATAAACAGCAAGAATAAGTTACATGTTGGTAATTGTATTGTATTGTATTGGTAATTACATGGGATCGAACAGGAGTTAACACAATGGCTAAGTGTGGTTATTTGTTTCGATACTTCATCTTAAATTGACACACATTGTTATTATATCCGGTTTAATTTAGTCTCTGCCGACGATATAAGTTTAATATCATGTGACAAATAAGCTGTATTGTTTGAATCGTTTAGATTTTACATTGTTTCAATTAAGATTTACCCTAAGGCAATAAACGTAATGCATGTACTTTATCTGATGAAAGTAAGCAAGTAATAATACATGTACAAACATACTAAACAAACAATTATATAAAAAGTGTTAGTTACACCTTTTGATAACAAAAGTTCCAATAATTTTCTTTGACAAAATAATTTGCGGTGTTCATGATTGGTGTGGTTTTATATTGGCGTGGTCTAGATTTGGCGGTTCTGTTGTTTACCGCCAATATCGCCAAGATAGAACGGGCGCCAATATTAAGAGGTATACAGTACACTATTCTATTTCTATTAATTAGGCCTGTGGCATTGTTTTATTATGTGACCGTCAGCCATTACAGAAGTGAAAGTTCCAAAAATGGAGTAGTGTTAATGAATATACCTGTAAATAAATTTCGTGGTTTGATTCTCGTGGACTGTAGAGTTTAAACTGGCATGTAGACTTGCGTATATTATTGGACGAGCTGAATACTATTGATTGTAGTGGTTGAACAGGAAGTGAAAGTTCTCAGGTTTTTCACTTCCAATGTGAACTGTTTCTGTAATATGTTAACAATGTATTCATCTGCTACGCAGCAGCAAATAATTCAAAGTACTGAGAGTACTGTCAGAAGCGAAAGTTAAAATGTTATTGATAATATTTAGTAGATTTGTGTTGGATAAAACCAAAAATCTCAACGGCTTGACACTAACTTTTAAGGTCACTTGCTCATTTGGGTAAGATGATGGAAAACCAACTTATCCAGACACAACTCTTACTTGTCCAGACATTTTACGGATAATTTGTTATTCAAAATTTTAAATATATGTTGTTGTACATGAAATAGATTGACACTTGTAAATAATAAAGTGTAGCATTACTGGTTATTGTGGCTTGTATACTGTACATTTTAATTTTCATATTCAAGTGGATAACTCATGAACACAAACAATTAACTGCTTAAAACAATTTAATAAAGTGTATTCATTTATAACTGGAAACAAAACAATAACAGATGGCACCATCAAATCCCCTCACTCCCCATCTCTGCCTCAAGAAACAAAACTATAACAGTTACACTAAACAGTTTACACAAATGTCAATCACCTCACTCCCCATCTCTGCCTCAAGAAACAAAACTATAAAAGTTACACTAAACAGTTTACACAAATGTCAATCACCTCACTCCCCATCTCTGCCTCAAGAAACAAAACTATAACAGTTACACTAAACAGTTTACACAGATGTCAATCACCTCACTCCCCATCTCTGCCTCAAGAAACAAAACTATAAAAGTTACACTAAACAGTTTACACAAATGTCAATCACCTCACTCCCTATCATCATTGTCAAAAAACTGTGGCCTTCTCATTAGGATTAACTTATAAGCAATGCTAGGGGTCCTGTGTTGAAATAATTTTTAAAACACCATGAATTCAGTCAAATGGGCTGATTATAATTCTGTATTAATGATAATTCATTTATGTTAAAGTTGTTTTTATGCCAAATAAGAAATTCATTTCGCGAGATCAAGCTGGTCCATTCTGTACTTTATGTCTGTCCAGTAGGCGGAGTTATGATTAACTGGTGTCCTCCATCTGTTAGTGTCTTTCAGCGATTCCCTTGTGTATAGTGGCGATGCACATTATTTATTGTCTTAATGAATGAAACATTTGTACGGATCACCCTTATGAATGAAACTTTTGTGCTGATGAATACTGAATTATTAAACTCAATAATTGTCCAGTTTGAAAATTAATGCAATGACAATGCAATAATTCAAAATGAACATATTGCTGCAATATATCTAACTTGTATCATAACAGCGATCAGTAGAGTTATACAACCAGTGGTACTATTTTCAACATGAATGTATGGAGATCATTTGTGGGATCAATCCTCTCTTGATGAATAATTAGGTGCTCAAACTCTGCAAAATGATGTGAATGATACCAGCCCTGTCTTGAACCACATTACAATTACAACCTCTAAGACAGAGGATATTATAAATTTGAACTGTCCACTCTTCTGTGTGACATTTTTGGACAGTCTCTGTCTTCTTCTGTTTTTCCTAGCTCATGGAAAGACACTTTTGTCGCTACTTGAAGCCATTCTCATGTTGGCAATTGTCAACCTATATCTCTACTCTGTACCATAGGGAAAGTCCTTGAAAGGGTAGTCCACAGGCATATGATAATCATAATAGTGACAATGATCTTCTCACCCTGCTTTAAATCAGGCTCTTTGTACCTGGTGACTTAACAGTTGATCAACTGGCTTATCTATACAACTTCTTCACTGTGACTGTCAATTTCAGAGCTGTTTTCTTGGACATAAGCAAAGCTTTTGACTGTGTCAGTCGCATCATGCTTTCCTCTTCAGACTCAAACATTTTGGGATTTCTTGCAGTCTTTTTAATTGGTTTTCATCTTATCTAAGTGACAAGACAACTGTTGTTCTGCCTGATGCTCAATCAAAATGGAATGATTTTAAAGCTGGGATTTCACAGTAGTCAATTTTGGGCCCCCTCCTTTTCTTGATATTTATCGATGACATTGTTTCTGACATCAGGGCAAATGTCCATATATTTGCAGATGACACAAGCCTTGACATAGTTGTTAGGGTTCCATTAACTGCTTTACAACCACTGAATTCTGACCTACAAACAATACCCCTTGAATAAAATTTGTTTCATTTTAATAGGTTTATTTTTTAGGAAGTGAATTTGGATTTTTATAGATTTTTGTTTCTTAATTACAAACACCTCATTAAGATGTTGTTTCAGTACCCTTATTTTGGCTTAAATTGTAGATTTTATGAAGCTAAGGAAAAATCAACTACCTAAATATTTCTACAAAACTTAATTAGTAGGTAAAATGTCTTCAATTGACATGAATTGTATTCATATTCTTGTCATATGAAATGAAGTTCTAGTTATGCCCCCATTTTCAAAGAAATGGTGGTATATATTGCTGGTTTGCTCATGTCCGTCTTTTTTACTCGTTGGTAATCAAACCTTGTCTGGCCAATTCGACTGTTTTGGCCTCTTAGGTCTTCACTTGGTTTGAAGGTTGGTCAAATACAGATAGATGACCCCTGTTGATAAGGTCTATCAATAGGTCAAAGGTCAACTATCCATTGCTCTTTGGGGGGCATTGGTGTTTCACACACACCTCAATAAGTGAGCGTTTTAGTGCCCTTATTTTAACTTTAGATATATCAAAAAACTTAAAAAAACTTAGGTAGTTGATTTTTCTGAGCTTTATTCTATACTAGTGTTTTTACAAAACTTTATTCTTATCCTAGCAGTTATTTCTATTAGGTAAAATGTCTTGAATTGACATGAATTGTATTTAAATTTTTGTAATATTTTTGTAATTGTAGGGTACTTTAATAAAGTTCTAGTTATGCCCCCACTTTGAAGAAGTGGGGGTATATATTGCTGGTTTGCTCATGTCCGTCTTTTTTGCTCGTTGGTAATCAAACCTTGTCTGGCCAATTCGACTGTTTTGGCCTCTTAGGTCTTCACTTGGTTTGAAGGTTGGTCAAATACAGATAGATGACCCCTGTTGATAAGGTCTATCAATAGGTCAAAGGTCAACTATCCATTTGCTCTTTAGGGGGCATTGGTGTTTAAGACACACCGCATTAAGTGAGCGTTTAAGTACTATCATTTTATCTAAGATATATCAAGTAACTTAAAAAAATTAGGTAGTTGATTTTCCTTAAGTTTATCAAAAAAAATAAAGCTAAGGAAAGATTGACTGCCTAACTATTTTTTATGCCTTCGGAACAAAACTGTTCATGAAAGAAGAAAAGCCAAACTAAATGACAATAATATGTCAACACAAAAACTCCTTTCCTCTCCATACTCATGGAAATCATGGTGAACTTGTCTCAAATCTTTCATCTCCTCCAAATCAAGTTCATCCTTGCTCTAAAACAATATTGGTGATAACACTATGGAAGAAGAAATCGACAAAGCAAACCTTCTGAATAACATTTGTCAGGATCAAACCCCTCTTGATGAATAATTAGGTGCTCAAACTCTGCAAAATGATGTGAATGATATCAGCCCTGTCTTGAACCACATTACAATTACAACCTCTAAGATAGAGGATATTATAAATTTGAACTGTTCACTCTTCTGTGTGACATCTTTGGACAGTCTCTGTCATCTTCTGTTTTTCCTAGCTCATGGAAAGACACTTTTGTCACTACTTGAAGCCATTCTCATATTGGCAATTGTCAACCTATATCTCTACTCTGTACCATAGGGAAAGTCCTTGAAAGGGTAGTCCACAGGCATATGATAACCATAATAGTGACAATGATCTTCTCACCCTGCTTTAAATCAGGCTCTTTGTACCTGGTGACTTAACAGTTGATCAACTGGCTTATCTATACAACTTCTTCACTGTGACTGTCAATTCCAGAGCTGTTTTTTGGGACAAAAGCAAAGCTTTTGACTGTGTCTCGCATCATGCTTTCCTCTTCAGACTCAAACATTTTGGGATTTCTTGCAGTCTTTTTAATTGGTTCTCATCTTATCTAAGTGACAAGACAACTGTTGTTCTGCCTGGTGCTCAATCAAAATGGAATGATTTTAAAGCTGGGATTTCACAGTAGTCAATTTTGGGCCCCCTCCTTTTCTTGATATTTATCGATGACATTGTTTCTGACATCAGGGCAAATGTCCATATATTTGCAGATGACACAAGCCTTGACATAGTTGTTAGGGTTCCATTAACTGCTTTACAACCACTGAATTCTGACCTACAAACAATACCCCTTGAATAAAATTTGTTTCATTTTAATAGGTTTATTTTTTAGGAGGTGAATTTGGATTTTTATAGAATTTTGTTTCTTAATTACAAACACCTCATTAAGATGTTGTTTCAGTACCCTTATTTTGGCTTAAATTGTAGATTTTATGAAGCTAAGGAAAAATCAACTACCTAAATATTTCTACAAAACTTAATTAGTAGGTAAAATGTCTTCAATTGACATGAATTGTATTCATATTCTTGTCATATGAAATGAAGTTCTAGTTATGCCCCCATTTTCAAAGAAATGGTGGTATATATTGCTGGTTTGCTCATGTCCGTCTTTTTTACTCGTTGGTAATCAAACCTTGTCTGGCCAATTCGACTGTTTTGGCCTCTTAGGTCTTCACTTGGTTTGAAGGTTGGTCAAATACAGATAGATGACCCCTGTTGATAAGGTCTATCAATAGGTCAAAGGTCAACTATCCATTGCTCTTTAGGGGGGCATTGGTGTTTCACACACACCTCAATAAGTGAGCGTTTTAGTGCCCTTATTTTAACTTTAGATATATTAAAAAACTTAAAAAAACTGAGGTAGTTGATTTTTCTGAGCTTTATTCTATACTAGTGTTTTTACAAAACTTTATTCTTATCCTAGCAGTTATTTCTATTAGGTAAAATGTCTTGAATTGACATGAATTGTATTTATATTTTTGTAATATTTTTGTAATTGTAGGGTACTTTAATAAAGTTCTAGTTATGCCCCCACTTTGAAGAAGTGGGGGTATATATTGCTGGTTTGCTCATGTCCGTCTTTTTTGCTCGTTGGTAATCAAACCTTGTCTGGCCAATTCGACTGTTTTGGCCTCTTAGGTCTTCACTTGGTTTGAAGGTTGGTCAAATACAGATAGATGACCCCTGTTGATAAGGTCTATCAATAGGTCAAAGGTCAACTATCCATTTGCTCTTTAGGGGGCATTGGTGTTTAAGACACACCGCATTAAGTGAGCGTTTAAGTACTATCATTTTATCTAAGATATATCAAGTAACTTAAAAAAATTAGGTAGTTGATTTTCCTTAAGTTTATCAAAAAATAAAGGTAAGGAAAGATTGACTGCCTAACTATTTTTTATGCCTTCGGAACAAAACTGTTCATGAAATAAGAAAAGCCAAACTAAATGACAATAATATGTCAACACAAAAACTCCTTTCCTCTCCATACTCATGGAAATCATGATGAACTTGTCTCAAATTTTTCATCTCCTCCAAATCAAGTTCATCCTTGCTCTAAAGCAATATTGGTGATAACACTATGGAAGAAGAAATCGACAAAGCAAACCTTCTGAATAATATTTGTCAGGATCAAACCCCTCTTGATGAATAATTAGGTGCTCAAACTCTGCAAAATGATATGAATGATATCAGCCCTGTCTTGAACCACATTAGAATTACAACCTCTAAGAAAGAGGATATTATAAATTTGAACTGTCCACTCTTCTGTGTGACTTTTTTGGACAGTCTCTGTCATCTTCTGTTTTTCCTAGCTCATGGAAAGACACTTTTGTCACTACTTGAAGCCATTCTCATGTTGGCAATTGTCAACCTATATCTCTACTCTGTACCATAGGGAAAGTCCTTGAAAGGGTAGTCCACAGGCATATGATAACCATAATAGTGACAATGATCTTCTCACCCTGCTTTAAATCAGGCTCTTTGTACCTGGTGACTTAACAGTTGAACAACTGGCTTATCTATACAACTTCTTCACTGTGACTGTCAATTCCAGAGCTGTTTTCTGGGACATAAGCAAAGCTTTTGACTGTGTCTCGCATCATGCTTTCCTCTTCAGACTCAAACATTTTGGGATTTCTTGCAGTCTTTTTAATTGGTTCTCATCTTATCTAAGTGACAAGACAACTGTTGTCCTGCCTGATGCTCAATCAAAATGGAATGGTTTTAAAGCTGGGATTTCACAGTAGTCAATTTTGGGCCCCCTCCTTTTCTTGATATATATCAGGGCAAATGTCCATATATTTGCAGATGACACAAGCCTTGACATAGTTGTTAGGGTTCCATTAACTGCTTTACAACCACTGAATTCTGACCTACAAACAATACCCCTTGAATAAAATTTGTTTCATTTTAATAGGTTTATTTTTTAGGAGGTGAATTTGGATTTTTATTGATTTTTGTTTCTTAATTACAAACACTTCATTAAGATGTTGTTTCAGTACCCTTATTTTGGCTTAAATTGTAGATTTTATGAAGCTAAGAAAAATCAACTACCTAAATATTTCTAAAAAACTTAATTAGTAGGTAAAATGTCTTCAATTGACATGAATTGTATTCATATTCTTGTCATATGAAATGAAGTTCTAGTTATGCCCCCATTTTCAAAGAAATGGTGGTATATATTGCTGGTTTGCTCATGTCCGTCTTTTTTACTCGTTGGTAATCAAACCTTGTCTGGCCAATTTGACTGTTTTGGCCTCTTAGGTCTTCACTTGGTTTGAAGGTTGGTCAAATACAGATAGATGACCCCTGTTGATAAGGTCTATCAATAGGTCAAAGGTCAACTATCCATTGCTCTTTAGGGGGCATTGGTGTTTCACACACACCTCAATAAGTGAGCGTTTTAGTGCCCTTATTTTAACTTTAGATATATCAAAAAACTTAAAAAACTGAGGTAGTTGATTTTTCTGAGCTTTATTCTATACTAGTGTTTTTAGAAAACTTTATTCTTATCCTAGCAGTTATTTCTATTTGGTAAAATGTCTTGAATTGACATGAATTGTATTTATATTTTTGTAATATTTTTGTAATTGTAGGGTACTTTAATAAAGTTCTAGTTATGCCCCCACTTTGAAGAAATGGTGGTATATATTGCTGGTTTGCTCATGTCTGTCTATTTTGCTTGTTGGTAATCAAACGTTGTCTGGCCAATTCGACTGTTTTGGCCTCTTAGGTCTTCACTTGGTTTGAATGTTGGTCAAATATAGATGGATGACCCCTGTTGATAAGGTCTATTAATAGGTCAAAGGTCAACTATCCATTTGCCCTTTAGGGGGCATTGGTGTTTCACACACACCGCATTTAGTGAGCATTTTAGTACTCTTATCAAAACTTATGATGTATCAAATAACATAAATAACTTAGGTAGGTTTTTTTTCACAGCTTTATTCTCTAAGGGTATTTTCGTAAAACTTTATTCACATCCAAGCAGTTATTTCTATTTGTTGCAATGTCATGATTTGCTTAATTATAATATTAGGATAAAACAATATGTGCCATCTTCACATAGGGAAAGCGAGTCCCATTATTTTTTTCGTTGGAGGTATTGGTATTTCTGTACGTGCCTACTTTTTGCATAATGAAAATCGTTTGCATCAAACTGATCTGTCTTTCTGTACTGTTGCCATTAAACTTGTGTCCACCAAAATGTTTTACTTCTTTGGGTCCAAAGAATGTTTTGGCATCATTAATCAAGGGTTTGGTATTCACAAAGTCAAAATGCTTTGATGGTACAACAGTGTATGGCCTTTTCCTTTTGGTGGTCTCACTATGGTATCTCACTGACTGGATATATACAGTGTAACCTCCATGAATGGTCACCTCCCAACTACAGCCAGTATACTAGCAACCCAGATTGATGTTTTCACTCTCTCAACAACAGTCACTTCCTTACAACAGCCATTTTTGTCCTCCATTGGTGGCTGTTCTAGAGGGATTGCACTGTCTGGTGAACATTTTTGCTGTTTCAGTTGTAGCATGGATGGAATCACTGGTATGACCCAAGACAAGGCATTATGGTCAATTATGTCTATGTTATTCACAGTGTTAATATCGTGCAACAATAACAATGAAGTAAACATAGTCTTAACTATCTATGTACATGTTGCTCACATGACCATACCGGAACTTAGATTATTCAAATCATAGAAGATTATTCAAATTCAATACCGCCTTATATGATTACATAATTATGTATGTAATTATGAATGCATACATGCATATTTTAGAACTATCAGCTTTGAGATAAACAATTTCATTTCTATGGAATCATCAATGTAAGAGTCTTTTGCTGTGTCAGATTTCCACAGACCATGACGTTTTATTCAACGTTCTCATACCCCGTCAGCATATGCAGCTGTTGTAGCACTGCTACCTCTTAATATATGATCACCTAAGTCTAAACTTTAGCTTACTAAGTTGGTGTAACTTAATATCATATTCTTTCTTAACAAAAAGCATATTCTTACTGACCTACAAGCGAAGAGGTAATATTATCAAGATACAGAATTGGTCATTCTCCTTTACTCACTCTTGGCTTCTCACTTGAGATGTTATGCTAGAATGTATTCCATGCAGTGCTCTATATTCTATCAGACATGTTCTTGTTGACTGCATCGACCATCAGCCAATTTGTAGATAACTGTTTAGCGTTCAAGACATGAACAGACTTTTTGAAACTGTAAAACCTGAAACCGAAACTAATATCAATGTTTTAAAGGAAGTAGGATTTTATACTGGACTGTAATACTTTTTAGATGCTTCATTTTTAGCTCACATGTCACAAAGTGACAGGGTGAGCTTTTCTGATCAGTCTTGCGTCGTCAAACTTTACCTTGTGAACACACTAGGGCCCACATTTGTAACCCAATTTTAACCCAAAACTGACTCAGAATGTTAATATTGACAAAATCTCGCACAAGTTCAATATTGGGCCATTTGAGGTCAAAAACTAGGTCACCAGCACCAAATAAGGGAAAACATTATGAACACTTCAGAAATCACTGTTTTGATTGGATCTTCATGAAACTTTGTCAGAATGTTTATTGTAATAATATGAAGGTCAAGTTTGATAATGGGTCATTTCCGTTGAAAAACTAGGTCACTATGGCAAATTGCTGGAAAACCTTGTGAATACTCTAGAAGTCACTGTTTTGATTGGATCATCATGAAACCTTATCAGAATGTTTGTTTTTATGATATCTTGGACGAGTTCGAGCATGGGTAATCTTGGGTCAAAAACTAGGTTGCTAGGCCTAATCTTATGAAAAACCATGTAAACACTGTAGATTTCACTGTTATAATTGGATCTTCACCAAACTTTGTCAAATCGTTTGTTTTAATGCTATGACGGTCAAGTACAAATATGGGTCACCTGGGGTCAATAACTAGGTCACCAGGTCCAGTCTTAGGAAAACTTTGTTAACACTGTAGATATCACAGTTTTGATTGGATGTCAGAATGTTTGCCTCAATGATATGTGGGTCAAGGTTGAATATGGGCCAGTTGGGGTAAAAAACTGGGTCACAAGGTCAAATCTTTGGTAAAAATCTTGTAAAAGCTCTAAATGTCATGGTTTGAATTGGACCTTGGCCATACCTTGTCATATTGTTCATCTTACTAATATATAAAGGACATAAAGGGTAAAAAACTAGGTCACATGGTCAAATCTTAGGAAAACCTTATTAATACTGTAGTTGTCAAATTTTGAATTTTGTATCTTCACCAAACCTTGTCAGACTGTTTGTCTTAATGATATGTAAGACAAATTCGAACATTGGTCATCTGGGGTCAAAAACTAGGCCATGAGGTCTAATCTTAAGAAACCTTGTCTATGCTGTAGTTTTGATGGTTTTGATTGGATCTTCACCAAATTTTGTCTGAATGTTTGTCTTATTTATATGTAGGACAAGTTCTTACATGGGTCATCTGGGGTCAAAAACTAGGTCACTGGTTCAGAACAATATTTTAATGAGTGAACAGTGATTGTCATGTGAGCGATATAGGGCCATCTTGGCCCTCTTGTTATTATATCTATTGACTTCCCTTTTCAATTTTGCGCAATAATTGCACACTATATGACCATTTGTAGTTGATGCGCCATAAAACAACACTAAACAAACAAATTTTCTACAAGCTCGATGAAATAAAAACATGTCTGAATCATAACAAAAATCAGCACTTTTCATATACCTCTGTAACACCGCAACTGGACTTTCACAAGTAACACCTTTAGCACTATAAGTATATTTTCCTTGTCTGTAAACATCAGTTTTGCTTTGACTAACAAAAATTACCTTTATTGAATCTGAAAAAATTCTGCATATGATCACAAAATCATAGATATGTCTTTCAAAGAGATGCCCCAGACATTTGATGCATTGAAAATTGACTAGAAATGCACTGTCGATTACACCCAGTCGACCAGTTATCAATTATCTTCACCAAACTTAGTGGAACTCATGGCCATGAGATCTCAGTGAAGTTTGATAACCAATCAAATGGCCCAGGCCCTTCTGAGTTATTCCCCTTGATACTTCGAAAACTTTTTTCGACAAATGTTGCTTATGGTTAAAAAGAATTTGCCACTCAAATCTTTTGACGGGTGTATTTTGTGACATTTTGAAACTCATTGTTGTGTTTAAATGCTATTGATAGCATTGTGTGTCTTAGTTCATGGCTGTAACATTTGAAAAGCGAATGGTTATTCACGAAAGATGCCCTTATTGTCTTTACCCGGATTTACCACCCCTGATATAGGTAAATTAGGTAATAATCTGTTATCACTTATAAAGTATTTGAATGTGCCATCATTGTTCACTAACTTTGGTCAATATAGAGTTGAAGTCCA
Source organism: Lutraria lutraria (assembly GCA_964023205.1). Taxonomy (NCBI): domain Eukaryota; kingdom Metazoa; phylum Mollusca; class Bivalvia; order Venerida; family Mactridae; genus Lutraria; species Lutraria lutraria. The sequence continues at coordinate 17,328,156 of OZ026836.1, forward strand.
TTGTGGTATAATCAGTGTACAGTCACACCTGTGAACAAAGGCCATAAAGTTACCTTTATTGACAGGTGGCCTTTATCAGAAGTTTGTTCTAGATAATCAATGATGATCATGTATCATTTTAGCAATTCATTTTTCTGCAAGTCTTGGCAGTGGAACCAACCAGTTACACACACCACACCAATTCTGATCAAAAGAATTCATAGCTTCTGTCCCTTCAACCCACCATCTACAATTGAATCTTATACATTTAGCATTAAAATGACTGGCAAATCTATCAACATTATTCTGAAATTGACCAGTCATTGCAATTTGAACATTTACTTAAAATAATCTGCTCTTTGGTTGATTTTTCATGGAATCCAATTACCAATGACAATCAAATCGACATTGTGTTTTCAAAAAATTCATATACAGTGCAACCTCTCCCAAGCAACACCCTTTGGGGGCATCAAAATTATGTTGTTGAGAGGTTGTTGCTCTAGAGAGATTTAATAAGTACTTAAATCATGCAGCGGGAAAAGATCATGCGAGTGTTGAAGGGAGGTTATTGCTAAAAAAAGGGCCGCTCTGGAGAGGTTGTTCTGTATTTTCAAACTGAGTTTATGCTATCTGTCATTATTGTTACCTATCCTGACAATATAAGTAATCTTTATGTTATCATTCTGTTAGGAATTATTGATTACATTTTGACTGGACAACAATATTCTGTACACAGCCTCTATATCTTGCTAAGTTGAGCTTTTTTTTGCCTCGTCATCCTTCCAAGTAGCTATTAATTCTGACATGTTGATCAATGATACTTTTTCATTACACATACCTACTTTTAGGGGACTCGTCTTCAGCAACCCTTGTTGTTTCAGTAAATGCATCTGAACAAAATTTGGTCTTAAGTCTTGTATCTGATTCAGTGTTCAGCCCTTTCAGGCTTGGATGAATACTAATCTTACCTCACCCGTTTCCAGATGTATAACCCATGACCTTACTTCACCTACTTCCTGAGGTGTGAACTATGAATTAAACTCACCCACTTTCAGGGCTGTAAATACAAACCCATCCCCACCTACATTTGATTGTGTGAACACTCTCCCATCCCCACCTACTTACGGTGTGCTGATTTAACCTCACATGCTTCTGGTTGTGTGAGCACTAAAACCTTTCCTTTTTTTTCGGGGGTGAAATTCCGACAAAATTCATCCACTTTCAGGGGGATGTAAACTGACCTACCTTCAAAGATTATCATACCTGACCACATATTGTCATGTAGCATTGCTTCTGGTTGTCTCAACCCTTAAAATCATCATTGGAATGTTATCTCCGTTTGCATAACCTACATAATCTACCTGAAACTGTTTGGAAAAATACGGTTTAACATAACTGCTGTAACCAATGGTACTTGCGTCTGAGTAAATCAAGGGTTCAACGCAACAGTGTCGTAACTCGTCTTGAAATGAGAACAAGTTACTACAGTGTTGCGCTGAGCCCTCGATATTATAAAATCTGTTATCTTTCAATCTCCTTATTTTAAAGCTTGACTATTCGAAGAATATGGAGAGCTTTTGCAATCACCATTGCGTGGACATTGGTGTCGGCGTCAATGTTACTTTTGGTGAAAGTTATGCATGCAAGTTATTATCATGTTTATATCTTAGTTACCACTTATGGGATTGTTATCTTCATTTTAGTGCCCAGGGGTATCAGACAGACAAGTTAGATAACTCTATCCATAAAATGATAAATACTGCTTCCTTCTACATTAGTGCAAAAATATCAAATACTATGATAGTATTTCTTTGTCTGTTTCACTGTTTCACAGACAACTCTTTTTAAATAGGTATATTAGTATTGTCTTCTAAACAAAAGTTTGTTTACTATCAATCTCTGAGAACAGTTGAGCATGCTATCTTATGTTCAGCTCTTGTTCCTGGTAAATAATTGATAAATGACAGAATCAATTGTTACCTCTATTCTGTCTATCCTCTCGCTAATAATAAACCATTTATTTGAAGTTATAATAGTAATAAATACTTTATTTATAGTGGCAACACAGTTAGGCAATGTCCAATCTTCCCTGTGAGCCTCTTGATCAACTATGTTTACATAATATATACATTACATGAAAAAACAACAAGCAAAGAAAACAACAAAAGCAACAATATAAGCACTTCAGTACTAAGATAACAAGAAACAATGTACATTTTGTATTAATGAATTGATTTCCACCATCAACTATATTTTTGTCTAAATGTGTAAAGTTTTCGCGAATTTTGTACTTCTACGGGTAATGAAGTCCATATTTTTGGCCCCGAGTATTTGAACGATTTTCTTGTAAATTCAAGTCTTGGTTTAGGAACATAAAGAGTTTGGTTATTTTCTGATGATCTAAGATAATGAGTAAGTGCTAGTATGATTTTTTATGAATTTTTCACTTCTAATGTATGACCTACCCAATTTGCTCTGCATACTGGCATCCAGTGACGTTTATCTTCTGCAATCAGAAAACCCAAGTTTATTGACTTTCTTATGTAAGTGCTTGTATGAAATGCATTTTTGATCTCTGAGCTACCCTCCAATTCTGGGCTACCCTCAAATACTATCGTCTTGGAATGTTATGACTTTATGACCTAACAAAGCCAATGCTTTATCACATATCATTCTAACAACTTTGGTAAAAGTTATAATGCCCTGCTGTTGCTAGTCGTTAACTAATCGGACTACTACACAATTGGTGACAACCGATGGCTTTTTCAACAATCTATTGTTTAAGTGTTCTGACACTGTTGGATCCTGGGGTTGCTAACTATAATAAGTCCAGAAAAAAAACTAGCAAATGTCAACTTGTCAACACATTAATTTTGTATTTATTATCAAGTGTATAAAATTTATCATAAACTTGTATTTAGTGTTCACATCTTTATTTGGAATTTAAAAGGTTAATCTTACTTCAATCTTGGAGAAAGAATCTGGTCATTATTGTATGGAAGGGCTGGAAAGAATAGTTATAAAAGAAACTGTTTAAACCAATTGTACCATCGATTGACAATCAAATGTTGGGGTCTGATTATCGATTGCAATGTTTTTTTAGCCTAGTTGCCAGTCCAAAAAGTAAAAAATTAAATACAATAATTATACTTGTTTCTGTTCTCTGTTGGCCATTAGAACCTAGATATGTCCATTGTGTTTACTTATATCAATATGGTGATTAGCACTCTTTAAGGTTGAACCAAACAATTGAAATAACGTCTTTTTCGACCTCAAAACTGTCATTTTTACGGTATTTTAACAGGGCCTTTTTTCCTTCTATAACAGAGGCCGATATTCGGTGACTTCCCAATCGCTAAAAGCTTCTTTTTTTCCCAATTTCGTAAAAGAATTTCCCAAAAAACAGCTCCGTATAATTTTCTATTCAATCATTTGAAATTGATAAAAAGAGTATACTGGACCAACTTCTATAAAAACATATTCTGATTCACTTTAATACACAAACAAGTACACGGGAAAAACAGGAAATACTACAAAAAAGTTGTAAGAAGGGCTGCAGATGATAAAGGCCAACAGAGTATTTTTACATTCGGTATCAAAAGGGTAAATTCCTTGCCAATTGGAGCCAATGAAAGTCAATAAACCTCTACACTAACGGCGCAAGACCTTGTCATCGATGTCGATCCCCAAATTTCTGAACTCAAGTCATAACAGTATCTGAACCCCACTGATAATAAATCATGTCCCCATCTGCATCATCATGCACAACAAGTGCATTTTTGTCAACAACATTATCACATGATAGAACTGAGTCTGTCTCTGTACCGTCGTGCATAGATGGCTGCAAAGCAGTTCTTCTCAAGTATGAACTAAGGCACCCTTGGGTGTGCGATAGTAGACTGTGAACAAATTGTTGATGATTTTAAGGACTTCAAGTCCAAACAGTTACACTTATAAATGGTAACATGTATAATTATGAATCAATGAATATATATGATTATACAGATGAGTCCTGTTTTAGTGTCAAATAAATTTTTTTTAAATGATTTAACTGATGCAACTGTCTATATCCTACATGTATGTAATTTGCTTTTTGATGTTTCTTGAGTCGGAGTTTTTCCAATTTGGCCGAAAATAGGGCTTGAATTTCCCAAAATGACAGACTAGGGCCCCTTCCATATTTTTGGAAAAAAGGCTCTGAATTTATAGTGCCTCTCTGAAAATATCTATCGCTCTAGCAATTTATGTAGATATTTACTGTAATAAGAATTTAATATTCAAAATAGAATTAAAATCAGAATAAAATAAAAATAAAAACCTTTATTCTAGACAAAAAAAAAAAAAAGAAACTCGGGCAGATTTTTAATAAAAATAATTTAAGTTTGGAAATGAGAAGTTAAAAACACTAAACTTTACATTTAAATCGTTTTACTTGCACTTAGAATTAAATCATGAACATCAAATTTATACCTATGCGTAGGTAATTTTATTCTTCGCGATTAAATTTTATTTCATTAAATATCAACATAAATTGATCGAGCGATAGGTATTTTCAGAGAGGCACTATAAATACCATAAAAATGACCGTTTTGACATCGAAAACGATGTTATTTCACCATCTGGTTCCACATTAAATTGAATACAAAAATGAAACATTTGGGCCATCCTTGAAAAAATGTTTGTTTGCTGTAGCCCGACCCAGAAAATTCGGTTTTTAGATTTAACCCAAAATAAATGTTAGAATGCTATTTTTATCTCCCAAAAAATAGAAGTCCTGTGAGGCCCCCAAAAAGTTTACTTTTAAGATCGTTGAATGTCCGGCGTCCGTCGTACATCCACAATTGGTTTGTTTACACTCTAGCAACCACAGCTCTTAACGAATCGTGATTAAACTTGCTCACAATGTATATGGCTACAATGTCTCGGCTAAGTTCGATAATGGGCAAAATTGGACAATAACTTCTAGAATTATGGGCTCTTGAATTACAAAATTTGCTATATTTAGCTTGTTTACACTCTAGCGCCTTCATTTATTCACCAATCCTAATAATATTTTCAGTAAATGTGTATAAGCAAAAGATCTTAGACAAGTTTGATTATGGATGGAATCGGACCAGAACTTCAAGAGTTATGAGCCCTTGACTTTGAAAATTTGCTATATTTTAGCTTGTTTACACTCTAGCGCATTCATGTATTCACTGAACTTAATAATATTTTCAGTAAATGAGTATAACCATAAGATCTTGGACAAGTTCGATTATAGGCGGAATCGGACCACATCTTTAAGAGTTATGGGCCCTTGACTTTGCTATAAATTTGCTATATTTTAGCTTGTTTATACACTCTAGCGCCTTCATTTATTCACCGATCCTAATCATTATTTACAATGAATGTGTATGACCTTATGGTTTTGGACAAGTTCAGTTATGGGTGGAATCGGACCACAACTTCAAGAGTTATGGGCCCTTCGATTAGAAAAATTTGATACATTTTAGCTTGTTTAATAGTATTATACCTTCATCTCGTAAAACTCATTTTTACGTAGATTTTGAGATCAAAACCTACGTAGTAATGAGTTTTAAGAGATGGAAACTATAATTTACCTGGTCATTAATTATTGGCCTTTGTTCTCAGGTGAGCCATAAAGGGCCATCGTGGCCCTCTTGTTTAAGGATGGCTTTGTTTACCAGTATTAATGCCCTCAAATTTTATTTTGAATAAATGTAAGTGTGGATTGATATGCCTACAATCCAAAACCATTTTCATTTTCCCTACTTTGTAATCAGCTACTGTTCAAGGTTACAACACTTGTTTCTGATACTTTGGACACAACACCTTTTGACAACAATTTATTTATCTCAATTTCTTTACAAATTCTTCCTTGTTTCTTGCTGACATATTATTTCTAAATCCTGCTTGTTCAGGTTAGATATCAAAGGTAAATTATAACCAACTTCTAAGATATAGTTATCAACGTTGATTTGTTTCCATGCTTCAACGTTGCATTTCAAACGTCCCAAAGGTGACTCATTGGACATAGAGCTTACCTTTGCCTTGTTGCAGCTTTCATTATTGCTGACTTTCTTGCTCTCTTCAGAGCTTATACTATTTTCCTATTATTTACTTGCCCATACTCGGCTATATTCGCTAAGTATAATATAAATAAGTATAACCAGTACTTATCTATTGTTTGATTTCTTCAGTTGTGGACACTACTGTTTCTAATGTCCTGGGTTTCCACTATTGAAACATAGACCAGTGGACCTTGAAATTTTATCCATATAACACCAATAGGCCAAAAAACATACGAGGCTTGTCCAAAAAGTTTGTTGACACCTATGGTAACTTTTAAACAAAACAAGATTACAACATCATTCTTTTAGGATATCAAATATTGATATATTACAGTATGGAATGTAAAGTGTCATCACAATATAACAAAAAACTGGGACACTGTTCACATTCAAACGGATGTACCTATCGTTGTGCGGGGCACGCTACATCAACTTATGATGTCCACATTATTTAGAGACGTGATGCTAAAATGTTTAATACAGTCGCATCTTCTCAAAATAAGTAAATGACATATTTTAACATGCACAATGTGTAACTTGTTCATCCCTTGATGGATTGATTACTTGATTTTGTTGATTTTGTTTTGGCTCTCATACTGTTATGCGCCTATTCTCAAGAACTAGCTTGTTCACCAATGCCACAAGCGCGTCCTTAACCATTTCCGGCTGCTCCACTCTCTCATCATTTTGTTAAGTCTATTTCATCAGCGTTTGTGCCATTTATATATGAACGATCTATAAACAGTGCTCTTTCCTCTTACTGAACGTATCATTTTTATTGTCTCACATGGTGTTTTGTTCAATGAAACACACAATTTAGTAATCGTATGTTGTTCTTCTGTGTCAAAAGATGCCATTTTGCGAATTTCAAATCTCACAGAAGCTGAGAACATTAATGCCCTTTGATTAAAAATGATACGTTTGACATCACTGAAATTTGCATGAATTGATGTCATAATATGTCGCATGCAAATGACAGATGTTCAGTGTAATATAGCCAAAATTATGAATTTTGTGCCGTGATATCTGAAACATCAACTGTTTGAAAACTGAGGTGGCCTGCGCAACGCTACCACCGGTTAATAATATTAAATCGACTGTAACTTTCAAAATAATAAGTACAATTTCATCAGAATCATTGATAATATGTGTTTTGGATTATGTTTTGCTGTACGTGATATAGCTTAATTGGATGTTATGACGTCGGGAAAAATAATAAAGGGAGTGTCCACGAACTTTTTGACAAGCCTCGTAGTCTGAACCTCATTTATAGACAGTCGTATATATACATATTTGTATTGTGTACCAGTCTATGAATGAGGCTTGAATTTTGTTCTTTGGGCCTATTGGTGTTATATGGTCTTGTGCATAGACCCTTTCTACTTCTTGATACATTATTGTTGTCATATCTCGACAGTGATGTCTGATCTATTTAATGGTCAAATGTACTGCCAACTCCTTGTTTTAGATTTCTTTGCTTTCTTGGCTTTGGCCTTCTTGTTAGCTCTAGCCTCTGCTTTAATTATTCGCCTCTCATCTTCACTGTTGGATGCTATAGGGTTATCTCTTTATTCAGTAACAACCTTCCATCCATCTGCCTATATGGTCAAGTGGTTATGGTTGTTGACTTCAAATCACTGTAACCTCTCACTGATTGAAGGTTGTGGGTTCAAGCTTTATTACCGACCATGTCTCTTCATGTTATAAAGTAGGTAGTTGCATATGAAGGATGGGAGTCTAGTACTGGTTCTACGAATAACAAACATTCAAGCTTCAAGATATCAGTCAATTGTATAAAATCTTTTGAATTGATGAGGATGATTTTTCTCTCGAGTTTATGATATTTATTTCCTCTGTGAGACTGTAAATATACCTCTGCATTCTCAACCTTGATTCTTCAACTTAATGTTGGTTTATAGAATATGCTTTCATAAACTTATCACTGGTTTCAATGAATTTTGAAAGATCTTTCCTTAGTATTTCATTGTGTTTCTTTAGATCCTCATTTTCACATTTGTATTTCTCTTTTTCTTGCACCATGTAGTCTTGAAGTGTGTTTAATGTTAATTTGTCATACTCAGACCCGACTCTGTGGTCGAGTGGTAATCACTGTAACCTTTCACTGACAGAGGGTTGTGGGTCGAGCCCCACTATCGACCATGTCTTTTTATGTGAGAAAGTTAGCAGTTGCTTATGGAGGATGGGAGTATAGTTCTAGTTCATCCCAGGAACGATGGTTAGGTGAACTGTCTGCCTCATATGACTCTGACTCTTGAAAAGGCGTGAAAAAACCCGGAATGAAACAAATACACAAAATCATCATAGTTGAAATTTGCTGTTGTGAAAAGTTCATTACGCCTCAGCCAAGTTCAGATCACTACTTGTGTAACATTTTAGTCAAATTTTCAAAGTCCATTTTTTTCTTGATTTTTCAATCCAGTACGGTTTGAGTTTTCAAAATGTACATATTTTGTAAATAGAAACAGATTTGTTGACAGGTTACTTTCACAATAAGCCACACAATTAAAGTAAAAAATAAAATGCACATATACTTTTTTAACCTTTAATTTCAACATTTTTTTCACTTGATTTTTATAAACTTATATAGAAACATTGAAAAAATCTTCTTGTTTAAACCACAAGGCCTACAGCTTGGATATTTTGTATGTGGCACTGTCTAATGGACCTCTACCAAGTTAGTTCAAATTATGGCCCGGGGTCAAATTTGGCCCCACCCCAGTGTTAACTCTATTTTGTATAGGAAAATTGAAAGATCTTCTTCTCAAAACCAGAGGACCTAGAGCTTTGATATTTGGTGGGTATCATTGCCTAGTGGACCTCTCCCAAGTTTGTTCAAATTATTATCCTAGGGCAATTTAGATAATACAATTTTAGCTCACCAAAACCAGCATCACTCATACCTTGTATCACACAGTAAATTAATTTTGTGAAGAAGTAGTATCTAAATTATTTCATATAAAAGCAAATCCTAGGTTAGATAACAAGATTTTCACACATAATGCTTTTGTATTATATAGTATATCATTAACATTTGTAGCATGCATTAATTTAAACCTCAATGAGTCTGGGTTTTTTCATAATTCTGTACAAATATTGAATTATTTGTAGTTTTCTTGTAATTCCAATGGGATATCAGATTATTCTGTCAAATTCACTATTATGGCAGCGCTTATAGTTTTCTTATGGACACCCAATAATTTTTTATGAGTTTTTTTCAATATCTGGTGATCTATAGAAACCCCATACTTCAGAACCATAGCATAATATTGGCATTAATATAGCATCAAATAGTTATCTAATGATGATAAAAGTGAATAGTCACTGCTCTATTTGCATGATAAGAAAGAGAATTCTGTGCCTGGTAAAACTTAATGTTAGACAACAGCATTACACCTAAATTCACTATTATGGCAGCGCTTATAGTTTTCTTATGGACACCCAATAATTTTTTATGAGTTTTTTTCAATATCTGGTGATCTATAGAAACCCCATACTTCAGAACCATAGCATAATATTGGCATTAATATAGCATCAAATAGTTATCTAATGATGATAAAAGTGAATAGTCACTGCTCTATTTGCATGATAAGAAAGAGAATTCTGTGCCTGGTAAAACTTAATGTTAGACAACAGCATTACACCTAAATAGGTAAATTATTTAACAATGTTAAGCTTATGGTCGTCTTTTTTACATTCACTGTTATACCCCATTCATACCCAATACCGCTTGCTAGAACGCTTTGATACTTACACAGTTGTTGCATATGATCATTCTCAATAAACCGTATCAACAAATTCCACTTTGACTATGACTTAATTTGGACTTAGAATGGTTCTGTACCAGGTTAAATAGATTGCACCGTTTCATCTAACACAAATACCACTTGCTAGAACACTTTCATACTTCTACAGTTGTTGCATATGATCATTCATAAATTTCGCATATCGACAAATCCCAGTTTGACCTTGACTTAATTTGGACTTAGAATGATTCTCAGTACCTCAGTTAAGTAGATTTTACTGTTTCATCTAGCTCCAATACCGCTTGCTAGAACACTTTCATGCTTATGCAGTTGTTGCGTATGATCATTCTCAATCCACCTGTATCTAGAAATCCTAGTTTGACCTTGACTTAATTTGGACTTAGAATGATTCTGTACCTGGTTAAGTAGATTTTACTGTTTCGTCTAGCACCAATACTGCTTGCTAGAACACTTCTACAGTTGTTGCTAATGACCATTCTCAATCCACCCATAATTATCAAACACCGACTTTGACCTTGACATTGTTCAAATAGGAGATTGCTCCACAAGCAAGCATAGAGGGCATATGTGTTTATTGAACACAGTGTCTTGTTTCAAATATGCAAACAGTGCAGTGTCATCAGCAAATAATAATTAGAAAATTGGTAATTGATCAGGAGTTTAAGTGTCCGCAGTTACGTTTTGTAAGCATTTACAAATAAAACACACAATAGTGGAGATAATGGTTCACCCTGTTTGATTCGAAATAATCTGATAAAGGTCTGTTGACCTTTACACATGACTTCACACATTTTCGTACATAGTTACATTTTAATTTGATGACATGTAACAAATGAAACAATTTAAACCAAATACCAATTCTGTATACACAATCAAAACATTTCTGAAAATCAATGAAAGAACATCAATAATTAGGGATAAAACAAATCTACAATATACAGTGCTTCTATCTTTTATAAAACCAAACTGATTCTTTCTTTTTCTCAATCGCATGTCAAGTATGATCAAGAAAATTTTAGAAAAATGCTAGTCAAAGCAATGCCCCAATAATTATTTATTTTGGATTTATCTCCCTTCTTTGGTACAGGAACAATAGCTCCTTTTGTCCAAGAATCAGGATAAGTACAATAATCATACAATGTACCCTACATAATTATGATTAAACAATTTACACAACATGGGGCAAACATATGTTTGCAAGCAATAAACATTTCCAGTATCAACATATCAACCAACATGCTTTTTGATCATATTTAATATCAACACTCTTTACATTTATGCACATGACAACAGTCCTGTTACTATCTCATTTTGTTTTATTGATTTCCTTTTTTTTTTGTGCCATAGGTTACTAAGTTTCACAGAATGATGCCTCAAAATCCTTCCCCTTTGTAACTGCATAATCTGGAAAAATAAAAGACTTATAATACAATATATGATTCAATAATTTTGTATTGAGTGTTCAACATATAATGTAGTTATCTCAGTGGTTAGAGTGTTGGTCTACTGATCAAGAGGTTGTGAGTAAGAACCCTGGATGAGACTTACACTGTTTGTGACAAATTTAACTGAACATATTACATCCTGTGTTAATAGTCCTACACCTCTAAATAATGTGGGGTAGCTTGGCAATAGCTTGCAATAGCTTATTACTGCATGGTTAAGGCCTAAATGAAGGATAATTGCCCGCACAATATAACTGAAATAATGTTGAAAATGGTGTTAATCTGATTAAAAAATGAAAAGAAATATAACTGGAGCACTTGCTAATAATAATGCTCATATAAAATGAAGCTTGTTAATGCTTCTTCAAGACAATTAAATCTGGCTTATTGGTTTGGTTAGATTTTCTTACCATCTATTGCTTTCACAACCCCTTCTTTCCCATTTGCTCCAGACAGGTTTCCACTGGTGACTAGCTCATTGTTTGTGTAAAAAACGACATCAGGTAGCAAGCAAATGCTGTTCCATTCATCTTCTTGCTAACCACTCTGATGTCCTTTAGGTACACAAGTACGTACTTTACCCCACTGTTTGGCATCAGCTCCATTATCTTAAGAAAATAAAAACAATGATTTTAAGAATAATATAATTATATTGAGACAAGCACACATACAAGCCCATAATTGATACGCAGCAAAACACCAATGTAAGAGATTCTAAAACAAATTTTTTTTTAATATTTTGTCTAATAAAAACAAATTGCTCAACTGAACTTACACCATTGCTTTCCCCCAGCCATCTCTTTTGGTATGATTTATTTACAGGATCCTCCTTTGTCCTCACTTTTGTTCTAAAGATTGCAGGTGGCAAGGTGATTTTGGGAATAGATAGAAAGAATATAGCAGCTAATTAAGCTTTTGCATATAAGATATTAATTGACTAATTGAAGATTCAGGTGCACCAGTAATACAGAACAGAACAGATACTTTATTACTTGACTTGAGCCAAGGCTCATCATCATTTACGTAATATGAATATATATATAATTTACATGCGATATGGGAGTAAACATAAATAAGTTGGAAACAAAACAAGAGGATTAGGGAAAATAAATATACAAATTATCATTTATATATAAGCAAAATATGCAGACATAATATGTAATCAACACATCAAAGAAAAGTTAACTAGTCATGTATGAAGATCTTAACAACAGGGCTTCTTTTACATATTTCGCTAAGTTAAATAAAATATTTTTATTATCAGATGTTAAAAGTTCAAAAAATTTGTACATGGAAGGTCTTACATAGAAATATCTCTTAATGTATTTTTTACGTAATGATAAATATTGTGGACAAATGCAAATAAAATGAAACTCATGTTCTAGATCTGACTTATCACAAAAAATACAAATTCTTCTTTCACGAGGTATGAAATTATTTGAAGTTCGGCCTGTTTGTATCATTAAAGGATGCACAGATAGTCTTAATCTACAAAAATAAAATCTAAGGTCTTTCGGAAGAATATCAAGATAGTTTTCATAACAAATTGTTTTAATCTGATTGTAATTACTTAAAACTCAGCTTTTATCAATATTAATAGCCCATTCTTGTTTATAGCAATCTAGAATTCGATTTTCAAAAATGAAAGGGAACTGTTTAGTATCCACAGAAAAATTTAGATCAAAGACATACGAAAATCCATAGTTATCAAGTAAAGTTTTAACATTGTAGACCCGGTTTTTATAACCATTTTGACAATCATCTAAACTTTGCAAATACATTGTTTTAATAATAATATTGTCTGAATGTTTAATCTTACACCAATACTTGATAATACGAACATACTGTGAATGATACAGTTTACCATATATTCCTACTATATACATGTATTCTTTTTAACATTTAAAAGACAACGACAAAATTTTAAATGTACCCTTTCAATTTCTTTGGATTTAGTATATCCCCATATTTCTGATGCATATCCAAGTATAGAGCCTACAAAAGAATAAAATAATTGACATAAAATTTTCGGACTTAATTCAAATTTTTTACAATTGAACAACAAAATATTTAAGCTTTTTTTAAAGAATTTTAGCAAAGGGACTAGTAAAGCGCTAGCGTTTGTCATTCACCTACATGCATATGACTTGCATTACAATATTAATGAAAAATCGGTCAGTAAGTGTTAAAAATATTTGTATAGGCACGAACGATGTGAGTACACATTTCTCTTTTTTGCTTCGTATTGATTTCATACACTTGATACATTTTATTGTATGCATTTATCAACACTTCTTTCCCTTGAAGGTTGGGTACAAACTTCACTCCGTCAAACAAACCCTTGGCAAATGGCACCCTTCTTACAGGTCCAATCGTTGTGAAAAAGTAATATTATCAAGATGTAGAATTGGGTCATTCTCGTTTAACTCATTCTTGACTTCACCAGAGATGATATGCCAGAATGTATTTCATGCAGTGCACCACATTCTATCAGACATGACCTTGTTAACTGCATCGACCTTCAGCCAATTTTAATGTTCAAAACATAAAGACACTATTTGAAACTGTCAAACCTGAAAGTATCATCAATTATTTAAAGTCCCATGAGCATATACATTTGTCGGTCCTAATAGTTTCTGTTTGTTCTATAACACAGGAATCCGGTGTGTTTCCCTCCCGTGCATACTTTATAGCAAGAAAAAGTGTTTACAAAACAACTATCGTATTTTTTCAATATCATTGAAAATAATACTATTTATAGAACAGCTGTGTTTCCCCGCAGTCAAGTTATGCACACGGCATTAAGTGACGTCACGCGCTCTGTATATTTCAAGTTTACAAAAGCAAAATTCACAGCGAAATGAGTGTTTTTAGAAGAAAAATGGCTTGTTTCGTCGGTAATAATTATCTTGGGATTATATCAGCAAATCTTTGTTTTTTTGCATATATTTTTTTTATAGCAAAAAGCTCATGGGGCTTTAAGGGAAGTAGGACTTTACAGTAGACAATGATATTTTTTTATACTCTTCATTTTGTCAATGTTAATTATTTAGTTAACATTTGCTATCACCATTTGATTTTAAACCTATTCATGTCAGTCACCCTTCATTCTCATTAATTAATACTTTATTTTATTACATGACTCAAATCTATTGATTTCCCTTTTTAATTTCATTGCACACTATATGACCATTTGCTGTCCATGCACCATAAAACAACACAAATCTAATCTAAGCCTGGGTACCAACCAGCGTACTAACCTATACAGTCATAATCTAAGGTTGGGTACCAACCAGCGTACTAACCTATACAGTCAAACCTGTGTTAGTGGTCACCTCAAAATAAAGGCCACCCTGGGAATGGAGGCCATTTTTTAAAAGCCACCACTGATGATATATGACAAAATAACCACTGAATAAAGGTCACCTATCAATAAAGGCCACTTTACATCTTTCCCAAGGGTGGCCGTTGTTCACAGGTTTGTCGGTAGACAGATTCTAACTCAAGTTGCTTTCGGATTCTAACCAAGAACCGACTAAGTAAGCTTATTAAATGCACCACAGCTTATTTTGACTTTTGAAAAGGGGCATTGAACTCAAATAATCAAACAAACAAACTAAAGTATCGATTGGCAGTAGATACACCGAATGGCAATACCCTGAAAACAAAATATCTCTTCTGTCCAGATTCTGTCCATGAAAAAGCTAAATGAATAATATGCTAGTGAAAGATCTTAACATGGTGTTATGCCCCTTTAATATCAAATGTGTATAGAAAATTGTCATATAAAAAAAATTATGTCTGTTTTAGCTTTTTGATTACTTGCTGTTCATCCAGAAAGATCGGGGATTTCCATGTATCTGATAAATGTACGCAGAGATGTTACCCTTTTTTATGCCCCCGTATCGATAGATCAGGGGCATATTGTTTTTGGTCTCACTGTTTGTCTGTCTGTTTGTCTTATTTGTCTGTTTGTACCAAACATCAACCTTGTCTATAAAATCAAAACACTTGCACCTACTTTCATCAAACTTCATATGTAGGTTCCTCATGACAACGTTTACAGGACCTGTGCATTTTCGGGTCAGTAGGTCAAAGGTCAAGGTCACAGGGTCATTGTGTTTAAAAAAAATCCAACATTTCTTTTAGGTTACTACTCCTACATTTTCCATGGGATTTTGATGATACTTTCACAGACTTGTTATTACCAAGAACCCCCGCACATATATTCCATTTTTATGGAATTATGGCCCTTCATTTATTTTCAAGTTAAAGGGCACCCGGAGGGGGCATTGTGTTTTTGAAACGCATCTTGTTTTAAATAAAAATTGTGGAATGCTAGAAGTTACTATTTCGGGGTGGTCATAAGGCGGGGTTAAGGTGTATGTATTTATCTGCAATTTAAAGGGGCATTAAACATGTATGAAAGTGTTACCTTTCTTTTGGGACACCCTGTATGTATAAAAGATTTGAAACAAAACATAAGTTCTTAGAATTTGAAATGGTGTGGCAGTGTCTTTTAAAAAACTTAGTTTAAATGAATGTCCAGTGCATGATACCTGGCACACATGAGTAGGGTAGTACATGCGAAAAAGAAGTGATCCTTATACCATCTCTTTTTACAGTAGAACCTAAAAATTTCTAATCTGATCTTGTTCAAGAGCGCAAAAATAAACAAAATGGGAAAAAAATTAGGTAGCGCCTAAAACAGAATTATAATTATTGCCTTATTTAAAATAGCATTTTTAACACCAAATGTAAAGTATTTGTTCTACTTACCTGTAAATTTTGTACCTGTCATTCTCGAATTTTAATGTTTGTGAAGCATGGTTTCAATTTTTTACTTATATTTATTTACCTTCAATAATTTTACAATTTCAATTTTTATTTTCAGTAATATATTTTGGTTTAAACACTAATTTTTCAACAGTTTATACTATATTATGTATAGCACTCGATCTTAACTGAAATTTGCTATTTCTCATGCTATAAGCAGTTACAATTTTATGTGTAATATATTCCCTATGTACCATTTTTTATTTACAAATGGTTGAAACATGAAATAAAATAACAATAGTCAACTAATATCTATCTATAATAATACACATCAACAAAGCACTAGGCTTAAATGATGTATTCAAATATTTGGAAACTGGCCATGTCCATAGCCCAAATTTTGGAGTGCATAGTTTTAAGCTACCATGTGCAGTAAATGATCTTAATGATCATTAATTTTGTGTATTGGTAGACCATTATTTAAGATAAAACTTGAATTGGCATGCATATACATATATTTAGCCACATGTTTGTTGTCTGACTTTTCTCATTAAGTTGGAACATGTCAGGTTTTTGACAGTACTATTCTCTGACAATTTTGTTAACAACTTTTTGCCATTAAACATTAAGCTTGTGCTAGTAATGTTGAGTAAAATGAACCTTAATGTTTTTACATTGCTTTGAACCACTTTGGCGTTTTACTATTTTTTATTTTGTTTCTCTGAGAATGTAAATTTTTAGGTATGAAATTGAGCAACAGGTGAGCTTTGAAGCATAGACCTTAAATTTTGACATTTTGTGATAAAAAAACTGTCACTAAATCAGATTTTTTATAAGCTACTTAATTAAATGGATTTAGTTAAATTTATTGATTGCTTTGATTTCCACAACATTCAGTGTTACATACAATATTGATAGTTTTTTTTTTCATTAACACAAATCTTTTGTAGAATTCTGGCTTATAATTTGAAATTCAAATAGACCAATTTTCAAAGCCTGAGATTAATAAGGATCACACTTCTTCGTAGTACTCTTCCATGATGCTTGTTATTGTAATTCAAACAGACTAATCCGATTGTCACAAAGTAATTGTTTTTGTGTGTATTGTAAAACAATTTATAAGTGATTACCCTCCATTTTGAATCTGAGTAAAGTGCATTTAAGTATCATAAGGTTTTGTGTAAAAAAGGAAAATATTGGCAGGAATAATAGATACATTCACTCAATATGACAAATACATTGTGTCCAAATTCTCAATCAGTAATATTAAACTTGAATATACAGTCATGTCAAATTTAATACTTAATGTTTGCAAAATGACAGAATCTGATGCACAAAAAATGAGTTTTAAGGGGCCATTTACACACCTTTCATAGGAACATAGTTTCAGTTATGTCAATACTATTATAGCACAACCCTTATACTTCTGTCCCTGTAATATGTTTAGCATCAATGAAAGTTTAATATGAGACTAAGCTTGTATTTACATCACAACACTTCAGTTAACTTCACAGCTCACAAATTCCATGAAATAGATATACACAACCAAAGTTATTTAAGCAACATAATTGTGATCAGCAGTTTCTTACCTAGTTTTAGTTTTTAGATCGACCTTCGAAGAAAAATGAGAGCTATCACTGATAAAAAGTTACGTTTAATTTGTCATTAAACCCAACGAAAATGCATTTTTATCAAAGTTTAATTACATTTCTTCACATAAAATTCAAACTTACTTTACATCAAACTTAAGTCAAATTATTCCTTTAAATATACATCGAGTTTAATTCAGCCATAATATTGAATGTTTTTTTTTTGTGTGCATAATAATATGTAATATGTACAGAAATACTCTTTTGTTTGCAACTACTTCTTTATTTCTCAAGGGATTTTGACCATACTTTTACAGAACTATTGTCACCAATTTCCCCAACACATATTGTGCGGGTTTTGTGATTCGATCATTTTTGGAAGATTTATGGCCCTTACTTTATTTTGTGTCCTAAATTTCTTCTATGATACTCCTACATTTCTCATTCTAATATGATGAAACTTTCACAGACTCATTGTCACCAAGAAACCCAGCAGATATATTCCGGGTTTTGTGATTGGATTGCTTTGGGCAGATTTATGGCCGTTTGTTTATTTTGTGCATATGTAGTAGAGAAATACTCTTCTGTGCACAACTCCTAAATTTCTCAAGGGATTTTTACCAAACTGTGATAGAACTATTGTCACCAAGTTCCCCAGCATACATGTACATTGTCAGGGTTTTGTGATTAGATCATTGTTAGCAGATTTATGGCCCTTTGTTTGTCTGTACCAAACTTTAACCTTGCCTATTAAATCAAAAGGCTACTGCCTACAATCATCAGACTTAATATCTTGGTTCATCATAAAAATCTCTACAGGACCTGTGCATTTTCAAGTTAAAGGGCACCTGGAGGGGGCATTGTGTTTTTGAAACTCATCTTGTTTTATTTTGTGTCAGTGCTTTTTTGGTCAATTTATGCCACAATATTGGTGAATACACTCCTCATTGGCAACTTATTCCTCAGAAAACATCATTCCTATGGTCAACATCTTCATGACTGTTTGCCTTTTCTGAAAAATATAGTACTTGACATTTAACCTCTGCTTATTTTGATTAAGCATTTAAAAGAAAACAGTGAATAATTTCAACCATTTTGATAATGTTTGTTTTTGTTCATACAATATCTTTATTTCGTATCAGGGATGCTATATTACATGTTATCCCTGTTCGTATTTACATACTTTAATAGTACAACTTAAAATAATAACAGCTATACCGCACTGTCTGTCAGAACCATCATTCTAAATTGCATGGTGACCTAGAACAGCATTGAATGTCATTGATGTAAACTGACAAAATCTAACTATCTATTTGTGTTTCTTAGATACATTTAAATATCTCTATTTTTATTACAATTAATAACATTCTTAAGATAAAGATGAAGAGCAACTTCTGACCAGAACAGTGGAATTCCAGCAGAACAACACACACTTGCAGCATAGCATATTTTGGTTAGCCAACTTTCCACAAAACCTTTTGAGAAGATATTTAAAGTTCAGATGTTATGAAATTTACACGACATATAAACCTTTTGATGTATTTTTAGCTCACATGTCACAAAGTGACAAAGTGAGCTATTAGGATCACTCTCCGTCCGGCGTCGTGCGTTGTTCGTCATGCGTCGTCAAACTTTTTGTTGTGACCACACTAGGGGCCACATTTTTGGCTCAATGTTAGCAAAACTGGGTCAGAACGTTAATATCAACAAAATCTCGTACGAGTTCGATATTGGGCCATTTGGGGTCAAAAACTAGGTCACCAGGGCCAAATAAGGGAAAACCTTGTGAACACTTTAGAAATCACTGTTTTGAATTTATCTTCATGAAACTTTGTCAGAATGTTAATTTTAATACTATGTAGGTCAAGTTTGAAAATGGGTAATTTCTGTAGTAAAATTAGGTCACTAGGACAAATTGCTGGAAAATCTTGTGAACACTCTAGAAATCACTGTTTTGATTGGATGATCATGAAACCTTGTCAGAATGTTTGTCTTCATAATATCTTGGACCAGTTCGAACATGGGTCATCTTGGGTCAAAAACTAGGTCGCTAGGTCAAATCTTATGAAAAACCATGTTAACACTGTAGATTTCACAGTTATTATTGGATCTTCACCAAACTTTGTCAAATCGTTTGTTTTAATGATATAAGGGTCAAGTATAAATATGGGTCATCTGGGGTCAATAACTAGGTCACCAGGTCAAATCTTAGGAAAACTTTGTTAACACTGTAGATGTCACAGTTTTAATTGGATCTTCACAAAACCTTGTCAAAATGTTTGCCTCAATGATATGTGGGTCAAGGATGAACATGGGTCAGCTGGGTTCAAAAACTGGGTCACAAGGTCAAATCTTATGTAAAAATCTTGTAAAAGCTCTAAATGTCATGGTTTTGATTGGATCTTGGCCAAACCTTGTCAGATTGTTTGTCTTAATGATATTAAGGACAAGTTCAAATATGGGTCACCTAGGTTAAAAATCCAGGTCACAAGGTCAAATCTTAGGAAAACCTTATTAACACTGTAGATGTGAAATTTTGATCGTATCTTCACCAAACCTAGTCAGACTGTTTGTCTTAATGATATGTAAGACAAATTCGAACATAGGTCGTCTGGGGTCAAAAACTAGGTCACCGGTTCAAAACAATGTTTTAATGAGTGAACAGTGATTGTCATGTGAGCGATATAGGGCCATCTTGGCCCTCTTGTTTAAGAAATAAACCAATTATAATTAATTACAGTCAGAACTGTGGAAGATGCTGCCCTGTTGATGTCGATGCTATTGACTTAGATCCGCATAGGATTAAAAATCACATCCTCATGACCACCATATGTATAGAGTCGAATGTCCGATTTTAAAATTCACAATCAGACATTTTGCTGCTAGATATAATAAAATTTAAAATGTCAAAGACATCTTTCTGCATCACCTACACATGTATACATACACGCTTGACTGGTATGGAACTATCAGGAAGGCCTAGTAAAAGCGCATGTGTGGTTTCTACGGCCACAGGCACGGTTATTTGAAATGTTTAAAAATATGAATTCAATTTATCTATTATACTATTATGTAGATTTAAACGTAAAAAATTCAGAGACATGTAATGAAAATGTTACTAATTTTTGTTATTTGAAATACATTTAATATTGTATAATAATACAAATGTAGATTAAATTCAACGTTTTTGTAGCAACGTGAAATTTAAGTAAATCTAATACAATATTAAATGTTCTTAATTGTAACTTTTTGTATAAATAAAAATAATTCTAAATCAAATTTACTTTAAAGGGGCATGCCCTGGAACTGAAGCGTCTCGAATATAAATCAAATTGGTATCATTTGAATGCCTAAATCAATTAATGAAAGTCCTGTAAAATATTTACGAAATGCCCTGCTATTTGACTCAAAATACACATTTCAAGATTTACCAAACCTGCCGATTACGCCTTAGAAAATATTCGTCATTTTCATAACTCGATCCTTTCGGGATCTGTCAAAAGCGGAAAAAATGTCAACAAACTGTGAAATGGTAAGTATTGCTCATGTCATGTTCATTGTTTGCGACATAAAGCTTATCTATCGATCAATTATAGGTAAATATCATTGTTTTGCTGCTTGAAAGGCAGCGCGCACGCTAAGTTAAAGTCTCAGACGAATCGGAAATATCGTTGTCGTCAATAAAAGGCTTGTAAGCCTTTTATTTAAACCGGCATATAAATACCCACGCGCGCGTTATAGGGCCATTTTTGAAGGCACATTCTTCTTTGACTTTTCGGTAATAATTGTTTTTACAAGTGATAAACGCATTTTTGGTGTATAAAACCCAAGACACAGCAGTTCCAGGGCATGCCCCTTTAACTTAACTATTCATTAATAAAATGAATAACTCGAGCAATTATACTTCATATATTTTCTAAATTTAATTTTATTGTCTTTTTTAAATATAATTCAAGATTAGATTCAACTTTACTAGCAACGTGGAATTTAAGTAAATCTAATACAAAATTAACTGTACTTAAACGTAACTTTTCATACTGTGTATACTACTTGCCCCAGCATCAGTGTCTGAGTTGGTTAAAGTTTTTGATAAAGTACAATAACTTGAACATTATATACGATATTCAACTCATACTTGGTATTCTTCCTTATGGGGACATGATGTCATGCATATCATGAAGTTATATCTATATATTGATCACATGACTACTTAAATGTGCATTTAATGTCCTTTCCACTCTCCAAGGTCCATAACTCATTATCAATCATTGGGAATATAGTCAAGCATGCTGTCTTACTGACAACTCTTGTTCTGGTACTTGTCTCCTTTACCTTCATTTTCGCTCTTTTGCTTGGTGTTGGGTTTATCTTGTGGGTCTAGACTTACAGAAAATAGTTTTTCTGTAATTTTTGTTGTAATGGATAAATTTAAGTATGCTTGTAGTTTCTTGTTTGTTGATTTCAAGGTGGAGATCTGAGCAAAATTTTCTTGGAATTTGGAGACATTGCATGTTGTGAACAGGGGTGTCCTTTTGATAGGTGTCCCCTGTACCATAACCACTCAAGATATTGATAATTCAAGGTATGCATCATTAAAGCATGGAGTGGACAGAGACTACTGAGTTCTCTTCTTTAATATTAAATTGACTTCAATCACTGGCTACTAAAGGATCTTGAACGTTTACCAATTTCCATTATAAGCCCGGAGAGAAAGAATAGGGCTTGGGTTGACAGCCATCTTATCACTTATTTCTGGGTTTCAGCCTTTTCCCTAAACAGCTGGATAAGAAACTGGTTTTAAACAAAACATAAAAAAATTAAAATTGACTTCATTTTGACAAAAACGTCTCTAAAGCTAGCATGCACTCAAACGAAATTTGCGCATGCTATTAATCCAGATACTGACAACGAACTTAATTAATCGTTAGATTGGTAATTTCATGGTATTTTTAGCTCACCAGAGCACGAATGTGCTCAGGGTGAGCTTTTGTGATCGCCCTGCGTCCATCATGCGTCGTTACGAATATGTGGCGTCCATGTTTACTTAAAACAACATCTCCTCCTACACCGCTATGCCGATTGCAACCAAACTTGGCTGGAATGATCCTTGGGTGGTCCCCTTTCAAAGTTGTTCAAAAAATTAAATTTCATTAAAAATTCTGGTTGCTATGGCAACAAATTTAAAAACTTAAAAAATCTTCTTGTCTGAAACCACAGGGCCTAGAGCTGAGATATTTGGTATGTAGCATTGTCTAATGGAACTCTACAAAGTTTGTTCAAAATATTCCCCTAGGGTCAAAATTGGCTCCGCCCCAGGGGTAACTTGATTTTACATAGACTTATATAGGAAATTTAAAAAATCTTTTTGTCAAAAACTACAATGCCTAGAGCTTTGATATTTGGTGTGTAGCATAGTCTAGTGGACCTCTACCAAGTTTGTTCAAATTATGGCCCCGGGGTCAAAATTGGCCATGCCCTGGGGTTTATTCTATTTTATATAGGAAAATTTAAAAAATCTTTTTCTCCGAAACCACAAGGCCTAGAGCTAAGATATTTTGGCATATAGCATTGTCCAGTGGACCTCTACCAAGTTTGTTCAAATTATTGCCCTAGGGTCAAAATTGGCCCCGCCCCGGGGGTCACTTGATTTATTTAGACTTATATAGGAAAATTTAAAAAATCTTCTTCTCCAAAACCAAAAGGCCTAGAGCTAAGATATTTGGTATTTAGCATTATCAAGTGGACCTCTACCAAGTTTGTTCAAATTATGGCCCTAGGGTCAAAATTGGCCCTGCCCTGGGGTTTATTCTATTTTATATAGGAAAATTTAAAAAATCTTCTTCTCCGAAACCACATGGCCTAGAGCTAAGATATTTGGTATGTAGCATTGTCTAGTGGACCTCTACCAAGTTTGTTCAAATTATTGCTCTAGGGTCAAAATTGGCCCCGACCCTGGGGTCACTTGATTTATATAGACTTATATAGGAAAATTAAAAAAATCTTCTACTCCGAAACCGCAAGGCCTAGAGCTTAGATATTTTGTATGTGGCATTGTGTAGTGGACCTCTACCAAGTTTGTTCAAATTATGGCCCCGGGGTCAAAATTAGCCGTGCCCTGGGGTTTATTCTATTTTATATAGGAAAATTTTAAAAAATCTTCTTCTCCGAAACCACAAGGCCTAGAGCTAAGATATTTGGTATCTAGCTTTGTCTAATGGACCTCTTTTAAATCTGTTCATATAATGGCCATGGGATAAAAAACGGCCCAGATGGGTCACTTGATCTTACTTAGACTCGTATAGAAAACTTCAACAATGTTAATCTCCAAATGACCTTTTCTCCTGGTGAGCATTTATAGGGCCATCATGGCCCTCTTGTTTATTTTTGTTTCCACTCAAATTTGTGTTGCTTTAAAGACGTTTTCGTTAGTTAGCCACATTTTTCACATAGACATATAGGAAAAAATAAAACTGATCAATGAGTTTTTAGCTCACCAGAGCACGAATGTGCTCAGGGTGAGCTTTTGTGATCGCCCAGCGTCCATCGTGCGTCGTTCATCGTAAAGCAGCGTCCATATTTACTTAAAACAACATCTCCTCCTACACCGCTATTCCGATTGCAACCAAACTTTGCTGAAATGATCCTTGGGTGGTCCCCTTTCAAAGTTGTTCAAAAAATTAAATTTCATTAAAAACTCTGGTTGCTATGGCAACAAATGGCAAAAAAACTTTAAAAATCTTCTTGTCCGAAACCACAGGGCCTAGAGCTGAGATATTTGGTATGTAGCATTGTCTAATGGAACTCTACAAAGTTTGTTCAAATTATTCCCCTGGGGTCAAAATTGGCTCCGCCCCGGGGGTAACTTGATTTTACAAAGACTTATATAGGAAATTTAAAAAATCTTCTTGTCAAAAACTACAATGCCTAGAGCTTTGATATTTGGTGTGTAGCATAGTCTAGTGGACCTCTACCAAGTTTGTTCAAATTATTGCCCTAGGGTCAAAATTGGCCCCGCCCCGGGGGTCACTTGATTTATATAGACTTATATAGGAAAATTTAAAAAATCTTCTTCTCCGAAACTGCAAGGCCTAGAGCTTAGATATTTTGTATGTGGCATTGTCTAGTGGACCTCTACCAAGTTTGTTCAAATTATGGCCCCGGGGTCAAAATTGGCCCTGCCCTGGGGTTTATTCTATTTTATATAGGAAAATTTGAAAAATCTTCTTCTCCTAAACCACAAGGCCTAGAGCTAAGATATTTGGTATGTAGCATTGTCTAGTGGACCTCTACCAAGTTTGTTCAAATTATTGCTTTAGGGTCAAAATTGGCCCCGTCCCGGGGGTCACTTGATTTATATAGACTTATATAGGAAAATTTAAAAAATCTTCTCCGGAACCGCAAAGCCTAGAGCTTAGATATTTTGTATGTGGCATTATCTAGTGGACCTCTACCAAGTTTGTTCAAATTATGGCCCCGGGGTCAAAATTGGCCCTGCCCTGGGGTTTATTCTATTTTATATAGGAAAATTTGAAAAATCTTCTACTCCTAAACCACAAGGCCTAGAGTTAAGATAGTTGGTATGTAGCATTGTCTAGTGGACCTCTTCCAAATTTGTTCATATTATGGCCCTAGGGTAAAAATTGGCCCCGCCCCGGGGTCACTTGATTTTACTTGGACTCGTGTAGAAATATTTTAACAATGTTCGTTTCCAAATGACCTTTTTTCCTGGTGAGCATTTATAAGGCCATCATGGCCTTCTTGTTTTTAAACTTTGCATATTCGTAGCATATGTTAACAGAAACATTTTAAGCGAAAAAAAATTGGGGGTCACTGATCTCATTTTTGAGTAATCTGCCCTTGAATTTGGATTTTTGCTTATTTTAGGTAAAAAATGTAGCGAACTACCGAAAACGTCTTTAAAGATGAAGATAAGTTCGCGAACCTCGGGAAACTTCAGTATCCTAATATTTGTGTCCGAACTTTTGTCATAGATTGTGGACTCTCAAGAGTTCGGATATTCGTTACAGCCCTAATATCACAGGACATCTAACATGGAAAAAACGTACATATTTAAGACTTAACCATTAGTAGTAATTTAATTACAAACCACCCCTCCTGCTTTTAAACCCAGGGCTTGGGACCTGGCATTGGCGCAGTTAGTGTTTTTGAATTTTGATGGTGATAGCCAAACACCAAATAACCACTCGGAAGGTCATGAAAAAGGGAAATGCCAAAATGAAAAAAATGTTATCATTAAGAAGTTGAATTTTGAAGAAAAATGTAAGGGAACACACATGGGAAATAATTCTTTCGAAGCATGTTTTGAGTCATACCAAGCGACTATATGTATGACCTAAGATATGAAGAGAATGGCTTTCAAAGCAGTGGCTGAAATTTTAAACAACTGAACGAAGACAAAGTTCATATACAGTACAACCTCTCCAGAGCCACCCTCTGTAGAGCAACAACCTCTCTATAACAACACCTTAAAAATTTCCCTAAGCTGATATATACTATAAATTTAACCTCTGTAGAGCACCAACCTCTAAACAACGGCCAATATTTGCAATTCCCACAGGGTGTTGCTCTACAGAAGTTGTACTGTACATGTATAAATTTCCATTAGGACTATTTTGCAAGGAAGGGACTCAAAATGTGTCTGACATTATACAATTTAATTTTTCGAAGAATACGGAGAGCTATTGCAGCCGCCAGCGTTGCATATGGTTAAATCATGTGACCACCTAATTATGGGATTAACGCAAAGATTCATTTATGACACACCTATCTGACATCACAAAGTCATTGCTGGATCAGCCTACATTTAGCAGATGGTGTCCGCAAGCGTTCTGCTTTTTTCCGCTTTTGTTGATTGGGTTTTTTTCCTGCTGAAGGTGTTTTTATGACGGTTCTCATACCATTTGTTGATGTGACTGTGTTTGCCATTCTACAGACATCAGATTGCAGGCGCTTCAATTTTGCATCCTGTTGCTCAGAGATCAATGATGACCAGGTAAAGATATTAACCTCATGATGGACATGAGTGGCGGCCTGCTTGTAATTTCCCATGTTGTGGATGGCGCACTCTCGTTCCTTTCTTTCACTGATAACAATGTCCTTCCATTTGTCAACATATTCAGGCATTGCGTCCATTTTCCACTTAGTTGCTGATTTAAGTATATGGTTTGCGCTTTCGGCATTGTTGCTTGTCCAGTTGTACGGCACTTTGTTTTTTCTATTGCTCTTTGATAAGTGGCACTAACTTGTGAGGTACTTGTGGTAGGTTTTCTCCTTCCCTTTACCAAGGTTTTGCACGAGCTGAACAATATCTTCTAATCTGCTGTCAAATGTGTCGTTGTCTTGACTGTCAACCAAACCATCTTTAATAAAGATAAGATTAACAATGTTCTGGCAATCTTTCAGGGGATAGCTGACTCTATCTTCCATGTTTTTAGGGAGTTGTTTCTAAGATGTCTAGTGCAGGGAACGGGTGTTGCAGTAGGCAGGCAGTTATCACTTGACGCCATGAAAGCACCTTCCTCATCATACCCGATCACAAGCTGTTTTTTCTCTTCTGGAGTTAATTCATCCCCAATTTGATGCAGGAAGGCGTTGTATGCCCTTGTGGTGGAAGACGAGTGGAGGAATGTCGGGCCAAAACATGGGATGATCTATTGTTGACCTTCTCAACACAGATAGGTCTTTATACACGGTGGGAGTGACGAAGAAATCACCAAGGTTATATGTTTTATCAATATTCAAGATAGAACCATCATCCTTACAGCTGAAACGTTTGATATCCTGTATCTGGCGGCAGTCATAGTGTCACAACTCCGTTTTTCACTCCATTGATAGCCTGAACATTCTGCACGAAATCGTGGTCATAAGTCATATCAAGTAATGCCAGTTCCTGGTCTGTAGCGTTTGCGTTTGGTCTGTTCGATTTGTTTTGATTGTACTTGTTGTTTATCATCACGTTGTTCTCGGAGTCGTCATCGGTTTGTTTGTTCATAATCTTTTCAAGCTGTTTCACCGACTCGTATTTCAATTTTTCTTTCAGTTGGTTTTTTAACATGTACATTATTTTGTATTTTAGTTTTCACATGAACTTTACTTCTGCTGTAATCTTTGACATTGCCATGCACTTTAGAGTGTTTTCTTACGTACTCAACGATGGCCACATTAATTTTGCGTCTTTATACTGAAATTCTTCGGGTATGTTGCTGAACCAAGTGATGCGCCATTTAAATGTGGCCTCTGGAGTTGAACCTTTCAGAGTAGTATAGGTTCTCTGGACTTTGAGAATGTTTTCAGTTTGGGTTGTAGGTTCATTGGCACAAACACACATTTTTTGTTTACATGTTTTTCAGTACAATACAGGCTGTCTTTATAATACAATGTTAAAGGTTTGCAGTCACGATTAAATAACAGTTAATTTGGGCATGATGGTTTTTTCCAGGCTCCACAGTCATCCCACAATTCAATTTTTCACCTCTATTTCTCCAAATAGTACATTCTGTATTATCTACCGCAAAAAAACATACCGTCTTTGCGACAAGTCGGAATTTCATCTAAAACTGAATGTGGACCACGGTGTATTTGTAGAATATTTTCTGTACTCATAGAGGTTCGGAGAGGTCCTGGCTTGAAGGGTTCCAAAAAATCATCTTTGTCCTGAGTTTCACTGTGTTCACCTTCGTCTGTTACATCGTTATCGGTACCATCAGATTGTTGTAATACACCTGGTGAGACCATAAGACATACCTCTCCGACAGTATCTTCTTCTTCAATGGTTGATAGGATGGGCAGGAACGTGTCTATTTTTTCTTCTGTTTCATCTGGTGATTGAGGTGAAATCATCTGAACAGGTAATTCAATTGTTGACGATGGTGTTGTCACTAGATGGTCCGCACTACACCCGAATGACTATTTTTGTCTCCTGTTACTGGTTTTAGTGCAATGTTTTAACAGATGACATTCTCAGTTCATCTGGGCTTGGTGTGGTGACCGCCGCTAGTTCAAATGGGGCCAGTGCCACTTTTTCAATTCGTTGTTTGGTTTTGACTAGTGGAAGGAGATGATCTGGGTGCCAAATAGCTGGACATGGAGTACTGCTGAGTGGTGGTCCTTTGGAGGGGGCTTTGCTACTTGTCCACATTATTGTTAATGTCGGTTGCTCAGGGTCTACAAATGTAGGACGGAATGTTGTGTTCATGGTCTTAAATGTGTATTTTTTATACCCATTAACTGCTGGATATACGACACTGACTTTAGTTTTTAGTGCGCTTGACAGTGTGTGTATGTGCCACATGGAGGACCACTGTCAGAGCTTAGGGCTATTCAAACATTCGCTGACATATTCACTACACAGAGGTTCAAGCATCTTGTACGTGCGACTACTGATGGTGCACTCTCTATTTTCAACTAACTCTATCAGACAACGCTAACACAGTTCCATGTGTCTGGATTCGTTTCATTAGGTTCATGAATTATTGATGAATTATTTTGATGAACCTTTGATGAACTTTGATTAACAATTCATGAAATTTCCTGATCATCCTGATTCCCGATCATGAACTTAAGATGCTCATTAACAGTTCACAGACTTCAGTTGATGAACATTTCATGCATCTTAGGTTCATGAACTGTTGACGAGTTATATTGATGAAACTTTTATTAACTTTAATGAACAATTCATGAAAATTCATAAACTGTTCATGAACATCTTCAGTTCATGAACAAATTCTAAACAGTGTTATCGTAATTATGAATTATATAGAATTAGAGGGTCAAGTATATAGTCATGAAAAAATGTATGGGCCCATTAACCACAATAATTATTATCAAGGAAAAGCTATACTCTAAAGTAATTTTGAGTTTTACAACACTTACATTTTTATGAGCCAACTAACGTGAAGATTTACTGACTGCATATTTATATTTTAAACCCCATAATGACTGAATGAACTGAAACAATCTTAAAATGACATATCATTTGTCATTGGGGTATGTACATGACAGACAGTCGACAGATGGACATAGATTAAATTTTTACTATCTGTTTGAAATCAATTAATATTGTAATCAACAAGAACTACAGACAGAGAGTAACTTCATTCTCTCTGGACTCCATTCCAAATGGTTTGAGAATGTGTTTCAGAAGTGGGTTGAATGACACAAGTGTATTAAGTGCGCCGGTAGCTATTTTGAGAAGGAGTAACGTTAAGGCGTCGAGATAATTGTAACATAACGTCATTGACGTCGTTGGTGTGCGGCGATGGTTGCTCATGAGTTTCAAACGATGCATTGTATTTTATAAAGTATTTGTCACTTGCGCACCAAATTTTGTGTGGTATTTTGTAAGACATTAATGTACATGTACACCGACTTTAACTGTTATATCTTAAATACAGGCCGAGTTACAGAGGCAGTGACAAAATTTTATGATCCCCCCTCGTAAATAAGAAATATACACTTGATTCTATACATATGTTATGTAGAGAATTTTGTTTTATTTCTCAACAGATTTTTGTAAATTATATACCAAAGTAAAGATGAAGCTCTAATCTTTCAGAAAATGTTAACTATTTGATATATATTAACTGAAAATATGTTTTTAAACAATGTGAACATTGACTCATGATAAATGTGTTTTTGAGTCGCTCAAACTTGCACATAAAATTACTTTATTTGCACACCTATGTACATTGTATGTTGGACAACCCAACTGTATTGTTTATAATTAATGCTGGTTAGATCAAATTATTATCGTTTGAGCAATAAGATTTCACAGTAAGATTGGGAGAAAAACAGTTAATAAATACGAAAACTCCAAATGCATTTTTATATCTCTTAGCTTTATTTTTCAATTTTTATCATGAACAATATGTTTTATGGCTATTAAACGCACATACGATCGATGAAAGAGAAATGCCAAAAAGGTTTCTTTTGAAGATAAAAATGTGTTCACGGTCTTAAAATAAGTTTTAGAAATATCAGACTGTCAACAAGTTATAACATCAGCGATACGCACATATGCACGTGCGTAACGTTAATTTTAAAAGTGAACAATATAAAAATGCCATCTAAGTCAAAAGCTAATATCATGTCTAATAATCGTTAATCACGGTGTTTAAAATATAATTATGCATGATTCAAATAAATAATATTTGACTGTGCTTCTAATCCCTGCAAATACAACTGAAAGTTCACCATTTTAGTTCTAATTTAAACTAGAAATGTGTCCGACTATCTGACACGAATGCCTTTTGAGAGCTAAGTCAAAAAGGGACCATGCATAACTCCAGTGAAAATGTTTGGATTTTATGTCACATCAAACCTGTATTTGATATTATATTCCTTCATGTAAAATATGAAACCATCCTTGAAATATTTCTTGAGTTATTGCTCGGAAACCAAAATTTGAACGGACATACATTCTCATGAGAGGTATGTTATGGGGTACACCCTTTGATCTTTTTGGTGTTTTTATCCTCACAAGTTGCACCCAACAAGTCGAAATTATCCCCACAATTCCAGTTTGTACCTCACAATGCCAAAATGCACCAACCTTTACCCAAACCCTAACCCAACAACCACCCTCTGGTGTGTACGGACAGACTCAAAGACGCACGGACGCACAGAAGAAACACAATACGCTCCTCCGCCATTTCGAATAGCGGGGCATAAAATATCCAAAACCAAGCAACAGCGGGGGTTACATTCTTCCTTGTGTACATAAAATTCATTTATAACTGGCTACGCCCCTGAACATAAAACTTAATTTCTTTTCCATTATTTACGAATATCTAGTACATCACACTCAACAGTCTTAAAATAAAAGGCTGTCTCGTAATCATAAAGGCAGACGCCGCGTTTTCTTATCTTTAAGAAAGCCCTTGAGCTATCGTAAAGTTAAGAAAAAATCGTTCCCAAACTTAAGAATTCGTAGCTAAGAAAAAATGGATGAAACGTATTCTAATGCTAAGAAGGGAGATAAGACACTTCTTACTTAAGAAGTGGTGTAAGATGTTTGATGAAACGGGGCCATTATATTTATTTGTATTTAGTTTTAAATTTAATTTCATATTTAACAAAATATAATTGCTATTATCAAACTTAATACTCTATCAAACTCCATATTTATTAGTCCCCTGCCTTTGAGGAGGAACTATAGTGTTTGTCGTCGTCAGTCTGTCCGCACGCACCTGAGGGTGGTTGTGGGATTAGGGTTGGTTAGGGTTTTGGTTGGTACATTTAGGTCTTGTTAGGTTCAGTTACGTACAAACTGGACTTGTCTGTCTGTCTGAAGTAGTTTCCGGATGATAACTTCAGTTAGAATTGACGGATTTCGATGAAAGTTTGTATATGGAAAGCTTAGGGCATTACCTAGTGTGGGATTGCATTTGGGGTCAATAGGTCAAATATCTAGGTCACTGTTACTAAAAAATAAATTTGGTTTCTGGATGACAACTTCAGTTATAGGGGTGATGGATTTCAATGAAAGTTGATGTATGGATAGCTTAGGGGATGACCTAGAGTTAGATGGCATTTGAGGTCAATAGACAAAATATCTAGGTCATGTCACTAAAAATAGAAATTTGGTTTCTGGATGATAACTTCAGTTAGGGATGACGGATTTCAATGAAAGTTGGTGTATGGATAGCTTAGGTAATACCCTAGAGTAGGTTTGTATTTGAGGTCAATAGGTCAAATATCTAGGTCACTGCTACTAAAAATAGAAATTTGATTTCTGGATGATAACTTCAGTTAGGGGTGACAAATTTCAATGAAAGTTGGTATACGGATAGCTTAGGGTATAACCTAGAATGGGATTGCATTTGAGATCAATAGCTTAGGTAATACCCTAGAGTAGGTTTGTATTTGAGGTCAATAGGTCAAACATCTAGGTCACTGTTACTAAAAATAGAAATTTGGTTTCCGTATGATAACTTCAGTTAAGGGTGATGAATTTCAATGAAAGTTGGTGTGTGGATAGCTTAGGGGATAACCTAAAGTAGGATTACATTTAAGGTCAATAGGTCAAATATCTAGGTCACTGAAATTCGGTTTCCGAAGGATAACTTAAGCTGGCACGCTCATTTAGATAAAATTATCATCATTAAAAAATCTAGACAGATGATGCTGTATAAACGTCAGCTAACATTCCAATTACGATCTAGATTCT
Source organism: Lutraria lutraria (assembly GCA_964023205.1). Taxonomy (NCBI): domain Eukaryota; kingdom Metazoa; phylum Mollusca; class Bivalvia; order Venerida; family Mactridae; genus Lutraria; species Lutraria lutraria. Next base: position 17,360,991 of record OZ026836.1, read on the forward strand.
AAATCAATCCCTCATCATCACTTATTGCATGCCAAGCTAATTCTCCCCGAAAATATCAATGTAGTCTTCTTTTGTACCCTACTTACTTAGCAAACTCATTCTGATTGGTCATTTAAATGCTCAAAGATGATTAGTCAATAATGGTGAAAGATGATTGGTCTATATTCTAAAGTTTCAACAAAATCAATGGTTAGTAAATCTAATCTTGTTATTGGTTTATTTTCTATCCGAAAATTGTTCCTTTATATAAACAAGCGTTTACAAATATCTAACGTTTACTTATTGCATAAATTATATTTAACATGAACGAAAAATACCATTTAGCTCTAAAATACACCAATCAGTGCGGAAAACAAAGTTACCTACGTTCAGTAAGTTTATACAAAAAGTTAATCATAAATAATGACGCTAAATGACAAACAAAGCAAAATTAATGGAGATTTATGAAATTTGTTCGATACTTTAAAGAAATTCCGTACCCAGAACCCCGCTGTTTATTACATAATACTCCATAGATAAAAAATTAAATCAAAATTCTGAGGCATGGTTCCCTTGATTAACATTTCTGCTACAAAATACCGAAAACCGCTTTGAAATCCTTCTTCAAATAAGACAGCAGTGTTAATTAAAAAATGACACCTACTGTGTTTTTTAAGCTGAGCAATTAACAATTAAAGTGTCTGATCATTATCATCTCATGAAATCAACAAATTTGACGCAACCCATTCAATTTTGATAGCCAATCATTAATGAATTAATAGTACCATATCATACTAATACAAAGCACATTATGTTAGAAATGTTTAACGCTGATCAATAAGGAAAAGTCGATAAAGGGGTGCAGTATTTATCGCGATAAAATACCATTGCTTGGTATTAATGTATATGATATTTAATCCTTGTAAATAACAATTTTAACCAAGCCACATACATTAATTAATGAATGATTGTCATGTGAGCAATGTAGGGTCATCTTGGCCCTCTTGTTTTATGATGTCATGTCACATAAAAAATACATATAACATAAAAAAAAATATATCATATTTATAGACAATGGCTGGAACTCCCTCGAAATGAAAATCTGTCGAAATTCTCAGAATATTGGTTCACTTAAAATGTAGAAACGACGCACAGTACTGATATATATATCCAATTGATGACAATTCTATACCCTTTCAACTGACTAAAAGATTTTTTTTTCTAAATGAAGGGTTTAAGACGAAGCAGACTTAACATTATACCTCTACTCGCATAAAAAAGAATGGGTCTAGAACGACGGTGTAACCAAAGAAATCTAGAAGAATACATGCTAAATTGCAAAAAAAGATGAACACCTGCATAATTGATGGCGCATACAATAACTGACACAAAGATATATTAACCTGCAACAAACATTCAATTACTGGTCAATTACTGATATCAAAATCCATACTGACAGGATTATTTACCAGCCATTTTGTCTCGGTGCGCGACATTGTATCAAATGATTTGATTGGACGATACCCTCTGTTACTGCCTTGAAACTAATTGAGGTAAGTTGGCACAATTAGAACTGGGTTATTGAAAATTAAAAATCATGAATTCCATGCGTTAATTTGTGCTATTTGTAGAGTACGTTTATTTTCGCCTTTCCAAAAAGGTTATTATCAACTTGCAGGCTACATTGTTTATTTCTAGACAGCTTTCCTGCGTTATATTGTTTCTGGCTTTCCCTGCCGTGTGAATGTCAGCTGATCTGAAAATGGAAACCACGAATGACTAATGAAATCCCTCGCTACAAAACAACAAAATGGCTGCCAATTGAAGTAAATTGCGGCAATGAATATAAATCTTCACATAATTAATGAATGAACGACTGGCGATTAATATTTTGTGCCAGATAGATGTACAGTACAACTTCTGTAGAGCAACACCCTCTGGGAGCTGCAAATATTGGCCATTGTTTAGAGGTTGTTGCTCTACAGAGGTTAAAATAATAGTATATAGCAACTCAGGAAAATTTTGAAGGTGTTGTTATAGAGAGGTTGTTGCTCTACAGAGGGCCACTCTGGAGAGGTTTTACTGTAATTTATATTCAGTTGATATACAAAACTGTAATTTCAAGCGAACCCTTGTTATTTAATGTGATTTAGTATGGTGATATTGGGTTACACAACCATGCTAGACCAAATTGTATAGCTTATTTCAGGAGTTCCAATCCTTGTCTATATAAATATGAAATAATTTATATATATTTTTAGCTCACATGTCACAAAGTGACAAGGTGAGATTTTAGGATCAGTCTCTGTCCGGCATTTTGCGTCGTCAAACTTTATGTTTCAAACACACTAGGGACCATATTTTTAGCCCAATTTTAGCAAAACTAGGTCAGAACATTAATATCGACAAAATCTCGGACGAGTTCGATATTGGGCCAAATAAGGGAAAACCTTGTGAACACTTTAGAAATCACGGTTTTGATTGGATCTTCATGAAACTTTGTCAGAATGTTTGTCTTCATAATATCTTGGACGAGTTAGAACATGGGTCATCTAGGGTCAAAAACTAGGTTGCTAGATCAAATCTTAGGAAAACCTTGTTAACACTGTAGATGTCAGTTTTGGTTGGTCGCTAGGTCAAATCCAAGTACAAATATGGGTCATTTGGGGTCAATAACTAGGTCACCAGGTCAAATCTTAGGAAAACTTTGTTAATACTGTAGATTTCATAGTTATAATTGGATCTTCACCAAACCTTGTCAAAATGTTTTGCTCAACGATATTAGAAATAAGTCTAAATATTGGTCATCTAGGGTAAAAAACTAGGTCATGAGGTCATATCTAAGGAAAACCTTATCAATAGTGTAGATGTCTAATGTTGATTGTATCTTCACCTAACCTTGTCAGAATATTTGTTTTAATGATATGTAAGACAAATTCGAACATAGGTCGTCTGGGGTCAAAAACTAGGTCACAAGGTCAAATCTTAGGAAAACCTTGTCTACACTGTAGTTTTGATGCTTTGATTGGATCTTCACCAAATTTTGTCAGAATGTTTGTCTTATTTATATGTAGGACATGTTCTAACATGGGTCATCTGGAGTCAAATACTAGGTCACCGGTTCAAACCAAAGTTTTAATGAGTGAACAGTGATTGTCATGTGAGCAATATTAATAGTTACAGGGTTAGTAACTGACCCGATACGGGATATACGGGTCTGTGGAAAACCATATGGGGGAGACCGAAGGTCGAGTCCCGATATGGTTTTCCACAGACCCGTATATCCCGTATCGGGTCAGTTACTATCCCTGTAACGATTATATCATGCAGACTACCTTCCTCCTCATCATTTACAATAAAAGTCTCCATTACAGACCCAATATTTAAATATAGATGACTCCATTACAGACCTAATATATTCTGTTAACCTAATATAGGATATATTAGGTCACCACGTGACGTCAAAACATCCAATGACTGGAGAGTATTTTGTAGTAGACGTGATATAGGGCCATCTTGACCCTCTTGTTTATGATATCTTTTATGTGACATGACCCCTTTGGTCAAAAGCAAAATTGAAATATTATTTTTCTAATTCTGATAAAAAGCGAACAGCAAATCCGATGAACAAATAGTAGAACTGGTTTGGCCTGATCATCCTTTGTAATATACACAACATATTCTACACTGGTCAATTTATTGTACAAGTGTTTGAAGTCATTTTTTTAGCTCACCTGAGTGTGAAGTATTAGTATAGTATTTTGTCTGTTGTCTGTCTGCTCATAATTCTTCAAATGACTTTCCTATGCAACGGCTCTGTCAAATTTGAAGAACCTCCACAGGAATAATCTTTGGGTGGTCCCTTACAATAGTTGCTAAAGGAATGTCATTCTGTGCTGTACTCTGGTTTCCATGGCAACCAAAAGTAAAATCTTTAAAAATCTTGTCTTGAACCACATGGTCTAAAGTTTAGATATTTGCCATGGAGCACCATCTAGAGACCCTCTAACGAAGTTGCTAAAAAAATGTCCCTGGGATTAAAATTGGCCCCACCCCAAGGGTCACTTGTTTCATATAGATTAATAAATATAGAAAAAGTTTTTGTCTGAAAGCACAAGGTTTAAAGCTTAGATATTTTGCATGTAGCAGCATGTAGAGGCCCTCGTACAAAATTGGAAAATAATGATATCCCTGAGGTCTTATTTTCCATTACTTTTTACTTATTGCAGCACTCATTTGAATCAAATTAATAAGTGATATTGCCACAACTCATTTTTTCAGGTGAGCATTGCAGGGCCACTTGGCTCTCTTGTTTGTTAATCATTTTGTTTACACAGCAAATCTAAATCTCAGTACAAAACGCTTCAGTGCTTTCCTATCATCCCATTTGTCAACCAGTTTTTGATGCAAAATTCTCATGCTTCTTGAAAAGTGTACACACGTTTGTAAGGAGAACCAGTTTTCGATCAGATTGTTAGCGTACAGGCACATGGTAGGTTGATATTTTACTAATGAAATTAATTTTAGGTCACAAGTATGTGAGCTTTATACAATTAAAATATGAATTCTTTCTTCAGATGATTTTGTATTACTATTTTATAGTTTGTATAATTTTCTTCAATTACTTTGTTAGGATATTGTAACATTATTTTGGATTGTTGTAAAAAAACTTACTGACCATGTCTCTTTATGTGAGAAAGTAGACAGTTGCTTTTAACTTTTCCATGTGCTTTCAAGTGACCAAAAAAGCCCAAACCTACCAGAAAAATACATATAAGGAGACCTAGGTGATTATTTGAATGTTATAATAGATATTTTATACATGTAGTTGATGTTTAAGCTCGGTTATTTAAAATAGATTGACTTGTTTTACTGGCAGTATTGTGTATATATAATAAAACATCATCATAAGTGCTCAAAGACTTATTTCAGATGTAACATTTTTAAGCTGTACAACAATTGGTTGAATTTTTAGCTCACATGAGCCAATGGCACAGGATGAGCTTTTAGGATCGATGAATGCCAGTGCCCGTCCACACTCTGGGTGTTTACACTCTAGCATCCGCAGCTTTATATCAAATTTGTTCGATTATGGGCAAAATGTGATAAGTATTTCCACAGTTATGGGCCCTTGACTTCGAAAATTTGCTTTATTTTAACTTGTTTACATTCTTCATTTCTCCACCAATGTCAAACATACTTACAGTGAATGTGTATGACCTAAAGGTCTCTGAGAGTTTATGGGCAAAACTGAACCAGTGCTTGCAGAGTTATGGGCCCTTGACTTAGAAAAATTGCTATATTTCAACTTTATTACATTAATTCATCTTGATTTCTTCACTTATCGTTATCATATTTACACAACATCCATTATTCATGAAAAAAAATTCAGTTTGATCAAACTCTATGTAGAAACTGCGCATACAAGATGAAAGACTATATCACCTGATCATTAATCATAGGGTAGTTATTTTCAGATGAGCGATATAGGGAATCTTGGCCCTCTTGTTAAAATAGCTTTTAATGGACCTGTAACAGGAGCCATAATTCTTTCAACCCAGGTTCTATCGTGGTTTTATCAAGTTATACATGTATTTGTTTTCTTTATAACTACACAATAATTGCAAATAAAAGATGCTAACACGCTATACAAGATCTACATATTTTATTTAAGTTTATCCTGATATAATATGTTTATAAATACATAATGCAATGTCTAATGGTGCCAGCTTATTATCTACTGAATTTAATTATTAAAGCTAATTTATAACAAAGCTTAATTGGACAAAAATTTAACCCTAAAGTGAATTTTAAGTGATCAGTCTTTGAGACAAAAGGTAAACGTTACCTATGGAGTCCAATAAGAAAGGCAAAGATAATAAGATTTTGCTGACTTAAATAATAAAAATTCCTGCCAAAAGTGGTTTACATTCCCATGAAACATGAGCAATTGGAAAGATAAGTTTGTAATAGCATGAAATTCATGAAGTATATTCTAGACATAGTAATTATACATTGATTAGTGTTTACACAAAACAGTATATGGACAGGCTACAAAATCTTAACAATCAAACTACTTGATTAATACAGAAAACAATGTTATCAGAAATAAATAGTTAAAAACTGTACACAACAGTAATATAGAGTTAATCTATTCGTGGTACAGACCCATGAAATCAGTGTTTATTTTTAAATTTATCATTTTATATTGAAGTCGTTGGCAACAAGAAGAACAGTGAACAGTTCTAGGTATGGTGCATGTGAATGAATAAACTTGCATTTTTGGAGGCCTGCATTCTACAATGAAGACTTGGCCATCAGTCTAAGGTAGGTGTTATAAATTGAATACTCTAAAATTATTACTCTCAGCGTGTCGATGACTTTATCATTGATATTTTTTGGTTGTACTCCAGTTGTCCACAATAGTTCAGTACATGTAATATACCAGTGGCAGGGATGTTATTTTGCATCTGCAGAATTTTGAGGTTTTGATCATCCCTTAGGGACCAACTGGGGCCCTAGCAGCCCTAAGCTCCCAGCTTAATGAATTTAATATTTCTCATTTTTGCCATCCCACTTTACACTCATGGTAACCTGCAGCGAGCAGTAAACCAACTGCAATCTGTACCAATACTAACCTTGCTCTCCGCATGCAGCAGTCTACTTCTCTTTATGTAATAAGTGTTCAATTTCATAGAAAATATGAAAATAAGATTGAAATTATGTTGTTGATTTTTGTAGATTGGTTGTCAGAACTTGAGAGAAAAATGAGAATGAAATCATCTACTTCTAGTCTTCGTGATGCTGCAATGGAAGAGCCTTCCCATGATACTTCTGTACTGTTTATATGTCTGTTTCAGGTATGTAGAGCCTGGTAGAGTTTCATAGATCAAACATTGTCTCTTATTAGCAATGAACAATGTTTTATTCTTTTCAAGTTTTTTCTATTGAGCTGTCAGTTAAAGTCCCATAAGCATGTAAATTTTTCGGTCGTTATGGTTTCTATTTGTCCTATAACAGAGGAATCCGGGGCGTTTTCCTCCCGTGCGTACTTTTTAGCAAGAAAACATGTTTCCGGATCCATTATCTTATTTTTTTTCAACATCATTGAAAAAAATACTATTTACAGAACAGCTGTGTTTTCCCGCAGTCATATTATTCACACGGCATAGTGACGTCATGCGCTCTATATATTTCAAGTTTACAAAAGCAAAATTCACAGCGAAATGAGTGTTTTTAGAAGAAACGGGGCTCGTTTTGTCGGTAATTATTATCTTGGGATAATATCAGCAATTGTTTGTCTTTTGCATATATTTTTATAGCAAAAAGCTAATGGGACTTTAAACATGGTACCCATACCATGTTCTTCTCAATGATATATGAGCCAATATCAGATTTCGCCCGAAAAGCTGTCCTTTTCAATTTTTGATGAAATGCATACTCATGCATTTACCTGAAATTAAACTTGCATGATTGTAACTGGATGGAGTATGATAATCCAGGCCATTTTCAGGTTAAAATTTAGAATATATATTACTTCTATGTTTGTCATAAACCTGTAAACTTCCAGATTTTCCTTGTCCCAAATGTAAAATCCCAATTTCAACTGTTTGTTTTGAACTTTTGTATTGCCAGATTAATTTTGTCTATGTATTAAAGCAAAATATTACATTTCAAAAAGTATATTTGTACAAAATAAGTCTATAGTTAAAAGTATAAATTTGCCAAATAAACGTCTCAAGTTTGTCCCCAACTTCTTTGTCCATAATGTCCTTCATGTAACGTTAGCACTGGTAGATAAATCCAGTTGGGTATATAGTTGCAGTGTACTCTTCAAAAGGAGATAATACATTTCAAGTTTGGCTACAGCAATGAAACAGACACAAAATTTTATATGCGATTTTAGAAAATACAACAAACTGATAAGTTGCCGGATGAATAATTTTGAAAACTGTCCTTTTATGTAACAAGTTTCTAATTATACAATTGATCAGACAGATCTCCTTCATATTGTTGCATATAGCATATATGAGTCAGTCATGCTTCACATGTTCAAAACTGTCTCCCTTTTCTTACTAATGTAATTAGTGTACAAAATAACCTGTATGAGTCCTTGCAGTAACTGTCTTTACAATAACATTAATTTGTGTTACTGCAAGTACAGAAACCGTTACTGTAAGTACATAATACAACACAATCTGTCTTTTGCAATGTGCTACGGATATAAATAGGATATAAAACTTATATTGTTGACACAAACTATTTATTAGCCATGGATTTATTCTATAAAATTAATGCAAATCTGTATGGTTTAAAACATCTACGGTGAGTAATTTAGTTATTGGAAGGACAACATGCGTTATTGCAAAGACTGTTTATTTAAGACATATGTTTGCCTACATACCTGCAAAAGAACAGATGTAGTTGATGGGGTTATTTGTTAACTTTGCATGTATTTTCAAATGTGTTCTTAACCTTTTCTTTAATTGTTAGTTCACAGATTCATTTTACAAATAAAACATTAAAAACTGAATTGTTTGTTAACAGTCCTTTAAGTAACATTTTATTAGTCCTTACAGTAACAAGCATGTCTTTGGTGTAACGCGCATTGATTCTATTGTTTTTGCGTTTAAGCTACTGAGAAAAATTTACAAATTGTACATCAATTGACAAAATATACCCTGTTCATAAAATAGGAACCAGAATATATGACATTCTTACGTGGGTGCGAAACATACTTAACATTCCTATGCTCATTTTTTATTGTTTCATGGCATAACACAAGAAATTACTTTTTCACAGAGAAAAACTAGAAATTTTATAGAGACATTCTGATAATTATAATGACTTTTGCTTACATTTATGAGGTTAAGTTTTGTTTTGTTGATAAAATCATATTATTTGAATCAAATTTAAAGCAACATAGTAGTTACTGCAAGGACAAGCAATAATAACCATTCACATTCTGTCGGTCATAAGTAATGCAAAAGGGGTACATTTAAGTTGAAATTTGTAAAACAAACGTTTGAATACATTCCTTTACCAGATTAGATAAAACTTTGCTGTGAAATAAGAAGTTCACATTTACAAAAAATCAGTATCAAGTTTTAGGCGAAATTTGATATCGGCTCATATATGACAAAAGCTAAAACTACAAACGCTTTCTTTAGAAAGTCATGTGGTATAGGCACCGAGTTAAAGATAAATTACTGAAATATAAATGGCCATTGGAACTTTCTTAGGTTTTATGAGGGTATAAATTAAGCTGTCTCAACTAAGATTTAAAATCTTATATGTTTATAGCTAGAATTACAGCCTGCATGTTCCCATGAATCATTGTGGCAGGTCCAAACTCTATTGTCTTATCATAGGCTGTAGTCTTTAGATTCTGTTTAATAAAGTTTACCCTGAAAAATGATTTTGCTTGATTATGTGAAAAAGTCTTGAAATCTGATCGAAATTTTCCTCATTTGTCAACAGTATAACATGTCTAAGTGTATAAAGCTATATATGTCTGACAAGAAATACTGCATAAATTTCAATAAGCATATATAATTACATTGTTTTCATAACCTTAAAGTGTTTTCTGAAAAGAGTTTTACCAAAAACTGTCTGTGTAATTTAACAAACATGATTGTTACAAGTTATCAAAACTAAGTGTTCCGGAACATTTTATTCCTGCACTGTTTAACAATTCAAGCAGCATTTGCCGAATTCAAACATGCCCTCCATAAATGCATTTTATCTTGGAAAAGAGGAAAACTTTTGATTAAACATTGAAAATGTTTAATTTTGTTGATTTTTTTTTTCTCCCTTGTAATTCTCTTTATATTCTGAGTCATAAGAGAAAGTATCCACTCATATGTATCTATCAATATTAAGAAAATAAGTATACATTTGAATTTCTTCTTTTTATATCCTGTAAACATTTGAAGCAGCAGCGATCCTTATTTCATTAAAATAAACTGGATCGATATGACATAGGCGTAGATTCCCAAAATAACAATGTTTTGATAAAACTGCATTAACTGCATGGGGCGTATGTGCAAAACAAATTAATCGAGCCATGCAGCTTAGCGCTTGGCTGATTATTGATAACACCAAGGTTAACAGGTACTCCCAACAAATACATTTACAATGTATATTGGTTATTTTGGCGAAATATTTATTTGAATGAAATAATTTTTAAAGAGTGGATACTTTCTTTTTTGGCTTAGTATAGATACTTATTAATATTTACAGGTAGCTTCCAATATTCATTATAAAAATTTAGGTACTTGGGAGTGATTCATATCACATACTATTAATTTGCCAATTAAAGGTCTGTCAGTTGTAGATTTATACATTTAATAACAAATCTTTATAGACCATTCACATTTCAATAACTGACTTCAATGAATATTATATGGTGTTTTTATTTATCTGTGTAAATATTCATGTGACTTATACATTTGTACTTGTATTATTTCTGATATGGATTATGTACTTTGTACATAACTGAATAAATTATCTGTTCTGTTCTGCTAATGTGTAACTCAAAGATTACAATTTGACTTCTGCTGAATTTGCAGCTTTATTCTACGATTGTGGAACAAACTCTTAACAATGGCTTTGAAGGTCATGTTTAGCTGCTCTACGGTACCTTCACCAGTATCCATGGAAACCAAACAACCCAGTTCTTCATTGAAGAAGATTACCATTCTAATGACAATAAAACATTAAGATGATAATGTGTACAAAAGATCAGATATTACAGGCAGGAAATCAAGACGTAGTTTTATTGTACGTAGTAGTTTTCCTTAATGTATATAGTGTAACCTCCATAAGCAGTCAACTCCAAACAACAGCCACCTCCTTATTACAGCCAGTATACTAGCGACCTAGATTGATGTTTTACTCTATTTTCACTCTCCTCTCAACAACAGCCACCTCCTTATTACAGCCAGTATACTAGCAACCTAGATTGATGTTTTACTCTATTTTCACTCTCCTCTCAACAACAGCCACCTCCTTATTACAGCCAGTAAACTAGCAACCTAGATTGATGTTTTACTCTATTTTCACTCTCCTCTCAACAACAGCCACCTCCTTATTACAGCCAGTATACTAGCAACCTAGATTGATGTTTTACTCTATTTTCACTCTCCTCTCAACAACAGCCACCTCCTTATTACAGCCAGTATACTAGCAACCTAGATTGATGTTTTACTCTATTTTCACTCTCCTCTCAACAACAGCCACCTCCTTATTACAGCTAGTAAACTAGCAACCTAGATTGATGTTTTACTCTATTTGCACTCTCCTCTCAACAACAGCCACCTCCTTATTACAGCCAGTAAACTAGCAACAGCTTTTCATAGCTAATGTTTAACATGTTAATATACTATTCCGACATAAATAAAGTTTGAACTTGAACTTGGCGATGCCCAAATCCATTGTGATACTCGACAGGTGCAACCAAACAATAAATATGTGTAGAAAGTGCTACAAAAAATGTTAAACTCTGTTTGTTGTTTACAGAAAATAAATGTGTTTTATTCAGAAATAGTGCATTTCAAACTGTAAATATTGAAGTTGCGAATCTATGTATGTATGTAAGCCCTTGCTATCATATTTTTTGGCGGCGGCGTCCAGCACATTGTCCTGACTTTAATTCAAATGTGTACATCAGATCTTCACCAAACTTGGTCAGAAGTTGTATCAAGTTCATATCTAGGTCAAGTTCGAATATTGGTCATGCCGGGTCAAAAACTAGGTCATAGGGTCACTAAGTGCATTTTAAACGTCCGGACACTAATTTTCTACTTGTTCACTGTTTATTGAATGTCTATCTGTTTTCTAGATAATCCAAGAAAAATGTTCTGCAGTAACGAAGAAAATCTTATGACCAGTTGCTGGTCAGTAAATAATATGTCTTATATATGATCTGAATTTTGATGAAATTTATAATGACTAAGAACTTGGGTGATTTAAAACAGTCATTAATTAGTTCATGACTGACATTACTATCTGACAGTATTGAACCAAGGAAAACTAAAATAGTGAATGTCCTGTCTGTTCTCCGATCCTTTTGTCCATCCGTACGAGAACACCTAAATACTTAGTCAGTTACTTACATAGTTATATACACTTGTCATTCACATAGACACTTAGCCAGTTACTTGCTTAGTTATGATGATTGCCCTGTCTGTTTGTACAAGGTTAAGTAGATTTTACCATTTCATCTAGCACCAACACTGCTTAATTACTAGAACACTTGAATACTTATACATGTGTTACCTATGACATTCTCAGTCTACCCATATCAACCAACCTCACTTTGACCTTGACATAATTTGGACTCAGAATTGTTCAAATGGACTTTTCTTGACAAGCATGCCACAGGGGTATATGCAATGAATGAACACACTGGAGTCTCAGCATCTTGTTGTGTCTGTAGTGTTATTATATTTCTTAAATCATAATGTTCTAAAAGTTGTTGATTTCTGATGTAATGTCAGAAAAATAAAGAAACACTAAGGTCTATTGTACTGTAGATACCTGTATGAAATTATTTCTGTTTTATTTTTTATCTAATGTTTTTTGTAGGTGATACAGCTAGGATACAGTCTTGGATGTAGGTATGGTTTACTGTGAAATCTTTCAACACAACAATGGAAAACAAACAACTTGGTTAGAGAAATATCTACAATAAGACAAATTTTGTAATCGCCTTCTTTCAGTTCATTCATTCTGTATCATTAATATATGAATTTATAATTGAGTGAAACATTTCCCTTACATGTTAGTAACTTAGTTTGATTCAGTTTTAAAATGTGTTTATTGCAGATACAAATTTTTACATCTTTGTTGATTAAGTCACAAACTGATGATCATTGCAAATGTTCTGTGAACATCAACTATTTAATGTACATTTTTGTGCCCCACAACTCTTTTTTGGGGAGGGGGGGTATAGTTTTGTATACATTTTTTATACTAGCTATGTTTTGATTGATTGTTCTTGATCCTTGATGTTAAACTAAAAGTCTATAGTCCGACAATGACCTGTGAATGATCAAAGATCAGCTAAGTCCATTTTGTAGGGTGAGTGGCTTTTCGGAACGTTTCGTAGGTTTCCGTAATATATAAATATCAGTTATTTGACCGTCATAGCTGAGACTAAGTGCGTAGGGCGATCGGTAAAGGCGCCAACCATTTTAGTTTTGAAGCCTGGTATTTAAGATGCTATGGGTTCGAAACACATGTGAACGTTTTTCCTTTCCATTTTTATTTGATATTTGGCATTTTATTATTGCAAAATTTTATTTCAATATTTGGAATGAATTTCATATGTATTTCATTTAATTTCATTTCAGGTAATTTCATGAAATTTCAATTACTGCGTTCATTAGCAGTATCTGTACTTGAGCCACTGTCAGAATCTAATAATTTGCTTCATTATATTAAGTTATATAACATGACATCCTCTACATACTTAGGAACATTATTTGAACAGAATTTGATTTTGATTGCATATGATATATATACCTTTCAAAACATAAATGCACCGAAATCACGAGCAATGCATTATTTGAAGAAAATAGTGGCAAGATTAAAGACACGAAAAACACAATTCAGTTTAATAATGTTACTAGTGCGGCGCACTGATTTCAGGACCACGTAGCTATGCCTTTTACTGTGGTCTACAAATGTAAGAGGCCAACAGTGGCCTACAAATGTAAGGTCGTGTTTAGTAATGTACTTGGTCATTGTATTACTTATCCCTATTTTAAAGAATGGAACAGTCCATGACCTTCCGTCACGACTCACTGCTCGATTTCTATCTATACTGGGTATCATAATTGAATTTAATATATAAATATTATTACTTTCCTAAGGAAGAGCATTATTATATGCAAGAATGACATTGAGACAAAAACATTTGAAATTGTCATAGGCATAATCAATTTGCAAAAAATGAAAATTCTCAATTTTTGCCTGTGCATTGTTTATACTTGTATTGTTTATATTATTCAACCTCTCCACACACAGCCCTCTCTTGAACTCCCTTCGAAAACAGCATTATTTAACTATTAATTCAACCTCTCTAGAGCAACCATCCTCAACAACAACATAATTTACTACTCTAAAAGGGTGTTGCTTTATACTTGTATTCTTTATACTTAACTTTTTATACTTTATAGTGAATTTTTTATCAAACTGTAAAAACTTAATAATTACATGGTTGCTATATTTATGCATTCACTCCTTTTAACTTCATCATTAGGGAATGTCCCATTCCTCATGTTTATATACTAGTAATTTTATGTCTACACTATTTACCTCCCTTGTATTTAATTTGTGGCCATCTTGAAAGTCAAATTTCTTACATTTTTAATTATAATAGAAAAAAAAGTAGTTATTAAACAACTGAATTTACAAAATATAACTTAAATCATGAAGTTGGAAAAAACATAAGCATATCAGGTTCACAGGGGTTTGTCACAAAAAAAAAAAAAATGTAACCCATATATATCAAGGACTATTTTAGGACAAATTTGACCATTTGGAGTGAAAAATCTTCAATAGCGAGTTTAGAATATCTTTAAAGGTAGTAAAAGTATACATTTTTGTTAGCGTGTTGAGTTGCCCATACGTTGCACTATATATGAGTTAAATATTTTGTACTGCATTGCAATAACATGGAAGTTGATAACACGCGTTGGAAAATTCGAATTGTCGAAGTTCTATATATATATATGGGTTACATGGAATTTTTTTTTCGTGACAAACCCCTTTGATCAAGTTTAAGAAAATGTGGTTGTCACATATGAACAAATAAGCCTTTCAATATGGATGCCAAGGGAGGTAAATATTGTAGATGTGGGAACTATGTATACTCGTTTTTAGCTAGAAAAGGGTCATGTTTAGGATTACTTGACGTACATATTACGGGAGGTCTATAACTTTTATAGCATTTTGTGAGAACACTACGTACAATTTATTCTGAAATATATTTGTCTGTTGTATTTGAAGCATTCAGTTGTCATAAATATGACTTTTCTGACCATATATTGTATTATTGAAGATCATTTGTTGTTTTGCAACCCAAATTAATTATTTACTTTTGTCATAACATGTAATAATATCATTACAAATGTATAAATAAACTGTTAGACTTGGTCTTTTGTTAGCATTGTTTATTCAAGACAATCAGTAAATTTGTAAAAAATCAACATGAAAAAAAAATTTAACACGAATTTTATAAGCATGACATAATATAAACAAGTGAAGAAAGCAGAAGTAAAAAAAAAAAAGAAAAATTTGCCTACAAAGATGGCAAAAATTCCATAAGTGCCTACACTTTACACAGACCACCAAATGTGTAAGAGTCGGCCTTGTATCTCATTTTCAACATTTTGTTCCTAAATTATCACCATCACATTCTTAAAATATTCTATTAAACGTATTACATTATACATACAACTATTACATCCCTAAATTATTGCATTATCACATCAATAAATAAATATTCTACATGTATTTAACAATCATATATACACAATTAATACATCAAGAAATATACTACTCCAAATTTTATAAAAAATCACTCACTCAGTGATTGTATATTTCCTACATGTACACTTAACAAAACTTATAACGTCCCTTTGTAAAATATGCATATTTTTTTTTTATATAAACTACGTGACTATCAACAAATAATATATAAAATATTCATATTCATATCCTACTAAGGGACGTTACAAGTTTTCTTAAGTGTAGATACTATTATAACTGTATGATATACAGATATGCTTTAATATATAAATATTGTTTCATTTTTTCACAGGCATATGATGTTTAAATTACCAATTTTTAATCAAATCTAATCATCAGTAGTATTTATATATTGAAGCAATTACTTTAAGCAATATTGCCAGTGACCCTTATCAAATTCTGAGTTGTATAGTTCAAATATCCAATGTGATGGCTAAATGTCAGATACTTTCTTAGTTGTATACTACTAGAGCTAGCCAGTATCTTAACCAGTCACCCTTGCAATATCTTAATAGCGATATTATACAAGACATGTCTAAGTCTATGAGACTATAGGTATGTGACTATAAGTGTCAGATGCTTACATAGTAATATACAATTAACCAGTCACTTACCCTATTTTATACACTCAGTGATTGACTGTGTATATAACTTACTTAGTGTAAGTAATTAAAGTAAGTTACATCTGACCAAGTGTATATAACCTGCTAAGTGACTATTTTAAACAAGCATTTTTGAATAGGTTATGTAAAAAAACTAAGTCAGTCACTCACCCTATCATAAAAACATTATCAGTGACTGGTTGTGTCTATAATACCATAAGTGACTGGCTAAGTACCCAGCTAAATGTATATAACTATTTAAGTATCTGACCAAGTAAGTGACTATGTATATAATTAGGAATACATAGTATGTATTCGACAAGTGGTGGACCAAATGTATAAGACAATGTCAGTGACTGGCTAATTGTATGTTAATTAGTGTATATAACTTGTGTAAGGCTAATTGTATGTTAATTAGTGTATATAGCTTGTGTAGTGACTGGCTAATTGTATGTTAATTATTGTATACAGCTTGTGTAGTGACTGGCTAATTGTATGTTAATTAGTGTATATAACTTGGTAAATGAATGGCTAATTGTATGTTAATTAGTGTATATAACTTGTGTAGTGACTGGCTAATTGTATGTTAATTAGTGTATATAACTTGGTAAGTGACTGGTTAATTACATGTTAATTAGTGTATATAACTTGATAAGTGAATGGATAATTGTATGTTAATTGGTGAATATAACTTGGTAAGCGATTAGCTAGTTGAATGTTACTTAGTGAATATACTAGTAACTTGATATGAAATTATGCAGCTTTGACAGTTTAATAAAATAGCACATTATCAACTTTTAACTATTGACGTGTTTGAAAACAACTGACCACACTCAGACAAAATGCAACCATGGTCCTGCTTTTATGAGGATCCATTAGCTGACACAAAATCTAATTTCAAGAACATGTGTATGTACTTGACAAGTAAGCCCTTATTAATTATAATTAAACTATATGCGAATTAACAATTATACAATCTAAGCTAAGACATGTCTATGAAACTCAACTTGAGACTTGTGTACATACCCTCAGGTAGGCATCAGATCAATACAGGAGCATCATGGGAAAACAATACCACCACAGCTTTCTACAGATAATACATCCAGTTAATGAGTGATTCCTTAGTTCTCTGCACCATGCTATAAAAACAACCTTTTCAGTGTTAATAACTAGACAAAATAATTCATGAAAATATATAAGTTGGAATATCTATTCGCAAAAGTGCCATTGCATATCTAGAACAAATGACATCTAAATAAAGGTCGCCTGTCAATAAAGGCCATATTTTCTATTTCATAAGGGTGGCCATTCTTCACTGGTTTGGCTGAAAGTAAGTGCCTGACTAATTATTATTTGTCTAAGTATACAAGTGCCTGACTTAGTATGTTACTGACTGACTTAACATGTAAGTATCAGTCTAAGTATGCAAGTGCCTGACTTAGTATGTTACTGACTGACTTACCATGTAAGTATCAGTCTAAGTATGCAAGTGCCTGACTTAGTATGTTACTGACTGACTTAACATGTAAGTATCAGTCTAAGTATGCAAGTGCCTGACTTAGTATGTTACTGACTGACTTACCATGTAAGTATCAGTCTAAGTATGCAAGTGCCTGACTTAGTATGTTACTGACTGACTTACCATGTAAGTATCAGTCTAAGTATACAAGTGCCTGACTTAGTATGTCACTGACTGACTTACCATGTAAGTATCAGTCTAAGTATACAAGTGCCGGACATAGTATGTTACTGACTGACTTACCATGTAAGTATCTGTCTAAGTATGCAAGTGCCTGACTTAGTATGTTACTGACTGACTTACCATGTAAGTATCAGTCTAAGTATACAAGTGCCGGACTTAGTATGTTACTGACTGACTTACCAAGTAAGTATCAGTCTAAGTATACAAGTGCCTCACTTAGTATGTTACTGACTGACTTACCATGTAAGTATCAGTCTAAGTATACAAGTGCCGGACATAGTATGTTACTGACTGACTTACCATGTAAGTATCTGTCTAAGTATGCAAGTGCCTGACTTAGTATGTTACTGACTGACTTACCATGTAAGTATCAGTCGAATTATACAAGTGCCTGACTTCGTATGTTAACAGACTCACTGAGTATGTAAGTGTCTAACTTGGTACGTTAAAAGGCTCACTGAGTATGTTAGTGCATGACTTCGTATGTTAACAGACTCACTGAGTATGTAAGTGTCTAACTTAGTACGTTAACAGGCTCACTGAGTATGTTAGTGCATGACTTCGTATGTTAACAGGCTCACTGAGTATGTTAGTGCATGACTTCGTATGTTAACAGTCTCACTGAGTATGTAAGTGTCTAACTTAGTACGTTAACAGGCTCACTGAGTATGTTAGTGTCTAACTTAGTACGTTAACAGGCTCACTGAGTATGTTAGTGCATGACTTCGTATGTTAACAGGCCCGCTGAGTATGTTAGTGCATGACTTCGTATGTTAACAGACTCACTGAGTATGTAAGTGTCTAACTTAGTACGTTAACAGACTCACTGAGTATGTTAGTGTCTGACTTCGTATGTTAACAGACTCACTGAGTATGTTAGTGTCTGACTTCGTATGTTAACAGACTCACTGAGTATGTAAGTGTCTAACTTAGTACGTTAACAGACTCACTGAGTATGTTAGTGCATGACTTCGTATGTTAACAGACTCACTGAGTATGTTAGTGCATGACTTCGTATGTTAACAGGCTCACTGAGTATGTTAGTGCATGACTTCGTATGTTAACAGACTCACTGAGTATGTAAGTGTCTAACTTAGTACGTTAACAGACTCACTGAGTATGTTAGTGTCTGACTTCGTATGTTAACAGACTCACTGAGTATGTTAGTGTCTGACTTCGTATGTTAACAGACTCACTGAGTATGTAAGTGTCTAACTTAGTACGTTAACAGGCTCACTGAGTATGTTAGTGCATGACTTCGTATGTTAACAGGCTCACTGAGTATGTTAGTGCATGACTTCGTATGTTAACAGTCTCACTGAGTATGTAAGTGTCTAACTTAGTACGTTAACAGGCTCACTGAGTATGTTAGTGTCTAACTTAGTACGTTAACAGGCTCACTGAGTATGTTAGTGCATGACTTCGTATGTTAACAGGCCCGCTGAGTATGTTAGTGCATGACTTCGTATGTTAACAGACTCACTGAGTATGTAAGTGCATGACTTCGTATGTTAACAGGCTCACTGAGTATGTTAGTGCATGACTTCGTATGTTAACAGACTCACTGAGTATGTAAGTGTCTAACTTAGTACGTTAACAGGCTCACTGAGTATGTTAGTGCATGACTTCGTATGTTAACAGTATGTTAACAGACTAACCTAAGTATGTAAGTGTCTAACTTAGTATGTTAACAGATCACTGAGTATGTAAGTGTACTTAAAATGTTAAAAGACTAACCGAGTATGCAAGTGTCTTAACTGAGTATGTTAACATGCAGACTCACTGGGTATGTAAGTCAGCCAGAATCAAATAATTGACACAATTTTTAAAAGAGAAAAGACAAAAAGTTGAAAAATGACCTACAATTAAAACACAGCAAAAAGAAAAATACGTTTGAAAAGAACAATATGTTTAAAATACTTTACCAAAGTTTGGCTCACAACGTTTTTACAGTGCCACTCAGCACGCGGTTTCGGAGGAATATAATAAGTTACATACCTAAACATATAACCAAAAAATGTACTAAGCTACACTGTAGGCTTTATAACGCCGTGTTTTGATTATTACAGATATAAAATGCTACACCAGTGCTAGTTTTGTCCCACTAAGTTGCAAATGAAAAAGCCGGTGATGATTTGTTTAAAATACTAGCATAAACTTATTTGAATGAACAAAATTAAGTTGTGATTTTACGAAATATACACCACCAAAAGAACTAGAATGCAACTTGAACATACGTTAAAATACCTATGTATAAATAATGCGACACACTCAAAATCCTCCTCTATGTTTGAGTATCAATGAAAAGATAAATGCCACCATT
Source organism: Lutraria lutraria (assembly GCA_964023205.1). Taxonomy (NCBI): domain Eukaryota; kingdom Metazoa; phylum Mollusca; class Bivalvia; order Venerida; family Mactridae; genus Lutraria; species Lutraria lutraria. The sequence continues at coordinate 17,381,134 of OZ026836.1, forward strand.
TAGTTACGGAGGAAATACTTATAGTGCAATCTTCACTATTTTATCCCGACTCGTCGTATATGCATCATCAATAGACAGACTTGGTATTTTTTCATATTAATAACTTTACTCAAAAAGTATTTGTACAATTTTGATAAAAAAAACTTAAGGAATAGATGTTTTACACAAAGCACATCAGAGACCATACTTTTGAAAATGATATTAGCTTAGGGATTTGGTAATAACCACGGGTAAATATTATTGTCATATGTAATATATACTAGCTATTTACATAATCAGTGATTGTGATATTTGAAAACTTCTGACGTATTATTTAGTTGCTTTTGTGTTCCACAGTAACGGAAAACACCATAGGCCTATGGTTACTGAGGAAACATAGAATTACATTTCAGCCTACATTATGAAACGGCTCATACCTATGACCGTGTATGTTATATATGAAGATATTAATGCATGTGACCTTGACTGGAACATTCTGCTAGTGCTATGAATTTGAAATATCAGTTACAGAATCATTCGATATTACTTTGGTTTCCAAGTCTGAACGCTTAGAAGATGTGAATACTACAAACAGTCAGCGTAGTACTTAGCTACTCGATCGTGTCTCTTAAGACACAATTGTGTGTTCGTTCAGTGATACGTGTACAAACGCGTGTATTTCATATGTCCAGGAACAGAAACTGGTGTTTGATTCTTTGCCAGTGTGCTCCTCGCTAGTTCTATAGTCTGGTTCGTTGTGTGAAACATACCTAATTTCAGCTGGACTATTTTGAAAGGATCAAGTAAAACATTCATCTGCATATTGAGTACTTTACATGATTTTTCTTGTTTAACTGCCATTATCTGCGGCCTGTTTCAAACCTACCGCTCCCGTTTCTTTAAAGTAGTTCCGTTAGGGCTTATACACCACGAGAGTCATTTCCGTGGTCACAAATCAATTCGAACTTTGTTTTATTTCTAAACCGACTAGTAAAATAACGTATTGTACAAAAAAAAACACTAGTTCGTATCTTTTGAACTGCAGAAGACCCACAAAGTCATGTGACTGTCATGATGACTTACAGGGGAAATTGTAACATTGACAGTAAGCAAAACAACTGAACATAGAAAGGTTATAGCAGCAGCATATATGAGATACAACTGATAAAAGATTGCATGTCTAGTTTCCTCCGTAATTTTCCTCCGTAATCAGCCTTTAAACGACCATTTTATCTGACGATCGACTGAATATAAACAATTCGATTACTACTTCCTCACTTCTCAAGAAAAATAAACATCCCGATCTATATTTACTTATGAGAAATGAGTATTTTGGATCACACAGATAAAATTGCTAAACTTACGTAGTAACTGAGATGTCGATTTTAAATTTAAAAAATCATCATGTAGTAACAGATGCCATATCCAGATGTTCATAAGAACTGTATTTTGTCATTATTGGACGCGGTCACACAACATTTATTAAGTACAACATGCAGACGAGGGGGCGATGGATGTACTGAAATCAGTTACGAAGGAAATAGTTACGGAAGAAAGAATTCCTTAGATTTGAGGGTTTCACTGAGAGACTGTTGCATAGAATACTATTGCAATACATTTTTGTGAAGAAGCTGTTCTATTACATAAATCTATCACTCGATATGATACATACCCCGGCATTTACAGCGAGAAAACCTGGTTACGGAGGAAAGCTTATAAAATCGGACAACATTAAATCCAATTTGTAGACAGGAATGACTAAATATGCCCCAGTTTATGCCGATTCATCATTCTTTTTCTGTTTATATGAGTATTTGGTTAGGTTTTGGTGTGCATTAATTGCATCCTTTGTGCATCAATGTTTACAATGAATAGGTTTATAAAATGGTTACGGGAGGAAACCATTTCTTGGCGACAGGAAACAGGAACATTTGTTTTCAAGAATTTTGCGGGAAAAGGTCGAAATACTTCGATGATTCAATCATTAGTAGTCAAATATGTTAAAAACATAAACATATTGCAAAAGATACGTAACTAATATATCGAAATTGAAAGTGCAAATTAGTTAACTTACGTAGCGACATGCAAAAACACACCACCCTGTCGAGCTTTGATTCATCAGATTTTTTTTGTGACGGTATAAGACCATGAAATCCACCTTAATTTCTCACAAATGAGTTATGCTTCAAGGCAAAATAAACATCTTAAGTATGCCTTAAAGATCCGCCGAAGTTTTGGATGACTGAAGTCAGGGGACAGGTTTTTTCCAAAATTGTGTCAATTATTTGATTCTGGCTGAAGTGTCTAACTTCGTATGCTAACAGGCTCACTAAGGACTTAGTATGTTATCATACCAAATATGCTAAATCATTAAATATAGTCTTACCTTGAAGCCATTAAATGTCACATATTGCACACTGTCGGTTTTTTTGTTCTGATATAAAGAGTAACATTGAGTTGGTAGTTTACCGCCGAGAATGATTCGCTCAAATCTTCCTAAAATAAGTTTATGCTTGTTGTGTCATGTACTAACAACTATGAAAACTTCCTAATTTCCACGATACCTGTAACCACAAAATGATAGAGTTATTGATTACCTTAGTGAATGAAATAGTCTATATTACAATTACCAAACATTTTGTACACATACAAATAAAAATCCAGCACGCCCCTATATTAAGGGGGCCATCCACGTAAATAGCGAAAATATTGACGTGAATGGGCGATATTGAAGAACCCATAAATATATTGATGTGGATCAGAAATCTCAGATAGTAATTGAAGTATTGTCAATATCATTGATCAATATGTTGATCAATATGTTATCTTATTCCTATAAAGCCTAATAGAAAAGAACGAAATATTGATGAAAATATTGAACGCTGAGGGCAAAATGTAGTCGTCAAGGGCAAAATGTAGTCGTCAATGATATTAAATCAATATTGTTGAACGTGGATGGGCCACTTTATGAATCAGTTCGAATCTAAACTCAAAAACTCAATATCCAAGCTCCACGGAGATTCAAGCTTTTTTGAGTTCGTACTTCGATGGGCTCGAATTTAATGCGCGTTTCTTTAACACGTAAGCGGCCAGCTGCGTGTGGGTGCTTTCATATGTACTTAATTAAGCAAACGAAGGAACAAAAAAGCTGTGTTGAAGTATTCATATCATTTTTATAAAACAAACACGACTGTTTACATGCTTCAGTAACATTAAAGCAACATTTGCCAAAGATTAAAATAACAATAAAATCATTACCTCTCTCAAATTATCACTTATTGGTGGTCTGAAAATTATGTAATCATGAACAGAGCCAGATCATGCAGCGTCACAGCTTGTGATGATGAATATATGGTCACGACAAATCTGTAAATACATGTACATGTATACGTAATCACAAAATAGTTGTAGCATTTCTTGCTGTATATACGTGAATGTAATACTGCATTTTCCAAGAAATCTAGTATTGATAGAAACATAAGACTTGCAAAGATTAAATGAGTAGCTAAATGCTACAATTTATTGATGTTTTTGTTATTCCAAAGAACGTGAAAGTATAGGGACTGAAATTGCCAAATACCGGTGTAACGTTTTCAAGCTCCCCCTGTTTCAAGTTACCCCCCGGTAACTTAAAAACGTTTTCAGAGTACCTTGAAAACGTTTTCAGATTACCCATGGGGGCGCTTTGAAAACGTTTTCAGAATACCCCAATTCGAAAATTCATAATAAGAGAGAGAGAGAGCTTGCACACGAATAAGGAGATTACAATTAATGCATGTACTACAGTTATATGAGACTATACATGCGGTCCTTATGATGAAATCATACGACGAAATCAAATGACGTCATATACTGACAAGAATTATAGAATCCTATGAGCGTTATTGCGCAAAAAACAATGCAATCTTGAATCATTTTGACAAAAAATATATAAAAACAATATAATTTTCATTAACTATTGTTGGTTTTCTGAACACAAGTAAGCGTGGAATTGCACAGGTCATGTCTTGCATTTTTGTTAATTAATCGAATAAAGGCGCATACTCTCCATGACATTAATAGGATTCCATAGCTTCATATAATTATTGCGTATATTCAGTTTAGAAAGAAAGGAATTACATGTCAATAAACCATGTTGTCTGCGAATCATTTGGGATGAATTATAATCTGAAATATAAACGTTTTCGCCACGATGAATCAACATATGGAGGGGGGGGGGTATTAAAACGGGGGAGGGAGTTTGAAAACGTTTTATCTTCAATTTCAGTAAGGCAGTGCAATATCCAATTTGCTATGTCGCCGACATTTTATTTCAATACTAGACGATAATTATGTTTTCTGATGACGATCTTACCAGGCACCTAAAACTGAACATTTCTACATAGTTTATTTCAAGCTCAATGTCAAATTGTTTTTTAAATAAGGTCACAAAGTATCAGATTTGAAAGGTTCGTGACTGTCGTCAGTCAGAAAGTCTTTATCTGGATTAAAATATTATACACGCACGCTCGTTTATGAAGCATAAATCGTTTCCAATATTTGTAGAACTACCTACGGAGCCTTTTATTCACCACGACCAAAACGATTTGACTGTTCTTTTGGAAACACATGCAAATATATGTTGTCGCTAAAACTGCTGTAAGGTTCGTTACATTGAAAAATATGTAGAATTAATATGAAATATACAGCTTTATAATGGAAAACATACCACAAAACACACCCTTCCACAACCATACGACAGTTAAAACATAATTTCTTCGTTTTGATACGACAGATGTCTGATCATAGGGTCTTAAACACTGAACTCTTCAAAATTCCACTTACAAGTGAAAGGTTTGTTACTTCAGTTTAACGCTGTGTTAGGTACACAAAGATAATTTACTATTTGTCATTCATAAGACATGATATTTAATTATAAAACACAACATTTTCGTCTTTATTGTTTTCTTTTTTCTTTCCAAATGGTTCCAAAACGTGCCCTATGAAAGGTTCGTGATGAAAGGTTTGTTGCCATGCTATTTCAGTTGTACTTGTAATGTTGTTTATGAAAGGTATGATAGAGTTTTTTCATGCACCAGCTTGTATGACGTATGATGGAGATACGACGTATTCATCCTTGAAACAAGGGCAAAGTTTCAGGGTAATTTCAGACGACATTCTTTTTTGGTGAACACATGGTTGTTGGGATATTAGTAAAACCTAGTTTGTTTTAATTGTTTTTTACTCTTTTTTGCTTTGAAGCAATATGAAATATTAATTTGTCCGACGGTGGTTGAATTTTCAATGCAAGCGGTGTAGATTCTTTGTTCGTTGCATTTTATGAAATGAAAGGTTCGTGACGTTAAGTAACGAACCTTTCATCGAAAAAGACCGAGTAGATTTTAAAGAAATACATTGTATGTGGAAATATTACATCGTGTATTTCTCGCAAACTTAGTAATGGACACATGTATTTGCTACTAAAGGTACTTATATATGATATATGGCCATTCAACTAATGATTTGGTACTTAAATATACCTACTGTTAAAAAATTAGAAAAAATCTATTAATACAAATTAAGAAATTTATGCTATATTCCCAACTGTCTTAAATGACAAGATCTAAAAACGATTATTGTGTGATTTAGAACATGCCTAAAAGGTTGTTGAACTGAACCAGTGTCCGTTATTATGTATCTTATAAAAGATGCAGTGCTAATACATCACCAACTAAGGTAACGTACCTTTCATTTTTTTTTAAATTGTCGTTGCATGCTGAAATACGACGACAGTACATGCAGGGAACGCCTGAAACAATAAGATGAAGCCTATGAATATGATGTTACAAGAATTAGAAACTATGGCCCTGTGTGCTCAATTGATACTGGTAATTTTGCGGCAGTACAATATAGCAAATCATGGTGTATTGAAAAATCCTGCACGTTGGTCTTGATGACGAAGTTTTTGATGTAGCATACATTCAAAAGTTTAAGGATTTGTTTCAGTGGTCAAAAAGAGAAGATTAGATATGGATCAACTTTACCAATATTATGTATGTGAGGTCAAACCGAATGCTTAATTTGGCTGACGGAGATATTCATGCATAGTTTTGGAATGGCATATGCTGAATAACAGTAGATAGTTTTGCCGTTATTTTTATGTGTACTGATGTTGTGTTGTGAAGCCAATATTTATAGTAAAATATACTTAAGTTATTTTTATATCAAGTATAAATATGTTGGTGTTATACATGGAAGAAAGGTCAAAGATAATTTGCATTATATGTTATAACGTTGTCATGACCAAAAATGAAATGTTCGTTACTCTTGTATTGTAAAAACATTTTATACAGGCATTTCTGTCAATAAGTGTTATATTCTCGTGATTTTGTACTGGATTTGTCCGAAGGGTTTTATTATTCTGCATAAATCAAAATTATTTCGTTGAATTATCGTACGTTCAACACGTCGAAAGGTTCGTTACTTTTTTCGACATTATGTGCTTTGCAAATATTCAGTTTTATGATTGTGATGTATTTTTGTCATAAAATCTTCTGTTCTGTGGAAAGATAGTTACATAACCTCAAGACGTGTTGTCAATCTACTACGAGAAAAACATGTAACTTTGGAAGAATTGAAGAAAATGTTCAATGTTGAAGGACATATTTTACAACGATTTTTATGATACTTTCAACTTTTGAGTATATTAATTAACATTTTTACGTTTTCACAGAAGTCATTCTTTAGATATAATATTACATATTTCTAGCATTTATGTATTGGATAATTCAATTTCTATTAAATAAAGGTTCCACTTTTTGTGATCACATCGTTGTTTATTCATGCACACAGTGCGTAACAAACCTTTCATCATGGATCTAATACCCATTATTCCAGACACAAAAAGAACGCTTTGACAACGTTTGATGATCAAGATATTTTCTATATTAACCACCGAATGGTGTCTCTTTCAAACGCAAATACTTAAAACGCATTTTTTAAATCTTGATTTTGGACCAATATTGCTCCATGTAATTGCACTGCCTTACTGAAAATGACCGTTTAATGTTACCGGGGCCGGTACTTGAAAACGTTTTTAAGTTACCGGGGGGTAACCTGAAAAAGGGGGAGCTTGAAAACGTTACGCCGGCGCGCCAAAATTTGTAACGAATGTTTTAATCAATAAGTAAGTCACCCATCATCTTTGATCGTAAATCATTGTCACACAAAATTGTGTACGTGTTTGTATAATTACTGAATATTTTCTAATTGTTTCCATTTTTATGTTTATTGGCCACCAGGTGGGACTAGTCCTACTAATTATACACTACAGATGATATCGAGACATTTTTTGAGCTTGTCGATATCTATCTTCCGATAAGGGCAATATATAAAATAGCAAAATCATAAACGGATTTCTCGCACGTCTAATAAATGTAGACTACAGGCTGGACTGAACACACAAACGTATAGAACTATTTACCACCAAACTATGAGATTTCCAGTATTGGGAATTATTTCATTTGAATACAGATAAATTTTCATGAATAAACAGAAAAAAATAAGTCTTGCAGTACCGTCAAAATAAGCAGAAAGAACAATGTTTATACATCCCACCACAACGTACTAACCCTGATGAACAGCATTTCAGTAATCATGAGACATTTTATTATACTGTATTTTATTAGTCATTAAAACCACGTGCGCCTCCGTAACATTATGATACATCACAATATCAGAAAGCTCATATAAGCCGTCACGAAAAAAAGCTTAATTATTACAGTATATTACAGAATAACAAAATTACCTGTCCATACAGTTGTCGCAGCATTCCAAATTGTCCACACCCATATTGGAACAAATTATCATCAGAAACATTCAGCTTTATCAGAGACATTATCTATGTATCTGGCTTTATCAAACTGTCTAGTTCCGCCATCGTATAAATGACCAAATTTTATGAGTCACATGGCCACATTTTTTTATTCAAATCTTACACAAATTGTAATTTCAAGTGTATCTAAACCAACAAATGTTCACGGATGATAAAAATGGATGCACAAGAAACTCGTGCGAATGGAGTGAATGTGCCAGGGACGGTGCAAGGTCGTGTTTGGAAGAGGCGTAAAATTACTCGTGAATTATAGCTGGGGTTCAAAACAGCTTTCACCTCATTTCAGGAGTACCAGAAGGCGTTCTATATGATGTTCAGCAACTGTTTTAATATGGAAAGCCAACATAAACCCCCGAAGTACTACTATATTTTTCTATATGCTGTTTCCCGACTATGTACAGTCTTAAAGCACAACAAAGCGTATTTTTGAAAACACAATCACATACTGCAATGTTTACTGCAATCTCTGACCAAATGATTTTGCTGGAAACATCGACTTGTAAAAACATAAGTAAACAAGTTTGGTCAAACTCCGGGTGGACGAAGATCCTGCTACGTGTGCGGCTACATTTTATGTACGATATCATATGAAGGTTTCCTCCTGCGGATTTTTAATGTTTTGTTAATGTGATATGAGTGAAAATCGAAGCCGCCCCTGACGACAACTTTCAGACCTTGGGTTTGATTGATTAAAATCGTACACGAATTCACGGATCTTACCAGAGAAAATGTTTGTAGCGTATTGAGTTTAATCTAATACAAAAATGTAGTCATTTGGCTTATCAGATACATGTCTGTACAGTTGCCTCTTTGTGAAGTTTTGTACATAAATGATTGATTAAATAGCCACACACACGTCAACTTTTATAGCCTAATGTCAAATTCGAAAGTATTAAAAGAAAATATTGAAGTTAATGCAAGCCAAATTTTGAAAATCGATTGTTCCAAAAACACAACTTGTTTCAAGCTGATATTTACATTGCCATATACAGTCGAACTAGTACACTGACACTTCCAAATAATGCCATTTAATGAATAAAGCCATTCTTTAAAAACCCGTCATTGATTATTTAGAACAAAATGACCTCTAAATAGAGGTCACCTGTCTATAAAGGCCACATGTTGTCTTTCCCAAGGGTTGCCTATGTTCACATGTTTGACTGTACACTATATCTTACTTAACCTGGTACAGAATCATTCTAAGTCCAAACTAGAACTATCACTAAAGGTGATGAATACCCCCAGATGCGGCCTTGACACAGTTATTGTTACATTTTACAGAGGGAAATATAATGCATTTTCATTTTTAATACCTGCAAATTGTTGCTCAGATATATCCTGACCAGTTTCTAAATATACATTATATAAGAAATAACAAAGGGCCATAACTCATTAAAATTTACTTGGACAAAACCTATTGTGGACATGCACAACTTGGCAAACTACTTATCACTTCTAAGAAGTTTCACTGAATTCCTGCATGTAGTTGCTGAGAAATGGTACGGGCAAAATTTACCTTATTGTATAAAACAAAGGGCCATAACTCAGTGAAAATTAATCCAAACAAAACCTGGTTATTGCATGCACAACTTGGCTGTTTATAACTTCTGTGAAGTTTCATTGAATTCCTATGAGTAGTTACTGAGATATTGTATATACACTGTATAAAAAACAAGAAAGGGCCATAACTCAGTGAAAATTTAACCAACCAAGACAAGCTTAATGCATGCACAACTAGGCTAACTACTTATCACTTCTGAGAAGTTTTATAGAATTCCTGTCAGTAGTCAATGAGAAATAGTCAGGATAAAATTTGCCTATTGTATATACCGTAGAAAAAAACAAAGGGCTATAACTCAGTGAAAATCAAACCAAATGAAAAATGATTTAAGCATGCTTACTACTGATCACTTCTGTGAAGTTTCATTGCGATCCTGTGAGTAATTGCTGAGAAATTGTCCGGACAAAATTTGCCTATTGTATATACTGAATAAAAACAACAAAGGGGTATAACTCAGTGAAAATTAATCCGAACGAAAAATGCTTTAAGCTAGCACAACTAGGCTTACTACTGATCACTTCTGTGAAGTTTCATTGAAATCCTGTAAGTAGTTGCTGAGAAATTCTCCGGACAAATTGTGTCTACAGACGCACGGGTGTCTACAGACGCACGGACCGACTGACCGGCCGGCCGACCGACCGTCAAGCATGAATCCAATATAGCCCCCATATATTTCATATCTGGGGGTATAATTAAGTCAAGGTCAAAGTGGGATTTCTTGATATGGGTGTATTGAGAATGATCATACGCAACAACTGTATAAGTATCAAAGCGTTCTAGCAAGCGGTATTGATGCTAGAAGAAATGGTAAAATCTACTTAACCTGGTACAGAATCATTCTATGTCCAAATTAAGTCAAGGTCAAGGTCAAAGTGGGATTTCTTGATACGGGTGTATTGAGAATGATCATACGCAACAACTGTGTAAGTATCAAAGCATTCTAGCAAGCGGTATTGGTGCTAGACAAAACGGTAAAATCTACTTAACCTTGTACAGATGGACGGACGTCGTTCTCATGAGACGTATGTTGTGGGGTGATCCCTTTGATCTTTTCGGTGTTTTTAACCCCACAAGTCGCACCCACAAGTCAAAATTATCCCCACAAGTCCAGTTTGTATGTAACTGAAACTCACTAGACCTAAATGTACTAACCGTAACCCCACAACCACCCAACTTTAATCAAGCAATATATATCCAACATTTATCAAAACTGCAAAGTCTGCAGTATGTAGGAAAAATTTCCCAATCGATTGTTGAGAACTGGTCTTAAGTTCTTTACCTTGTGTTAGTACCGATTAATAAAATCAAAAATTGAAAGTTCAATACAGATTTATTTCAAATTCACTCATTCTTAATTACAGAATTATGTAAAAAGATGTACAATTGTACATGTATAATTTTATGCAATGCCATTATAAGTATCAATATGATAAATTAAGAGAAGCATGATCTATGCCTATACAACACTAGGTCTAATAAACAGAAGAAAATAAGCATTAATTACATGTGCAGGGCAATCTCATATAAAATAAATCATACTTAGGCTTGAAAAAGTTGTATATTTCCGGAAACGTGCATATTAAAAATATGGAAGGTAGGCAAGCCATTTTTTGTTCTTGATATTGTATGGAAAGGTAAACAAGAGGGCCATGATGGCCCTATAATCACTCATCAGAAAAAAGACCTTTGGAGAAGAACATTTTTCATTTTTTTCCTATATGAACTTAGAATGGGGACTACCCAAGGATCATTCCAGTAAAGTTTGGTTACAATTGGCATATAGTGATGTAGGAGGAGATGTTGTTTAAAGTATATATGCCCCCCCCCCCCCCCAGTTCATGACGCACGACAAACACAAAGTGATCACAAAAGCTCACCATGAACACATTGTGTTAGAAGTTAGACACAAAGTTAGAAGGTGGGTGTACCAATCCTAAGGCCTAGTAACAAATTTAGGATTGAGAGGATACTTTTCTGTAGGTTGGGTTACCAGAAACAAACATTTTTTTACACCTTATCAGTGATTACTATAATGTGTTTAATTACAAATCAATTTAAAATAAGAAACTTTGGGTCAGAAATGATCAAGTTTTGATTCTTTTAACTAACCTTGTCTTTTATTTAAACCAAAGCCTATTATCAGCAACACAATATAAATATGTGAAGAGATAATTTATATAGGTAAAAACAAAAATTGGTAATATATGTACATGAACTGTATTTCAATTCATCTATTTAAAAAATAAGAGTTTAAATATTTCAATACTCATACATATGATATCTATGTAATTTATCTACTTATACACCTATACTAGAAGCCTTGAATTACACAATACAGTAAAATAATTAAATCCTATTATTTACACTTAGGAGAAAAGCAGGCACAGACATATCAGCACATTAAATTCATCACATCAGTTAACTGAATGACAAGAACATAAAAGGCATGACTTCATAAATTCATCAGTTTCATCATGACACACCGTCCCATGATGGTGAACAAAAGTACCAAGTAATTAAAAAATCCTTTAATCCATAGAGAAGTTACAGTGCAGACAAGTTTCGGGACAGACCGACCAACCGACCGACCGACAAAGTGACTCCTATATAGCCCCCCTACCAATGGTAGTGGGGGTATAATAACAAAAATGGGGTAAAATCTAACATAATAAAAAGGGAAACTTTATGTAAATCAGTCAATGTAAGTATGCATTGTAAGTTCATCTAGATAAAGTAGATATCAAGTAACATTATATACTTTATTTTACTTAATTTACAAGATGTACATTGTATCAGGTGAAAATTTTAATCTTAATTACCAGATGATGACTTCAATCTGATAAGTTAGACCAACTATTTAATGCTCAGGTAATCAGTAAAGTGTACAATTATCTGATGCATTCATATGCATGTACAGTCAAACCTGTGAACAATGGCCTCCCATGGAAAAGACAAAATATGACCCTTATTGACAAGTGGCCTTTATTCAGAGGTAATTTTGTTCTAAATAATCTATGTTTTATAAAAGAATGGCCTTTATTCACAGCATGGCCTTCATTTGGAGGTGGTCACTAACACAGGTTTGACTGTAACATTGCCTTTCCTGGTATTACCTTGACATTGGGGATATCAAATAGTATCAGGAAGCAATTTCCTTCCAATTGTACAAAGTTTGTCAATATTTTCTAACTCTAAGAAGATTAATAATTATTTCATGTTTTAGTACAATAATTCTAATGTACATGTTTGGCAAAATAATTAGGAGTGTTTGGTCCTTTTATACAATAAACTGTCACTTTGACACAGCATTAAAAAAGGCAAGACTTTCTGGATGGCACAAAAATTATCAAATACTGATCAAAATACAAGTTGTATAAATGTACATGATTTACTTACATGCTAATGTAAACTCAAATGATCTATGTTTGAAGTAATTTTATCAATATGTCATGTCAGTGAAACACATACCCCTAAAACACATGATGGTGTTACCCTAAATGAGCATTTGTAGAGTACTCACTGATAATTTGTAAATAAAAATTAACCTGACTCATACATATACATTTTTATACTGCTACCAGAAACTTAGCCAGCTTTAAATAAATGTTTTGCAAATGTTTGGGAGAGGGGTGTGGGGTAGGGTGTTATCCCTCCTGCTGTCAAATGCCTAAGCGGTCAACTTAGATCCCATTTTGGACATACATCATACATGTATTTATATTTTCACTTTCAAATTGTTGTTACCCACATGTAAAAGAGTGTATTGCTGGCTATGCCCCTAGTTTCCTTGACATGGAAAATAAAAACATGTATATCATTGTATATTTAAAGCTACAATACAAACTATTTAATGAAAATAATGTATATTTAAAACAGTAAACAACAGATAATCAATACTTACATGTAATGGGGAAAGGGAGGTAATTCTAACTAATTAGAACAAGAGGGCCACATTGGCCCTTTATCGCTCACCAGAGAACAAAGGCCAATAATCATTGACCAGGTAATATAGTTTCCATCTCGTAAAATTCATTTTTACGTAGATTTTGAGATCAAAACCAACAATGAAGGTATAATACTGTTAAACAAGATAAAACGTAGCAAATTTTCTAATCCAATGGTCCATAACTCTTGAAGTTGTGTTCTGATTCCACCCATAACTTAACTTGTCCAAAACCATAAGGTCATACATTCATTGTAAATATGATTAGGATCGGTGAATAAATGAAGGCGCGTGTGTAAAGAAGCTAAAATATAGCAAATTTTCTAAGTCAAGGGCCTATTACTCTTGAAGATGTGGTCCGATTCCGCCCATAATCGATCTTGTTCGAGATCTTTTGGTTATACTCATTTACTGTAAATATTATTAGGATCGGTGTATAAATGAAGACGCTAGTGTGTAAACAAGCTAAAATATAGCAAATTTTCAAAATCAAGGGCCCATAACTCTTGAAGTTTGGGTCCGATTCCGTCCATAATCGAACTTGTCCAAGATCTTTTGGTTATACACATTTACTGAAAATATTATTAGGATTGGTGAATAAATAAATGCGCCAGAGTGTAAACAAACTCAAATATAGCAGATTTTGCCCATAATCGAACTTAGCCGAGACATTGTGACCATATACATTGTGAGCAAGTTTAATCAAGATTTGTAAAGAGCTGCAGTTGCTAGAGTGTAAACAAGCTAATTGTGGACGGACGACGGACGCCGGACATTCACCGATCCTAAAAGCTCATCTGATGAATCAGGTGAGCTAAAAATTATGTTCCCAAACAAAATATATTTGAGCATTGAGCTATTCAAAAAAGCATATATTTCAGCAGGACAAAATGCTTAATAAACAAATTTTTAGAAAAAAAACAACTTTAATATTAATACATTATTTAACTATACTCAGGAAAAAACTGAGTTGCCAAAAAATTCAACAATTACTATGAGTTGAACTTTATTCAACTCCTCTAGGCATCACACATTGGGCGTATAAATGTTTGAAGCAGACCTGAGCACTGCTTCCATTATCTACATCTGCTATGAAAATGCGTATTTTGAAATATGTATATCTATTTTATGACATCATAAATAGAAACCTCTTGTTATGATCATATGAGTACTTTCAGAACTTTGATTTTATCAACAGTAGTCAATAAATAAATGTATCATATAAAACAATGAGCAGTCTGAGATAATCGTTCAAACAAAATTGATAAAAAAAAAAAAAAATACAAACATTCTACAACACAAAGTGCACAAAAAAAATTAAGAGAAATACAGGTGAGATAATTAGATTGATGACTGTAATGATATACAATCAAACCTGTCAACAAAGACAACCCTTGGTAAGACTAAAATGGCCTTTATTGACAGGTGGCCTTTATTCAGAGGTAATTTTTTGTAAGAAATCAATGAAGTTTTTTTTAAATGGTCTTTATTCAGAGGTGGTCTTTAACACAGTTTCGATTGCATTTGTAAGTTACAATTTTAATATTCGACAGGTCATCCTGTAAATAAACAATTTTTTTTCTTTTAAAATCTGTCTTTGATTATCTAAAACAAAATGACCTCCGAATAAATGCCACCAGTTCTGTCAATAAAGGCCATATTTTGTCCTTTGCTAGGATGACATTTGTTCACAGGTTTGACTGTATATTCCATAAACATTACCACAGAATTGATCAGATCATATAGAACAATTGCGTCCATACAGGTTCATGAGTGTTCGCTGTGGCGAACCATTATACCTTCTTGGAAGGATAATGTTGCTTCATAGCGGCGACTTTGAGCCAGTACCAACCTTGAACAGCGTTGCCGATGCTGTGGATGGCCAGCTTCCGGGGTAGCCTGCAAGGGCGCTGGCCGCACACCTTCATGGTGACCAATGACCCCGGGTTACTAATCACAATGAGTCCCAATGAAAGCTGACCCAGCAGCGGCTTTAAAATATGCTGCTGGGGGAAGGAAGGAATGAAAAGATTGAAGGGCTAACAATACTAACCCTATACTAACATTGAAAAGGCAAGCTAACACCTCCTGTCTTACCAGATATGTCACAAATAAAGCAAAGCGGCTATTTAGGATGCTAGAAATGAAGATAAATTGAAGGGATAACTATACTAACAAAACTAACAATACAGTCAGTATAAGTCCGGGTATATTACCGGCCCAGTACGGGGACCTGTGCAGTAACGCAAACGACCTCGGAGAAGTTGGCCGCAGCCCTGAGGAAAGTTCACTTTCCTTAGTAAAGGACGTACTCCCTGGAATTCCCTAGCCGGTCGACTGGGTGGTAGAAAGGGACGTTGTGCCTGTGAGGGCAGCGTTGCGCTGTCTGGCGAGTCCCGGTCGGCCCTTGAAGATCTGAGCGATACTGTGTGTTCTTCTACTGATTATTTTTCTTTTACATCCACCCCACAGTGTGGTTTCATACTTTGTCGTTTTTTTTTCTCATTTTTCTATTTATTGATGACACACAGTTCGGTACCAAAATCATTTGCCTAAGGAATATAACTCGTACTCAGTCATTAATCTGGCCATCAGTACCAACAAGTGCCTTTGTTATTGTATTGGTCAGCAAAGGCCAAAGGTAAATGACTCATACTAGACCAAGTAGACCGGCTCTTGGTGAAAATAGCGAAAATTTCTTGAGGCTGTCCTGAACTTAGTTTTTTTACGAGCCTCAAAACTTGGTCTCTGTTGGTAGAAACTGAAACTGGTTTATTTACTTTAATGCCTATTTCTACATTACAGCATATTCAATGGCGTTCTACAATATCAATATATTATAATAAAACAATTTAAATGATATTAAATAAGAAATTAAAAATAATTAAAATATAAGAATTCGGTTAAACTAAAATTTCAATAATGAAGATTTTAAAACTAATTTAAAAATACATGTATACATGAAGTATGATCACAGACAATATTAACCTTCATGTTTACCGTCACTACTGTCACTATTACATATATATAATTTGTAAAACAATGAGAAATAGTCTTTAAAAAAGTGTGTTTTAAGATTCTTTTTAAAACAGTCAATCGAGGAGCTTAGTTTCAAACTCAATGGTAAATTGTTCCATAGTTTGGGTCCAATTGTGCTAAAACTTTGGTCACTGAATGTTTTGCACTTATTGAATGTACAGTGTAGCACTCAGTGCTAAGCCTCTGATGATCTGGTGGAATGTCGTGGTATTTGTGGTTTCAACAGTTCAATCAAATGACAAACAAAACATGTATGTGAGGATCTTAAAGTTGATTCTGGCTTTGATCGGCAGCCAATGTAAATCATAGAGTGCCTGCTTGGAACTGTCTCTTCTTTTACAATTTAAAACTAACTTAGCGCACATATTTTGAATTCGCTGTAATTTTAAGGTGTTGCAATCAGAGATCCCATACAAAATAACATTATGTACAGTAAAATCTACCTTAAGGGACCACAAAAGGGAGAATGAAAATATGGCGTCTGAAGACAGGTGGTCTCTTAACTAAGGATTGGAGTAACATATTTTGAAATAATACAAAACCATGTACATTTAGTTAGGCAGTTAATCAAAACATTTTATACAAGAGACAAACGTAACAGGGCCTTAGCATTTTAAAAGCAGTATTTTGTACATAAAGTAGTAAAAATCCATTTAACATTAATGATTTTAAAAATGATTTATTAGACATAGAATATGTGTTTTTAAATGTTAAGATACTGTTCTGATAAGATCACAGTTAATAAGAACGGATGGCAAATTTCTGAGTTTGCACCTGAGTTAAAGGTTTATTTATCACAGCTATTTGTTCCTCTAAACTTAAAATTTTCCTGTCTCTTAAGTTTTGAATCTTTCCCATGAAATAATTTGCAAATAAGTCGGTTAGATTGTTTTCAATTTAAACAGATGGCATTGGATTTGGAAGGTGCATCTTAAGTGATCGAGCCCGTGTTTTCAGTTCAGGAAGCATTCTTGAGAAGCTGGCGGTCTGTCCAGCAGGCACATATCCACACCAGAACTTGGTCTCATTTGAAAGGACCTGCCGAGAGCTTGCCAAAACTGTCGTGATATCCTGTCTACGACTTCTGGTTCCATTTTTATGGCCAGCGAAGCTTTACGGTGGAACGCGGCCGAGCTCATTTCTCGCCGTAACTCGGCCGAAAAATTTGCCTGTCGAAGGCTCACTACCTGGCTGGATACCGACTTTTTAATTACGGGAGCAACTAGGCAAACTCAGTCTCATTGGATAAGTCTTGCCGTGAGCTTTCCAACAGCACCTGGGAATCTGATCTAGTACTTCCGGTTTGGCTTCTTTTCAGGCAAACTTGGTCTCATTGGATAAGTCTTGCAGGGCCCTTTCCAATGGTACCTCGATATCTGAGCTGGACCCTTGGGTTCACGTCTGGGAAGCTTCCCTACATGTTTAGTGTGGAACGGTACCCACGGCGGGTTCTAGGATCTATATATATATATGAGAAAATCTATTTTGGCTAGAAGGCAGCTAGAAGGCAGATTATGAAGCGGCAACATGAGGATCTGTCCACCGAATTGGCCGGAGCTATAAGCGAAGCCCAAAGCGGTGTTTACTAACAAGTGGCCGGGTAACTTTGGGGAGCATCTCTGGCAGACCAACTGGCTGGCCAGTCAGGCAGCGGATACCGAATCTTCTCAGGGAAGTTTCCCCGGCAGCAGCAGCTGGATGGTTGCTATGAAGCTTGCCCGGTGGCCGAATCGATTTGTCTCTAGGAGGCTTCCACGGGAACAGGTAGCATTTTCGATCGTTGCGGGCAAGCGTCCCCGCTAACAGGCGGCCAAGTCCATACAGAGAAGCTTGGCCAGAGTTGCAATCGACTCCGTGTAGCTTCTCGGGCGCATTCAGCTGAATTGTCAAGTGTTGTTCAGCTTCAGTACGGTATCAATGCGGGGTTCTCGGATATTTATATATAAGGTAGGCTAAGCAAATCGCAGCATTTCTGGAAGCTTTCTCAGACAAGGTGGTCGATTCATCTCGTCTCGAGCAAACCTCCCCAGCACCAGACGGCTGAGTGCAATCGGACTTTTTACTTTTTAGGATCAGTCTCCGTCGTGCGTCGTCAAACTTTACCTTGTGAACCCATTAGGGGCCACATTTTTAGCTCAATTAAGCAAAACTGGGTCTCAATGCTAATATTGACAAAATCTCGGACAAGTTCGATATTGAGCCATTTTGGGTGAAAAACTAGGTCACCAGGGTCAAATAAGGGAAAACCTTGTGAACACTTTTGAAATCACTGTTTTGATTGGATCTTCATGAAACTTTGTAAGAATGTTTGTTTCAATAATATGTAGGTCAAGTTTGATAATGGGTCATTTCCGGTCAAAAACTAGGTCACTAGGGCAAATTGCTGGAAAACCTTGTGAACACTCTAGAAGTCACTGTTTTGATTGGATGATCATGAAACCTTGTCAGAATATTTGTCTTTATAATATCTAGGACAAGCTGAACATGGGTCATCTTGGGTAAAAAACTAGGTTACTAGGTCAAATCTTATGAAAAACCATGTTAACATTGTAGATTTCACAGTTACAATTGAATCTTCACCAATCTTTGTCAAATTGTTTGTTTTAATGAAATAACCATTAAGTACAAATATGGGTCATCCAGGGTCAATATCTAGGTCACCAGGTCAAATCTAAGGAAAACTTTGTTAACACTGTAGATGTCACAGTTTTGATTGGATCTTCACCAAAATGTTTGCCTCAAAGATATGTGGGTCAAAGTTGAATATGGGTCAGCCGGGATCAATAACTGGGTCACCAGGTCAAATCTTAGGTAAAAATCTTGTAAAAGCTCTAAATTGCATGGTTTTAATTGGATTTTGGCCAAACCTTGTCTGATTGTTCATGTCAATGATATTAAGCATCAGTTTAAATATGGGTCATCTAGGGTCAAAATCTAGGTCAAGAGGTCAAATCTTAGGAAAACCTTAAATATATAAATACTGTACATGTCAAATTTTGAGTGTATCTTCATCAAACATTGTCAGAATGTTTGTCTTTATAATATGTAAGACAAATTTGAACATAGGTCATCTGGGGTCATAAACTAGGTCACAAGGTCAAATCTTAGGAAAACCTTGTCTATGCTGTTTTCATGGTTTTGATTGGATCTTCACCAAATTTTGTCTTATTTATATGTAGGACAATTTTTAACATGGGTCATCTGGGGTCGATAATAAGGTCACCAGTTCAAAACAAAGTTTTAAAGAGTGAACAGTGATTGTCACGTGAGCGATATAGGGCCATCTTGGCCCTCTTGTTTCTTGTAGTAAACGATCAGACTTTCGGTACCCACAGTTTAAGTTCAAGGGAAATAATTTGTACAGGATTTATCAAATGTGCTCGCGGTACCCACAGGCAACTTTCATGCTTAGAAAAATGTTGACCTTACACTCGGGGAGGCGGGCAGGGAAGACCGCTGTCTCTGGTATTATTCGGAAAATGGGTCACTGAGGGGAAGCTTCATGCTTAAGGGTGGCCGGGTCGCTGAAGGTTGCCTGTCTGTTTTTGGCATGGAATGGTACCCACAGGCGGTTTACTCTAGCTGTGGCCTATGTTAAGCTAATGGGCAGCTGGGTCGCTACAGGGAAGATTCCCCTCTAAGTTTCCTGCGCAGTTCTAACAGGTGATAGGAACCGTTACTCGCCTCGCGTCTACGAAGCCCTTCCTGATCTCTCACGTCAAGATGCTGTTATACAGTGAATTGGCAATGAGCGGTCTTTACATGTAACAATATCCACCTAGTTTGTACCCTGCAGAATGGACAGGACTTCCACTGCCTGCATAGAAAGAAAAAAAAACTTCAAGCCAGAACTCGCCTCTACTAGCAAACACAAAGAACCTAATAACAAGTACAGCAGTGGCGAACATGGCTGCG
Source organism: Lutraria lutraria (assembly GCA_964023205.1). Lineage (NCBI taxonomy): Eukaryota > Metazoa > Mollusca > Bivalvia > Venerida > Mactridae > Lutraria > Lutraria lutraria. Next base: position 17,401,444 of record OZ026836.1, read on the forward strand.
TAAGTGACCAACAAGATATACATAACACGTAGCATCGGGGAACGAGTGTAGCTGTGCCCCTAGACTTTTTTGGGCATGGAAGAGGATCCATGGGGATCTATTTACAGTGGACAAAAGGCATTTTGGACAGAAGGCAGACTATTAAGCGGCGAAAACAAGCAGAGCCTGTACCGAATTGGGCCGGTCCTACAGGGAATTTAGACCAGTGAAGCAGTGATCACTCTAGCCGTCACATTTGTTAAGCTAGCGGACAGAAAAGTGCATGCATAATAAGCCAAGCTGCAGGGCTGCAAATCGAGGTATGATAAGCTTAGTATCTTTGCCCAAGCATCAAGCCAGAATGACAAGCGGACTTTTCTCCCCCTGTAAAAAAGCTCCTTGGTTGATGGACTTGCTGCACGTTACAGCCAAAATATTATAGCCTGAGACCATAAAAAGATACCTGCTTGAAGCCAAAGCCCAGAGCTACACACTGATGCATTGAAATATAACAGGGAACGAATATCAAGAAAGTTGAGACCGAAACATGCAGGGTAGGGACCCGACACAGACCGGTCCTACTGGGAATTTAGCCTATGCCCTGAGCAGTAATTACTCTAGCTGTTGCCTATGTTAAGCTGCATGTTTCTGTCAGAAGTTTTATTGCTTAAGCTACATGCCTGCAAAATATATGTACGGGTAGCTCATAGCGTTACCCACAAGTAGGTGTATTAATGTTTGATGGGGAGTTAATGTTTGATGGGGAGTGCCTATTAAGAAAGCTACAGCTGAAACATGCAAAGCGGGTACCCAAATTTAGCCAACTATAAGCAGACTATAGCACAAACCTGCCAGATAAGCTGTTTGTGTTTCTGAGCACTATCCCCCAATAAATAAGCAAGCAATCCAGTATTGATACTTCATTTCCTTCAAGCAACTGATCGAACATGACTGCAGTTTTATTTGATGATTCCCATGCTGGGTGGCTGGAGAAGTTTTTAGATTGGCCCGTGTTCACACAGAGCAGTTTAAGGGCAGAAACTTGCCTGTCTACTGACATGAAGCAAGACTTCCTAGAATTCCAGGCCTGTGCTGGGAGTGAGGTTGAGAAGGTGGTCGTGATCCTTGGGTCAAAGATTCTAACACGGGCTCTCTGCCTGTCAAAGAGACATATAGCAAGTGCCAGGAAACTGGTACCGAACTGGCTCTCCAGGGTAGTGTCAGCTATCCAGGGGTGACAGAGGCGCCCGTCTCTGTCATGGGCATGTGGCAGAGAAGGTGAGCCTGTCTTGGCTTGTTCTCCAGAAGCAAGTCAATGGCAGCCTCCCGCACTGAAGGTGTCGGATGTGGTACAGATTGCTAAGAAGCTCAGTCTCAAGCACTTTATGGCAGATAACGTGCATCTAAATGCACCTGGCACATAGCGTCTGTAGAAGATCCTTAAGTCTGCCTAATTAAGACTTCAGCACAAACTGTTCTTTTCAGGACCACTACTTGCTCGAAAGGGCCTTCTACGAATCGTCAGAATTTAGCCTATTTAAAAACTACGGCTAGCTATCAGTACCCTAAAATGGTCTGTTATAACGGGAGTTTAGCCAAAGCCTGAAGCCGTGATGACTCTAGCGACATTATTTTTTAAGCTAGCTGCCCGAAAATGATAAGTACATGTAGCTTAAATCTTAGGTCTAGACGCCGACACATGAATTACTATAAAGGTAATTGAGATAAAATAGTTCTCAGCGAATATATGGCCATGTTACACCAAGTTTGTCTACTTTGCCTATCGGTCCACCAAGCCCATCGGGCACTGCAGTGCCCAGCAAGTGTTACCGTCTGAAAGCTACAAATTGATATAAAATAGTCTACTCCAATCATTTTTGGGCACTGTCATTAAGCAGCAAGCTGCTGTTTTTTTCGGTTTGGTGCCCAAAATACAATAAAGAGCAGATATAAAATGTCCAATCTTGCCTGTTTATTACCTATTCTAACTGATACCAAAAAATGAGCAGCCTAGAAAAAAGTTAAAAGCAGCGGCAGAGAGACAGCGGCATGCTGGTGGACACAGCAGGCTAAGATATTTAATGGGCTCTCATAAGGGCATTACCCAAGGTAGGCTCATGAAATTTGCACCGTACATAGATCTTACCAACCTTTATAGCCACTTTCAATGCTGCAGACCAAATAACGGTAGAGATATTGAGAATCAAAGATTTTCAGGAACTCACAGATTTTTCTCAAAAATGGTTATTTCTAAAATTTCAATAAAGCCAAAAGTAAGCAGAGCATAGCAAATTCAACCTTGCCACAGACTTTTGTCCATGCCCACTACTTGTAAGTAAAGTTGCATTGATGTACCAACAATGCTTAAGGAGAAAATAAAAAAGATTTGTCAGCGCTAGGAAATTTTCTCACAAACTGGAATTTCTAGAAATTTGATAAAACCAAAAGTAACCATACCATACCAAATCTGTTCTCACCACAGATTTTCATTGATCCACACTACTTGTCTGCTATGGTTTCATATTTGAACTATCTACAATTTGAGAGTAAATGAAAGATAAAAATATTGTGTAAAGCGTAATTTTCTCTCAAACTACCATTTCTAAAATGTTAATAAAATCTGACTTTTGTTTATGCAAACTACTTGTAAGTAAAGCTTCATTCATGTACCAACAATGCATAAGGAGAAAATAAAAAATTAGATTTATCATACAATCTTGACGCTAGGAAATTTTCTCACAAACTGTCATTTGTAGGTCAAATGTGAAACAAGGGAAATATTATCATAGCAATAGTCTAAAAACCTGTATGATTCCATACTTTTCACTGATTTCTTTATTATTCTGCCATTAATTACAATATCCTCATGTCCGTGTTGAGCAGTATGAATACTTTAATTGGTTTTTTGATACATTATCTTACTGTAAACAAAATGGTGCAGGTTTTTCAATGTCTTTTGTCATTTATTATACTAAAAACTCTTTTTTATACTCATACAAATAAGTTTCCCTAGGATTTCCACTGATATTTTACCTGCATCCTACACTCAAGTGCTATATGCATACACGAGTGATTATGGTCATGTTTTTCACACGTTTGTCACGTGTTAATTATGTCTGTGTTTAAAATTCACATTCTATGGGAATTAACGGTTTGACATATCAAACAGTAGTCTGGAGTTACCTACATTATCGTAGTTATATAAGGCAGGGAACTAGACCAGTCAAACGGTCGCTTAATGAAAAGATCTGGTGGATTTTGTTGACATATTGGCGTTTGGTCACGTTTAGCAAAGGTTGATTAATACATTAAAAATATCATGCAAAAACGCTTGGGGGTATTTTGAAATGGTCACTTAAGGAAAAGGTCGCTTAAAAAGTATGGTCGCATGAGCAAGATTGACTGTATATAAATCTTAGTTGTAATTAGTTTGTAGACAGTAAAGATGCTAACAACAATTATAGAAAAAACGCATAATAAGGAAGTACAAAATGAGTAGATAAATTGTATACAATGTTTTCAAAACCTGACAGCTGATATACTCTAGTTTTTCAATAAAGAACAACCAACTTAAATTTAAGTTTGCGACATAATTACGCAATCTGTATAATGAAACTCCGTTATCGGCCACCTCTGTAATTCTGCCTATCACAGTTGAGGGAGATGTGGCAACAGTAGCTTCATTGAAGTGACACATTGGATTGCCCCTTGTTTTCAATGGTTTCCTCAATGACAGTCTCAGGAATAGCTATGTTAGGTCAACTTGTTGTCTTAGTTGATGATGAACACCTGAAACACAAGTTAAATATGGCTACAGTAATGTCAAACTAAAATGCCTTTATCACTCTTTACTAAAGATAATTATTAATAAATTATTATTCATGAATTCCTAATCATTAATCAGCAGCTATTTTTACATCTATTTATAACAATATCTACATCAGTAAATAATTATTCTTAACTCACGCATCAATGAATCATTATTCCTAATATTAAGTTACTTTTAATTTTGTTGAATTTTGATTTTTGAGTTGTCTCCCTTTCATTGCTAGGTATATAACTGCTTATCAACATACGTTGATTCCAATATTCTGACAATTTTAAGTTAGCTACTTAGGTATAATTTCTTATCATATTCAAACAATTATTTTGCATGAAATAGGACTGTCAGATATAGCTTTATACACTTTCATGATGTAGATGGTTCTTCATACATCTATTTTGTTACATAAATGATGCACTGTGTAATTTACAAAGTACAAATAACTCAATCATTGAGACAGATTGTATCCCAAATTTCAAATGTATCAGTATATTGACAAAATTAATAGAAATGCAACCAAAAATAAATCACAATAATAGAGTAATTCAAAAAATCTTGTCCAAGAATATCAGACTCAGGTAGCAACTTAAGCTGCACTTTATTTTAGGGACAGCTATGATGGGAAATATGTTGAAACAAAAACCTGTCGATCCTTTTCAAATTCTCTTTCATTTTAGCATTGGCTGTATTAACAATGAACTCCAACAACTGAAAGTATAAAAACAAGTAATACATAATTATCATAATTATAGGTAGATTTCATTTAAATGATAAGAAAACATGTCCAACATTTTAAAGACAACAGACACAAATATTCAGTTATATATACAAATATAAATGTTCAGTTCTTTAACAAGAGGGCCAAGATGGTCCTATAACGCTCACCTGAGAACAAATACACCATCATTAATGACCAGGTAATATAGTTTTAATCTCGTATAACCTGTTTCTTCATAGATTTTGAAAATTCAAAACAGCCACTGACAAAATGCAATTTTCATCGTCAGCCATATCTTGTTTTATTCCTTAAGGCTTCCTCACAGACTAAACAACTTTTATACAATGATAGTTTTAGGTACTTTCCACATAACCTTTCTTTCTTTGTATGTTACTTTATCGTAAATCTACAGTGTGTTTAATTATGTGTCGCAGGACAAACTGAATTATAAGACTTTTTGATGTGTAAGTTTTGTGCAACATCAGATTTGTTATTCTGTGTTCAAACAATACATAACATACATCATCTGTACTGAGAGCAGTCTGTCAGACTGTGTGTTGGACTTGGTTTAGTCACTTTGTCATGATAAGCAACCTTTGATGTCAAAATTGTGGGTCATAAATTTAATCAAAATGCAAGTCAAGAGTTGATCGCTGAAGACATGTACAAAGTTTGGGCCAACCAATCCCACTTAAAGTTAAGATTTTAAGTCTTAATAGTCCTTGAATGAACTTAAAACTTAAAATGTGACACTGACGCTAAAATCTAAATCTATGTGGTGTCCATGACAATAATGATTTTGAGATCTTACCATATCTTTGGAATCTAACATCTGTTTCGTCTTTCTAGGGGATCTTCAAGGATTCTGGTTGTGTAACTATATAAAAGAAAGATTATATATATAACCCATAACAAGCAATATAAATTTTAGATTCTTAAGCCTAGTTAATCAAAATAAACTTAAGGAGGGGCCCACCATTTAACCTTAAATTAGTCAGAATTCTGAGACAATTAATACACTGGTGGTTCTTAAAGAACTATGATTTTTATCAGATAAAACAGTCATTTTTCCCAACTCTGTTATAGTAGGCACATCAAAATGTATGTTTTAAGAATTATCCAACCACAAAGAATTGAAATACATTAAACAATAAAATGTGCACTCCATCACACTGTCAGTGATAATAAAACAACAGTGTAAACTCTTTCTGAGCTTAATGTCAAATTTATCGTTATCATTGTTGACTCTTTTATTTCTACATGTAATTATCACAGTATGATTAAGTATTAAAAAGAAATTAAGAAGTATTTATTTGTTGGAATAACTTACCAAACTTAGGATGGAGCTATTGAGAATAGAGCTGTGGAGGACTGGGCTGTCGAGGATGGAGCTGTGGAGGACGGGGCTGTCAAGGATGGAGCTGTTGAGGACGGGGCTGTCGAGGATGGAGCTGTGGAGGACGGGGCTGTCAAGGATGGAGCTGTTGAGGACGGGGCTGTCGAGGATGGAGCTGAGGAGGACGGGGCTGTCGAGGATGGAGCTGTTGAGGACGGGGCTGTCGAGGATGGAGCTGAGGAGGACGGGGCTGTCGAGGATGGAGCTGTGGAGGACGGGGCTGTCGAGGATGGAGCTGTTGAGGACGGGGCTGTCCAGGATGGAGCTGTGGAGGACGGGGCTGTCGAGGATGGAGCTGTTGAGAATAGAGCTGTGGAGGATGGGGCTGTGGAGGGTGTGGCTGTTTAGAATGGAGCTGTGGAGGATGCACTACATGTAGTTTGGGGTTTGATTAGTAGGCAGCCTATGTTGTTCCTGCTAAGAACAATGTGTAAATATTACAATTTTACAATATGATTATCTTCGAAAAAAATATTTCATTCGCATAAAGGCTTGTGATGGGACTTTATTAGTTGCCCTGAGTAACCATAATTATGAGATGACATTTTTCATAATGATGAGGATGCAACCTTCAGTGTGAATGAGGTATTCTTTCTATAATCTGACATGTGATGTAGTTTTTGACCCCACACAATAAAAAAGACTCAAACATGACTTACACATGGCTGGCAGGCTGATGTTTGAAAGTAATATTCTGATTAAGTTCTATCATAATTTAAAGATGAAAACTGTGCCCTCCTGCATAGAGTTTAAGCTGCGAAGAAATAAACTGAAAAATATTTATCATGTATATGACTTACTATCTTAGTCGGTGTACTGGAAACTAAGAAGCTGCTTGACTGTGATGCATCACTTATGTTTAGACCATCCTCATTCATAATTGACAAGAATGACAGATTCTGTATGCCCTGTGGATCAAACAATGGCTGGCAAGGCTGAAAATGAAAAACAACAAGAAAACTATAACGGAATGTTATAGGTAGATGAATTACAGGAAGCATTGGTTTAGGTTTTCGGTACTTTTTTGTTACTTTCTTCATAAAAGATATTGGTAGTATATTTTATTCAATCCTCCAATGTGAAGAGTATAACATATTTACAAGTTATAAATAATACACATATATTGACAATCAAGAGTATTTGACAAATGAATAAATTCATGGATATAGTTCACATGCACATCAGGTAATACCATACCCTACATCAATCAAATAGAATATACCCTAAATACTACCAAATTCACCATAATCTGCTATGATACAACCACACTGAACTTCAAATAGCATTTCCAATATTATGCCACAACAACTTATCTAGGTCAACATTACAGAGCAATGTCTGCATGACTTTCTGACCTATCAACTATAAACAAAATAGCAGACGAACACATTCAGGTTACGGGACAAATAGCCAGTCCAATGACTGACAGATGATGGCTACCATTAGCCAATGAAAAGGCCAGTTTTATCCAAACTAGTAATAGACACTATACTATATACTCACAAACAACTAGAATAAACTCATACCCACGACTAAAATTCATCAATGAAAACAAATTTAGTACTATATCAATTCATAAAATGCATGCACATACAAACACTCTATTCAACATAAAAGAGTGATATTTATCAAATGAAAAACTGCTACTTCACATTAATTTACAAAACTGTCAATACTGTGCATTTATTGAATCCATCAATAAACTGTGCATTTCATCCTGATTTATTTCAAAGAGATGTATGCTTTAGACATTCACAATGAAAGCCGAGCGAAATGGAAATAAATTGTATTGCTTCTTCATGAATGTCAAAGGTAAATTAAAAAAATCTCTGAATTACAATGTTCTGTCACAAACACCCTGCAGAAAGAATACAGGGTATCTTTTCCTGCATATTATATGATGAGTCACTACATTCTGCAGGTCCTGTAATGGGAATAATCTGTATGTAGCTTCCATCTTTAGCAACAATCAGCCAGGAAAGCACCTTCTGTGAGAAAACCCATTGGGTATATATCTTCATATACAATCCAGTCTAGCCAACATATCATTTAGGGTAGAATACTTTCCCCACACATTACCCAATAAAAGTTAGCAAGGTAATTAATGTAGGGAACCTTTACATAGTCAAAACTGATCAGCTACACCACCAAAGATCTCCTGTTTGCAGAGGAATCACTCGCCAGCATAAGGTCTTTCCAGACGAATTGACTGCACCACAGTGAGTAGACCAACCATTTCCAATAGTGACTGAAAAATGAAGACCATTTACATTGATTAGATTTATCTTTATCAAAAGATCATGAACAATAATTAATTTAATTTAAGCTCATTTATTTAACATCGATTCTAGACCGAGTTATTTAATTTTGTAGATCTGCAGTAATATTGTTTTATCAAACAGAAAACGTATATCAATTAATAATAACAAAGCAACATTATTAGTATACCATTAGTATAGCAGGGCCGTTGGAATCTCTACTTGTACTGGTAATTAGACCATATATAGACGGGGCTATACCCCCCACTGTCTGAGAATATCTAAAATAAGCTCCAAATCTGAAATTCCTACTTACAGGCCTGGATAGTAACAAGGAAAGTATTGAAGTAAAACATGTCTAATTACAAAAATATTCACCTGAAATGATTTTCTTGACATGCAAAACTCGAAAGAGTGCCTTGAACATAGGATCACTGTTGGTCGGCACAGTTCTCGCCGTATCAAGTAGAATGACTGGCTTCTTGTGTGTGACAGAAACCATCTCTAACACCCTGTCACTCTCGTTATCATCGAGACTGCTCGGTATCTCATAAAGCACAATTATGTATTTTCACTTCCGTAAACTTTTGTCGTTATGGACGCCATCATGAAATTGAAGTGGGTGCTCGCAACCATTCACGATACCAATATTGCGTACAGCGAGTGCTTGGGCGATCGCAGTTCGAGCGCTCGCATTGTTGAACACGCCTCAGGACTCAATATCAAACACAGATGATTTGACTGAAAGTAGAAATTGTTAATTTAAAATTTCAGTCTCAATGAAAAATTCTCATATACAATACAGGCAATGTTTAATACCATGAACAAGTAATGCACAACATTGTGACATAAATTTATTACTGTTGTCTTTACTCACAGGGGGGCCACAAACAGGTTTGACTGTATATTGTCAATAGTTAACATTTATGAATAATGATACCACCAAACAGCAACTTTTCTGTAAGTTTCCCTTATCATTATTTAGGGGACTTCAACTATGAGTTGTCACCCTTTAAGATATGATAACATCTAACAGTAATTACCTGTTGTCATCATTTCAATACCAAGCTGTTGATTAAAATCGCAGTCAAAGATACAACCATCTCAGTTAACATCATATTGTCTACTGTAGCTGGAATGTAGCTACGTACCAACAGATCCATCTAGTCAACCAACTCATTTCTGGTGAAAACAAATTAAAACAAGAGTGCAAATTTTCACAAAATACGTCCGTCAAAAGGTTTGAGGTACATTTGTACTATGAGTGGCATATTATATATTTGTTTAAAATATAAGCAACATTTTATAACTATATAAGACATGTCTTACCATACACATTTTACAACGCAAGTCAGACATTACCTAATCTGATCTGAGAAATACACTTCTAGCACACAGCATTTTTTGTCAATTTTTTATGATAAGTCGACTTAGAGAGTGAAAACAGCATTATTTTTAGTACATTTTCAATGTTACTTATTGTATCAAGGGGCATAACTCAGAAGTGCCAAGGGCGACTATGCCAGTTATCAAGTCTGACTGAGATCTCATGTCCATAAATATTTCTACCAAGACTGGTGAAGATCGGTTCATAACTGGTCGACTACTAGGGTGAAACTGCATTTTCAATCAGTTTTCAATGTATCAAGGGGTCATAAATAAAAAAAGCCCAAGGCAATTGTGCTGGTTATCAAACTTGACTTACATCTCATGCCGATAAAAATTCCCATAAAGTTTGATGAAGAGCAGTTGATGAATGGTTGACTTAGAGGGCAAACACTGCAAAGTTGATAGATATTTATAGAGACAATTTATACAGAATCCAAGGGCCATGACTGTGATAGATATTTATAGAGACAATTTATACAGAATCCAAGGGCCATGACTGTGATAGATATTTATAGAGACAATTTATACAGAATCCAAGGGCCATGACTGTGATAGATATTTATAGAGACAATTTATACAGAATCCAAGGGCCATGACTGTGATAGATATTTATAGAGACAATTTATACAGAATCCAAGGGCCATGACTGTGATAGATATTTATAGAGACAATTTATACAGAATCCAAGGGCCATGACTGTGGTCCAGTGGTTAGTACGCTGATCTTGTAACCCAGTGTTCCAGGTTCGAATCTACATCATACCTTTCTATGAAAAATTAACAAAAAAGTTTATTTTCTTCCTAATGTGCAAAAGTTACCAGCTCCTTGTGGAAGGGTAATTAAGTTAGTAATAGTACTGGTTAGCTTTTTAGAATACAGTCCAGGAAAATAGGTTAGGTGAACTGGCCGCTATATATAACTGAAATACAGTTGACAAACGGTGAAAAACCCACTGAAGATACAATAAATGATGGAGAATGTTTGGTGAACTGCCTATCTGACATACTGTTGAAAACAGGTAAAACCTTAAACATTACTGTATTCTATTCTTACCACAGTTGGTTTCAAAGGATTAATTATGTCTAATATATAAACCAATGAGTGCTAAAGAGTGACCACTATCTACATGGTGACCTTTATTAACATGTAGTGATTGGTTTTATGGGTCCAACCACAAACATACGCTGCCACCCTTGGGAAATACATAATATGACCTTTATTGACAGGTTGCCTTCATTTAAAGGTAAATTTGTTCTATTAAGATAATCAATGTCGCTTTTTAAAAGAATGGCCTTTATGTACAGGGTGACATTTATTTGGAGGTGGCTACTAACACAGGTTTGACTGTACATATAATTTTTCAATAAAATTGTAGTTGCATGCTTGATAACAGAAAATTTCAATGTTTACTTGAAGTAATTCTATCATTTTTTTTCTTCAGCACATTTTCATTCACAGAAAAGTATACATATTTGGTAAAATACTTAGGAATCTATACTTAAAACTATAGTTATATAATTATACACCTTCATGCAAAATATGTAACCAATCCATGAAATATTTCTAGAGTTATTTATCGGGAACAAAATTTCAACGGACGGACCGACGAAAGGATGGACGGACAGGGTAACACTAAATGAAATAATCACTTATAATGACAAAGTCTGGGTTGGAGATCTCTTGAAGACTGTAGCAATGAAAAAAGGCTATTTATGTTTCAAAAGATTTATCATAACGTGGTCACTATAAAATTTCTACAATATACCTCCAGTTAGAGTTACTAGACTTATGCCAGTGATTTTTTACAATTTCACTTGCTTGAGTCCTGAAAGCTGTCATGTTTCTGGTGAGCAGTGCTAATATCTTTTTGTAAAGGCGGTGCCTTAACAAGCATTTTATGTTCTGGTGAACAAGCATGTCAAGACAATAACAGAGCAGAAAGTTCATACATTGTGCATTTTTTGTCAAACTGTTGCACTTTGTGTCTGTATAAAAAGTGCTGTACAATTTACAAACTGTTCAAGCTTACCACATTTTTTCCATATATTACAGCTCTATGGAACGGTCTACCTCCAAATACTGCCGTCATGCCTAGCTTGGACTGTTTCAAGCAGGCTGTTTCAAAACTGAATTACATACATTAGATCAGCAAAAGATGGTTTTCACTTAGTCTTGAAATGTTAAACATAGTTAATTAATAAATTTAATGTACTTTTTGCTTTTATTTTCCACATTGTCACTAACTACATGGAACTTGCCTTCACTAATTAAGCTATGCACCCCTAGCTGGCCCTGTCCATAACAGTTGAAAGAGGAGTTGTAACGATAGATAGTTAAGATAGATAAATAACAAGAAAAGCTATAACAAAACGTTATAGGTAAACGAATTTCAAGAAGCATATTGGTTTATGTTTTTTGTATGAAGTTGCTTTTTTCATAATGAATATTGTCTGTATATTTAATTCAATCCAAGGGTATAAAATATTTACATGATATGATGAATACACATTATAATGACAATCATGAGTATTTGATAAATGAACAAATTCATGTACATAGCTCTCAAGCAAATAGTTATATCATACCCTACATCAATCAAATAGAATCAACCCTAAATGTTAACGAATTCACCATAAATCTGAGCATTATCATACAACCACATTGAACTTCAAATAGCCACACAACAACTTTTCTAGGCAATGCCTTCATGATTTACTTACCTGTCAACTATTAATAGATTCAGTCATCACCATTAGCCAATCAAATGGCCATGATTAGCCAAACTAGTAATAGACACTACAGTAAGTACTCGCAAACAGCTATAATAAACAAATACTCGTAAGTATAATTCGTCTAAAAAATAAATGGGGAAATAACAGTAAGGGACGTAACTTTGGGCAGGTATAAAACTAAACTGGTTCCCGTTCCATGTTGTAGTGCACTTTGTACACACAAGTCAATGGGAACCAGTTTAGTATAAAACATGGCGCCCCCTAGATTTTAGTACAAATTTGAAGTAAAACATGCACCCCCCCCCCCCCTATCAACCTTTTTGCTTCTTTTTGGATATCAATAATACATATCAAAGCTAACGTTCTGTAGTTTTAGAATATGTAATTAGGTATAGAAATCCGTATGTATGTATATAAGTCCTTGTCTTTATGCATTTATTCCTGGTTAAAGATAGGTAAAAAATCTTCTTTTTTTAATCACAGAATTTTGTGTTCGAAAAACATGGCCCCCATCTTAACTTTTTTATTTCATAATATATTTTTTTTTAATTAATACTGTTGGAAACCTTAAGCTCTTTAGTTTTTATAACTGTAAACAAAATTAAATTTGAGTAAGTAAAACGTTTTTTATCGCGAGTTGAATTCGACTCATATATTTTTTTTTTTTTATCGCCCATAAAATTTTGATTGGAAAACGTGCCCCCACCACCTTATCTTTTTTATATTTTTTAATATATATCTTTAAATTTTAATCTACATGATTAAAAAGGTAAATGTAATCTAGTATAAAGACATTCAAAATTGATAAAGTAAAACACGATTTACAATGAAATAAAGTACTGTACGTAGACGCATTTTTCGCGCGATAATCGGCTTTTTAGTGTTCACGTAAGTCTATAAGATGTCATGCGTGTGCTGGATTGATCATTTTGATATATACCTGTATGTATCGGAAAATCTCTATATGTTTTCCAAACTGTGATAAAAAAATATATATTTTTACCTATCTTTAACAAGGAATAAATGCATAAAAACAATACGGATTTCTAAATCTAATTACATATTTTAAAACTACAGAACGTTAGCTTTACAGTATGATATCAAAATTATTAATTATCCAACACAAGGACTTATATGCATACATGTATGTATATAAGTCCTTGTCCAACAAGAAACAAAAAAGCTAATTGTTTTCCTTTAATTTTATACTAAAATCTAGAGGGGCGCCATGTTTTATACTAAACCTTGGTTGACAGGTGCGAGCGCGTGCGCAAGGCTTACCTTAGAAACCAAACTTCAAAACTGTCTGTTATCCACTCTCTGGACATAGATAAACAAAATGACGGAACAGACGGAAGAGAAAAAAGACACTGGTGATGCCAAGCGTGTTCACACCTATCCACTGATTAGGGTCAGTATATTTATTACTGGTGCAGTTGATATTTCAGCAGATTTATGTTAAGATGATCGTAAAAGCTATGGTTGTATTAAACACTGGGTGGGGTATGTTTGATTCCAAGTTTTCCTTGAAAATCTGCATGATCTAAGATTTAATTGAAATAATATACACATACTGGTTTCATGATGTCAAGAGCCGTTTAACAGTACTTATATAACATTATATGCATGTAATGTCCATTTGAAAGATTGTCAATAATTTGGGAACAAAGAAACTTTGTTTATTTTGGTTACAAAATAAAATGATGCCTGAAATTTGTCTTTTTACCCACTTTATTAATGCTTAGATATCTGCAGACACTCAATCACATCACTGTTATCCCAAGGACAGTTGAAAATGGCAAATGTAACTCATACAATAAATGCATTTATTTAGATATTCTTTGTGTTAATACTGTATGTCTGTTACTTTTGATTGAACTGGTTTTGAATTTGATAATGGTTAAATTGGCATTTTTCAGCATTCTGACATGAACGATGAAATGAAAACAGAAGCTATGGAATTGTGTGTAACTGCTTGTGAAAAATTTTCATCAAATAATGAGGTAATTGTGCCTGTTTATGTCAAATCTATTTGTGTTCAATATTTTTATTAATCAATTTAATGAGTTGATAAACAGCAAAACATTTTTTATATCTGTGAAATGATGTAATGGTTGTGTTTACATTTGTCTTTATTGTATGGATATTTCTGCTTAATGTATTTATGTCATTAGGGTGGTTTTCAAAATAATGAAGTAAAAGTGTGACATAGGGGTTGAAAATTCAAATCCTTTCTACAACAATGTCACATACTTTACCTGAAAGCCAATACCTCAAACCATAGAAAATCATCTGTTTGAATGTTAAATAATGTACAGGTCAATTTTTTTTCAACTTTAATTAAAAAAATACGTAGAAATATTTGCATGATACCAATAACCAAAAGATGATTCATAAACACAATAAATACAGTAGTAGATGGAATTTTCTCATTATTGTTATGGTGAATGGATGTATGTTAATGATTTTGTCCATTATTTTCACCTTTCTACTGAATATTTTGGAAAAAATGTCATTTTTATCAAAATTTCATGCACAAAAATTCATTGATACCCCTCAAAGTTTTTATAAGAAGATAATAATTGCTTCAAAGTATGTATATATTCAATTTTTATCAAAGGTTACATGTCTATGAACACTGTGTAAAATATTAAGGGGGTTGAGCAACTAAAACTTGATAATTTTTCTTTTCCAAAAGTACTAATATCTTTAAGAATTTGGGTGCACTGGGGACAAATACTGCAACTCTGTGCAATAAACAAATTTGACAAGTTTTACATCTTTAGATATAAGTTTATTAACTCTGTCTGCATGAAACAGCTTCAAAATACAATGCACAATAAACAATTATACCAAGTGTAGTGATATTTTGGACATGAAAATGTGAAAAGTCAGCTGACTATATGAATACCATGATAAGAAGGTAATGTATGAAAGGAGAAAGTTAACAGATACTATGTATCAGTATAGTAATTTATCTCATGTCAGTTTTGAAAAAAATGAATACAGAACCTCAAAACGTGGGTCATAAAATAATAGACATTTATTTAGCAATGTTTAAGGGTGCACGGGGGACAAATGATTACATGAATTTTAACTTGCTAACATTTGACAATAACATTATAAGCATTTTCAGATTAAATAACTTATAAGATAAAATATCAACATTCTAAATGTATCATGTTATGAAACATCAAAAGTGATTTTTAGTTTAATCAGGATTTCTACCTAATAAACTTAACCAATTTAACCACAATGTTAAATGTTGAGTTCATTTTCATGGAATTGGTGTTTGATTCCCCTGGTCGGAAGTATCTCTTGACTATAGACAATTGTTTTAATGTCATGCTGCAGTTGCCAAGAAATAGCTTCTTTTAACAGCAAAGTGTAAATCCTTTTAATAGCACTTGCATTAAAAAAGTAACCTCATATCATCATCTACTTCAAGAACCTGAGAATTATAATAAACAACCAAGGATTAGACAACTTCAAAAGTGACAGTTATGTTAATAATCTATAGTATTGATGATATAAATAAAACTCATTCATTTTTTCTACCATCTGCTGCTATATTCAATAAAGGATCTTTTTTCAAAGCCTTGAATGGAGATACTCTGTGCTTTTGGTGTGCAGTATCCTTCCTATGATCCAAACGCTGTGAGTTCAAGCCAGAACATCTTCAATGGGCTGTGTTCTTGACATTCTTTTGTATTACTTAGTACTTGTTGTACATTGTATAGAGGAAATTGACACAAGAGTAATTAATGTAAGCAAAAGTTACAGGTTTCACAAATGAACTAAAATGATCTAGTATTTATAAACTAAAAATGGTATGAATTAAGTTAAGTAAATGTAAAACTCACTGAAATTTAGACTCAATACTGACACAATGTTGATTATCAGGAAGGTAGCCAACTAATATTTAAGTATAGCAGGAGTAACTATGGAAGTGATCAGGACATTTTCATCATGGGAATGCATCTTTATAGTAAAATGTCATGGTGGTAATTCTTGAATAAACACATGTCATGGTCAGTAAATTTGCCATTAGGGTCAAGGGCATCCATATATTTTTCAAAAGACTGCTGCAAGGAGGTTCCAATTTGCTGTCTGTGATTCTAAATAGTTTTTGTTCTTCTTTTAATCAGCAAGCTCAGTCTTCCTTCTTGAAACCAGTTTGAAACCAGCATTTCTTCTGAATTCTTCCTCATTTCTGCATAAAATCAATGTCTGACATCATTACACAATTCTGGTGTCCCCAGTGCACCAAATTACTACTTATTTCTAAAGGCAATTATTAGAGTATTTATCAAAGAATTTGATTTCATAGAAGTTTTTTTTCAATGATACATTCAATGAAATATAAAACTAAAATGATTCAAATAAATTCTCTTTTGATTAAGTAGAAAATTTTAAACCTTTTTGTTTTAAAAAAAGAAATTTTGATGTTATATCATATGAAATACTTACCAGTTCTTAGTAGGATCTGTTCTTCTTGGTTCTAATTGCTGCCAAATGTCTTGGTGTTAGGTACATAACATTAATAGGATGTAATATAGTAGGCATCTGTGACTAGTGATGCACTTTTGATGCTTGCCGTAAATAGGGTGCACTGGGGACATTACTTAAAGTCATGCAGGGCCTTCATATATATATTTGTAAATGGGTGAATACTATTTTTGCATCCATTGTTAACTTCTTGTCAGATTAATAGTAAAAAATACTGAACTAGTTGATGAAATGGTGGAAATATGGTACCAAACAACCATAAGGGTGCACTGGGGACATTTTGGGATGGCTATCAATAAGTTGGATTATTAGAAAAAGTATTGTACTTACATATAAAACTAAGACAATTTATGAAAGTAGAGACCTTAAGCAACATATGAGAACATTTCAAGTGAAGAAGAGTAGAGCCACATTGAAGATGTAGAGTTCAAAAGTAAAAAAATAGTATTTTTTGTTACATTTTTTTTCTGATGGGTGAGGTCATGAGATGTTGATTTTCTGCTAAAATATCAGGCAAATCACTATCACAACTTTGGTTTCATACATCTAAATGGTTGAACACAAGGATAAAGTGTGAATTATGAATATGGATTGGCCGGTCAATAAATAAAACACATTTAAAGTTAAGCTACAGTACAAAATGTCACACTTTTTTGGGTGCACTTGGGACAAATTTAGCTACATTTTACTACATAACTTTTTAACGGTTTGACCTTTCCAGTTGAAACTTTACATACTTAATCAGTGGAATGATTGGCTTATTTACTGCTATAAATGTCTTCTTTAAACTTCAATTAGGTCAAGTTAGAGACAGCAAAAGAAAAAACTTCATTATTTTGAAAACCACCCATTAGCGGATTTAAGGGGGGGGAGGGAGGTGCACTTGATGCATACTCCCCCGTAAAGTCCATGACCATAAATAGAAATGAAATATCATTCAGTTATTTAATTCCTAAGTATTAATAAGCCCGCCCCCAGATATTTTTTCTCATATTTCAAGTGACCATTCATAATTTGCCATCAATTTGTCAAGTTTCAGTTAATAATGGACTGTGGAAATAAGATATGACTTTAATTTGGTGACATTGATTGAATTGTGGTCATTAGAATTTAGAATTAGTGGAATGTTCATACATGTATAAGTGGTCTCAATCTGTTTACACTCAGTCTTTTACTAACATAAGTTTCATCCTAGCGAGCTCTTCAAAAAAAGTATGTTATTTTAGGACAAAATTGTATAAAACAATAAGGATAAAACTTGCTATTTGTGTTTCAGAATGCAGCTAAAATGATAAAAGAAACCATGGACAAGAAATTTGGTGCATCTTGGCACGCAGTTGTCGGGGAAGGATTTGGTTTTGAAATTACACATGAAGTGAAAAACTTACTTTACATGTTTTTTGGCGGAAATTATGCCATATGTGTTTGGAAATGCTCATAAAGGATGTGGACTATTGCAATGAAATTCCATTGTTTTGATCTGGTAACAACACAAGATGTTCAAACTTAACTTAATAGTACATTTGAGATAATAAATTTCGCATTTAATTTTCTGTTCTGTCAAATTGATTTGCATAAAGATACGACTTAAGCCTTATACATACTTTTTTGAGCTGCCAGAGGACACAAGACATTTTGAACTATTGTCCTTACTCAACTTATAATGATTTTAAATGTGCTTGTTCCATTCAGGTGGAAACTTATACTTAGTACTGTAATTACCCTAAAAATCAAAATTTATTCTCACTTTAATTCGGATAATTCGTAATGCAGCATTGATTAATAGGAAATTATTGAAGACTCAAGAAATGATTTATGCAGGTTTAGTTCATTACTTATTCTTAAGAACATCAGTAATATGCATGTGGAGTCTTGGTTTGTATCCTGTACTGTGTTTCAGGATGAAGTACCATAAACATTCCAAATACTTGTGTTATAAGAACTACATGACTTGTATAGTTTTAATATCAGTTTAGTTTGTACTATATATTAGAACATGCATACTTCTGTTAAAACGTTTTTGTTTCTGTTGTAATATTAGGTCCACGACTGAAACTTTTGTTTGGTTGTGAAGAATTTGAATGTGTGATATATATTATATACATTCCATCCAGTTTTTAAGAAGCAAAAAATGTGATGTTAGTGTCATTTCCATGTTTTTGATGTTTTTCTTCATCAATTTTTTACATGTTATTGTAAATAAAAAATAATATTTTACAAGTAAGAGTTTTCTTATTTACTCCTGATCCCAAATTTTGCCGAAGTGTCAATATTTCAAAGATGCAAAACCTTTAGTATCTGTCAGAGTAACATGAGTAAGTTTATGTATTTATTACCAATGACTGACAGTATCAATACAATGTATAACAAACATAAGCATTTACTAGACCAAGATATCATAGATCTACATCAATGGGCAATATGATTCTTGATTATTTATAGAAGTCAAGAAAAGAACAATACACAATGAATACTCTCATGTTACTTTATTAAACAATGACTACAACAACAAACTAATGATCAAATTACAAAATGAAAAATTATTAATGTTCTTATCTAACATCTTAAAACTCAACTTGAATAAAGTTAAATCACAAACCAAAATTGCTTGAGAACTTAACAATCATCAGATTTATAGTGAAAGCTATCAAATTGGAGCAAGTAATCAGATGAGTAGTCAATAACCATGCCTTGATTATGTGACTGTGTATATTTCAGTTAAAAACACAATATTGAATAGGTGACAAAATGAACTACACAAATGATGAGCATAAAGCTATCTATCCAATCAAAGGATTTTTATACTGGTACATAAATACACAATTAATTATATAACAAGATAAGTTTATCCTTATACTATTGAGGATTATCATTAACAGCATATCATCTAACAATATTTTCTTTCAACCAAGGAATAAATCATGCATAAAAGATGGCACAATTTGAATAAATTCTTTCTGCATTAAAACCTAAATTAATGTCAACAGCAAAAATATGTTGCAATTGAAAATGTTCAATGAATTATGGGTAAATAAGTTATTTATGAATATGTCAATGTTTTTTGTGAACACATATCATTCGATTTTATTGTTCATAAACCAATCCAGCATATGGCATGCAAATACTTGTAATTGGAAATAACAAAAACAAACACAGAAAATGTAGCCAACAAATTCCTCGTCAGTAAGTGATATCTATCATCTATCCATGGGAATGATCTGAACCTGCTCGCTGTGTTTCTCTAATGTCTTTCTCAAGTTAGGTGGGGCAAAATCTAAGGGGGTTTTCTCTTCCTGGAACAGAATGAAGAGCTCATTTTGTAGATTAGTACTGTAAACAACAAAGTACAAGAAAAGGCAATATTAATTATATTCATGACATAACCAATAATTTGCAAGTAACATTTTCTCCCTTGTTTTCTTACAAAAAAACATTTGACAGCATGAAAACAAGTTTTCATGTTATAAAGAAGACTAAACATGTGGTAAATTCGGAATCGGGAAAGCTAATAACTGCCCCTAGCACAGCTTGAAGTGTGATTAGGCTTTTTAATATTCCTGTGTCAAAGAATCTCGAGTTTTAGTACATTTTTGAGAATTTTTTATATACCTGTTAAATGAGTAACAGTTGAATCGCGATATTTCGAAATGCCACATGAACATTCGAAAATTTCTAACTATCACACTATTCGAACATTCGCATTTTTTTGTTTATGAGAAAAAGTCTGAAACATTTTTATGACCTCGCCCGTTGAAGCGTGATTTCTACACGTTTTCAACATGGATCTGCTTGAACCGAATTTTCCACAGCTGAAAAAACGGTCAAAATCGGGACAAGCTTATTTTAATTGTTTACTGGAGACAAGCTTTGCAAATGAAACTTAAACAAACAAGGGAACTAAATCTTTTGTAAAGTTTATCTAAAAACAATGCGGTTCCATACTTTTACCGGATAACTTAGCACAAAACAAACAAAATAGCATTTTTTCTCTCATTTGTTTGGTCATATATCTTTGCTAAAAATGTATATGTGTCTTACACATGAATATATTTTCCCTGTAATGCCGCAGATGTTTTGTCTGCATCTGATACGCACATGCTACCTTTACACGAATGATTACGGTGCAGTAAACAATTATAAAATACGACTTTTATCGTCTAATTTTAAACGCTTATTATTTATAACGCTTGTTATTATTTAGATTTTCAAATGACATGTAAAAGTGGTAGACAAGAAAATTATTTCTACCTATCAAATAAATTGAATCAAGGCCTAGGAGTGAAAAACAGCGTCATTTCGAACTTTGGCATAGTTCTTATTATAGTTTAAACATGTATCTGGGGACTCCAATTTCATTTCGAACTTTCGCATTTTTTGTACTATCGCATTTCAAACTTTCGCATCAAATCTATATTGACAAAAGAAGGAAATTCGCCGGGACTGACAAACGATTTCAAACTATTGAATTTTTCTAACTATTGAATTTCAGACTATTGTGATTCAACTGTAGTATTCTTCTATTCAAACCACATTAGAATTCAATGTTATTACGAATGAAATAGAGCTGTGTTGTAAACACAGGATATGTAAGTCAATGTACATGTATACTAAGGTTTCAGTGTTGACACGTGAAAATCGTGTTCTGGATTAACTGTTACTAAATTTGGACGGTAAGTTGTAGGGTAAGAATATAACAACGCGCTATCATGGACAGCGATTACCGGTAACAATCAGTATCGTTGGTTTAGATGCTCTGCCATCTAAGGAGGTCTCTAAAGCCGATCACATACGAAAAAGGCAAAAAATTAACAGACAATTAAGAGTGAATGTAAATATCTAACATTTCCCACACATTCACAAATTACCTATAATAAGTTCCTGATCAAGTTGAATATTTAATTTCAACATGCAGAAATTAAACCTGACCAAGTACTTAATGCTTTGGTGTTTAGTGAACAAACCATAAATTACATTACCTTATTCATTATGGTCACATAGGCTCCATGTTCAATTAACAACTTTGCTACCTCAGCTCTTTCCTCTTCACATGCTAAGTGTCTACAATAAAGTAAATACAGCTATGGTAATCTTCAAAAAAAGCTAATAAAACACTACATGTACTATTTATTTTTAAAAACATCTGAAAGTTTGTCTTTTAAAGGTTGTGCAATTGTGCTACCTTTGGTACATACTTATCTACATAAATTTTGCATCTTGATTAATTTTCTCAACTTCATTAACTTCATAGTCTGTACCAGATTAAACACAATTTTTGTCAGTATAAAAACTCACAATGACATGTTACTGACAATAAGACAGTATCAGGACACCAACTTTATACTAGTTATCTCCCCTACAGTACCAAGTATCTAATCATACAAAATAATAAGTATAATAATTCTGTGTGTAAATTATAATGCAATAGAAAATCAGAAATGACATTATTAATTAATAAGTTTATAGATATTATGAAGCAAACATAATATTTTACAGCAAAATAGCTGATGCCATTTTACAAATAAAACAAGTATTTTTTACATACAAAGGTGTATTTCCAACAGAATCTTTGTAGTTCACACTGACTTGAAACTGGAGTAACAATTTCACCATTTTAACATGACCTTGAGACGCTGCCCTGTGTAAAGGTGTATTTTCATAGGCATCACCAACATCAGGATCACATCCATTCTCTAACAACTTTTCAGCAATCTGAAACAAAGTGACAAACACAAGTCTTTTATTTTCACACAAAATGTTCCATATCGAAACAATAACAGTATTGGAAGAAATGTATACAAGTATTCAACTGATAGTTTATAAAAAATGTGTAAAAAAAATAATGGTTAATACAAAAATATATTTTGTATGTTCTGTACATCAAGATTAACAACCACACTAAAACATATTTTAAATTCCAATCATAGAATAAAAAAAACACTTTACCTCATATCTGTTCTTGGAGGCAGCATAGTGAAGTGAACATTGGCCAGTTCTGTTAACAGCATTTACTTGAGCATCATGTGCTATAAGGTCTGATACTATTTGTGTACCTCCAGCAGATGTGGCTATCATCAGTGGTGTCCAGTTTGACTGTCAAAATACATATACAACATAATAAAATTATCTACATGATCATCACATGACAGCATGACCAAAACTCATAAGTAGTATGACAGCATGACCAAAACTCATAAGTAGTGCTCATTGAGCAATTGTCAGTTGTACTTTTCTCTACATTTTGAAAGTTCAGCTACTGATGAGGTCATTGTTCACAACTTAAGAAAAATTAGAACATTTTCCCTCAACTAGTCTATGCGATGATGTTTTATATAAGAAATGAGCTAGCCTGAAAAACACATTAGCAGTCATCTTGAAGTTAACAACTTTAGAGGTATGTGATTACTGATTAAAAAATAAAATAATACAGAAACATACTTCATCTCTGGCATCTACAGGTACATTTAGGGAGAGGAGGAACTGTACAATGTTGTCATGTCCTCCAGAGGCAGCCCAATGAAGTGGCATTCTTTGAGACTGAAACAATTAAATATGTACCATCATACCGATAACCATAGGATATTATAAACTGACATACTTATAAATTATAATTATCTAATATTTTCAAACAAGTTGACCAGGTGAATTCAAAGTTACTAAAGTGACACTGTGAAGAATCATAAATCATTATGTGGAGATAGAACTGGCCCAAAGTTTATATAAAATGCATTTAGTTTTATTCCAACAAGAGGATCAATGACACTCAAAATGTTAGTATTAAAATCAATAATAAGCAATTCCAACAGAAAGATTGAACATTTTTAGTAATACTAAATTTAGTATTAAACCCAAGATCTCTAGCCAGCAATGTAGATGGACACTCAACCATATCATTAAAGAGTTAACCCATGTTCAGCAAGGGTGTTGAAAGTGGCCAATATTATGTAATAGGAGGAAAGCAATGTACCCGATGCGAGTCTCGAACCCTCGACCTCCTGCTTACAAGTCAGATGCTCTACCAACTGAGCTAATCGGGCTGGTAAATATATCCCAGCCAATTTTATACAATATACCACACCGCTACATTCCTCCTTCCTTTTTATTCAAAGTAAATTAATCGTGACAAGCACAGGCTCTTTAGACTAACCCAGCCATTTGCTTCACCCTAGCTCTAGGATTCCATGGCTAGTTACACATTCCTGGCACCAAATGTAATAGGAGGAGGAAAATAATGTACCCAATGCAAGGCTTGAACCTGCTACCTCCTGCTTGCAAGTCAGATGCTCTACCAACTGAGCTAATCTAGCAGGTGAATATCCATACCAATTTATAATACAATATACCACACCGCTACATTTACAACAATCACCACATGTGATTCAAATGTTTACAGTAACATCAACCAGGTTTTTTTTCCAGTGTTTTGGGAACATGACCCATACCCTTATGATTGGGAATTTCCGCTGCATTTGTTAAAAATTGGGAAAATTTGTCCATAAATGGGAACTTTCTATCATTACACATGCCTATTACAGAGAAAGACCTCTTGTTTTCAGAGATTTTAGTTATTTTCTTATTTTTGTAAGTTTCAAAATTTTAGGAATTTTTGTCTGTGAATTTGGAAAAAAGATACTATGATATTTTCAATTGGGAATTATCAATATGACACAATAACAGCTATAAAATTAGCCAAAAAATCCGTGTCAACTGCTACAAAATTTCATAAATGACCAGACACCATCCTTCAGTAATAAGTGATCATGTCTCACAATTCTCTAAAATAATTCAATTTTCTATTGTCATGTTGTTTACCCCACCCACAAAAATAACTATTGGGATAAAGATTATGTTGATAATAATGAATTATCTATCGAAGTATGACATTGGAATAAAATTGCAAATAAAGTATCATAGATACACCTACATCATCATGTTTAGTAGCAAGGCTGTTATCCTGTCTTAACTTTATCTTAAGCAACTCAAAATTCCCATCATACGCTAACTTGCTTATTTCGTCCATGTTGTATCTGTTATGAGAACTGCTTGTGCATTGGTCCTTATTATGATTGTTTAACCAATAGAAATAGGAGTTGCTGTGTGTAAGGCCGAGTTCAATAATGTAACAAATATATTTTCCACTAATCTGCAATATTGACAAGCAGTGTCTAATTTAATGCTATTAGAATATTACATACGTTTTGAATTAAGATTTTAGTATACGTATGCATATTTTATATATTTATCTAAAATATCTTTTCTGTAAGACCGTCACAGCGAGAACGTGTTTCAATATTTCACAGTCTAGTCATCCTACCGAATACGGCCATACCTGTTAAACAGGTGTTGTAAACAAACTTAAGCAATCGGTTTATGCGGCGTGAACATACCATATTTTGAGATACTATTTCTTTTGATTTCGGATATCTTTAAAGGTACATTTTAAAATTTATTATTGAAATTACTATTTTCAAAAAAATATTTTTATTGTATAACCAGAGACATTGATGGCATGTCTCTGGTATAACCAGTCGATCCATCATTCGCTAATTAAGGACTCCAGTTTCCGTGTGTGCATGCTTCAGTTAGCACTCATTGTTAATGTATTGACACTTTTCAATGGAGAAATTGCACTTACAAGTATCCAGTATATCTGAACGTTTATAGACGTCTGCTTACTTATAAGAAAATGCATCTCCATGCATCTTTACAATGTGTGCAGTCTATTATGTGTAGTTTATGCCTCCGAAGAGACATACTTTTCAGTGAAAGAAATTTCTATATTGTGTTTGACAGACCGAAAAATATATCCATCACCTTCAGCAAATTTATGGTACATGGTTTATGGTTTCCATTAATATAAACTAATTAATTAATGTATCTATACGTATAATTTACTTATTTTGCATGGATTTTTTACAAAAGGTGTATAAATATGTACAGCGAATATGATTGACGGATTGCGATTAAACACTGAACATTTCAAGATTAATTTTGCATTTAACCACACGTACTAAGTGACTGAATTATTGATTACCACAACCATAAACTTAAATTGCTCACGTACGTCTAATCAGTTTTTTTTTATTAATTAAGCCGTTTCATGATATTTTCGTTATGGATCAAAAACTTGTACGTGGCTCGGTATGGATCCTCGATAATGTTGATAAAATCTCACGTAATTTCACGCTGTAATCTGTCATAATTTTAGGCCTGTTATCTTATGTTTTCTTCTTTTTTTGCATCATAGATAGACCTTTAAGTAAAATATTGATTTATGATCGACATCGCTGCAATTTAAATGTATATACATGTTACCCGTATATACTGTTCTGAATTTATGATAGAATACTTTTTGTGGGATGCATGGTTTCCTCTAAATTAATGATCGATAAGTGATGTCCATGCCGTAATTAATTTAAGGGCCTTCGAAATCCCTTAACTATGGAGTGAATCATTAGAAATGTGTATACATGTACTTAAAACAGAACATATACTTTATCATAATATACGAGAACATGATAGCCGAATTTAATTTGCAGTTGTCAATTAAATGTATACACCTGCAATAATGTGTTCATCTGTCAACATTGACAACCTAATTGTGACAGGACGGACAGTTGGTCATTCGTACTTATATATAGTCCATACATTTGTATAGATGAGTTTGAGAAATAATTAATCGCGTATTTGATTAAACAGAACTTGTAGTTGCTATGTTAGTTACATGGAATATATTGCTATGGTAATACAGGGATTCTGTTGCTATTGAAACGGTTGCTATGATAATACAATGACTCTATTGCTATGATAATACAGAGACTCCACATAACCCTGGATAATATGACGTTTATGATATAATAATGTCACAATGAGAAAGACACCGCAACATTTTATCTAGGGTCGATGACTCAAGCTTGATGTTCATTCAATTTGGTTTCATAGGATTTCAGGAATTTGATTATGTTTTATACACAAAATTGTATTTTCATTCGTGATATATTGTTCGGATATAAAGTTATCTAGTTCATGCTCAGTCACATAAAATTGAAATATTCAAACCAGAAGTTTCTAAGGCGTAAAAGGACTGCTCCATTTTGAGATAATACGTTTGGGTATGTAATGCCTTAATGGTGGTGCACTCGATGAATAATCAATAATGTTTCCATAGTTTCTTATTTTTCATAAAAAAATCAGGTTGAAGTCATGTATGTATGTATGTATGTATGTATGTTTGTTTGTTTGTACATGTATGTATGAATGTGCATGATTTCCGAAGTATTTATTGCAATGAAAAAGTAGGCCTTAGTCAGTGAATCAAGGACTTATGTGCATATAAGTCCTTATATGTATGTACGAGTATATGTGTGTGGTTTTATGTGCGAGGTATCTATTCTATAGACCGTTTATAAGTCCTTTATATGAAAAAAATAAATAAACGCTGTACATGTATATACGTCTATTTTGCTGACTCATTTAGGAGTCAACTTTTCCCCCTCTCAAACATCTACCCATTGTTTGACTGAGAGTCGGTATGTGGGTGTTTAACTTATTGTTTCTTCCGCAATAGTTTGATAGTTTAAATGAATTGTTTCTATCCTTCTTTATTAGTACATGTAGACCCATTAGGATTTTAGCTTAATATATTCGAGTTTCTATTATATTTAAGCGTCCGAATTACGCTCACAATTATGTCATAAAAATTGCGAAAGTGACTGAATTCCTCGCTATTTGGTATACAATGTAGTTAAATATTGTATTTTTCCTGTAAAGTATGTGTAAAACTGTTAGATCAAACGTTTAATAGTTTTCCAATTTATGTCTCAAATCACTGAAGTTATAAGTATAATTGCTAAAATCAATGAAGTACGGCAGAATGTGGTAAATGGTTACAGAGAATGAGTTTACTTACATCGTTCAGTTAGTGGCAAATTGGTGTCGTTTATGTTTGGTGCTCTGTAATATCATATCATTCGTTCACTACACGTATAATAGACTATAAATGCGAGACATGGGATTATCCAACAAACTGACCACATGCAGGTAAAAGAATTAACGTTTTGTGTTACATTTTATTGCTATAAAGAGTGAAGTGTAATGTTTGTATTAAGATTTTAATTTATTCAAACGTTTAAGTATAAAACACGATACGCCTACCGAGTTATATGAATGTGTAGAAGTTATTGGTTATGCTTGAAATATTTCAAAACTTAAGTGCTGTTGTTTTGAAACATTGCGAATTATAAACACGTTCATTTTGGTTAAGCATTAAAAAGTTTGTTTCTGGTAATCCGACGTAGCGTAATTTTTCCCCGCAATGATCCTAGACTTTTTATTAGACACGAGGGTCAGTACATCCACGTTCCTATAAGGCTTTCCTACGCTTTCAAGAGCCAAATAAGCCCCGATCTACCTACGCTATTTTTTTAATGAGCACGTAACCAGAAATAAACAATGTTTAGGGAACTTGATGGCATTGTTAAAATCGTTTAGGTTTCAAACTTGTGGTATCTAAGTCGCCGAACGGTTATTGTCAAGTATCTATGAATCATTATTTTTATGTGATTAGTTGTATAGCGCAAAATGCATGTCTGTAAATCCATCCAGTGTGATGCACTTGGATGTTTTATTCATTTTGACTTAATGGGGATATTTATTATATGTCACTGAAATACATATGCTCCTATGCTCGTGTACATTTGAATTTTCGAACACTTTATCAACTCAAAAGCCGCGGCCGTGGTTCAGAGATTAGTGTGCTGGATTTGTTACCCGACGATCCAGGTTCGAATCCCGATCACGGCAGGTCATACCATTCCATGAAAATTGACAACAGTGTCGATTACCCTCCACATGTGGAGAGGTTGTGAGAATACCACTGTACGTATAAACTGTTACATACTGGTGTCAAGTAGAGTTGAAGGTTAGTTAGCACTGGTTAGGATACAGTCCAGACAAATACTGGTTAGGTGGATCGGCCGCTGTATAGAACTGAAAAAATGTCGAAAAAACGGCGTTATCCCCCCAAGATATTTATCAACTCAATATGTGGCAATTTCCTTTCTAATGTGGCATTTTCGTGCATTTTATAGGTCGAATAAGTTCTCCAGTTTTGTCGTGGGAATATTTATTTTAAATTGGTTAATATCGTAACATTACCAGAAATGATAACCTCAACAGAGGTGCCTTCAAACTGATTTCTGAGTTTTAAAAATATATGTATATTATTATATTCACTGAACGTCGTGTTAATGTTTGTGTGCAAATGTGCAATTTACATGCAAAATTGTGTTTTAATGACAGATTAATCACCATTACCTATTGCCTATAATGTTTGTTAATCATTTGAGAGTTATGAATGTACAAATATAAAGTACACATATTATGACAATAATGAGATTTGTGTATGTCGAACCTTTGCTCGATATATATCGTATTTATTTCGGTTTGTTTATAAACCATTATGCAGCTGGTGAGTGACCTATATTCGACCCCCTTTAATAAACATTCAAACTTTTACCAATACGTATCAATTTACGAAATCGTATCTTAAGATTACCGTTTAATCTTTCAGTTTTTAGATTTCAAAACTATTAGTATGAAATTGCATTATTATATTACTATACCCTATCGACCAAATTCATTTAAAACACATACATAATCCTTTATAATAGTTTATATTTGCAAATGTCAGGAATTTGGATTTATTGAGGCTTGTTGTAAGACCGGAAAGCTGTACGGTGCTGGGTGTTTTATATACACCGACCATTAAGGCCACTTCAAGTTTTTGTTCTACCTTGGTTATACTCAAGGTAAATTACGTATATTGGTTATTTATTGATAGTCTCAAACCGACTTCCACAATGATATAATGAATAAATCGTCCCTGTGTGGTAAAGTTCATGATCGTGCATTGCTTTAATACCATTGTCAGCGAGCTCCGGTATACGAGCTATCACTTCATTTTCAATGGACATTTAATGCTGTTGTTGTTACTGATCACGTGTTCTTGGCAATCGGTGTGAACATTGTGCAATGTAATATGAACATATTAGTATAACTGTTACAATCATTACAGCATAAGCAAGTAAAAAAGAAACAAGTTTATAAAATGCTTCGAATTCTTCAAATTCCATATTTAGTATCAAAGTTGATCACTGAAGAGAAAAACAATTTCTTGGTTATAATGTTGTTTTATTGATATTTTTTATTATTGTTCTTGTTGTTTTCGATGTAATTTCTGCTGATTTTGTTGTTGTTGTTGTTGAAGCTCTTGTTGTTGCTGTTTTTGCCTCTGCTTCTGCTGATGTTGTTATATTGATGATGTTGTTGTCGATGTCGATACTCTAATTGTTGTTGCTACTAATTCTACTGCTGCGTTATTGCTGTTTTC
This sequence comes from Lutraria lutraria, assembly GCA_964023205.1. Lineage (NCBI taxonomy): Eukaryota > Metazoa > Mollusca > Bivalvia > Venerida > Mactridae > Lutraria > Lutraria lutraria. The sequence goes on from OZ026836.1 coordinate 17,431,635, forward strand.
GTTTATATTGATGATGAAACATTTAGACATTTAATTTACTTATTTGTGTATCAACTTGGGCCGTATTGACAGGCCATCACACAGTTTAGAGGAGTGCGTGTCTAAATGTACGTGACGTATGTATATGCTGCCGTTCCTTTTAGCTTTTTTATTCACGAAGAGTATCCAAATATGCACACTAACCTGTGATATACAGAAGTCTCGCGATATTCAGAGTCAAGTTGTTTTATATCAAAAGGTTTTTGATAAATATCAAATAAATGCTTTTATGTTATTATCTCGTTGACAAATTTGAAGTGTAATCCGCTTAGTTGAGCTTATCATGACTGGAATCTCGCTGTACAATAAATAAAACAACTAAAGAACGAAGTGTAAAACGCGATCTTTCATTTCTTCGGATCGCTTAGGCCCTAAAAATGTTTGTTTCTAGTTGTATGCTCATTAAAATAGGGTAGGTAAGTTGGGGTATTTTTGGCTTTTGAGAGCGTCTGGATAGGTAAAAATATGAGACAGTGGATGTTCCGTTCCTCGGGTCGTGGGGAGGGGGTGGGGTAAAGATTTGGGTAGGTCGGGTAACCAGAAACAAACATTTGTACGCCTAAATTCAGTGCTGACAAATTTTCTAAACTCGAAATTGGTGAGAGGATTACAACTGGCATCTGTCATAATGGTTGTTGTAGTTGCCAACCATTTCAACGATCAAATGAATGTATCAGTATAATTTATAAAACCTTCAAAGGTTGTCACATAAAAATTTACTAATTGAACGCTTGTTTAGCACACAATAGCGTTATTATTCCTGAAGTTTTAAGACGGTGTCGTAATAATTGATAAAATGTGCAAAAACTAATTATTTCCCATGAATAATAGAGCAGTGAATTTATAAAAATATTGACATGATTGATCGGTAAACTATTTTACGAACAGGTTACCGTACTTTGATGTAATGAAAAGGTTGATATATCTATTGTTCAATACCAGTAACTAAACTCAAGATGGACGTTGTTGATAAATTGTTTAACGGCCCAGTCGACAGCTATTGTCATTTTAAAACCGCCCAAGAGAGAGGGGAGATAAGATACAGAAGAACCGAGCATTTTTGTCCTTACTAAGAATAATGTTTTTCCTGGTTTCTTGTCGTGCTGAGTGCAAAGCATAGATACACGCCTTGCACGATTCCTGTGTTTTTCTTAACGCAGTATTTGGCTCGGTAGTTAGGACAGTGACGCCGGAAAAGCGTCCCTGAAATATTGAAAGAAGGAACCGAGATTCGAATCCACGACCTTTCGCTTATAATTCCTACACGTTACCACTACTGTAGACCATTGATCACTCCACCCAGGTGGACGTAAAATGCACGTCGAACATTCGTCTTCCGAAGCAATGTAATGTTCAATACTTAATATATCTGTATATCTTTGGTAGTTATGTGATTTTATTACGCTGTGTGAGACACCCACACTTATGTCGTAACATTCTTCTCTGTTCTGTTACGCCAATGCTTGGCTTTGTTATATAAAACCTTGATCAAATCGATTCAGATCAGTTTCATTGAAATATTTCTTCCAATACTTGGTCAATACGTGTTCAATATGTTATCACATAAGCATCTGATCATCAATACTTACCTATTGAAGTAGAGTATTCATGACAGTAATCCGTTTTCAATGCGAGTGACTGCGTAACAGTACATGTGCACGTTTAACATGCTTAATTCTTGCCGTAGGTTATTTAAAGAATGACCGTCATTCACTGGGTGGCCTTTATTCGGAGATTGCCGCTGACACCTGTTTGACTAGTTCGGTATTCTAAATTGTAGTTTGTAAGATCAAACTAAGATAATAATTGTATCGTTTGCGAACTATAAGTTTTCGTTTACGTATGATTAATATACATTTCAGAAATATTTACGTTCGTGTTGTTTATTGGCGTGTATCGGTGCTGTATACCAGGCACGATAAAATCAGGGAAACAATTCGAAAAGAGTTTGGATGTAAATGCTCGGTTCTCCTGTCTCTCTCTAGAGCGGCACTGAAGTGACCATAGCTGCCGAATAGGCCGTTAAACATGAGATTAACATAAACGCGTAGCACATTATGGTTTGTGACAAAAGGTAAAACATGACTGTATAGAAATCATTTAACAACATTATATGTTTTATGGTTGGTAGTAACTGGATCAAATATGAAATGTTTATTGAAGGGAAAATAATGATCATTACCTTAGGCTTAACAATTTGTTTGTGGAATTATGGCTCGTCATTAACAGTATAATTTAGTAACATTATACATCGCTTGGGGCATTAGTAAAACTGATTTTCGAAGTGAGTATACAACATAATTTGTTTGGCGCATCGAGGAGTCGTTTTTACAACGCACAGTTTCTGCTATGTGAATTCTGAATACTGTTCGCGTACATGTATTTGAATAATCCTCCTATCACCTATCTGCTCTTTCTGGTGACATGATTTTTTTTTCTCATGGTAAAGAATCATTTAATCATGTAATGCATTTCGGACGGTCCAGTATACTCCCTTCATAACTGAGTCTTCATACTCGTGAATCTAATTATAATTACTGTTTTCATGTGCATGTCACGTGGTATGAATTTTCTATCAATGTCAACGAGCCTCATTTGAAATGTTTAACTGTTAATCTCATTTAGTCATGTATCATGGAATGAGAGAATAAACTATTTTAATAAACTAAGCGTATTTTTACTTTGATTTGACTTAGTCAAGAAGAAATAACACCAGAGTAAAATACAAGCATTTTTTTTTTTAAATCAAAGTCAGAAAAAAATACTCCTGTTTCTGTTAACTCGACCGAACGAAATGGGAGTAGGTTGGTCTCAAACGTTTTCCCTATTTTTATAATCACATTTTCGCAGTTTTGAAGCTTGATTCAACCTTAATATTTTGATACTACATGTACCAAGAATGGTTGCATTTTAACATTTTTATTAGGTACCCTATGGTCAGTGCAAAAATATGATTAAGTGGGCACACCGGACACGCGACTATTTCTGGCTTAATCAAGGTAGCTCAAATGTAGCTTTTTATGACAGAATCTTACAAGTACTTGGTTATAAAACTTGAGATTGGCCTCCTAGCTCAAGTCTCATGTCTTGTCCTTTAATGTTTTAAAGTTAATTATCTCCAGACAATACTAGTAATCATATATTAGCCTGACAACATACTTGATCTGATTATGTATATACACATCAATCAGTTCTATCATTTAAACCATAATACTTTAAGAATGTAATAGAGATTTGAGCTCGGAGACTGTGTAACAGTTCTCAAGTTTTATAACCTCAGGACCTGAACTAGAAATGTGATTTGAATCTAAAAATGAAAATTTCGATGTTAAGTGATAATCGACCTTTAAGATGACGGTTGAATTAACATAATTCGATCTTACGTAGATTTTACTTCACTAAGTGAACCAATTATCATTCCGAACAAAATTCTGACATTTATTGCAATGTCATTTATTTCAAGTTTAACTATTTTTATCTTCAACATAAAGACGGTTTACATGCAATGAATCATGAAGTAACTGAAACGTATTTAATAGTACATGTATTTTGCGCGCGCTTCACCTAGCGTCAAGTATAGGCAGACGACAAAATTATGTGATGTTTCATACTTATAAACATTGTGGTAAAATTATGCATCAATTCTTTTTGCAACATTAAAATTTTCATCGACTGAAAGTTTACAAACCACAAACACAAGATGAATATAAATTGAAAGTTTGTAGACGATCGTATATGTAACGTTTCATGTGTTTTATTAACACGCATTTTAAGCCTCACCGAATCAACGCTCAAACCAGGGATGTTTATAGCATCATTGCTCAAACTTATGAGTGCATTTGGTGATCGTATCGTTTTGAATTTAAGGTAATTAGTGAATAATTCTGTATGTGAATCGCTGCGGATACGTTTATTTTTTAATAACTAAAAAAAATTTCATGTTTTCAGATTGAGCAAACCATGAAGTAGTTGGAAAAATGAAGTCAGTTGACTCAAGAAAGCGTTATCTCACGTCATGAGACGATGTATGTACAGAAGAAAGTGTTGTTGAGATACGAATTAATCATACACTACACAGCAAACAACGAAGATGCCACCGAAACTTCATAGACTTGCCCGTACGTTCCCACACAGGACGGTTTTCGTTATATCGTTCGTGCTGTGCCTCTGCGCATGCGCCAGTATCGTCAATGCGGTACTTGCGTGGAACAATGTTCTTTGGGGTTACTATTTCGGTACGGGGTTTTGGTGCGGAGGAATTATTCTATTTGCTGGAATGTTTGGCATCGTAGCTAGTTTCGTTCGCAACATCTGCTCTGTGAAGACATTTATGATAATTTCCATTTTCGGTTGCTTGGCATCATTAGGAATGATCGCATTAGCCGCAGGTGGACTTGATTCGGACAGTGGATTTTATAATGGTAATAATCGTGGTGAATTAATGACACACGTCGTTCATGCGGTCTATCTCGGACTCGGACTGTTGCAATTAACATTGTGTGTTCTATCTGATGGCATATGCATTTATTACCTTTTCATTGAGAAAAGTGCTGAAATATACCGCGTGAAAAACTTCAAGACGTCCAGAAAAGATTCAAACATCGACCGAGAAAGCAAAAATCGAGCAAGTTCCGGAAGTGAAGTTCCGTTAGTAGGTAGGAATTCATCAAGGAGAAAACAGAATAAGGATGACAATCATTCCCAAGCTGATAAGTCCGGATCAAACAATAACATTGATAATGCTGCCGAAGAAGACGAACCAATACGATTTAACACAACCAAATCCTTAGATCGACAAGCGCTGCGTCGTCAAGAAAACGTTACATCTCCGATAAGAAATCCGTACCTCAGAAGTGCGTCGTTTTCTACATTTGGTAGAGGCAGAGTACCCGAAAGAAATTCTTTAATCGTACACCCCACCGATGATAGTACTAGTGTTGCGAACACGTCTGCTTCAAATATACCCGATGATCTTGCCGAAAACGCTTATGCACATATTCCTTTGTTTGGACCTCCTGTACCCATCGAGGACGATGATGAGTTGCCGCCGTATGAAGTTATTGATACAAAACTTTTAAAACGGGGAAAAAGGCGGGGATTAAAACGCCCTAAAAGCGAGGAGATTCACTCCCGTAGTCACACAGCCCGTCGTGCTAATACAACACCTATTGGTGGTAAACGAAAACTGCAAAAACGAATGAAGAGCACGCATAATCAATCTGAAATACCGCTTGGAAAGATGGACAACTCTTGCGATAGTGATATTGGTAGGCAACAACGATTATTCTATGACAAATCTGGCGTGCGTCACAGCATCAAAAGATTGAGTAAATCTGCAGACTTACTTTCTGTAGAGAGTGACACTAATAGATATATTCCGGACGAGAATCACAATGCCCAGGCCCAGGGCGTTGCTTATAGAGATTTTGCACATTCTAGTGACATGATTCTTGTAATGGACGAGCAGGTTCCGTTGCGACACAAACATTCAACACAGAGTCAGAGTTTGAGAGTGAACCGGGATAAACGCATTGACAGGAGACGCAAGGCTCTGTCAGCGGAAGTGAAATTAAATAAAGATCAGTTTTTAGTACCTGATTCGGATTACCCATACGGGTTTGACTCATTTGATGGAACAAATCCAGTTTGGTATGCTGGTAATAGAATTATGCCGACTAAGTTTTCATTACGTAGGCCCATTAGGCAAAATGGTATGCCGTATGCGAATGCTCCTGTTCCAGTAAAACCGATAGTAACTGTACCATCAGTACGTAGAAAAGCACCTCCAAAACCCCCTAGAACTCATTCAGTGACAACTGAAGACTTACGAAAGGATGAAAAGGAAATTGATTATGAGGTAGAAGTAGAAAATTTGTTTGCCGATATTAATGAACTGAATGATGCTGACGATGTGTTTGGTAATCAACCATTTAAAGTTTCTACAAGTATTGAACCAACTAGTGAAGGAGTTTCTCAACGTGAAAACGACACAGGTTCAATAAGCTCGCCTCACGACACAATTGTCCCTACAAATAATGCCATGAATGCCAACAAAGTCAATATAGTGCAGGCAAATAAAACTGTCGAATCAAAGCCAATTGCTTATGTGTCTAGTACCCAGAGTACCCCTCCAGATACTAAATTAGACTCGGGACCAGTGATGAAATTTCAACCACCACTAACCGATGTGACATTAAACTCGGGACCAATGCTTAAGTTTGTTCCACCTAAGCCGGCACCAAAACCAACTGAAAATACAAGTAATCAAACATCGAAACCGGTATATAACACTGAAAACAAGCCTTATGATTCTATGATAGTGCCAATGTCTCCAGTTCTAAGACCGCCAGCAACAGCTACTGTGGACATAAATCTAGTGAAGAATAACGGTGGTATACATTTTCAAGCTGATAATAACGTGAGAGATTCAGAGCGGACAAACATCATAAAACTACCAGAAACTGCTAAAACATCAAAGCCAACGACCAAGGGAACTGATGTCATCTACTCACAAATAGTGAAAACAAAAGAATCTCCAGTTTCCCCAATAGCATCAGACTCCTCTTTATCTCCCTCTTCTCCTACATCTCCAGCTACACGCATGATGAAAGCAAGAAGATTGCTGTATTCATTCACAGATAAGGATCTCAATGTATTTGATCCAATCAGTACTGGTCGAGAGACAGAGGAAGTGGCAGAAGTCGTGGATACACAAACTATCACACATCCTGTTCAGAGCCCGAACAATGTACCAAAAAGACCACAGGTGTACAATAGTCACGTCAGCTCAAGTAATAATGGTGCTATTTCAAATATAACGGTTCGCTCACCACCTTTATCTCCCTTAGATTTAATTCCTGTTGACAAAATACGTGAGATTACTACTAACAATTCTGCAATTACAAAAAAGGACATAGAGGATAAAACCAACAGACATAGTGCCCCTGGAAATTCAAGCTATGGTAGTTCCATCTCGAATATAACAGTTCGTTCCCCTCCAATATCTGCGACTGATAGAATTTTACAAAGACAGAATATGAAGTCGGATGCACAAAATGACATCGTAGAATCCAAAGAAAGACCTGTGATTCTGCAGCCAGTCATGAACTCAACTAATCGACATTCATACGGTGCTCGACCCAAGACTAAATACCAAGGTCTGTATCGACCTTTGTCGCCCCCGAAACCTGCAGAAAAGCCTGTTTCTGTAAAACCTTACCACAGAAAAAGTGATACTCAACCTGTTTTCGATTTTAATAAATCGACTATTGCGCCATCTAAAATGTCAAATCAAGTTTCCAAGCAGCCATCCTCTCCACTCTATAAATCAGTGCAATCAGAAGCTTCACCTGGAATCTCAAGGCACCAAGTGTCATCATCTTCACCTTTAACTGCTGCCTTTACTTCAGCCTCGACGACAACTTCATTACCGCCAAATATAACACTTTCTAACACGACTTCTTCCAGTAATATTCAAGCAGGTTCAATGGTCGTAAACAGTTTACATTTACCTACACCATCTACTACATATTCAGCATCTCGAGATGTGCCAGTTAATCGCGTCCAAGCTACTCCAACAATCTCAACAATACCATCAAATTCACAAGGTGTTCGTCATCTCCCACAGTCACAATATTCCCGTCAAATCTCAGGCGAACCACAACGTCCAGTACCTGTCAGAGACAACCCACAGCCTGTTGTCCCTCGTCCTAATGTCAACGTTGCCCAGCGTGATGACGATGATTCTTCAAATAAGCCTTTGTTTTCCGTTGTATTGTAAACTGAACTTAATTAAGTAAGTGTCTGTGTATATTTCAATCTATTGAAGTATTTTGTGAGCTTTAATTGAAGGGGTGGGTGCAAGAATGTTTTTTTTCTAAACATTGTGACAAAGAATAAAATAAATGCCTTCTTGTACTCGCATTTTCAATCCAGAGTTAAGCATACGACTGAACTATAGATATATTGTTTGTAAATACACTTCGTTCAGATATATACATGTATGATGCAATGTTCAACTGAGATGTTTTCCTTAACCATTGTTAATGCCTTCTTGCATTTATTTGATATCTATACTCACTCGCTGTGCGCTATTTTTTGCAATGTAAACACGACATTATTATTATCTGTATTTCAAATAATATATATTTTATTCAAAACGAAGAATTTATTTATTAAAATGACTATGTTTACACGTGTGTTTTTATTTTATGTACCACTAATCTACACCTGAACAATCAACTGAAAAAAAAAACGATTTTGACATTTTTATGTAGTACATTGTAATTTAATGTTTTTTGAAGGAGCAAGTACTTCAAGATGTTTAACTATAATTATAATTGTATCCAAATCGGATCTATATGTAATGACAGTTAAATGAGTATCTGAAATTGACAATGAAACAAAAAATCAAAGTACTGCAATTACTCATGGAAACAGAAGTTACATAGAATTGTATTGCAATACGGACCGGGAACTAGTTGAACAATTGCATGGCGGATGTAGAAAAACGTTGTACATTGGACCGCATCGAAATTCATGCGCTTCGAGTGCATGACGGCTATGGAAAGCTGAACTATCGTTCAGTTTCCAATAACACAGAATTTCCTGCATGAGCTTGAACAAAATCAATGTGAGTTTTATCAGCTTCAAAGTATATAGTTTCCGAACCTTTGGAAAAATACTTGCGCTTCACAGAATAAGACAATTTAAGTACTTTAAGTATTCTGATGTCTTTAATTGTATGTCTGTCAAAACTACTTTGGATACATGCGTTTGATACTAAGTAACTAAGAAAGATACTTTTAAAAAAGTAAATGAGCAATGGATTCATTGGTGAGAGTCTAAACAAGATCAACGGAGAACATACGTCAAAAAGAGAATTATGAAGGGTCAGATGTTCACAAAAGACCATAGTTTGTTTAACCTTTACATACATAATATACTGTAAGATAATTAAAAATGTATATTGATTTATTGCCTGCATACTTTTCATCATGAGAGTACATATTAAAGTTTTTTTCGAATACTTAAAGATCGTAAACAATTTGAAGGAAAACAAGTGTAATACGTTCTTAGTTCATGTACAGGTTTGCAATACTGGTATGCTGGTTAAGTTATTAATGTTGAGCAGTTTACATTGTTCCTATACCTAGTATATAGATAGATAAGAAAACTATTCCTTGAAATCACATGCAAAATATCCCACGTTCCACAAACGCCACTTACCCACACAGTGGAACAAAGAAAACAAGGAGGATATACATGTACATTCTCCCTTGAAACACTAGCGTTCACCAGGTAACATATTCATATTACTTAATGCTGCCCTGGTGCAGCACTCTAAGGTTTCAAGTAATGAATTTCCTGCGAATTTTACGTGGGTATTTCCAAGGTAATGTATTCCTATAAATAGATTTTCGAAAATCCCAATTACTACGCTTTATTGTGACTGTTGGTACTGGTATTTCTTAGTCTTATAATTCTAACAATTAATTCGTGCATTTTACAATGGAACCTAATGCGTGGATATTTCTGGCGATATTTACGACTTTTATGAGGTAAATCTATTAATTTGATTTTCGAATACTTAAAGATCGTAAACAATTTGAAGGAAAACAAGTGTAATACGTTCTTAGTTCATGTACAGGTTTGCAATACTGGTATGCTGGTTAAGTTATTAATGTTGAGCAGTTTACATTGTTCCTATACCTAGTATATAGATAGATAAGAAAACTATTCCTTGAAATCACATGCAAAATATCCCACGTTCCACAAACGCCACTTACCCACACAGTGGAACAAAGAAAACAAGGAGGATATACATGTACATTCTCCCTTGGAACACTAGCATTCACCAGGTAACATATTCATATTACTTAATGCTGCCCTGGTGCAGCACTCTAAGGTTTCAAGTAATGAATTTCCTGCGAATTTTACGTGGGTATTTCCAAGGTAATGTATTCCTATAAATAGATTTTCGAAAATCCCAATTACTACGCTTTATTGTGACTGTTGGTACTGGTATTTCTTAGTCTTATAATTCTAACAATTAATTCGTGCATTTTACAATGGAACCTAATGCGTGGATATTTCTGGCGATATTTACGACTTTTATGAGGTAAATCTATTAATTTGATTTTTGACAGTATAAAGTGCGCAGTAGTCCAGAATTTGAGAATTTCCTTTTACTGTAAAACGATATTCTCAATTCCGGACTTCTTTTGAAAAAACGTTAATTAATTCGACCTGTTAACATGCTTTATAAATGCATTGTATTTCATTTGAAAATGTACATGGTTTTATGAGTGAATATTGTATGATATGTTGTATGAATATGTCATCCATGACAACAATATAAGAATCATGTAACATCTCAACCTTTCACGATAAAACCGGGCTTAATTTGTACGGTGCTGATGTATTTTGATAGAATTACAAAATGTATTAAGATAAAAACTATATTCATACTTCTGAATTGATGATTCTTTCTTAGCAGACAGTTGAAATACTATTTTAACACAACGGGAAGATTTGTTGTATTTGTATTGCCAATGTGGGTCATCATATCCTAATAATACAACACAGTTTTATATAACCAACTGCATTTTGTTCTAAGGATCTATATTTAAAACTTGTACTTTATCTATTTGGTCTACATATATATCATTGCACTATGCTAAGCGGAAACGGGTACAATACATCAAATTAGTGAACGTCTAAATCATAGCCCTATCGAATTTCAGGACGTGAGAATTTAGTGCATTAATCGTGACTAGAATATTTATTTACAGTACACACATGTGAAGACATAAACAGAGAAGTGCCATAGTTTTTATTATATACAAGATGTAATTTTTATTAGTTTATTATTAGGACCTGGCTTATGTTTATAGAGAAACATTAAATGTGAATTTGATGATTATCATTCCCGGTGTTTCGTTTCAGAGAGAGCTTTGCCGGTTATTGTCAAGAAGAATTTCCTTGTCCGAGGTATTGCACATCAGCAGAGAAAACATACAAGAACTGTGGTATGTTCAGCTGGGGGAGATGTACTATATACAAGTATGAAACTGACTCTTTTTTTATCGGAAAACATTAATAATAATCATGATTGTGTTTTATGATACAACAAAAATTATCTTTTACTATTGTGAATGATTTTGATGTTCTAAGTTTAAGTTTGTTTTGCCACACAAAGCCCTGTGTTTTTAACTTAAAATAAAATATGTGTGTGAAGTTGGCCAAACAATTGACATTTAATGTCTAGCTAGACAATCGACATTCATCTCTACATGAATGTATGGACAACATAATAATGCAAATCGCGAATGTCTAGTTAGACAATCGACATTTATCTCTATATTGTACGGTACTCTCAGTAATGACAATTTCGAATGTCTAGATGGACTATCGACATTCATCTCTACATTTGATAAAAATACTGTTGGCTATCATAGTAATTTTCGATTTCCTAGCTAGACATTCGCGATTTGCATTATCATGTTGGTCATACAATCATGTACAGATGCTAGCCTGGATTACCTGCCCCTCACACTACGTGACTATTACGTAGCATAGTACGACGGGAACCAGACTAGTACAGATGCATGTCGATTGTCTAGCTAGACATTCGCGATTCACCATTATATGTTAGCTATACAATCCTACTACCGAATGTAGAGTTGAATGTCGACAGTATATCTCAACGTTGAATGTCGCTTGGCGATTGCTTTGCCAACTTCACACATACACACATTAATAGAATGCGGTAGCTGTACGCACAAACTGGTACTATAAGAAGTACATAAATTTGCCAATTTCGGGCACCCTCAAGTTGTAGCTACGGAAGTCACTTTCAAATATCAACAAATGTATGTCAATGTTTTCAGAACTATATCTTATCAGTGTGGCGGCACCTGTTCTAAGAGCGTATGTTGTGAGGGGTTCGGGGGAGATGACTGTTCACGTCGTAAGTAGACAAAAATCTCATATTTATAAGTACTTTAAATGTTAAACATTTATTGGATACTATTATCTCACAGCCGACTCAGTCATTTTCCTCTAATCGTGAACATTGTGGTACAATGTATCAGCATACGTAAGTCAACCAAAACGGTTCACACACTCACATACAAAGTATATACATGTATATGCCAAGTACTACTTCCTCCCAAATTCCCACCCTAAATGAATCCAACACATAGGACTATACAAAAATGGTGGAAAAAATACATTTTCAGGAGGGTACCTTCTTGGAACGGCCTGTACATGTAGCAAAGCAACAAGAGTTTTTTTAACGTTTTAATAGGCCCGACATCACTCTTACCACCGGGGATACAAAAACTAGATTTTACCAATTATAGCTAAAAACAGACCGAATTAAAAGTGGGCTTGTCTTTAATAATAGACGGATTTTGATGCTTAGAAGTTTAACTTCTACATTAGCAGCTAGTAATCAAGTGATGTTCACATTTTCAGCAATGTGTCATGGTTCGACGTATTGTAGACATGGCGGAACTTGTCGAGCACCGAATGAATGTTCGTGTACAGTCGGGTACTCTTCGCCAATGTGTGACGGTAAGTGAAGATATACATGTACCTTGTTGCAAGAGGTGTTTAACATGCTTGTATTTGGTTATGAAGAAAGTAAATAGATCAACACGTACGGACAATAATCATTCATGTAAATACATGTATATTTCTAGATATATTTTCTTAATTTTACGCAATGTCACTGTTCCAACTTAATTAATGATTTATACAGTACAACCTCTCCAGAGCGACCCTCTCTTGCGCAACAACCTCCCTTTCACAACAGCATGATTTTCACCCAACCGTACGATTTATTAATGTAACCCCTCTAGTACAACAACAACATAATTCTGCTACTACCAAAGGGTTGCACTATATTTGTATGACATGTGCTGCAAATGGCTTATTCTCAGAATCAGTAATAGCAGCTGAAATACGAACGTTTAAAATGCAACTTACGTATCAATGAATTAATTAAACCATACTGAAGAAAGCAGTCCAGAGTTATATTTTTTGTCTCAACTGCAAGGGACAGCGGATGTGAAACACATTCACGTTATATAATTATAACCGTTGAAGGCTGTTGAAAGAAATAATGTTGTTATAAAATTGTCAGCCTACTTAAGGGATGTTTTGGGTTGACCTAGTGATCAGATTCAGTATCTCGTGTCAAGGTTCTATGCCTTGTGACCATATTCCGTTGATATCTCGTGTCCAGGTTCTATATCATGTGACGAGATTCCATATCACGTGACTAGGTTCTATATCATGTGACCAGATTTCATATCTCCTGTCCAATGTGTACGTACTGCTGCGGTGAGACAGCTATATCTTTCTACAAAAAGTCACAAGCAACTAAATACTCACCGGTTTGACCAGAAATCAAGCATACAAAGACACAAGACTCGTTATTGAAAATATATATGTGTTTTTGTGGCATCCCCAGACATAGATGAGTGTTCATCTAACAATGGTGGATGTGATCATGGCTGTGAGAACACGATGGGATCGTACAAATGTACATGTCAGGATGGCTACATGTTGGATGTTGATAAAAAATCTTGTTTCGGTATTGTTACTTTTATGTTGTCATATACATTTCATCATTATTAATAATATTTTGAAATTAATATAGAAAAATCAAAATCCAATCTCGCGTCTTTTGACCAAAACAATATAATTTCATGTGCTTTTTTTTTCAAAAACGTGCTACATTTTGCACATAGAATATCTTAGTAAAGATATTATATGTCATGTTGCCTTCGAGAACATATTTGAGAGTGAATAAGATCCCAACAGGAGCGAAATACTTAGTGTGTCTATTTCAGACGTTGATGAATGCAAGGAAAGGAATGGTGGTTGTAGTGATATTTGTAGAAATACAAACGGTTCCTACGAATGTGATTGTAGTAATAATGGCAAACTACATGACAATCAGTTTGAATGCGAAGGTAATTAACTAGACTAGCGTTTGGTCTGTTTGCACTGTGAATTTGAAAGATGGGCTCTGTAGATGTCAGGTAGCTGACTGAATAATTGAACTGAAAGTATAATGCTATCATGTGATAAAGAATGGGCCACTAGCTGTATAAATACATATATAAATGTTAAAGAACATTTAGGATATGAGTATGTGAATTATGCCTGACACCATTTCGTACAACATATTTGCCAGAAAGATATATTTCAGCTCTCAATAGCTACACTGTTATTCTAAATTATCCCCATTTTTCTATAAAGTTGACGATTTTTGACATGCCTCATGATTAGAAGGTGCATCATTACAACACTCCTTGTATTTGACATTGTGTAATGTACTTCAACGTCCTTGAACATGCACCTAATGTGATAGTTGCACCATTATTGATTACTCATTAAACTCGTGTTTATCTTGCAGGAGACAAAACCACTATGATAGTGCTGCTTATAATTGGCCTATTTATTATAGCGATTGTCGTTGTTGTGGTAATGGTAGTGTTAGGCTTTCGTTACAACATCCGGCATCGTTATGCAACATGTCTGTCTAATCGCTGGAAGTTTTGCAAGAGACGGTACTTTATCATTCACAAGGCCATCCTTAAAAAAACATTTTTTGGGGGGTTATGGTAACTACTACCAAAAACGGCCCTATCCTACTTTTTTGGTCTCTTTTTGGTATTTTTTTAGATATATCAGTAACATTTTGACAGGTATTTTTAATTCGATGTAATAATATTAATCCTACCTACCTACCTGCCCACCTACCTACCTACCTACCCACTGAACTTGAATTCTTTGGGTAGAGTTGCTCTAAACAAACATTTTTGTTAGGATGGTCTGGCCTAACTATAATGCTTTAAGTCAATAAATTGATTGCATGTAGTTATAAATAGATACATGCATATTTTAAGATAAGTTTCCGCATATAGATTTCAACATATTATTGTAAATAAATGAGTACATTTCATGACATTTTTTATAGAAAAATACAAATGACAATGTTCATTTTTAGAATGTGATTTTTATTTTTCAAATTTCAGAGAAGGAATTCTAAATGATACAGACGATGCCGACGAAAGTAAGTTCAATGGCCTCCCTACATTTTTATATACATCAATTTCTCCATACAAGTCTTATATTAACTATTCATGAAAAGTTACAAAAGTCAAACGGTCGTAGCGAAAAAATATATATATTGCCAACATTGACATCGAAGTAGAAAGCACCCTCCCTCTTGCGTGCGTAAGATTCATTAAAAGTGGCTACGCCCCTGGTCATGTATAATGAATAATACTACATGCAGTAAGTTAATACAAAATTGAAGAGCTTGATAAATCCAGCTAAATGATTGATTAACATGTACTTCAGATAGAATGTTTTTAATGTTGTTATGATGTACACATATCATTACGCGTACACTAGAGTTGACTTGTCGCGTTGGATATATGTACATTACATTTAGCCAACGATCGAACGATCATTATTATACGACATATTATAAATATACAGTGGACGTATATATAAATATAGGTAGATTAGAACAGTAATACGAGTACATATTGTTATATATTCCAGAAGTTGTTTATTACGCAGAGGATGGAAATGTTGGGGAGCGTCAATGATTGGAACATTCTTGGATATGGTGACAGATGACGTTCAAATTAATGTGTAGATCATAACTACATAATGTACGTGTTGTATATAGAATCTCAGCGTATTTTGACCGCACATGTTTTATGTAATTAATATAAATAAACAATATGGAAGGATTGTTGAAAGATGTACACAGAAATCTCAATGTAACATTGTATTGGAATATCCATAAATATTCATTTTGAAGACTTTTTTTAGAGCAGTCAGTCTTAACTCCAGTGTTGGATTCCAGATAAATGTTAAAATAATTATGTATACTATTACCGCATATATTCGGAATTTCAGATTTTTAAATTTTCGTGATATGTATGCATTTTTTATAAGAGTATCAATTTTCATTGCTTTTTATAAGTTTGTTTTATTGTTGTTGTTTTTTGCGATAAATGTTTTTGATTGTGGTTGTTTTTTGCGATAAATGTATTTGATTGTTGTTGTTGTTTGTGATAAATGTATTATACCAAATAAAATCACAATATCAATTTGTCATTGTATGAGATATATTGATACAAGCATTCAATAAATAGCCAGGTCAGTGATTGCATTTAACTTTGACCTATGGACCAATAGCTCAACGTTCCAAGAATACACCAACACTCTATAAAACCAACAACATTTTGGTCAATAGTCTAGCATTCTGTTTATAGTCCAGCACTCTATCAGCAGTCCAGTACTCAAACAATCAAGCGCTCTAACAAGAGTGCATCTCTCTATCAAAAGATACATGTAATATCTTTATCAATACTCTAAAACTCTATAAATCAGTAGCCCGAACACTTTTAAAAGTCAATGTCTGAACCAATAGTATAAAACTTTATCAATAGTCCAGTACTCGGTCAAAAATCTGACTCTGTATCAATAGTCAAAAATCTCATCAATGGTCCAATTCTAAAACAATAGTCTAGTACTCCACCAAAACAACACTTCTCTATCAATAATCAAAAACTCTACATATAGCCAAGATCTCTAACAAGAGCAGTAGTCCAAAACTATATAGTCCTGCTCTCAAACAATAGTCAATTACTCTAAAAACAGTTCAGTTCCAGTACACTATCAATAGTCTTGCCCTCTATCGATATCAAAAGTCCAAAATTATGTTGAAAGTTCAGAACTCTATCCATAGTCCGGGCCTGTACAATAAGTCAAGCTCTATATCAATAGTCCAGCTTTCTACATTTATTGTCCAGTATTGTAACAATAGTCGAGCACTTTGTCAATAGTTCAAAGCTCTATTAATAGTCCACTACACTATCAACAAACCATCGTTCTATTAATAATCCAGCCATTTAACAATAGCTCATAACTCTTCGGATAGATTAGCTCACAATTAAAATTCATTACAGTTGACTATTCTATCAGTAGTCCAGTACTCTATCAATAGCCCAGCTCTCTATCATGCAATTGCCAACTACTCTATCAGTAGTCCAGTACTCTATCAATAGTCAAGCTATCTATCAATAGTCCACTACTCTATCAATAGTCCAGCCCTCTATCAATAAGCCTTCATTATACATAGTATTAATAAATCTACTCTCTACTTGTCGTATTAGAAACCCTAACGATCATGTTAGATAATTATATGTGATAGAAATTTTTATATAAATGATGTCAAAATAATCATAGTACAGTACAATCTTTGTAAAGCAACAACATGTGAGCGTTGGTCGTTGTTTTGAGATTGTAGCATGTGGAAGCATTTTTTTTTATTTTATTGGCAAGGTTAAAGTTTGGTACAAACAAACAGACAGACGAACAGGCCCAAAACGATATTCGCACGATCTAACTATTTAGCTTTAATTTTTATTGAAATATAGGCTTATTATAAGTTACTAACCACTCTCGTTGGTCGTTTATGGCCCAGTGGCCGGGTGTAAAAGGGAATCTTAAATGTTTTAAGAAATTTCTTAAGCACATTTTGTTTACCGAATCACCAACATGATTTCTGTTGGCAAAGGTAACTAGGGAACTAGTATTTATGTTGCACTTATTGATGAGTCCTGGCTTTTCTTATTCATCGCTAATGTTTCGAAGAATCAAACTTGTTTGGACTGATTCTACTGCAGTTATTTATGTCAAAGTTTTAAATTTCAATATTTTACCTTTTAATAATAATTCACATTCAAATTTGTAAATGCGATTTACCATATTTAATTACATCTTCCTGGTTAATTTCGCTCCCCTTGTAACAAGTAACTTGACGTATATTTGGGCCTGGATAACCGGTGCACCCTTTAGGGATCCATTCCAATATAGCTCACCCGGAAGCTGTACTCGCAAACGTTTTATATACAGCTCCCTGCTCTATTTGCCGAATATATTTTCTGTACTAATTAAGAAGCTACATGTATTTGAGTTAGTTGTTGCTTTTCCTCAAATAAAGATCCATAATTATCTGATGTCAGATAAAATTCATATTATTTTTAATGATGTTAATTCGTTGTACATTTGTATATACATTTGTATATTATATACAAACACATGACAACAAGATATGCATTTAAGACGTAATGGCCATGTAGAAATGATATTGTGAATTCGTCCGTTCGCCTGTCTGTCTGTCATGTGCATGCCAAAAATGACATGCTAATTTTATGTTGTTTAAGTTTATATAGTAATTATGACTGATTGGAGAAATCCTAGGCAAAGAATATCATTCCAAGTTTCATAAACTAGCGTGAATAATGTTTAAGATATCGCAGGATCCAGATTTAGTCAGACAGACATACATATAGACGTACGAATAGCAAACCTATAGTCCGCTCCAATGTAAACACCTGTAGGGGACTAAAAGAGATCAAAGTGAAAACCTCACAAAATCAGCCATGTGAGAACTTCTGTGGTTCTGTCCGTTCATTTATCTGTCTGTTGGCTGTCGAACATTTAGAATCACTCCTGATGTAACACTTTGGTCAAATGTCTTTCAGTCAAGTGGCTGATTTTCTTCCACATCCTTTTATCATCATTTTGGTCAAAGTGTATGCGAGCTGTATTCGACTTGGTACACGCTCAATTTTCACATTGTACAAAACTCCACACTTTTTTACACTATGTACTACACCGTAGCCTAAACAAACATGAAAGAGAATTCACTGTGTGAAAGATGGTGTTTAGAATTGAAAATAAATATGGAAGAACATTTAAAAGTCAACATTTAAATTTATGGAAACGTCAATGCCATATTGAAGTTATTGTTGGACATTGTAGTTTACATTAATTTTGATATTATAATACTAGTACATTATTTTGGCAAATGGAATTAGCGTAAGTTCAGGTAAGAATAAAAGATACTTGTTAATCATCAAATATTATTTTACTGGTGCAGAAATGTACATTGAATCATAATCATTAGCTATTGATAAATACTCATTTCAGTTATGTACTTTCAGTAATTATTGAACAATGCCACTTCTTTAGGATGCATAGCAAAAATGTCAGGTGGCTATTTTTTCGTAAATTTGTGCTTTGACGATTCACCTTAAGATCACTTTTTTTTATTTATTGATAAGATGTTTTCATAGCAAAGCTAGTTAATTAAGACGCTTTATAAATACGAGCACGGAAAATTGTCAAAAATGTAACCTTCAGAATGACTCAATTGACATGTGTGCATTGATAGAATATCACACATAGGCCTACCTATAGTCCGACAACGACCTGTGAATGATCAAAGATCAGCTAAGTCCATTTTGTAGGGTGAGTGGCTTTTCTGAACGTTTCGTAGGTTTCCGTAATATATAAATATCAATTATTTGACCGTCATAGCTGAGACTAAGTGCGTAGCGCGATCGGTAAAGGCGCTAATCATTTTACTTTTGAAGCCTGGTAGTCAAGATGCTATGGGTTCGAAACACATGTGAACGTTTTTCCTTTCCATTTTTATTTGATATTTGGCATTTTATTATTGCAAAATTTTATTTCAATATTTGGAATGAATTTCATATGTTTTTCATTTCAGGTAATTTCATGAAATTTCAATTACTGCGTTCATTAGCAGTATCTGTACTTGAGCCACTGTCAGAATCTAATATTTTGCTTTATTATATTAAGTTATATAACATGACATCCTCTACATACTTAGGAACATTATTTGAACAGAATTTGATTTTGATTGCATATGATATATATACCTTTCAAAACATAAATGCACCGAAATCACGAGCAATGCATTATTTGAAAAAAATAGTGGCAAGATTAAGGATACGAAAAACACGATTCAGTTTAATAATGTTACTATTGCGGCGCACTGATTTCAGGACCACGTAGCTAGGCCTTTTACAGTGGTCTACAAATGTAAGAGGCCAACAGTGGCCTACAAATGTAAGGTCGTGTTTAGTAATGAACTTGGTCATTGTATTACTTATCCCTATTTTAAAGAATGGAACAGTCCATGACCTTCCGTCACGACTCACTGCTCGATTTCTATCTATAGCATGTTCACTTTCTGGGTTTGGGTTACTCAAAATTATTATTGCGATTTATGAAAACACAGCATGTTTGACGTCATAGAAATCAATTTGACCACAACACACCAATAACTCTTACAGAGAAGAGAACCATTTTTACCGACACATATCGTGAACTCATGATAAAAACGTGCTTCACGAATCCCTCCTTGTATTCATGAAAGCAAAGATCATTTATCACTCTAAAAATCGCACATTCTTTCTTTTGTTATTCATTTAATACCTTGAATAAACCCTTACATACCAAATGTACATGTAGACATTCACCATATAAAACGATATGTCCAAATGAAGGGAAGCAAATAGAATAATTTGTAAAAAGTACTTAATTGGATCGTCGCCCTTTAAAGGTGTATAAATGGCAACCGTTACGATTTTTTCGTTATAAGAAGAAAATAAATTTAAAAGCTATTTTTCCGCTTTCTTATACATATGCAATTAAGTTTCCATTGTGTTGAGGTTATTTTATGTCCCGAGCAACAATTTGTCATCGTAAAGCTGAAATTATTCCGCGACAAATGTGTGTTCATTAATTCAGTTAAGCACACATTTTGACAGACATTTTGAATGATTAAATGCAGGTACCAGTATAGGTTTGACTGATAAAATAGATATTGGACGGAAGCTGAATACAGCAGATAACTACCTCAGAATCTAACCATAGTACGAATATATTTTGGGACGAATGGTGCCTCCAAAATACAAAAATAAGTGTTAATGATAGATCCGTAGGAAACATTTTACAGATTTTTAAGGGGTTAGATTTTTGGGGATCTGCTGCAGCCCTTTATTATCACCACAACAGCCAACATTATCAGTATAGTCCCCATTGTTCCTACGGTCTTATAAAAAATATGTGAAAGAAATTGCGACTTACACATAAAAGCAGGGGTGGTATTCGCAAATAGCTTAAGTATAAATCGTTCCCTAGCCATTGTTCTCCTTCTATAAGTTTCAAGAGATTTTCCTTAACTTGAAATTATATCTTAAGTAATACTCATTGACACTTAATTGATTGTTCGTGGTTGAGTTTTGTTATATTTACTTTTTCAAACTAACTCTTAGATAGGTAATAATACTGAACAAATAGAACTTAGCAATATTCTAAGCATATGAATGAACACACAATGCAATGATATTGCCACTTTTGATAATTTTCCTATGCACGAAGAAGTCAGTGTGGATGAACGTGGTAAAATGTTTTGTTGAAGTTAAAAGGCGCATATATTTTGTTCGAGTGAAACAGTTAATGTATTTTGTTATAGTTAAATACACATACAGCATTACTTTTAGGTCCGGTCCTTTTGATTGGGCGTGGATAACAGGGCTGTAGATCCGCAGGCATGTGACGATCTTATTCGATCCACGAGGCACAATTCGAACCACGAGTTTTCATTTTATTGCTGTTATCACCTTAGAATATTGTTAAAACTGAGTAATGAGTATTGCGACTTCATACACTTTTTATAAACATTGAATAATGCAGCTTAGGAACACAAGAAACACTAATCATGATTCTCTCCGTTCTGACATGATGAATATATAAATAAAGTAAGACGCTTCTAGACTTTATATAAGACTTTCTGCAAGATCGCGATCACATGAACTCAGGAGTATTCGTACTCGATTTTCATGTTTTCAGCCAAAGTGGTTAAACAGGAGCGCAGCTTCCTAAAGGTCGCGGTCTACTAAAATCCAGAGTGAAAGACAACTTTTTCGTCTAATAAAGGGAGATAATTAACTAAATACTGCGACGACAATACAGAGCTGGACACATAAACATAATTATATTTCCTAGTAAATAACACTACGACATTGCTCGATTACTAAGGGACGCCAATAAGAAGTTTTCTCCTGGGATAATAGAATCATAAGATTGGTAGACGTTTGTAATAGATTACAAGTAATTAAGCTACATACTAGAATGTAATTCTGTTCGCCGTCTTGAAATCATGAAGTTTTGTCACCTGTCGAGCGAAGTATATTATAACTTCCAGTTGAAACAACAACATTTGTTGGAGATTCATATCAATAAAATATGTTTTAACTGACTGACTGACGGACTGACGGACGGACGGACCGACCATTCTTTACATTGGTGACCGTTGTTCACACATTTGGCTGTATAATTATGATTGTATCATTATTTATCGAATAATTTATATAGTATTAATCCATGACAATCATTGCACAATATGCCTCCAGTTACCATTTTATTTAGTATTTTCATGATTTGTTACATGTTATTGCAATTAAATGTTTATGTATACATTGTATATACATGTACATCGTATATATGTACTGAAGGGCATTATCATGTGTTTATTGTACATGCTAATAAACTTATAAAAAATTATTACATGATCATAGTAATACAATCAAATATAGTTTTTAACTATTGGTAATGCTTATTTTAAGTGTCATCAATAATCTTAGATATTTTGTTAATAAGATTTTATAATAAAATGCCCTAAATAAAGGTCATTGTGAAATTGTTAACTAAAGATAATAAACACACGAAAGAACAAAACTTACTCTGTCCCAACATTAGATAAAATACAATTATTTGAATAAATACGAAAACAACAAAACAAATACAAACAATGAAAATATCATTAAAAACAATCCTGAAATATTCAATCCGTCACTTGCAAGATTATTGCAAGGTCTCGTTCGCAAAGGCTTAGAGGTTCGCTCCCACTGGGTCACTATTGCTTCTTTAGCTCTTTTCCAATGCCCTGGCCCCATGAGCCGATATTGGTAAGGAGTGCACGGTCCATAATAACATTGATACGCAAGATATGGGTCTTGGAATAGCAGTTTTCCTGAAATGTGAAGTAAAATCCATCCATTCAATATTCCTTATTCCAACATCGGGAATTATAAGATTTGATGTTGCGAAGGAAGTTGTTCCAGTCTAGGTATATCACTTAACATTACGCAGTTTCGTCGTATTGTTGAGGATAAAGAAGATAGAATATTCAGTATTTTTGATAATATCTAAGTCTGGTAACACGTCAGTTTTTATATATATAATAATTGATTTTAATTCTATTTTCGTCATGTTTGATTTCATTTGCTTTATGGTCCAATTTAAGTAAGTGAAAGTTTTATTACTAAAGTAAACTGAAATATATGCCTTACGGAAATCCGGTTTACAACCGACTATGCTGGCCAGCTTATCCATGTATGTTACGTAATCCACTTGCATCGTATGCCGTAGCGACTTCGTGTATCGTTTCCTTAATGCGTCATGTTTCACCTTAATTGAGTTCCACATAGACTCCTTGTTTGGTAGTTTGATACAGCCCTATATATACAAAACATACGCATATATATGTGTGCGTTCTTCATATTAATAAAAGCATAGGTATCAACACATTGGTACGTCATAATTATTTTTATATTTGTGCATTTTTTAAGTGGGTGTTTTCAACCATTTATCAGATTTATTCGGTGGTCGGTTCAATTAACATTTCTTCTGGACTGTATTCTAACTTACCCTTCCACAAGAAGGCGGTAACTTCTCCACATATTGAGGAAAAAAAACACTTTTGTCAATTTTTCACCGAAGGGTATGGCCTGCTCCGACCGAGGTTCGAGTTCGGGTCGCCGGGTTACAAATTCATCGCACTTACAATTGAACCAAGGCTGTGATCGATACTCGTATAGGTCTAAGTAAGATGTTTTCTTTTAAATATAACCAAACCATTTTTCTTTGATAACAGATTCCACCCTTTCAACGCGCATCTGGAGCATGGCCATCGTTGAAGGAGTCAAAAACGCCATTATTTTCGAAAATATTTTGTCTGTTGTTATTTATGCCTACTTATATAATTATATTCTTGCGTTGTTATATTTCAAACAAGATAACTCACGCCAAATAGACCAATGCTTGTTTCATCAAAAGCAGGCAAATAAATAGGTCACCATAATACAAAATTGTAACTCACAGACCAAATAAATACTCAAAAATATTTTCCCAGCAATAAATATAGTCCTATATTTATCTCGCTAACTGCATTGAGTGTCCCAGAAAACACACTTGTGACATTGGAACGATATGGTTGCGACATATATGTATAGCGTCAGTAAAAGTATGCGACATTTAACGCTAAAATTGCGACATTTGACGGCGGTTGTGACATTTAGCAGTGTTGTGATGTAGTGGCCATAATGATGATAATGGTCGCCATTATGATAGTGATCGCGATTCTGGACGACATGATGATCATGACGACAACGATAATGCTGATTTTAACAATTACAATCGTGATGATGGACGTAATTCTGTAGATGCTGTTACGGATGACTTTAATGAGGATAGTCATAATAATGATGATGGTCATGATGATGATGGCGGTGATATTAATAAAGATGATTTTGATCATGGTCGTCAATGCTGCTGCTCCTCGTGGTGACGACGGTCGACTTAATAATTGAAATAATTATTTTGTTGATGATGGCGATGATGAGCAGAAGTACGTTGATTACGATGATGATTTTGATGATGATCATGATCGTGATGATGTTTCCGATGATGTTATATGTAGTTCCATTATTTTATATCATAACGTATGTGACAAATAAGTTTATGTTTTTGACTCTCAAATTGAGACGATTATGTCGCAAAAGACGGATGTTACATATTCAATCTGTGACATACACAGCTCAACAGAGCATTTTGTTTACCAAAAAAGATTGCGAAATAAAATATCCATGATGATAGTGAGTGGCTAACACTAATTAAATTTTGGAATTTACCAAGTATAATTTGTACGAGCATACTATATTGATACGGTTATAAAGATAAGATAAAGATGTCTAGGATGGTAAGTTCGATAATAGAATGAAAATAATATTTCAGTCAAATATATGCGTACATGATCACTCGTAAATACAATAACAGTTTTGTATTCATTTAACCATAACATACCTTAAATGTCCTTGTTGCTAAGCGACACTGCATTTCACTAATTGGCATAATAGCTCCAAGAGGTTGAAAACAGCCGATTATTGCAAGCGTTGGATGATCAAGATCTGGAGGAAACATGTTCAAATAAAGGTTTACTTTATTCTTCTTTATTTCAATCACATCCTTGTCAATGAACGGGAATCCAAATACATACCCCGTTGCCATAACAACAGCATGAAATTCGTTCACTTCGGAACCGTCTTCGAAAATGGCGCCGGTTTCTGTGAATTCTTGGACGTTTGCTTTAATTATTACCCTGCCGGATATGATATTATTTGGTAATTCATCATTGGTTGTTGGGTGAGAGGCATACGGGTTATAATCCGGTTGCAGACTGTACTTCCTGTGGTCGAACTTTCTGGTGAGCGTTTTTTGTGTTAGATGAGCAGCATAGTGTGGAAATCTTGAAGCAAAAGCCACGACCGATCTTGTATTAGCGATCATATCCCAGGGTTTGCCCTCTGCACCAACACGACTGAACAACCATGCACCAGATCGGGTACTTAGAAATACCTACATTGAATAATCAGACATTTTTTAAACACAAAGTTTTAGGTAGTGTCACGTAAAATGTTTAAACAAAAAATACTTTCTACATTTAAGTAATCTCAGATTGAATATAAGCCCGTGACTAGTCACTCCATTGTGCTCAGATAATCATTACCTACAAGGCCTCTAATGACTAGTCCGTGCCAGAGGAAATAGTTTATTAAAAAACGTATTTGACAATAATATACAAAGGTTGCGTCTGAAACCATTGAAGAAACAAGATGTGTTTTAAAACCCAATGCCCCCTCTGAGTGACCTTGGCCTCAGACCTGCTGACCTGAAAACACACATGCATATAGAGGTTGCCACGAGGAACCAACATGTGACGCTCGATGAATGTAGGTGGAGGTGTTTTGATTTTATTGGCAAAGGTAATGTTTGTACATACAGACAGACAAACAAACAGACAGGCAGACCAAAAACAATATACTCCGATCTATCGATACGGGGGCATAAAATTGTTCTCGACTTAGATGATGTCCGGTTTATAAGGGATCGGAATGAAGAGATTGTAAGATAACATAGGTTTCTACCTGTGACGATATTTTACTCAGTTCGTTTGCAACATCCCCTCCTGAATTCCCAAGCCCAATTATCAAAACTTGTTTGTCCTCAAATCCGTGATAATCTTTGTAATCATGTGTATGTAGGACCTTGTTCTTGTAATTCTTCAAGCCCTTAAAATCAGGCATATGTTTATCTGCGTGATGTCCGGTGCATACCATAACACAGTCAAAAGTTTCAGTGTATTCACCGTCGGTAGATTTAACGTCAACTTTCCATTTTCCGGTCGTTTTATACCCATTGTCTCGTTTCAGCGATAAAACCTAAGTCAGACAAATGATATCATACTTTTCACCTAACAGTAAAATATGTACATAATGAACATAAATAGGCATTCTAAATTATGTATTCACATAAATTCCCTTTGGATAACATGCTAATTTATGGAACAGATCGACAGTAAACACAGCACAGTATATTTATTTTTGTTCACACAGTAATTACACATGGATGATAAAATGACATGAGAATTTCAAATTCAAATTGTTTATTAGTGGTATATAGGCCTCCAGCCCCTGACACAAACAACATAGTAAACAAATACAAAATCAACAGCATAATGTACATCAATTCTAGAAGCATATGACATGTGTATAAATAAACAATATAGAGTATGCAGGACATGTATATAATAAGTCTACGGCTAAGGTGTTACATGGCATTAAGAATTTCCCTTTTCCTATCATTAGCATAGTAAATATATGTAGCTGTATTTATTATCAGTTTTTCATTTTTTGAGGAAAGGAGGATATACAACTTATTAACAGAAGGATTAATCCAGAATTTTCTGGGAATGTACGCTTGTCTAATATCCTGGAACACTTTACACCTTAGAAATTTAAAATTGTAATGATTCTTTAACATACGAGTGTAATGTACCAACATTACCTTGTATACCAAGACTTCCATGCAATCAAAACAAAGAAACCCAATATATATACATGATATAAATATTATACAGTAAAACCCGTGTAAACCGGACTCCCTGAAAACCGGAACTCCCTAAAAATCCGGCGAGTTTTTTTGTCCATTTTTTTCGAATTCATAAAAAGTTCTCAGAACACTGACATTTTTAGAAAACCGGAATTTTGGTCTAGCTCAGAATGGGTCCGAATCAGAGGCTTTACTGTACATAAATCATTTACGGGTTTATTCTTTAGATTATTTAGTCCTTTTAGATAAAAGCAAACAAATGGGGTTTTATTTTTGATTGTCGGGTTTTAATGGAAGACGAACACGAAAGATGAAGATGTCGCCCTCTGAAACGAACAGCAGCGCGCAAGAACCTGATGTTCGGTGTCTATATCAGAAAGGGAAAATAGCTACAGACATGTCTGTTAACAAAGGCCATCCACGAAAAAGACAGGTGTGGCCTTTACTGGCATGTTGCCTTTACTCGAAGATTATTTTTTTCTAGATAATCAATGACGGTTTTTAAAAGAATGGCCTTTATTCACCGAATTGCCTTCATTCGACGGTGTCCGCAAGCACATGTTTGACTGTTTTGCTGTTATAGTGATTTAGTCTAACACATTGCTTGGGATGAAATACCAGAAGGCGCCCAACAATACTGCAAGCAAACTTACCTCAGTATTTAGTTTTATGTATTTCATTAGTCCAAAGTGGTCCGCATACAAGTGAAAATATCTGTCCACATATTTATGGTGCATGAAAGGTGGAAATTCGGCCGGCACGGGAAAGTCGCTATAAGACATCATCTCTTTAGAGGTATTAATGACCGTAGATTTCATAACACAACCACGCGTCTCGTCCACATCTTCAGTGTAATGCCAAAGCCCACCGATAAATCCAGACATTTCATAACATACCGGTTCTAATCCTTCATCAAGACAACATTTAACTGCTGTCAGACCACTAGCACCGGCACCGACAATTGCCACTCGCTTCATTATTGGGTACTGAACTTCCTTCAGTCTGCCTTGCTGGCAAGTTTATAACGCAGTGATAGAACAACTTAAATGTTAGTAATTAAGCGAGTTCCATCATATCTTTATTGTCCTCCATTTTTGGAGAGTTAGGACATATCTTGCTTATGGCATGAAAATGTATTATCTACCATATCATTAATAAATTATAATATCTCATCAGTTTTATTGAATCACGTCACAAAATCCTTCTCACTTTTTTACCTTTTCAGACACTTTCAAGAGCGAAGAAACACCCTAGCCTACCTGTCTTATTTTTAATGAACCAGAAACAAACACTGTTTAGGCTCGAAGCATTATTGTGATGTAACATGTTTATATGAATCCCTGATTGTGATCTGTGTGACAATGATGAGTATCAACTTACAAATCATCATAAAAATCTTATCTATGTACACTTGATTAAAACAAATAACACAGAATACTAAATCATTAACTTGATGTTCATACATTTATTCATATTTATACCATGTCATTTTGATCTGATAATGAAAAATGTTAAAAATGAGAAAATAAGCTTATGTGCGAGTAAGTATGCATCAGTAGTTAAACAGAATTATAATTTTATATCAGTATTTACATACTATAGGAGTGTATAGCTTATGTTGTAAAGTAAACCCAAACTTAGTGAATGCTACAATATTGTGATAAATACAATATTGTTACGTAAATCCCTGTCTTATGATCAATTATAAATAACTATTCCTTATTCGATTAAATCTATTAACATCTAATTTTGGATCTAATCTGATCTAAACATAAAACTATTCTCCGCCTCTGAGTTCTGCCGCTCACTTCATTTGTCTGGACAGGAGCCATATTCTAGTCTGTAGCCTGATTGGCTAATAAACCAAGAGAATCCAAGTTAAAACCCATTACAACATCGTATTTTCGACCTTGTTCGTCTCCCATATTACTACGTGATGACTAGGTCAACTCAATATTAACACAATCTCAACAGTACGACAACCTCAATATAAAAATATCTCATTAGTAATTAAGACCATTCTATTTGGTGTGCCATATATTTAAGGTCCGGTAAACAACGTATTTTTTAACAAATTTCATTAACTTAAAGGCTACTTAATGTCCTTTTTTCAATGCAGTTTTGTTATAAAATGCAATCTGATTTGATTTCATTCCATTACATTAAGTAATGTACGATTATATATAAGATTTCATCCTGGATACTCATATAACAAGCATACCAGATTATAGCAATTTTACACATAATTATTATAATACGTATGTTCGCTAATTGCCAAAACATTCAGTTAAATGCTATCTATTATTGATAGTATTAAAAAGGAAATCAATCGAGTAAAAAAACTATCAATACTAACGGCAGTCAAAGGGAAGCAACTCTCATGATAAGAACATTGTATGAAATATAATATAAAAGGTCTTCATGTCCGATTCACAAATACAATAAAATAACAAAACAAACACTTAATGATTATGTTTCCAAAATAAGTAGTATCAATATGACAGACGTTTCTTTGTATATGGTTGACTAAAGTATGAAAGCGCAAATATGACCATGTCAGTGTTATGGTCCTCTCGAAGAATCTGGTTGAATATCTTGTTCCACGAATGTGTCGTGAAATCCAAACTCGGCTTGCATTGTTGTTCATACTCTAATAAAACATGTATGTTAAACAATTAAGTACCATTTTTGCAACATAAGAATCTTTATCACAATTTCACAACTTCCATGTTTACCCATACTGCATTGACATCTGAATAGCAATAATCGATACCAACAATAATATCAATACCTTGATATTGATGCACATTTTCAGCAATATTGTAACCTATGCAACAACAATAGTTTCATCATAATTCCCTCTTTCATTTGTAACATCGGAGTCAACTATGGTATTCTGTTCTTTATAATTGTATCGCTTAGCAACGATTATAAATACGTATAAATTAATAACCGTTAGAACAGCCATCAGAAACAGCATATATTCTAAATGACCATTGTTTGGTTTCTTTGGATACCAGTCTGAGGCCTCTGCAAGCAAAACAAAACATAATTAAAACGTTCTGGCCAATAGGTCGCGTCCAAACATTCCTTAACATATATTATTGTGATAAAGTTTTCGTAATTGGATCATCGTTTATAATACAGTACAACCTCTCCTGATTGGCCCTCTCTTGTGCAACAACCCCTAAACAACAGTACAAATTCGCTACTCTCAAAGGGTGTTGCTTTTGAGAGGTTGTGTTGTATATATGTAACACATATAGTATTGATTACAGGTTCAAACAGATATACCCATGATACAGTTCACAGAATAGTGTGAAGAACAATGTGACTCTACTGAAGACCAGTAATTACATATTTAAACATTTACAGAACACTGGCACTTCTAGCAACAAAACACAAAAACAACAATTTTATCTTGCAAGATGAAACATTGAAGGAATCAAGCTGATATTTGGTTCAAATCATTGAATCTAAGAACATTCTGGGAACAAAATTAGTACAGGTGTCCGGAAAGAAATGTAACAGTTTCGCACTATGGCCCTTTAACTTGCAGATGAATGTATGATATACGCATGCATAAGTACATCAAAGACTTGATTTTTTTGTGTCAGAAGACCTTTTAAATTTCTTAAGAATTCGCGCTTAAATGCAAATTTGAAAACGAAAGTACATCTTTTTATCCTTGACGTCGTTTTAGTAATTTATGACGGTTTTTTAGGTGACGGCCTTTCATCATCTTCCATTGCCGTACATGCACAATGAATTTCTTTATCAGTTTAGTACACACATCTTTGTTGATCTTCTTTACCTCGCATTATTTAGCTAATATGTACTGGCATATAATTAAGGAATTCTAGACTCAGTATAACTTCCGTGTATGGTGGAACAAATATGAAAACAAACTAAAACCAGACAAAAATTAACAGAAAATTGAAAAGACTTACCACTTGTTCTCCATGTACCAACTATGGCAATGATGACGGAAGCCAGATAATTACCTATACCAGATGTCAGCAAGAACAGTCCCATCAATAAGCCTTGCATGAAGTATGGATCCTGTGTGTGGGCAAATTCTAGTCCTGTAGGAAATTGATTGTTTCAGTTTGTAGAAATATGTTGAGAGAATTATGGGAAAGTTTTGCATAATAATACGGCTATATAATGATCTAAACTAACTAGTGAGCTAAACTTTACATAATGATACGGCTATATAATGATCTAAACTAACTAGTGAGCTAAACTTTACATAATGATACGGCTATATACAATTGTAATGATCTAAACTAACTAGTGAGCTAAACTTTACACCTTGCATTTTCATTGATAAATTAACCATGAATATTTAACAACTGCATTATTACAAACCTGATATACTAGTAAACACTTCACTTGCTCTTATCAGTACGAACTCTGGAGCCTGGGCAAACATTGTGATATTTGATGCATTGAAATCGGAACCAGCAAGTCTCCGCGAAAACCCACCATGCTTCTCGGTGTCACCTTTTCTTACCATTTCAAGCATACCAGCATACAACATAGCACATGCAGCTAAAATCATACCAATCCCTAAAATATAGAATTGAAGCAACATACATGATGAGGCTATTGCTGAGTGGCAATAAAAAGTTATGATTCAATCTAAAATACAGCCTGACATGTGTTTTATGGCCACCTCCGAATGAAAGCCATCCTGTAAATAAATTCATTCTTTTATAATCTATCATTGATAGTTATTCGGAACAAAATGACCTCCGAATAAAGAATAACTAGCAATGAAGGCTATGTCATGTCTTTCCCGAAGGTGGTCTTTGATCACAGGTTTTACTGTATACCAATACGCTTGTTTAGCAAATATATCCAAGTTTTAGTTGAGATAAACATGTAAGTATGAAAAGTGTATACGTTTTTTGTTTGAGAAATCATAAAGCTATGTTTCTGGTTACATGCTCATTGAAAAACAGATGGGGGCTTTTTGCTTTTGAAAGCGTGTGGAAAAAGATACACAAACTTTAAAAAATGGTGTACTGTTCTGTGAGACAAACAAAAATCTACGGTCGCGGGAGATAAATAGGGTAGATCAGGTAACTAGAAACAAAAGTTGTTTATGCCTTTTATAATTTTACTCACCCATTCTCTGTAGATGTGTTTGGCTTTTACTTATCCTATTCAGACAAGGGTAGACGACCTTCTTCAATATTGGGATAAGTATAAGGATTATAATCGTGTCGAAAACATCACCAATGTAGAGATTCATTTGTTTACTCTGTAGAAACAGACCAAAGAACACACACTATCGTCAAACAGTTGGCAAAGAAGCGACCGGGAAAACTGGTTTTAAAAATGTTATTAACAATCCATTTGTAGTTTTGTTTCTATGAAATAGTAAAAGAAGAAAATAAAGCTACCCAGAAATGTTTCCATGTTTAGCCAACGACAGACGAAATGCATTACAATGTTAGTCACGTTCATGTACCTGTCTCGAGTGTATGCGACAAAATCAATTAGTCACATCAAAACCAAATACAAACTGGATTAACCATGTGATGCAAAATAATGATTTTAAGTTTAAACTGTAACACACAGTAACATTGGATTGCGTAACGATATGATGTATATCTACATCTGATTTTATTGTTACTCTAAGGAATTTCTTTCAACAAGTGTCAGAACATGGAACCATTCTTTGGGTGAGTTTTAGCCCTTGATAGTACGTACATGCATAGCTAACAAATCAATTCTGGTTTAAAACAAAACCAAAATACTAGCAACCGCAGTACTTTATAAAGATTGTTTATAGAAATAAAGAAGTCATACCTTTTGATTGTTTATGGATGTATTTCTTCCTAGCTGCAACAAATATCACAA
The DNA here is from genome assembly GCA_964023205.1 of Lutraria lutraria. Taxonomy (NCBI): domain Eukaryota; kingdom Metazoa; phylum Mollusca; class Bivalvia; order Venerida; family Mactridae; genus Lutraria; species Lutraria lutraria. Next base: position 17,464,692 of record OZ026836.1, read on the forward strand.
GTGCAATAACCATACTGCAGAGTGGAATCAGAAAGCCTACATCAAACCCTTTTTGTTGTTGTACGTAGGCAACTCCTGAAAATGCTATTACTGAGCCCACGATTATGAACCAGTAAAACCTTTAAGCAGAAAAATGTTTCCCTTAATTTTCTACCAACGCAGTCGGAGGCAAACATTTTCATTGTTGGCTGAAATGTATGTACATTTTCTCAAATAAGTTTTGGCATGTAATTACGCCACATTGAATTGAGTGTACATCTTTTCTTAATTTATAGATAAATACATAAAGCTGATACTTTCTGTTTTGGCTCAGTATATATGAGCACAAATAACCACTGAGACATTGTATACAAAGTAATCAGTATCAATACCAGTTGAAGAATGACTGTACAGCTTTAGGCCCTAAATCATCCACTTGTTGTGCCCCAAATGGTACCACATTAGCTTTGATTCTACCAGTACCGATTGCAATAAACAAAAGATAGAATAAGCCTTCTCTTGCTTTCTGTTATAAACAAACGACTTCATTATATTCACTTGAACACAAATCTAGATTCATGGACGCACATAACAAATAGTCAGTCTTCAAGCGATTTATCAACACAGGACATTTTCTACAAGGGTGATTAAAAATAACACATTTTTACTAAGTAAAATGTTGTTTCATTTTAGGGTTTTTGTGTCTTTGTATCCTAAAAAGGTACCGCGTGAACAATTACGTTACTATAGTATGTTAGAGAATGTATTAATGTGCAAACAATCTCATTTGCAAACAATCGTCCATGTGTATATTCTACATTTAAAACGAACATCGTCCTTGGTCAATCTTTTATACATATCACGATTTATGTACTGTCATACAAATGCATGTGTTTGAAAGTATATGAAGATGCATCTCTACAGAACATGCGCAGTTTTAAGCATCCGTTTGCAATGTACATACATGTAATTCTATATCTTTACAGGACAAAGTGAGTGAAACTATTACAAAAAAGTGTTTGTAATTGCATGACGGAATTTATTTACTAGTCAATATACTAGGGTGCTAAGGGCATAATATAAGAGTTTCTGTTTCATGTACCGGCGGACGTGCCCTAGAAATGACCTAAAATAAGCAAACAACCCAAATTCAGGGGCAGATAACTAAATAACGAGACCACTGACCCCCACTTTTTTTTCGCTTAAAATGTTTCTGTTATCATATACTGCGATCATGCAAAGTTTTTTTAAAATCTAATGATCAGTTTTCATTTTGCCTGTATGTCTATGTCAAAATGTAGCGAACTGTATCGAACGTCTGTTGTCATCTGTAAATATAAAGGGCGACGGTCCAGTCAATTATTCGACTTGCTTCCCTTCATTTGGAAATCGTTTTATATGGTTCATGTTTGGTATGTGTGGATGATTGGATTAGGTATTAAATACATAACAAAAGAAAGAATGTGCGATAAATACAGTAACAAAAGATGTTTGCTTTAATGAATTAGACGGATTCGTCAAGCACGTTTTTTATCCGAAGTTCGTTCACGAAATGTGTTGACCCTTATTATACAAAGTATTCTGTGTTAAAGTTATTGGTGTGTTGTATTCAAACTGACTTCTATGACGTCAAACATACTATGTTTTCATAAATCGTAGTAATTTGTGTAACTCAAAAAGGGCCGAAAAGTGAACTCGCTATAATATACATGTAGGTATGTGCAATAATTTTCAATGCACAAAAAGTGTTAAAGCATCATATCACACTGATAATTACAACTTTTGCAGTTGTTGGACTCATTTTGTTTTTTATTTATCTTATTTCAATATCTTACACAGTCATATGAAAAACAAAACAGAACAAGTTGCCCGTAGAACGTCGTGAAACAAGTATATCTACAAATATACATGTTACATATATACTTAGCAAATGTAGGAACGTCCCATCCTATTACAGGAAATATTGCTAGAACACTATAAGGTTGATGGTAGTAAGACATATACAGAAAATGAAGTTGATTCATTTTTGAATCCATATCAGCTGACCTCATATTTCTATGATGAAAACTTTTCTAGTGAGGTAATGGCGAAGTTAGTAGGGTTCAAACTAAAAAAACTGAATTATTGGAATAATTTAAAAATGTCTAGGGATGAGAGATTCCTCATAAAAAGTCCAAGTTGTATTCAGTATGATTATATCGTGTATGACCACCATTTGCACCAATACACGCCGCATCGACGTAACGTAGCGTTCAATTAGGGCATTAGGCAGATTCCTCCACTCTTGCTGTACATAAAGCCTGTGTCAAATCTTGAATGTTGTCAATTTTGTGATAGGCCCTCGCCTAACGACCCAGCACATAAAATCGTACTTTCTTACCTTCCCCAGAATTAGCCATTTGTTACTAAATCACAACATTTAACCTTTCTACTGATCATTTGCTGCCTAGCTTATGCTATTCCTTGACAACATATTAATCAAATGCATTTTTAGTATTAGTCGTGTTCCTTGCAAGAAGGGGTAATATTGATCTTTTTTTCAAAATAAATAAAGAACAGAAATTTTTCAAAATGTCACCATTATTACAATACATACCATTAAACTAGACTTTTATTACTTGCATTAAGCGTGGAGAAGATATGATTCATTTATCGTTTGATCGAATTTAAAACATTCAATGTTATACCTTACTAGTATGAAGAGCCGATGATGGATTTCTCATTCTGACATAACATCAAATAAAATCGCCTACAGTCAGCATAAGATAATATCACCTACAGTCAACAACAGATGACATCAACTTTACAGTTAACGTCAGATTACAGCAACTTTACAGTCAGCATCAGATTACAGCAACTATACAGTCAACATCAGATAACATTGTCTACAGTCAACATCAGATAACATTGTCTACAGTCAACATCAGATAACATCAACTATACAATCATCATCAGATTACATCAACTATACAGTCAACATCAGATAACACCAACTATACAGTCAACATCAGATAACACCAACTATACAGTCATCATCAGATAACATTGTCTACAGTCAACATCAGATAACATTGTCTACAGTCAGCATCAGATAACATCAACTATACAGTCAGCATCAGATAACATCAACTACACAATCAACATCAGATAACACCAACTATACAGTCAACATCTGATAACATCAACTATACAGTCATCATCAGATAACATTGTCTACAGTCAACATCAGAAAACATTGTCTACAGTCAACATCAGATAACATCAACTATACAGTCAACATCTGATAACATCAACTATACAGTCAACATCAGATGACATCAACTATACAGTCAACATCAGATTACATCAACTATACAGTCAACATCAGATAACACCAACTATACAGTCATCATCAGATAACAGTGTCTACAGTCAACATCAGATAACATTGTCTACACTTAGCATAAGATAGAATCATCTACACTTAACATAAGATAACATCATCTACACTTAGCATAAGATAGCATCATCTACACTTAGCATAAGATAACATCATCTACACTTAACATAAGATAACATCATCTACACTTAGCATAAGATAACATCATCTACACTTAGCATAAGATAACATCATCTACACTTAGCATAAGATAGCATCATCTACACTTCACATAAGATAACATCATCTACACTCAGCATAAGATAGCATCATCTACACTTAACATAAGATAACATCATCTATACTTAGCATAAGATAGCATCATCTACACTTAACATAAGATAACATCATCTACACTTAGCATAAGATAACATCATCTACACTTAGCATAAGATAACATCATCTACACTTAACATAAGATAGCATCATCTACACTTAACATAAGATAACATCATCTACACTTAACATAAGATAACATCATCTACACTTAACATAAGATAGCATCATCTACACTTAATATAAGATAGCATCATCTACACTTAACATAAGATAACATCATCTACACTTAACATAAGATAACATCATCTACACTTAATATAAGATAGCATCATCTACACTTAACATAAGATAACATCATCTACACTTAACATAAGATAACATCATCTACACTTAACATAAGATAACATCAAGTACAGAAAACATCAGACACCATCAACTATAGCCAATATCAGATAACATTGTCTGCAGTCAAATAAAGATAACATCAACTACAGACAACATCATATTACATCGATCATACAATCAACATCAGACAACATCAACTACATCCAACAACAGTTTACATCAACTACAGACAACATCATAATTATTTATTTTTTTATTATTACATCGATCATACAATCAACGTCAGATAACATCACTTACATCCAACATCAGTTAACATCAACTACAGACAACATCATAGTACCAGTACCTCGATCATACAATCAACGTCAGATAACATCAACTACATCCAACATCATTTATTTACTGTGATAACCTATCATGTTTCATGTGATTATTGATAAATTCAATGTAAATTGACGTTTCTACAGCGTCTTGATTCTGTCTTTCAATGGTTTTTTACAGGTTGATCTTCCGATAGTCAACAGAAAACATCAACACTGTGTAGTCTGGACAAGGCAATAGTCGCGTAAATTAGAAAAAAGAACGCATAACTTAAGAAAAATCGAAAAAGTCAACACGACTGTTTTCATGGTTTACATTAGTGTCACGTTCTGACACAATAATTGCTCTCAGACAAAATACTTGATGGGGTAGGCAAAACTGCGCATTTTTTATTTGTTAAAAAAAAGACTCTACGATGTGGTATAAATCATCTGTTTAATGGAGAGTTTTCGTCCAGGATTGGTCTCATCTTTGGGTGCGGGTGACCTCCCCGCGAATGCTTTTAATTTGAATACGCGAAATGGTGCAGTTTTGAACATAATAAAAAGGTGACTCGATCGATAAATAACCAAGGTATATTGACAAACAAGCAGTATCAATGGCACAGAAGCATAATGATTAATGAGCATGTATAATATTATGCTTTTTATATATAGAGAGTTTATTTATTTCTGATTCATTAGGCTCTCAGGCCCATGTGAACAACATATTTACATACGTAAGTATATTCAAATACAAAGACGTAACAAGGTGACGGAAGTGGTGTAATGAAACATTCACAGCGTTTAATGACAAATGGTCTTCGTGTAATGAAAAATGAACAAGGATAGACTGCATATCAATGTTAGATACATTAACAGCGCACAGAGGCTTTGCTTGTGTTTAAGGCACTAAATTGTCATCATACGATGCAAAGGAAATCGCGTATAAAGACAAATGCTGATCAAACAAGAAGTGCTTATGAAACACGGATAATCACAAAAAGCCACCACGATTGTATGACTTTGACATTTGACATACTGACCTCAAAATCAATAGGGATCATCTACATATGATGGGCAACCTCGCAGCTAAATACGAGGAACTTAGGCCAAGCAGTTCTCTAGTTATTGCCCTAACAAAGTTCAAAAACAACATAGCATATTTTCATCGTAAGGTGGCATGATATGGAGAAATGACCACAGAGTAATGACACAGCAACTTAATATAATTAAAACGTAGATGGCGTATAATGACAAACAGTCATCGTATAATGAAAATAGATAGGACACAAACATTAAGATTGCATGTCAACCTATGATAAATTCACAGCAGAAGGTTCTGTCTATGATCAGGCAACTATGGTGTTCCATAGCTTTCCGTAATTTTCACGTGCTGAAGATCTATATCGGTCTTGTGTTGTCGTATGTTTGGTGTATTTTGGTGACATTTTTGTTTAAATATTGAGAATTAATGTTAACACGTTTTGTTGTTGATTGTGTATAAAAGTCAAATTAAGATATAATTGATGCAATTTATTGATAAATCCGAACTTGAATGTGGTTCACGCCTTTTGACACAAAGACTACCTTCAATATACAACTCAGGTTGATCTAAGTGTGGATTTAGGATTATAGATGTGTAATTACGAGTTTGAATGATTTTAGGGACTTGTTCACCACTACACATTATCCATAGTACTCGGATTTAACAAAAAATCGGTTAATGGATGTTAGTTTGAATTGAAATATACATATATTGCGAAAATATCGGGACTGAAAATTCTTTCGGATTACACCACGAAATTGTCGGAAAAGCTGTTGTCAAATAATCGGGTCTCTATCTATTAGTAAATGTTGCTTGTCCCAACGAACCGCCGGCTAACGCCTGTATGATGACTATTTTGAAGAAGACACCGTCGTATATAAACACGCTAGATCTTTGTTTGTGCTAACTGTTGATGTTCACGTGCAAGAAAACAATTTTTCCTTTGAACGGATTGGATTATCATGAAGTATGTTGATTTTCTAAATTTATGACTTTACAATTCATTTTCATTTGATAAATTCTTAATAAAAGCCTTTGGTAAAAAACACGACGATGTTATTGTAGAATTGCAATAAATATATAAATAAAATAATTTAACTTCTGGTACAAACTATTCAGAGTTATCATGACACAGTTATTTGGCTTAAGCTTGATAAGCATTTGTCCATTTCTAAGATGATATGCATATCTATTGTACCTATGTTTTATGTGAAGATCTTTGGTATATTTAAGATGAATCATCAGAGCACAAATTTGTGAAAAAAATGGCCACCTGACACTTTTACTACACAACATTTTAAAATTGAAAATGCTTACTATTGGTATTTTGTACTTAAATGCCAGTACCAAATTATTTGTAGTTTATACTTAATTTGCAGTACTTAATAATTTCTTTTGAATAACTACTCGTAATTGAGTAATTCACCATTGAATTTCAGGACAAAGCAACGCACAATAATATCTTAGTTGAATTGAAGTTTTGTGGTCTTGTATGTTCCATGCAATTCAGAGTGTAAGGTAATGTTTCCTGAAATGGTTTGCTCTGGTGCCTAGCAATAAGTGTTTAATTTTTGGGCCAAGTGATTGTATAATACTAGTATAGTTTCTGCTAAGTGCAGATATTTAACAGAGTTGCAGTTGGACTAACCGTTTGTGAGGATAAATATATTTTGTTACTTCCTTTTGTCATATATTGTAAATACATACATAGCTCACTTACTAATATATATATATATACGGCTGGTTGGAACTTACATACATGTACAAGTGTACCTATAAATATTTACCAGTTGTTCTATTCCTAACGTGTATTAACGTAATTACACGTTCTTATGTGTGTATTGTACATGTACCTAATTGCCAGTATATATTACTCATATAAGGTACTTTATTGTTAGTATTAATACATGTGATATGTACTTAATTCCACTGTTGACTGATTTACCATTACATTTCAGGGCAAAGTAGCATAATCATAATATCTAAGATGAAATGAAGTTTTGTGTTCTACGAGTTTTCCAGTGAAAAAGTGATATTTTAGAAATAGTGTTTATTATTGTGCTCAGTGTTTAGTGTTTGTGCTATGTGAAATATGCATAGTGTTTGTGCTTAGTGAAGTGTGCATTGTGTTTGTGCTGTGTTGCATATTTGTGATTAGGAAATAGGAATTTGGAATATATGTATATTGGAATTTTAGGATTAATTTTACGAAGTAAGTGGAATTTCTTGATCACTGCTGCACTTAATTGTCACAATGATAGGTCCCCTCACATAATTTAACTCCACATGCACTATTTTTTAGGATTAGGAAGAAATTATTTTTAAATCTTTTGAAAATTTGAACAAATTACATTTTTTTAAATACTTATTTACGAAACAGACATGCGCGACAGAGTGCTCCAATAATTTTCATAGTATTAATTAATTTACATAAAAAAACATTTTCCAATAATAGACAAATATGCGCATTGGGATGTTTTTAATTCAGTACACTGAAATTAGTTACAAATGCAGTTTACTAGGATATTAATCACGTTCCCGGAATAAGAAATGTGGTAAGGCTTGTTTCTAAACAATTTGAACGGAATAAAATTATACGGTTTTTAATTTATTTCCACAGAATGAAGTCATGCTAAATTATGCTTTACATTATGATAAATAGCACAAGTTATAAAGATGTGACACATTATTTGAAATCCTAATTAAGTATCATAAAAACAGATAGGAAAGGCAACAGTTTTTCCAAGATATTAACAACTGATGTCGGTTCAATTTATAATTAAGCCGAAGTAATAGATATTAGGACTGGTGAATTGTACTAGGTCCATGTTTGATCTTAGATGTTCAAAGAAATCATTTAAACTAATCACTGCAACAATGTCTGAATGCATCAATATGTCATGTGTATAAGTCATTTCCATCATCATATACGTACGTGTAGATTATATTTTCTTTGTGCTTACTACAAACAATTGTGCGTGAACACAACCTCTAATTTTAGTCTGAAAAAAATGTATATTCAAAAGACTATTGTCCGTGAAAATAAGGAACAAAACACAGATCGTGCTGGACGTATGCTAGGTCAGTTTGATCATTATCTGCCTCATGAATACATGTTTGTCGCCATTTACAATAACAGATTGCGATACATAAAGTAAATAAATACAGAAAAGTATGAATACATGTAATATTAATTATCAGAGGATATTATACATCAATATACAAAGCACATGATATTATGAACATTTACACACAAAAAATACATATGACAATTCATTGAATAAACTAACGATTAATTATTATTCTAGATATAGACTGTGCTCTTAATTTATCTGCATGATATAAATAGGCAGCCAGATTTACTGCAGTTTTTAAGTGTTTTTCATAATATTGCAGAATTTATTGATTGTAGGCCATGTACTGTAATAGCGTTTTTATATATTTGTTCCGGCAGATTGAAACTGTAAACAGAATTAAAATACATGCTGGTTTAATTTAATTCCCATTCAAATATTAATATATGTGGTCTTTCTTGCATTAAATCATATCAGTGAAATAAAACGTTCAAATATTAATATATAATATTTATGATCAATTTTGCATTAAGTCATATGGGTGATATAAAACTGAAATACGCTAGGGTTGTTTACATAATCATTCCATTCAAATTAATTAGAATGATATTCAGAATCAATACTCAAGCAGAAATGAATTACGCAATTGAAATACACGCCGGTTTAATGTTCACTTTATGTTCCGCTGAAGTATTAATATATATATATGGTCATTTTTGCATTAAATCATATGATTGATATAAAACTGAAATGCGCAAGGGTTATTTACATAATTTTCCAATCAAATAGTTAATGGCTATTCATTATTAATAATCGAACACTAATCAAATACACGCGGTATTCTTATTCAAATTTTGCCAATCTAGCACAATTGAAATACAAGCTGGCTTGTTTTTTTTTAATTTCCGTTCAAATATTAATATACATGTATGGTCATTTTACATTAAATCATATTAATGAAATAAAACGTTCAAAGTCAATATATATGATCATTCGAAGTCTATCATGGTAAACAAAACGTATACACATATGATGTTCAATGCATAGTCAATACACAAGGATTCCGCGATATTATCATGTTGCATATAAGGCCTTAATATCTTCATTCCGAGCTGTTAAAGTCATATTTGTATTTAAGGTGAATCATCACAGCACAAATTTGTGAAAAATAGCCACCTGACATTTTCGCTATGCATCCTAAAAAGTGGCGTTGTTCAATAATTACTGAAAGTACATAACTGAAATGAGTTTTTATCAATAGCTAATGACTAAATGTACATTTCTGCACCAGTAAAATAATATTTGATGATTAACAAGTATATATAATTATCACCTGAACTTATGCTAATTCCATTTGCCAAAATGTTAATTTGTCACAATTTCGAATTACCTTAAAAAGAAATGATATTTTATCCGCGAAATGCGTCAACAAACCCGCAACACAAACTCATTTTGTTCTTAAATCGTTTAACATTCGTGCAACCGAATCATTTCAAATAAATAATTCCGCACGATATTTCATCAAATAGAGCTTAATTTCATCATTTAATTATAAGATGTCTAGATAATTAGTAAAACGAGACTAAAAAGTTTTACAAAGCGTGCTTGTTGTTTACAAAATATTCTCCATACCGTGGATATCAAGCATTTTCGTCATTGGTGGATATTGACCATTTTGATAGTTTTTCAAGAAAACAAATGCACACTGTTCAATACACAATGTCCGCAATATCAACTTGGTGTATAAGACGTAAATTTCTTCATCAAATTTTGCATTTAAAAAGAAATTGTAATTCATTCGTGTACTACGACAACAATCCCGGAACGTAAATTCATATTATTCTTAGATATGTACAATATGGCGTGTGTGTTTTTCAACCCAGCATGTCAGCAAACGAATACACGTGTCGTTCGATACATACTCTATAGGTGAACAACGTTTATTTCAAAGTTTAGGATGAATTCATTGATCTTGTATTTACAATAAAAATGCACAAGCCGAGCGATTTCAATTCATTATTCGCTAAATGTATATTATCATTTGAATGTAATAAATTAATGACTTGCTTAAAATAATCGTAGCACGCTTGTTATTTACAAATAAATCTCATTTCGTATGAAAAACAAGTACTCGGGTCCGTGATATGACTCATCAATGGTTTGGTCGTTTGCTAGTTCAATTTTACTGTTCGCTACATGTATAATACTCATTTGAATCTATGGAATGATAATTTGCGTTAAGTATGCGTATTGAGCTATGATTACATACTATTCTCATTTCATAAGCTCGTTGCAGATTAGGGCGTTTAGTCTTTATTTTGTCTATGGAATAGGTACATAAGAACCGCAAAATAAATACCACACATTTTTATCATATATACTGACCAGTTTTGTATTCTATTCAAGTAACCAATACAAGTAAATGAATACACAGAGGTTCCGAGATATTCAAAAACTTTCTTGACGTCAATTTCTTCATTTGGATATACATGTATATGCGATTATTGTATTGTATATTATGAAGATAGAAAAGAAATAATTGCCCATTAAAAATCGTCAACAAACCCGGGATTATTAGATCTACAATTCACTTTGATTTTAGATATTTCTAATTACACAGGTTAATTTTAACCAAGGCATGTAATCAATGAAATACACGACATATGTCATTCGATACATAGACTATTAGAGTTCCAAAATTTAAAATGAATTTCTATGAAATGTCATATGTACAATAAATGCACGAGCCGCGCGACTTGAATTTATTATATACATGTATATCAACATGCGTTATAGCGCGTTCATTTTTTTCATTTCGATCTGTAAGAAATCAATATTTGTATTTAAAAAGATATAATAATTTGTCCGTGAAGTATGCCAACATGTGTATTATTATTCGAATGATATAAATTGACCAGCTTGATATTTTGTCAAGCAACGTTAACCAATACACATAAATGAGTACACGCATATTCCGTGATATTCAATAATCTTGTATGCCATTAATTTCTTCGTTTGGATATATATGAAGTATGATCTTGTATCTAGAGATAAATATAAAATACTGTCCGTGAAATATGTCAACAAAACCGTGATATAAATGCAATTCGTTTAGATGTTAGATATTTACAATTGTGCAAGAACATTTAAAACTTCGCATGTCGTTCGATACATATACTATTGTGGACAATTTTTTATTCCTTAATTTTTAATGAATTTCTATGAAATGATGTATGTACAATAAGTAAACGAGCCGCGCGTCTTAGATTTATCATTCGCTACATACATATTTATCATTTAATGATATTCATCATAGATACTGACCAATCTGTTTTCACAGAGATTCCGTGAGCCCACGATCTTTTATTGCATTATATTCTCTATAATCAAATGATTAATATCACAGGTAACTGTATCATGAATGGATAATAAATATAAATGAATAATAAATAAATATTGATTTTTTTTAAATTTTTTTTTTACTAATATGTTAAAAAAATAGTAAAAAAAAAATTCAATATTTATTTATTATTCATTTATTTATTATCCATTCATGATACAGTTACCTGTGATTAATATAGGTAATGTTTACTTGAAATCATTTTGAAAACACTGAATGCAATAAACGCTGTTTGTGAACGTTCAGTACTTATTATAACCAATACACAAGATAGTAAACAAAACGTATACACATCATTCAAAGATTCCGCCATATAAACATGTTGCATAAGGTCTTAATGTCTTCATTCCAAACTGATAAAATCAAATCCGCAATATCAACTTGGTGTGTAAGACGTTAATTTCTTCATTTTAGATCTGTTAGAAATCAAATTTTGCATTTAAAAAGACTTTGTACTTCATCCGTGAAATACGACAACAATCCCGCAACGTAAATTCATATTATCTTAAATATTTACAATATGGCGTGTATGTTTTTCAACCCAGCATGTAAACGAATAAATACACATGTGGTTCGATACATACTCTATAGGTGAACAACGTTTATTTCAAAGTTTAGGATGAAATTCGTTGAAATCTTGTATGTACAATAAATACAGAAGCCGCGCGACTTCAATTTATTATTCGCTAAATGTATATTATCATTTGAATCTAATAAATTAATGACTTGCGTAAAATAATCGTAGCACGCTTGTTATTTACAAATAAATCTCATTTCGTATGAAAAACAAGTACTCGGGTCCGTGACATGACTCATCAATGGTTTGGTCGTTTGCTAGTTCAATTTTACTATTCGCTACATGTATAATACTCATTTGAATCTATATAAAGGTAGTACGCGTTGTTTACAAACTATTCACATTTCATAAGCTCATTATTTAGGGCGTTTAGTCATAATTCTGTCTATGGAATAGGTACATAAGAACCGCAAAACTAATACCGCACATCTTTATCATACATATTGACCAGTTCTGTATTTTATTCAAGTAATCAATACAAATAAATGAATAAAGAGATTCCGAGATATTCAAAGTCTTTGTCTGACGTCAATTTCTTCATTGATATTGATTGATATTCATCATTGATACCGACCAATCTGTTGTTTTAAAGAACTAATACAGATAATTCAGGACACACAATCCGTGAGCCCACAAACAAAACATATACTCATGTCGTTTAATACATAATCAATACACAAAGATTACGCGATATTAACATGTTGCATAAAGTCTTACTGTCTACATTCCGAGCTGATAAAATAAAATTTTGCATTTAAAAAGAAATAATAATTAATCCGTGAAATACGCCAACAAACCCACCATATTAATACATTTTATTCTTAGATATTTTAACATTCATGATACCGAATCATTAATACGTTAATTTCTTTATTTTAGATCTCACCATGGATCTGTTAGAAATCAAATTTTGCATTGAAAAAGAAGTTATCGCGGCATGAACACATGCATTTTAAATATTGCAGTATTAATTCTGTTAAATGCATGTTTACACGTCATGCATATTTCATAAACTCATCAAATATGCTATTTAATCAACAGATGTCCCTTTCATAACCAATAAGCAATATATTTGGTCATTTATGAGGGTTTTCAATCTGATTTGGAATAGAAATACATGAAAATACACATTGCTGTAACAATTATGTTAAAAGGATGTTTACACTTCATGCATATTTTATAAACTCATCAAAGAGTCTATTTAATCAATGATTCCACTCTCATAACCAATAAACAATATATCCGGTCATTTATGAGGGCATTCGATCAATACTCGGCATAGAAATATATGAAAATACATATTACAGTAACAATTCTGTTAAATGCATGTTTACATTTCATGCATATTTTATACACACACATCAAATATGCCATTTAATCAAAGATGTCCCTTTCATAACAAATGAACAATATATCAGGTCATGTATGAGGGTTTTCAACCAAATTTGGCATAGAAATATATGTAAATAAATATTGCAGTAATAATTCTGTTAAATGCATGTTTACATTTCATGCATATTTTATAAACACATCAAATATGTTATTTAATAAAAAATGTCCCTTTCATAAGCAATAAACAATATATCATGTGATTTATGACGGCATTCAATCATCTTTTGGCATAGAAAAATATGAAAATAAATATTGCAGTATTAATTCTGTTAAATGCAGGTTTACACTTCATGCATATTTATAAACTCATCAAATATGCCATTTAATCAAAGATGTCCCTTTCATAACCAATAAACAATATATCAGGTCATTTATGAGGGTTTTCAAACAAATTTGGCATAGAAGTATATGTAAATAAATATTGCAGTAATAATTCTGTTAAATGCATGTTTACATTTCATGCCTATTTTATAAACACATCAAATATGTTATTTAATAAAAAATGTCCCTTTCATAAGAAGTATATGAAAATACATATTGCCATAACTTTCTGTTAAATGAATGTTTACACTTCATGCATATTTTATAAACTCATCAAAGAGTCTATTTAATCAATGACCCCCTTTCATAACAAATAAACAATACATCAGGTCATTCAATCAAATTTGGCATAGAAATATATGTAAATAAATATTGCAGGAATTATTTTGTTAAATGCATGTTTACATTTCATGCATATTTTATAAACACATCAAATATGTTTTTTAATAAAAGATATCCCTTTCATAACAAATAAGCAATATATCATGTGATTTATGAGGGCATTCAATCAAATTTGGCATAGAAATATATGTAAATAAATATTGCAGGAATTATTTTGTTAAATGCATGTTTACATTTCATGCATATTTTATAATCTCATCAATGAGTCTATTTAATCAATGACTCCCCTTTCATAACCAATAAGTAGTATATCAGGTCATTCAATCAAATTTAGCATAGAAATATATGTAAATAAATATTGCAGTAATAATTCTGTTAAATGCATGTTTACATTTCATGCATATTTTATAAATACATCAAATATGTTATTTAATCAATGATTTCCCTTTCATAACCAATAAGCAATATATCAGGTCATTTATGAGGGTTTTCAAACAAATTTGGCATAGAAGTATATGAAAATACATATTGCCGTAACTTTCTGTTAAATGAATGTTTACACTTCATGCATATTTTATAAACTCATCAAAGAGTCTATTAAGTCAATGATTCCACTTTCATAACCAATAAACAATATATCAGGTCATTCAATCAATACTTGGCATAAAAATATATGTAAATAAATTTTACAGTATTAATTCTATTAAAGCATGTTTACATTTCATCAAGGACTTATATACATACATGTATGTATATAAGTCCTTGATTTCATGCATATTTTATAAACTCATCAAATATGTTATTTAATCAAAGAGGTCCCTTTCATAACCAATAAACAATATATCAGATCATTTATAAGGGTTTTCAATCAAATTTGCCATTGAAATATATGAAAAATAAATATTGCAGTAATACTTCTGTTAAGTGCATGTTTACACTTCATGCATATTTTATAATCACATCAAATATGTTATTTAATCAAAGAGGTCCCTTTCATAACCAATAAACAATATATCAGATCATTTATGAGGGTTTTCAATCAAATTTGCCATTGAAATATATAAAAATAATTATTGCAGTAATACTTCTGTTAAGTGCATGTTTACACTTCATGCATATTTTATAATCTCATCAAATATGTTATTTAATCAAATATGTCCCTGTCATAACCAATTGCAATAAACAATATATTAGGCCATTCAATCAATACTTGGCCTAAAATATATGTAAATAAATATTACAGTATTAATTCTGTTAAATGCATGTTTACATTTCATGCATATTTTATAAACTCGTCAAAGAGTCTTTTTAATCAATAATTTCCCTTTCATAACTAATAAAAGGACTTTTGGAAGCACTTTAGAAAACGAAGGGAGACAACTGAGTCGGAATTATCGGTTAATGATCTACAATCACATTTTAAAAATATTTTTGATGATATAGGGACTACTTTTATTGACGATGCAGAATATTTCAATGAAAATATAGACTATCAAATTAATAATCCTACTTATGAAGAATTAAATACAGGCATCTCGTGTGATGAAGTTACTGCGGCAATTAAACATCTTAAGATAAATAAATCAGCATGTCCTAGTGATAATTTATTAAACGAATATTTTATTTCATCAGTCGATATACTTGTTGGACATATAACGGACCTATTTAATAAAGTTTTTAATTCGGGATACTTCCCGGAAGTCTGGTCCCAGGGTTTCATCATACCTATACATAAAAAAGGCCCGAAAAATGATCCCAATAATTATAGGGGGATCACTCTATTAAGCAACCTTGGAAAGTTGTTCACTGCTATTTTAACTAGTAGAGTGGAGAAGTGGTGTAAAGACAACAACTTGTTATCTGACTCTCAATTCGGATTTCGGAAAGGCAGTAGTACTGTAGATGCCGTCTTTGTTTTATACAATCTAATCGAACAAACACTTACAAAAAATGTGCGGTTGCCATGCGCATTCATTGATCTAAAGAAAGCGTTTGATTCTGTTTACAGAAAAGCTTTGTGGTACAAATTGTTTAAAATTGGACTTGATGCTAAAATATTAAAAATGTTCAAAGCCATGTATGCTATAGTCAAATCTTGTGTTAAACAGTGTAATACTACGTCAGATTTTTTCAATATCTCTGTGGGTCTAAGACAGGGACAAAATAATTCACCAATTATGTTTGCTCTTTTTCTGGAAGATTTAGAGTTATTTTTACAAGATCGATTGAACTGCGGTCTTAATATATCAGAAATTTGTATCATCATTCTGTTGTTCGCGGACGACATGGTCATTGTTGGTCAATCGCAACAAGACTTACAATTAAGTTTAGATAAATTATATGAATATTGCAACTATTGGGGACTAGAAGTTAACACCACAAAAAGTAAAATTGTTGTTTTTAGGAAGCGGGGACCAGTTAGGGAAAATGAAAAATGGTATTACAATAACGAATTATTAGAAGTCGTAAATGATTTTAATTATCTAGGTGTCGTATTTAATTATACTGGATCATTTGTACTACATTATCAATTTGTCATTGGTAAAGGGCTAAAGGCATTAAATGTTTTAAAAAGGAATTTAAATGGGGTGGACCTATCTCCAAGTGTTCAGTTACAATTGTTTGATTCATTTGTTGGATCGATTTTAAATTATGCTTGTCCAGTATGGGTTTTTTTACTAAGTCTAAAGATATAGAAAGATTGCATCTAAAGTTTTGTAAATATGTTTTATGGGTGAAACAGAGTGCATGCAATGCAACAATTTATGGTGAATTAGGAAGATATCCTCTTTATGTAAATAGATTTATTCTGATTATAAAATACTGGTTCAAAGTCATTAATACAGACAATATTATATTGAACCATATTTATCAAAACTCCTTAAGTTTATGTTTAAATGGTAACAAAAACTGGACATCTAACGTAAAAAGTCTTTTAGAGGAACATGGGTTTTATGATGTATTTTTGTTTCCCCATAGATATGATGTTAAGTCGTTTATATTTTTACTTAGACAAAGACTTGTCGATTGTTTCAGACAGACATTTTTCACAGATCTTTCTTCCAGTAGTGTTCTTAACCACTTATATATACATATTAAAATATCCTTCTCATTAGAAAAATACCTTAATGTGATAAAATGTAAAAAACTTCGACGTCAAATGACTAGACTTAGAACATCTTCGCATAACCTACGAATTGAAACTGGTAGATATGGAAGAAATAGGATAGATAAACATTTAAGATTATGCCAACTTTGTAATACACATGATGTTGAAGATGAGTTTCACTTTATTCTTATTTGCAGTACTTATAGTGACTTGCGTAATAAATACATTAAACGTCATTATTATGTTAGACCAAATATGATGAAATTTATTGAACTGTTACAGTCTGAAAATATAAACATTATTAGGAATTTAAGTAGATATATTTTTCAGGCAAATCAAAAGAGAAATACTTTATTATATTAAACGTGAACACTCTATAAATTGTTTTAACAGTTTTGATAATTCCAACTGAAAGATTATCATTGTTAATTCAAATATTGTCAATTTATATTTTTCAGTGTCGTAGTAATATTTTATAGATGTCATGATTAATGTTCATTCTCCGTATAATTTAAATGCTTTACTACATGTCATACCATTA
Source organism: Lutraria lutraria (assembly GCA_964023205.1). Lineage (NCBI taxonomy): Eukaryota > Metazoa > Mollusca > Bivalvia > Venerida > Mactridae > Lutraria > Lutraria lutraria. The sequence goes on from OZ026836.1 coordinate 17,482,819, forward strand.
CTACTATACCATGTGTTATTATGTTGTTTGATACGTATTTGTAATTTACACTTGATGAGATACATGTATATATGTATAAGTCAATAATAAACTTACTTACTAATAAACTATATATCCGGTCATTTATGAGGGCATTCGATCAAAATTTGGCATTGAAATATATGGAAATAAATATTTCAGTAAAAATTCCTATTAACATGATGTTTTAAATTGATGCTCATTACATCTGGTCATCAAATATGCTATTTAACCAAAGATTTCCCTTAGTTAATCAACACACAAAACATTAAGTCATTATGTAGGGTATTCAATATAAATTTGGCTTTGAAATAGGTAAATAAATATTGAAGTAATAATTCCGTTAAATGCATGTTCACAATTCATGCATATTTAATAAACTCATCAAATATGCTATTTAATCAAAGATATCCCTATAATAACCAATAAACAATATATTAGGTCATTTATGTAGGGTATTCAATCAAATTTGACATTGAAATATGTAAATAAATATTGCAGTAATAATTCCGTTAAATGCATGTTTACAATTCATGCATATTTTATAAACTCATCAAAGAGTCTATTTAATCAATGATTTCCCTTTCATAACCAATAAAATATATATCCGGTCATTTATGAGGGCATTCGATCATAATTTGGCATTGAAATACCGGTATATGGAAATAAGTATTGTAGTAATAATTCCAGTTAATTTATTTCCTTAATTCATGCAATTCTAATCATCTCATTACTTGGCCTATTTAATCAAAGATTTCCCTTTGATAACCAGTAAACAATACATCAGGTCATTTATTATTGTATTCAATCAAAATTTGGCATTGAAATATATGGAAATAAATATTTCAGTAATAATTCCTGTTAATTTATGTTCTTATACGACAATACCCCCAGCAGAGCTATTCAAAAAGAGTCTTCTTATGTTTGTAAGAAGACACTTTTCAATAACTCAACTTTCACGTGGACATAATCCTTTATCGTCGTATAAGTCAGATACACATACTCGTATTTTCTTCAAAAATGTCTTCTTACAGACGCTAAGAGGACGGTTCGCTTAGACAAACAACCATTTATCCTCGGCTTCGCCTCGGACAAAATGGTTGTTTGTCTAAGCGAACCGTCCTCTTACGCCTGTAAGAAGACACTTTTGAAGAAAAACTCGTACTGTATCTATTACTTAATTCCTGCAATTTCAATCAGCTCATTACATCGCCTATTTAAGCAAAGATTTGCCTTTGATAATCAATAAACAATATATCAGGTCATTAATTATCTTTAATCATTAACATTGTTATCTATGTCTCTGTTTTATTCAAGCATTCATTGCAAATAAAGAAATACGCACTGATTCTAAGATGTTCACTAATATTGTTAATTTCTTTATTTCAACGTAATTGAATTTTGATCATGAATATGGAGATAAAAATGAAATATTTCACAACACTGTATGTTTTAGATAATCTTATAAAATTGTAACAGTCTTGGTTCTTTTTTATGATCCTTTCTTCAAGTTCAATATGTATTGTATGTATATTAATGTACTACCTGATCACTGATCAAGGTTTGAAGACTTGTTTTTCAATTTTATATACGTTCGGTGATAAATGTTGAAACACTGGATCAAAATCTCAGGTTCTACTGTTACTAAATTGAATTAACTAATAACTAAATATATAAGGACACAGTTTCTGGGTTTACTGATGCTTTTACTTTTTATTTATAAGTTGTCACAATATTAACAACTGAAACAAGTTTTATGGATTATAATAAACAAGGTGAACAATAAATAAAATGAATCAAATACTCAAGAATCCTAACCTAACTTAGTTTAATTTTACATATATAATTTAAAGACCATGCATTTAGAAGGAAAGAAACATAATAATTTAGTCTATGAATTTAGAACCCTGGTCAAATTATAATAAAAGTATCCCTTAAATTTATAAAAGAGTTGGCAAAGTTCAGACAAGGGTAAAATCTCATAACCTTGCAAATGTCAGTGAACTCAGCCTTATATACTCTTTCAGGGGAAAAAAACATGAGAATTTCATGATACACTCTTTTTAAATGACATAGGGGTATAATAAAACATGTACAGTGTAACACATAAACTGATGGTTAATCAATGTGATTTTAAGTATATCAAGTGAATAAATAGACCTTGGACACCCCAATGACTAGATAGTTGAACAATATTATTTAATGATTGCTTGAATAAATATGTGTAGAAGGAAAACATACCTTAAGATTAAATGCATCAAAATGGACTTATTGTAATAATAATCAAGCATAGATGTTGGAAAGTAACTAAAAAGTCAATTCTGCCACAAAATTGCAAGGATTGTTACAATGGTGCTCTTTTATCCAGGTGTTATTAAATCATATTTACAGCAGATATAATACACTCAGTATAAGTACTTGGGGGTTGAATGCCATATTCAGAGGTGTATTTCAGTATGTTCTGGTAAAGACCTTTTATACATCTTTGATTCTGGTAATGGGCCTGGGGTTATTCCGGTATTTAAAACGTGGCACTGTACATCGTACATGTTACCTTAACAACTTTTATTTTAATCATTCATACTTTTAATACAGCTTATTTAGAGGGATTCTGTAATACTCATCATTTATTTCAAAACAAATGTTTTATGCTTGTTAATCTCCTCATTTTTTAATAAATTATCTAACAAAATATTTTTAAATAATGAGCTACTTAATAACATAATTGTAGTTCAGGTAGTGTAGTTTTATAGTCAGATAGCTTAACTGGATAGAGCCACCCAGGCCTGTAATTGGCTGTGGGGAAATTCGGGTTCGAATCCCGATCTGACTTTCATCACCATAAAAATCAAATTTAGGAACTCAAGTTTGTTTTGGGTTTACACTGGGTGTATAGTATCATGCATTACTTCAAACAATGCTGATTATACATTCTAACTACATTTACATCTACTTGAGGCTAATTATAATCCCATTTTCTTATTTGACAAATGTATTTATTCCTGTTTTAGGCAGTGCCTTATTTCATATTATTTATTAAAAGTTTTTTTTTACGCATATCTGAATCCATCTAAGGTTCAGTACACTGCTTGAAGTGTTGGTAATGAATTTGCATTGAAATTGAATTTTCTGTGATGATTTTTTTTACTACTGTGTAGATAAATTTTGATTGGTTTATCATTACCTATTTTTTGCTATTTAGCTTAGATAACCATGTTCTAGACGGAGAGACAGGTTGTGAATGATTCATGTTTCGGGAGCTTTCAGTACTTTGATTTTAGTCATTCAGAATTGTCTCCCTTGTTGAATCATGGTCGGCATGCGGCTTAACTGGATCCCATTGACTTGTGTGTATAAAGACTGTACAGCAACATGGAACGGGAACCAGTTAAACAAGCGTCCAGCAGATCTACAGGAATTTATTCGCATGTTGATGTACGTTTTCTCCTGTTTATGAACAGATATATGCTAAATGTTGATTCTTGTTTATAAAATACTATGTATTTAACGACGCAGTATGATTGTTGACTGTTTTTATGTGTTGCAAGTGCTTGTTATATGAATGTCATATATTTCCGCGAGTTTGCGAAGTAGCTTTGTTTCCTCGAGTCACAGGTGCCTAACAAATCTGGTCTGACACGCCCCCTATACAGGTCGTCCCTATTACCGCTAGTCCAACTAATTAGACTGCTTTGTGACGGCGAGACATTTTTTCAACTTGGCTCCGTCCCGCACAGTCTAACAGAGATCTGCATAATTGTGTGCAGAAAATCCCCAATTAAAACCTGTTGGGCATGATAACTACACTATCTGTGACCAAAGTGAACCAGTCCGTGGGTAGAAAACACGTTTCTATACTCATATGAGTATAAATTATTCCAACATGCCTTTTCTGAAAGATGCATTAATGATTCGTTTCTCCCCACTATTTCCCAACTGAAAACGAAACTGACGTAATGGTGGTAAAATACCGGTGTCATGGTAAACATTGCATACTCTCAAAAATTCACTTCGCAATAATTTAAGTACACGTTTAAATAAGCTTAAATCAACTTTCGTTAATTCTAGGTACTCATTATAAAGATCGATCTAGAATTAAACTGTCTGACGGTATTTGTATACGGAGTGTAACTGGATGTGGCTAAAGTCACAGCACATTCATGCAGATTATTGTTATTTCTATGCCTGTTATTGAAGAATGTTGACATAATTTGAATTTCCACACGTAAATATGCAGATGTTTGTAAGGCTGAGAGTTGTTAGGCTGAGAGTTGTTAGGCTGAGAGGATGGCCTTTCCGAATTCATTCATGAAAATTGGCCAACCGGAAAGCCGAATTAGTAGGGCTACTATTACCGCCTACCTTACTCTTCACCTATCTTAATATGCATGACAGTGCTAGTCTGCAATCCACTATCAAACTTACCTGCTCCTGGGTTTATGAATAAATTATGCAAATGAAGCCGCGAACCTAATCAAGTGTGCCTGACCAGTATGTTTTGCGAAAACGAAAGTAGCATGTATATGTATGTTTTATGTGCAAAGCAATCGTTACAGTCTTGATCCACGTATAACTGATCAACACAGTTTATTCATGCAATGAATGAATTTTATGTTGTCATTGACCAATATGATAAAAATCGAACGTCAAATAACTGATTTATGAGCGTTATAAATCCAGACATGCTGCAGAATGGCCACAGTTCTGTCACTGTGTCGTTGTAGAAAATACCGTTTTTAATAAATTTAGAAATTTATTTGAACATGAACTTTTTTCAAACACAAATGAATATACTTTACCTTTCTGTCATGATTGAGTAGTGTCTGTTCTCTGTGAGGTTAAAGTGGTTTGTTTACATTAGAAATACCGCGTAATTTCTGTGTAACAGCATAGTACTGATTCGACCTTGATATGTGTATACATGTGTGTGTACAGTATTGCGTATGTTGGGCATTAATGAACAAGAAATTGATAAAAATAAATGTATGGATGTACACCTTAACCCCGCCTTACGACCAACCCAAAATTACGACCACTCGCTAATACGGGCATTTTTTAAAAGAACGGAATTTTTCCTTCTATGTTTAATGGTCTTTTGATCCAAAATTGCGACCACCCCGCTATTACGTAATACGACCACTTATCTCCGACCATTTTGTTTATCTGTGTGTTCTCTGACCTCGATATTACGACCACGGTCAATTGCACACTCGCATTTTGCATCATCGACTTCGCACCTCTGACAATGAGATTGCCGCGAGGCATACATTGTTTCCGGTCAGGACCTTGTTTTTCACGACAATTAGTGCATAAGGGACTATGAATTAGTGGTCATGTATGGTATACTGTTGATCTGATCTGTTCAGCATGTAACTGGCGGATAAATGAAAATGTGTACATGCTGTTGTTTTAGTCTAATTTTAGACCTACCAGATGACTTTAAGAACCCAATGATCGATGTTGATTAATTAATAGCAATCGTTTTCACTGGCACATAAACCATGCGTCAATGTCGCGCGTTTTACAAAATTTTAATGGTCACCTATTTAAATTTTCTAGTAAACTCACGTTTAATTCATCAGATTGAATCTTAATTTATTTGCTGGTAAACGTCTACTTTCACTTCATTGATGTCTAACGATAAAGACGAAACATTGCCGAATTTAACTAATTATCATAATAATGAATAAACGCCTGCAGTACGGTCCGATATTCCGGTATGAAATAGTAGTACGGAGACTTATCTTACGAAAAATTGTTAAATAAAAAAATGTTATTTTATGCGGTCCTGTGTCGAATTTAAGCATTAATTAGTTGCTAAAATTAAAAGTAATACATTTTTAGACATGTTTAATTATATACGAGTAGTACATGGTCAACTATCACATTGTATAGGGCCTATTGCATATTTTGACAGAAATTGCATTTGAGGTCAAGTTTCCCCTATATTAAGACCACCCCGCTATTAAGACCGCTTTGTCTAAGAACCACAGATGGTCTTATTAGCGGGGTTCTACTGTATTGTTTTGTGGGAGTTTCATTTCGTTTATTGCTTGTACTTAGAAAAGGTTACTATATGTGCTGTCGGCCTGACATACATGTATATGTGCAGGCGGCTCAATGAATTCAAAGAATGGACAGACTAAAAAGGACCAAATTATGCATGAGAGTAATTTCCTCGACTTAAGGAAACCAAAAGTTTGTATATTTCAAGGACATCATAGGACATCACACGAACACACCCTCGCCTCGCTGGATATGTGCAAAGGCCTATAGATATATATACAAATGTACAAAAATTTTATTCAGTAGAGTTGTGTAGAATTAAGATCTTTTTTATAACGACGGCAAATTAATTAATATTGCTGTCACTTAAATTTTTACTTAATTGTATTTTGCCTCTGTGGTCGATGTATATAAGGTCGTTAATATAAAATCTCTGTACACATAATAAGTTTTTATTACACGTTTCGATTGCTAGTAACTGTCATGAATAAGTATCTGTATGACATGACAAGTCTCGCTAGCATACTGACCTTTGCATATAGAGCAGTTTGGTAGTGTATAAGTTTCAGTTCCGCAGACAACCAAAGAAACCTAAAAATGATACATTTGGAATAGACATAGCATTATAACATTGAATAACACTAAAACAGAACAAATTTTGTTTATTACACGCAAGGACTTATATACATACATAAGTCCTTGATACACGGTATATAGAAATAACTTGAAACCGAAAGTAGCTGTTGTGCAAAAAGTGAATTGAGTAAAACCAGGCATGGCTTTAAGCTGCTTATACTCAGTGGGGATGCATTGTTTACATCCAGCTTTCGCATACAGCAAGAGCAGAAGTTTGTTAATGCAATCATACAACCATTTAATCCTCATAAACAACTTTCTTCTGGTCGTTAAAAATACAAATACTCCCAATAATAATAAAATAATATGTCATCTGATCGCATTTTTTCACACTGACGACCATATTGATTTTGCTTGGCGACCCAAATATCACCTATTGACCAATCAAATGCCAAATATGTAGTAACGCGGGAAATTCCTGCGTCAGTACTAAACACTAACCAATGTGCGGACTATCTATCATGTACAGAAATATCAAAACTGGCTTTTAAGAGATATAATGCATTAAAATGCAGTCTTGGACCTAACCCACTCGACTGTCAACCAAGTCGAGTGATTTTCCCCTTGGTCGAGTTCAGATGTGTATTTATGGAGATCGTTTCTAATTGTGGTGTCTTATCTCTGATCCATCATCATGTGACACATATTTAAAATTAATTCTTTATTTTTTCAGGACACAGTGTAAGTTTAAGAAAATCATAGTTCAGCTAGTTTACGTAAATTGGATTCAAAATTTTGAAGTTCATAAACATCTTAATAATAATGCAGCGATATAATAGGATTTTGTTTAGCATGTGTGTGGCCAACAAATTGAAGTCAATTTTTTGTTTTGACAGAGATTGTTCTCCTTTCCTGTCAAACAACACATCAAGAAAATAATTGAATGCAATAATGTAATATTGATGTATAATGATTTGCTTTTGGTTGTGGATTTGCTTCTTAGACAAAATTGAAAATTCACGTCTAAATGGATTTAAAACACCTTTAATGCTAAATCATTTTGATTGCATCTATTCTAAATTCATTACATAAAAATCAGATTATATAGTGCAGAGGTTAAGTTGATGGTCAGGATTCGGACAAGTTGATATTGAATTTAATTCAAAGGTAGTATGAACTATAAATTGACTTAATTGTAGAAATGACATAAATCATCAATGAAAATATTTGAAAAACGTGGTATGCAATGTAAACAAATACTAGGCCAAAACGGAAGTGAGTTATTGTGTTCGCGTGTTTTTTGTCTTCCATGCGTCAACAGTTCACAGAGATGTTCCTCACATGATGCCCTAAGCAATGGTTGCAACCATAGTTTTTAATGAAATAAAATTTCCACCAAAAAAAATCTTCTTGTCCGAAACCACAGGGCCTAGAGCTTGGTGTGTAGCATTGCCTAGTGGATGACTACCAAGTTTGTTCAAATAATGGCCCTGGGTAACTTGTTTTTACATAGACTTATAGCGAAATGTAAAACACTTTTTTTATCAGAAACTACAATGCATAGAACTTTGATGTGTAGCATCGTCTAGTTGACTTCTACCAATTTTGTCCAAATTATTGCCCTAGAATCCATGGTTTAGGATTATCCAGGGTAAAAGAAATCGATGAAAAAAGGGAGATCACTCAAAAGAAAAATGGTCAACGCATGATAAGAAATTTTGCATGAATATCTTTTCATGTATTGATTGGCTAATGCAGAAATAATATATTCAAATGATATTTCCATGAAAATTGCTCAAAAAGTGCCGCCTAGCGGACCATTTTTTTACGCTGATTTTCGCATCATTTCCTGTATTTTCCTATAACAAATGGATGGATAGCTTTCATATACAAGTACATGATGTAATACACTGTACACATAAATGGGCAAGTCATGTGTATGGAAGTTAATATTTGACCTGTGTGACATCACTGGTTCTTGTGTAGGTCTGATCATTCACAAAGCTTGTTGGAAAAACTCGGCAAATGTTGAATGTAAACAGTGTAACTATAGTATTTGGCCTCTGTACAAATTACCAAATATTGTATTCTGTTTGTTATTTCTCAAGGAAGGAATGGCCAAATGAGAACAGATATGGGTCCTTTCTGTATCATTTCTAGAACAACTTTGTTATCACAATTTTCAAGGTCTTTTGTAATTTATAGATGATACCAATCACTGGTGACTTTATGTATGATTTTATTGCTCAGATTTCCAGTATTATACAACAAGGATATACTATATTTTAGTTATGGCATGTGGAGCTGGTGATGAATGGTCTGCATTGTAGCAGTCAGTTCAACATGATGGAAGCTTGCTGTACAAAGTTTGCACCTGACTGGCACTTTGGCCTTTGGAAGGTATGATTTCCTTAATTATGCCTTAAGAACTGTATGATATTTTGAGTATGCTCGTCCACCTGTATGTCCATCTCTTTGCAGCGTCTTGTTAGGAAAACTATTTATTTATATTTATATTACCAGGTTTTCACCAATGTGAATATATGTTCCAAAGCTTTTGCATATTTACCTGCTTGCTATTTTAATTTTGCATTAATGTATGGTTTCATTACCCTTTTTTCTGTGTCATTGCATGCTTTGTTCCAAAGCTTAGGTATGCATAATGTGTATAAAACAATTTTGCTGATTAAAGGGAGACAATTCAATTTTCCATTCAATGACCACTTGCACTTATTGTGAACTAGCTATTCAAATCATCTTTGTCTTGACTGTTGTTGGTTCAGTTACTGTTTACATATTTTTCTTGTTGTATTGTACATTATATAAATATCACATCCCACATAGGGTGATAGAATGTAATGTTCACCCGAGACAAGTAATGTCGACCGAGGCGTTAGCCGAGGTTGACATTACTTTGTCAAGGGTGAACATTACGTTCTATCACCCTATGTGGGATGTGATATTTATTTTATTATACCGAACAAAACAATATTAACAAACATGTTAACAAATATAACGAAAACTATAATAGAAATTGAAACGAAGCTTCTTTCTGACACCATAGTTACTTTTGCTGTCAAAATGTCTACTGCAAAACCGGATGTCAAAATAAAATTATATTCAACTAAGTGCCTGAAGTGTCTAGACAAGGTTAGTATTCGATACGACAGAGACAGAATAAAACCTGACACCCGGTAATATCGCGAGAGCGCGTGAGGGCAGTTTCGTTATGGCAAGCGGGCCGAAATGTAATGTCAGAGGGTAACATTACGGATTGTCACCCTCTGACGTCACATAAGACTATAGAGTAAATAAGTCACGTGAGGTATAATAATACTGTTTATACTACTTTAATACTTGTGTACTATTTGTTTTAACATGCCTTCTTATATTGTCAAATATATATTTTTTCTTCCTGTGTAAACTTATACTGTCATACATGTCTTATATAACTCAGATCTTGCTTATTTTAGTTTAACTGATTTCCTTGCCATTGATGCTCATAAATATATAGTATTAACATGTATTATCTGCTGATTATTTCAATTCTCAGATTCCAGGAATGGATGAAATGGATATTTTTCCCTTATTGATTCTTATTTATATTAATTAAGGTGGGTTGCAGGCTTCCTCTCGAAAAATGGTCAACATATGATAAAGAAATTTTGCATGAATATCCTTTCAGGTATTGGCTAATGCAGAAATGATATATTCAAATGATATTTCCATGAAAATCGCTCACAAAGCGCCACATAGCAGAGCATTTTTTTATGTTGATTCTCACGTTATTTCCTGTATAGTGTAAAGTAAATAATGCTTCATTTTGCCATCATTAAACCTTAAAAAATGTTGACTGCATGAACTCAGGGGTGGTAATTTACAATGCAAAAAAAATGAGACATTTTTCTCTCAGTTGCGTCAATAATGAAAAAATTAACAATTTTAACAATTTGAAAAACTTAAAAAAAAAAAAGAAGAAATATGGTCACCAACTTCGTCTCGGAAAAAAGCTAATGTAGTCAGTAGAATCAAATTCCTTCGTATAGTGTTGTTTCATGTGAGTTGCCATATTGGTTGTATTGTCCAATTTGTATGAGACATCAACAAAACAGTGTCGACATGTTGTGGTTAAGGGATGACTTCACTCTGTCTTTTTCTTTTAACCAGAACCCAAAATGCTCCCATATAATAATGATATTTTTATTCATAACACGCTGGAGGCCACCTCCACCATATTGTTTGGCAGATTTACTCCCCTTGAAAACACATTGGGGAAATTGCGGGAAACATGACCAACACAGCAGAAGCCCCCAGTTTCTCACAATCATTGTCAGGTACAAAAGATTATGAACATTCAAGCTCATAAATTCTGCCACGTATTCACAAATGCTTTCATCTATGTCTGAGCTCGAGAAAGTTGTTGCTGTGTGGCGCTTTCTACTGATGTAATGTACATTCCTTCAGCTAGACAAGACTAGTGGCTTAGATTCAATGTTTGGAAGATGAGGTTTTTACACAGGGAATTGAAAAGAAAAGAAGCCTGTTGCGAAGTTCTGAGCATTTCCAATGCTAATAATTATGTTTTAGTGATTACTCTTGGTGAATAAAATATGATGGTTTGATGTTCTTTATTATTTTTCTTTGTCCTTTAATTTTGTATTGCCCCTTGTACCAAGGATTGCTAAAAATTTTGGTTTAAACCAAAGTTCTGAATTTTTTTTCTGACTCCAAGCACTGTATATGTCTTTGAATTTGGTGTTTTTAGCTCACATGAGCACTTGTGCTCAGGGTGAACTTTTGTGATCAGTTTTCGTCCGGCACCATGCGTCGTCAAACTTTACCTTGTGAACAAACTAGGGGCCACATTTTTGGCTCAATTTTTGCAAAACTGGGTCAGAATGTTAGTATCGACAAAATCTCGGATAAGTTTGATAATGGGCCATTTGGGGTAAAAAACTAGGTCACCAGGGCCAAATAAGGGAAAACCTTGTGAACACTCTAGAAATCACCGTTTTGATTGGATCTTCATGAAATTATGTTAGAATGTTTATTTTAATGATATGTAGGTCAAGTTTGATAATGGGTCATTTCAGGTCTAAAACTAGGTCATTAGGGCAAATTGCTGGAAAACCTTGTGAACACACTTTTTTGATTGGATCATCATGAAACCTTGTCAGAATGTTTGTCTTTATAATATCTTGGACGAGTCACTAGATCAAATCTTAGGAAAACCTTGTTAACACTGTAGATGTCACAGTTTTGACTGGATCTTCTCCAAACCTTCTCAGAATGTTTGCCTCAATGATTTGTGGGTCAAGGTCGAACATAGGTCAGACAGGGTAAAAAACAAGGTCACCAGGTAAAATCTTAGGTAAAAACCTTATTAAAGCTCTAGATGTCACAGTTTTGAGTGGATCTTCGCCAAACCTTGTCAGATTGTTTGTCATAATGATATTTAGGACAAGTTCAAATATGGGTCACCTAGGGTCAAAAACTAGGTCATGAGGTCAAATCTTAGGAAAACCTTATTAACACTGTAGATGTCAAATTTTGATTGGATCTTCACCAAACCTTGTCAGAATGTTTGTCTTAATGATATGTAAGAAAAATTCAAACATGGGTCATCTAGGGTCAAAAACTAGGTCACGAGGTCAAATCTTAAGAAAACCTTGTCTATGTTGTAGTTGTCATGGTTTTGATTGAATCTTCACCAAACCTTGTCAAAATGTTTGTCTTATTTATATGTAGGACAAGTTCTAACATGAGTTATCTGGAGTCAAAAACTAGGCCACAGGTTCAAAACAATGTTTTAATGAGTGAACGATGATTGTCACGTGAGTGATATCGGGTCATCTTGGTCCTCTTGTTTGAGGAGTAAAATATTGGCGATGGTCAAGAATTGACGGATCTCTTAAAAATCTGCCAAGTATAATGCTCTGTGCATGTAATCTATGAAAAAACATGAGAATAAGTCTAACAAGAAATCTTGAATGGTTGATTTGGGATATCTTTTCTCTTTGTTATTCATATAAAGTTTGTTTGTTCATCCAGTTTTGTGGCCCAATCATTTAAGCGGGCAAAAGTTAATACTTAAATTTGTTCTTGCCATATTTAAAGGCACTTGCTTTAACAATAATACCAACAACATGGCCATTGCGACCAGTTTTCAAACAGGTCAGACTGATTATGGTCGACATTCTTTATTAGATGCCACTAAAATGCTTCTGTTGACCTTCAGAACAAATTGCTGACCTCCTGCTCATAGAGCTACAAGGGTGGACTGTAGGTAAAATCTTAGGTAAAAACCTTATTAAAGCTCTAGATGTCACAGTTTTGAGTGGATCTTCGCCAAACCTTGTCAGATTGTTTGTCATAATGATATTTAGGACAAGTTCAAATATGGGTCACCTAGGGTCAAAAACTAGGTCATGAGGTCAAATCTTAGGAAAACCTTATTAACACTGTAGATGTCAAATTTTGATTGGATCTTCACCAAACCTTGTCAGAATGTTTGTCTTAATGATATGTAAGAAAAATTCAAACATGGGTCATCTAGGGTCAAAAACTAGGTCACGAGGTCAAATCTTAAGAAAACCTTGTCTATGTTGTAGTTGTCATGGTTTTGATTGAATCTTCACCAAACCTTGTCAAAATGTTTGTCTTATTTATATGTAGGACAAGTTCTAACATGAGTTATCTGGAGTCAAAAACTAGGCCACAGGTTCAAAACAATGTTTTAATGAGTGAACGATGATTGTCACGTGAGTGATATCGGGTCATCTTGGTCCTCTTGTTTGAGGAGTAAAATATTGGCGATGGTCAAGAATTGACGGATCTCTTAAAAATCTGCCAAGTATAATGCTCTGTGCATGTAATCTATGAAAAAACATGAGAATAAGTCTAACAAGAAATCTTGAATGGTTGATTTGGGATATCTTTTCTCTTTGTTATTCATATAAAGTTTGTTTGTTCATCCAGTTTTGTGGCCCAATCATTTAAGCGGGCAAAAGTTAATACTTAAATTTGTTCTTGCCATATTTAAAGGCACTTGCTTTAACAATAATACCAACAACATGGCCATTGCGACCAGTTTTCAAACAGGTCAGACTGATTATGGTCGACATTCTTTATTAGATGCCACTAAAATGCTTCTGTTGACCTTCAGAACAAATTGCTGACCTCCTGCTCATAGAGCTACAAGGGTGGACTGTAGGTAAAATCTTAGGTAAAAACCTTATTAAAGCTCTAGATGTCACAGTTTTGAGTGGATCTTCGCCAAACCTTGTCAGATTGTTTGTCATAATGATATTTAGGACAAGTTCAAATATGGGTCACCTAGGGTCAAAAACTAGGTCATGAGGTCAAATCTTAGGAAAACCTTATTAACACTGTAGATGTCAAATTTTGATTGGATCTTCACCAAACCTTGTCAGAATGTTTGTCTTAATGATATGTAAGAAAAATTCAAACATGGGTCATCTAGGGTCAAAAACTAGGTCACGAGGTCAAATCTTAAGAAAACCTTGTCTATGTTGTAGTTGTCATGGTTTTGATTGAATCTTCACCAAACCTTGTCAAAATGTTTGTCTTATTTATATGTAGGACAAGTTCTAACATGAGTTATCTGGAGTCAAAAACTAGGCCACAGGTTCAAAACAATGTTTTAATGAGTGAACGATGATTGTCACGTGAGTGATATCGGGTCATCTTGGTCCTCTTGTTTGAAGAGTAAAATATTGGCGATGGTCAAGAATTGACGGATCTCTTAAAAATCTGCCAAGTATAATGCTCTGTGCATGTAATCTATGAAAAAACATGAGAATAAGTCTAACAAGAAATCTTGAATGGTTGATTTGGGATATCTTTTCTCTTTGTTATTCATATAAAGTTTGTTTGTTCATCCAGTTTTGTGGCCCAATCATTTAAGCGGGCAAAAGTTAATACTTAAATTTGTTCTTGCCATATTTAAAGGCACTTGCTTTAACAATAATACCAACAACATGGCCATTGCGACCAGTTTTCAAACAGGTCAGACTGATTATGGTCGACATTCTTTATTAGATGCCACTAAAATGCTTCTGTTGACCTTCAGAACAAATTGCTGACCTCCTGCTCATAGAGCTACAAGGGTGGACTGTAATCACACAGCATGGTTTTACAAACAGACCATGGTCCATACTGTGCACAATGTCGCCTTTGTCATTACACAACTCATATAAATATTTCCAGGAAAAGAATGCGGGTGATAATGCAAGGAAGAACTTCAGATCCTGCATGCAGATGTCTCACAACAGCATGGCTGCAGAAATAAGGAACATGTGGTACTGAATAAATATGGTAAGTCTTGAATTCATTTTTTTCACATTATGATGATAATTAAGAAACATTTTAGAATTTACAATGTTTTCCTGAATAATATGATTGGCAGAAAAAGTTATGGTTTTCAAGTTTAATAATGTAAGCATTGAATTTTTGGGTTAGAACTAACATTCCACTTCTTTCTGTGCGAAAGTTGTAGCATTCTGGTTAAGACATTTATAGTACTCATAATTTTTATTTAGATATGATCTATGAGGTAAGACGACCAAACAATTTCAGTAACTTACAAACAGTCAGCCCTCAATTTCTTCAGCATTTCTGTTTGACTAATGTATTACAGAGTTGGTACATTACAGAAAAAATATGCTCATTTTTCTTACAGGGTATTGCAGATTGACTGTCAACAGAAGCAGAGTGCAGATGCAGCCATACAGCTTCAGTGCTGTTCTGAGAGTATGTATGAATAATCTTCAAAATGGAAGAAAGGATCTTGGAAAAAATACTTTATATACATGTAGAAAACATATTTCTTGTACCTGGTTAATTTTTCTTAATTACATTTACTTTTCATTAAGTACCGTTGTATTCTTAGCATTGTACAAATTACAGCACTATTATTGCTCCTGAAAATGTGATAATAAGTGTATGTTTTTAGATATCATTGTTCACATGCATTTCTGTATAAAATCGAAAAAAGGAAATTTTGCTAAATTTTGGCAAAGCTTATAAAAGTACATGTACAGTAATAATTATACAAAATAATTTTTCCATTTTTCGATGCATTTGGTTAATCAGATGAGTGGTCCAGTCTCCATTTGTTAATGATTAGCTGAATTATAGACATGGGATTATCAGAATCAAGATATGCATGTATGTAGTTATTTTCCCTTTGAATCCATTAGATTTGTGATTTTCACTATCCAGTATGCTGCATGAAGCTGCTCACAAAATACATCAGCAACAACACCATCAGCACCAACACCATCAGCAACTACTACATCAGAAACAACACCAGAAGCACCAACACCATCAGCAACTACTAACTCAGAAACAACACCATAAGCAACGCCTACATCAGAAACAATACCATAAGCAACACCTACATCAGAAACAACACCATCAGCAACACCTACATCATAAACAACACCATAAGCAACATCTACATCAGAAACAAGACCTTAAGCAACTTCAACATCGGAAACAACACCATAAGCAACACCTACATTAGAAACAACACCAGAAGCACCAACACCATCAGCAACTACTACATCAGAAACAACACCATAAGCAACTTCAACATGGGAAACAACACCATAAGCAACTTCAAAATCAGAAACAACACAATAAGCAACATCTACATCAGAAACAACACCATAAGCAACATCTACATCAGAAACAACACCATAAGCAACACCTACATCAGAAACAACACGGTCAGCAACATCTACTTCAGAAACAACACCATTAGAAACAGCATCATCAGAAACAACACCATCAGCAACAACACATCGCCTTAGCTATTAAAGCTAAGTGATCATAACTAGCTTTTGTGTTGCACCATCATCCCTTCTAAATTCAATTACATGTACATGAAACTTGGTCAGAATGTTATCTCTATTAAATCTGCATGAATGGTGCAACTTCATTTCTTGATCTGATGAAATTGGTTAAAAAAGTACATTTCTACTAAGGTCAAATCTCTTGGGATTTTCTTTTAAACATGCTTTGAGACATTATGCAAGTATCATTGACAATAAATACATTTAAGTTGACCTCTTGACAGCAGACATTAAGAAATCATGTTGTGATGAGCTTTAACTGAAATCCTTAAAAAATGAAATTTATGCTTGAATGTATTTTTATGAGCAGCTTTTGTAGGACCTTGCTGGGGTCACAGAATATTCCAAAGCTGCAAAAAAGCTTTTTTTTAAGGCTTTACCAGATGGTAGAGCACTGGGGGCGTACCCTCATTGGTACTCACCCCAACAAGAATTTTAGCAGTCGACCACCACTGGAAGACACCATTGTAGCTTGCATTTCTGTGGAGATAATTGCGGTGAACAATTTGACAAGCTAAACTTCATGAAACGCTTCCTGAAATGAATTTAAAAGATAATCTCCACAAATATGCAAGCTACATGTACAAACGTCAGAAGGTACCAATGTATGCAGAATTTAAATGGCCATTTGATAGGGTATGTTTCAGTGGCCAGAAATGGCAGTAGAAATCAAAAGAACGAAAAAAACAAGAGTTGTCATCCGCCATTTTCCATGCAGAGCATAGCATAATAAAGTCGTGCGATTCTCGGCTGTGTTATTATAGCCATGGAAATCCACGGAGCTTTTTCACTTGGAAATTTATGTCACTTAATCAATTTCCTTATACAGATATGTATATTTCTTCTTACAGGCAATTAGAAACACTCATTCATTAGAAGTTTCTCTATCATGCTGTGGAAAACTTTTGGTTTCTGATGAAGTAACTATTTGATATCTGTCTTTCAACACCATTGTCAAGTTCATAGATATAAGTTAATGTTTTAGAAAGAGAAATTAATTTATAATTAAACAACTTAAATCTAGCCCATTTAGATAAAAGGAAAGTTCAAATTGTATTTTGCCAGAAAACTTAAGTACTGTCACCGTCTGACAATATACAGAATTGCATGTCTGGATATGTTGTGTGTTAGAATGTTTACAAATGACAATATACAGAATCGCCTGTCTGGATATGTTGTCAGAATGTTGATAGAAAGACAATATACAGAATCGCCTGTCTGGATATGTTGTGAGTTAGAATGTGGATAGAAACTTTGTCAACAGAGTTGTCAATACAAAACCAGGCAAAGGTAAGTAATTTAATACAGTTATTAGCAATCATAAGTCTGGAAATCACACTTTTAAACTTTCAGAATGCATTGTCCTGCAAGAACAAATTGCATGGTAAACAGCTACATGTACTTCTTGACACATAATGTGCATTTTCTACACAACTTTTGAGATTATTGATTTGAACTTTCCATTGATGTATACAATTTTAATTACTCAAATGGCCTGAATTATTGTAAATTAGTGCATGAGAGAAACATGTCTTAAGTGGGACAAGTTTTTAAAGTGGTCCTTGTTTTGTTTTTATGATGATACTGAAGAAAATATGCCTAGTATTTGAGGTTCTCCTGGATGTATACAACAAGTACTGTGGAATCATTAATTTTCATTGAGAATTTAATTTCAAGGATTTCGTGGGTCGGCTCATCCATGAAATCAAATCACCACAAATTAAAATGCAGAGACAGGAAATTGTTTTTCGGAAAACAAAATCCATGAATTTATGTCCCCACGAAATTGCCATTTTAGTAAAAACCACGAAAATTGAGCCCAACGAAAATAAATGAAACCACAGTATGTTGAGTAAATTAGTGTATATGTAAACTCTACAATTAACTTGAATTTTAGAAATTATATGATTATTTCAGCCATTAGTGACAGTGTTGATGGTTCAGTTCAAGTCATTAACTTCCTTGTAATACTTGATATTAAACCCATCAATTTACTGTAGTATAGAAATCACAAAAAGATGGAAGAGCTTGCAGGCTAGATTTGATAACTGAGACGTATGCTGTTGAATCAACAATAAAGCAGCTCAGGATGCATTTATGAGAGTTAAAGAAAATGATATTTTCTAGTTACCATGCAGGTAGATTTTATTCGAAATTATTATGTTATATATAGGAATGTTTTGTAACTATATTTGTGGAATTATTCAGTTTTCAATCATCCTGTCTCCATGAGTTATTTAAGGTTGCTATTATTATATACAGTGGTGTAGGGGTAGAGCATCAGACTCCTAACCCGGAGGTTGGGGGTTCAAATCCCGTCGGTGGCGGAATTGGACCGGAACCTTCACAATTGCTTCTTTCGGCGCGAGTACTTGCCAGGGAGTAGTTGATATAAGTTGTAAGAATTTAAAATACTATGCTGTATAACATCTAAACTTTTCTGTCATTGTTGTTTTTTCAGAAGGTGGAAGCAGCTGAAACTGAAGAGAATTATGATGTCATTGGTATATCAGTAAATCGATGAATGTAAAGTGGTATAATGCAGAACTTTAACAGCTAAACAGCTATCAGACTCATCATCATTTGTGATACCTGCAGAGATGATTTTAAATGCAGTATGTGTCTTATGATGATTCATTTAATTAAGAAGATATTTGCGTTAATGGACCAGTTGTGTTAACTATGACAAGAAAAGTGAGTGGAAGTTGTTTCTTTAACATGACACATACTGCATGTTCACATATTTCATTTATTTTAGCCACATCTCCATTAACACTAACAGAAAACCATAAGAAATAACTATCAGAAGTGTGAAATACTGTATGAGCACCACAAAAATGGAGACAAATTTAATGCCTTCAAAAGGGTGAAGACAATTACTTGAAATGAAAGGAGCTAAGTTTTAGGTCAAAATTACTGTTTTGCTTAATAACAGATTGTAACTTTCTAAATGCGGGACATTTCATAGTATATGAATCAATGCTAACTTGATCTAACATAATTGGAAAAGTAAATAGATATTCCTAATTTTCTTCAGATTTTTATACAGTTTTCATTTTAGTATTATATTGAACTGTATTTCAAAATTTAGATATATATGTACATGTAAATGAACACATAATGATATGTTCTGGCTCATACAATAATAAACTGTATCATAGACTCATATGATAATTGAATACAGTATCAAATTTTCATTTTGAATGATGGTTTTAAACGATCCAAAAAAGTGATCAACAAGTTATGTTATAAGTCCATACACAAACCTGGATTTAGTATATACATGTATTTTACTTGTTTTAGGTTAAAAGAGATCCAAATTATAAGATTATCATTAATTATTTGTGTGCAACTACATGTAATGCCATGAGGAACAGAAATCAGTTTCATTGAAATGAGAATCAAACTTTTGAAAGTACTCATGTGAATTGAACTTAGTGCAAGAGGTTTTGTATTTATTACCGAAAAAATAGATATTACAAAACGGAAACATTTCCAAAGCAGATGCAGAAAACAAAGTTAGTACTCAGTTCTGCATAAAAAATTATTGCGCAGATTGAAATTTGGTATATTTGAGTTGAACAAAATTCAGTTACAGTAAAAGTCATGAATGGCAAGTAACAAATGTTATGCCTACAAAATTGTAGAAAAAATTACCAGTACTTGCAGTTTCTTGTAATATTATGTCTATATAGCACAAGGTATAGAATTTCTTTGAGTCAAAGTCAAGTATCTAGCAAACAGAGGATGTTAATCTTATGATCAGAGAACATTATAAAAAATCTGAGGCACGGTTCCCTGCATTATACATTTACAGTCAAATTTACGCTATTTATATTAATATATTCCTTTTGCAGAGTAGTTATCGTTATTCAAAAGTTTGTAAATTACATGTGATATTGGTAAGACCAACCAAATGTAATATTTGTTTCAAATCACTTGCAGTTGATTTTATACAGTAGGTATATTTCAGTATATAATTATGGTTTAGTTTTTGAATCTTTAAATTGGTGAAAATTGATATCACCATTTATCCAATTCTTTTACCTTAATTTTCTGTACTTTGTGCTTTAATTTATTTGCTTTATTTTTCAGTTTGTAGTTCCTGAATGCTCCACATCCCAGCTTGCAGCAATGGAGATAAAATCTGTAAAAACAACGTGGTAATTATGTCAAACCTGTAAATGCAAATAACAACCGAAGCTCAAATGTTTGGATGAAACAAGGAAACTGATTGTCACTGAGAAACCTGTTACTTTTGTGTCTGTGATCACTGCTATTGATGAGCTATGCTGTTGGTTTAATCAGTTCTGTGATGTTTTACTAGTGGTACATTATGGTAAAAGGTTCAACTTATTGTGCTGATGACAGCTGTACTGACAACTAAAACAAGTGATATGTATCTGCAATCAGTATCTGGTTGTATGGACAGTTTGATAGGAAGCAGATCCCAGGAGAGTCCTTGTAATGTGAACATGTTGAATAGAACTATGTCATATAAGTTTATCTTAAATGCACACAAGGCTGCAATCTTTACACAGAGTTGTCGGTCGTTATCCTGCAAATACATCTCTGTTTACGTCTGAGCGATTTATAATATTCTTGTAAAACAAAGAATAAAGTGACAAAATTGGTACAAACTATTCACCTATGTGAAAAAATTTCTATCGTAGAATACATTGGAGTAAAAAAACGTAATGATTTACAAGAAAATCACAGGAAATATTTCATTTATCAAGCGCACTTTCCTATAACATGTTCAGCACATCAACTAATTGAGGATATATAGTATTATTCAAATGTATATCTTTAGTTATAGGCTGTACAAGATTTTCTTCTTTTGATATTTTATTCCATATAGTTTGTAGATGAAAATAATGCATGTTATTTCATTTGCCATTTTTGATTAAGATAAAAAAAAATGTAAGTTTTGAACAAACAGTTTTTTTCCAAAATGCAATGCAGGAAATTTGCTGGATTTTTATACCTCCTTGTTGCATTGATACATATAGTTCCATGTTAAGGGATTTTATTGTCTTATAGATTATTTTTATTATTTACTTAATGTATATAAAATGATTTGAAACCATTCACAAGAAAAAATTGTGAAAATTGATTACTTTATTATTATTTTTCCAACCATACCCATGACTTGGTGTTTCTGAATTCGGAGGTCGGACAGGGGGTTGACTAATAAAATCTTCTTTTTTTTGGACAGTAAAAGTTCATAATATTTCACATCTAAATCTGTAAAGCTTATAATAATAGTATAAAACAGAAGTTTATATTTATAATTGTTGGTTGCATTTCTTTCACTTCTGACTTGAACCACCATCTGCATCATTAAAGTGTATAAATCCATATCTGACAGTACTATTATTTGCAGAATAATTATTTGTATGTGATAATGATATCCAAATATCTAAATTTAAAAAAATGAATATTGGAATTGATTTTGAAATTTTGATAAGCAGCTATACCTAGAAATGAAAGGGAGATAACTGGGAAATTGAAAATCAACTAAATCAGAAGTGAAATATTTGGAATAATGATACATTGATGTATGAGTATTAGAATTATGACATACTGATGTAGATCTGAATATTGTTACATGATGAAGAAATTGGCTGCTGATAAATAATTAGTCATTCGGGAATGATAATTAATTGATGTTAGCATTCAGGAATATGATCATAACTTAATAGTATGCTTTCTGATGTGGCATTATGAATTTATTACAGTATCTGTACTTACTTTTAAAAAGGACTGTGCCAATTTGGTTATTGCCATGGTTAATCAGACCAGATTTTTAACATGTATGATTGGTTACAATTTTTCATAATTGATGATTGGTCTGATAATAACAGTTTAAATCTCTTAAAACATTTTGCTCCAATCAGGTCCTTCACGGCAGTAGCATGTACATTAAAATTTGTCTAAATGCAGTATATTATTGTAGTATTATCACAGAAGGCATTAATTGTAATTTTGCAATGCTCTTTTATTACTAGAAATCTTACTGACAAGAAATGATATGTTTGCTATCTCAATTTGCAAAAATTGAAGGCATCAATATGACCTTGTGACCAATTAATTGATGTGATTTGATTTTAATTATATAATTTACTACCAATTTACAAATTTTTGAGTCGCATTAAGTCAACACCTTTTTACTTACTGGAGCAATATAACATCGTCTTTACTTAATATATCATAATAATATTTTATACTTTTAAGAAAGTGAATGCACAAGACTTGAAAGTCATTGACAAAACAATTGTTTAAAGACAAGTAACTTGATTTTAACCAGATTGGCAAAGTGGAAATATAATACAAAGCCAACTAATGGTAACTGAAAATGTTTATAGCTAATATACAGATATATAACAATTCAATGTATGAAGGAAATATACCATTAAAAAAAGAAATAAGCAAAATCTTTTGGGGAATTCTTGAATGCCTTTTAATAATCAATGTCATTCTTTTCACAGATTTTTAGATCATATTGCATCTGAAAGCAGACAGTGGAATTCCTGAGACAGAAGTCCTTGACAAGGCAGATAAGAGTTTCAGACGCCAGGCAATGAAGGCCATGGGTTAGATCTGTCATCACAGGTAAATCATTAACTATCATAAATTATAGTTACCTCAATGGGGAGATATGCCAGAACATCAGTTTTCATGGCAGACATGTCGAGATTAGGATGACCTGAATGTTGGGGTATATTATCGGACCTTTCGATTGCATGAGTGCAGCATTTGGTCTTTCTGCGATCTGTAATTTCTGGCACAGAGAAACAAAAAGGAAGCAAGTCAGTACTATGTGAGTGTTTATCATAGAAAGAAAAAATAATTATGGAGTGTAGAAAGAGTATGAAAGTAAAATGAAAACATCACATTTAAAGGTTGTGACAATCGTTAACGTCACTGTCAAGTTGAACTGCTGGGTAAGCTAACAATAGACACATAGACTATTTTGATGGTGTCTTCCTATTTGACCTACTGAACTGCAATAGCTGCAATTATTATAGTTTTCACTGATCGATGGCCCAGGGTTTTAGATCCAAATACCAGCTGTTCATGTGAGAAAATTGACAGTTTCTTACAGATCATGATTTTGCTCTCTTACTTTAGTTATTTGGGACTTTTGATTTTGATTGTTTGATTTTGATTGTATGAATTACTGTGTTTTTACAGAAAACTCTTTGTTGGAAAGTTTAAAGTTGCTTAAGAGGTATCCTGTTTTTCTACAAGATGCTATATGAGTTGGTGATAAGTGTAATGACCCGCCTTCAGGGAATGCCTTCCCTAATCAACTCATCACTATTCAGAGAGACCTGTGGTTTCAAAGATGAGCTGAAATTGTACAAGTTGTTATGGGACTTAGCTGAAGGAGACATAGGAAGGAATGAATTCAATACAGCGCTAAATAATGCTAAGGTAATTGATGAAACAACACCTGTTAATTTTACAAAATTAGCAAATGACTTCTTAGTCCTATCCTGCTAATAGTTTTACTAAACTAAGGCTATCATTTACAGGCAAAAAATTCTGAATATTTCAGATGAATGAATTGATGTATTTTAGTGAATTTCAGCTGTTTTTGTTTTAATTTTTGGATATGAAAACCATTATGATTTTTTATGGTGCCGTGAGTGTGTGACTAGCCTTGGAATCCTAGAGCTAGGGTGAAGCAAATGGCTGGGTTAGTTTAAAGAGTCTGTGGTTGTCGCGATTAAAATTACTTTGAATAAAAAGGAAGGAGGAATGTAGCGGTGTGGTATATTATATTATAAATTGGCTAGGATATTTACCGGCCCGGTTATCTCAGTTGGTAGAGTATCTGACTTGCAAGCAGGAGGTCACGGGTTCGAGCCCCGCATCGGGTACATTATTTTCCAACTCCTATTACAAATAAAAGTTAAATTTTTATTTTTCTCAGTAAATGAAATATTAATGTATTTTTGGCATTTACAAAAGAATATTTGGTGAAATAAAAATTTCTATGATATTAATGAATCTAGATAATAATAATCAGCTAAAATTAAAATCATAGTAAGCACCATTACAAAACAGAAATCCTTGTTTACCAATGTTGATCTGTTAATTATGATTAAAACTTTTTGTCTGGACCTGATGGTAAAGGTTTTGATGTACAAACTATTCATAAAACTGAAAATCAGTTTTATATGCTTACCTCAGCATTGAGTGATCATTTATAAATATCATTAATTTTACAAAAGTTATATCTGAATCGCCTTCTGCATCAGATTACCGGTAAACAAGTATGTGAATTAAGTATATAATTCTTAAGACAATAAAGATGAATATTTTTCACAGTTTAAGATGATAAAGCTTATATGTTAATGTGTTATTTTACAGGCAGCAAGAAAGGACATAAATTCTTTTGAAAGTGAACCAAAAGCCATTGAAAGTAATGAGGTAATAGTTGAGATGAGTTTCTTTTTGAATAATGGGACAGGTTTAATACTAGTTTAATAATATAGCAGATATTTGAGTGAAAATCAGTGATTTATCTAGTTACTGTGTACTCCTTGTAGAAATATAAAACATGATTTGGTTTATTATGTACCAACTCCTGTCATAAATAGAATTCACAAAATAAACATACACATAATAAATTCATTTCTTGTTTAATACATGTATTCAGGCAAAAGAGCAGCCTACACTACACATACAGAATAAAAGACACCAGGTGTTATATATAATGCTTTCATTGGTAATAAAAGTGCATTAATTTTATGTAATAATAGTTGCTTGAAGTATTTTAGTGATTTGAATACTTCTTTAAACAAGAAATTTTAATTCAGTTGATTCTCATTTTAATATTATCTTGATGTAATTGTTGGGATGAAAAATGTAGATAATTTTATGTCTTTGCTTTAAAGAAAAACTGTTTAAAGACTGTTTACTGTACATGTACGGTATTTATAGTTAAATTAGTATTTTATAAGTTCAGTCACTGAATGGTAATGTTGGTACAAGGAGTAGATATTAAACTGCTATCTTGATAAATGAATATAACTGTTGCTAACCTTATTTTTATTTACTGTTACAGATACTTCAAGAAACTGAAAGTGCTTCATCAGAGAGTGAATGGTCCATGTCTCCAGCGTCTCCTGGAAGAGATTGTGAAGAAGAAGAGGTCAGCAATTTGCTGAATGAGGTACATGCCAGTATTTAATATAACTTAGTAAACATAAGATATTCAACAGAAACATAAAAATACTTGATTTAAGATCAAAGACTTGTCATTGGATGGCTAAACTTCATACAATTAAAAGGGGAATGTACATGGAGATTATTATGTTTTTATGAGATGAATTTACATGTAAATTCTTCTCATATTGCAATCATGCAAGCTATGAATTTCAACATTGCACTGCTCTCTATATAGCTTTAGGGACGACTTCGTACTACATTTTTTCGGTCTTTGTCGTTACAGACTCGCTAACAGAGCGATAAAATTATCTGTTTCACAGGCGCTGATTTTAGATGGCACTGATGCTTTAAGGACGGGCAGATAAGATTGGAAGATGAATCGGGACGAAGGCGGAAAACAATTATTGATGTCAAATTGATAAAGTCAATTAAGGATGTCATTTATATGGATCGCCGAGTGACAATTAGAGAATTTGAGACTTAACTCTTCATAGTTATTGAACTGTTCATAAAATTTTGGAAAAACACTTGAATATGCACAAAGTAAGTGCTCGATGGATACCGCGTTTATTATCTAAAAACAATGAAGACACCTGTATGAATGCCTCAAGGAAGTTTTTGCAGCGGTATCATAAAGAAGGTGACACATACTTTTCTAGAGCCCATCACTATCATTGATGAATATTGGTTGTTTTTATTTGACCCAAGTAACTAAGGAATGATCAAAACAATGGAAAAACACCAGAATCATATCCCCTTAAGAAGGCACATGTCTCAAAATCGGCAGGAAAACAGATTGATTTTCGTGTTTTCCAGGTACTTAAATCAGCTTTGAGGGGTAACAGATTCGATTCTTTTACTGAACTTTCATATGCAGCACGGCATGTTGTTTCTAATCTTGACTCACAGTGATATAAAGACATGTATGCACAATGGATTGATAGACACCGTAAATGTATCTCATGTCGGGGCGAATATTTTGAGAAAGACGTCGTTAAAGGAAACATTAGGAAGACGACGTTACTCGACGTCGAGTATCAATATCAGACTGCCCTGCTCCGACTTGATGGACCTCTTTTATACTGGCGGGATTTGATCAATTTTATTGCAATGAAATTGATATTTGGTATACGGGCAAAATAAAGATTGGGAATAATGATGTCTTTGCTTCAAAATTCTACTCCAAATACCCTTCAAATACTAGACTAGATCACCCCTCGTAATTGCCTTTGCGGGAGAAATAAATTTCATTTGAAGGATTGAAATTTGTAACATGTATACCACCGCTGTCAAACAAATTGGATGCTGGATTATTTTCAATTATTTATCACCAAAAGTGAGTGCCAAATTATTATTTTCTTGTCAAATGGACCTGCGTTCTTGATTCAAGATTTGACTATTCAGTTTCTCCTCGGCCATGAAAGTTTCAATTTGGAATGGTACGGAACAGGTCTGGATTTTACCTAAGTCAATATGGCCGCTTAGTAGGTCTCAAATCATGAATTGTAGTGTCTAAGGTATCCACCCATTAAATAATTCATCATATGTATGTGATTGCAAAGCTGATATTCTTTCGATTAACGCCGATGTGGGTATAAAATTATGAACGATATGTAGCTAACAGCGGTCCGAGTGATCAAGAAGTACTTTTTGCAAGTTGAAGGGCTTGCTGCTCCAGTTCAGAAAAATATATTCATAATTATATATATAACATTAAATGTAACTACATGTACCTGATTGGTGTATCATTTTTATACCCCCAGATATGAAATATATGGGGGCTATATTGGATTCACGCTTGACGGTCGGTCGGTCGGTCCGTGCGTCTGTAGACACAATTTGTCCGGAGATTTTCTCAGCAACTACTTACAGGATTTCAATGAAACTTCACAGAAGTGATCAGTAGTAAGCCTAGTTGTGCATGCTTAAAGCATTTTTTGTTCGGATTAATTTTCACTAAGTTAATATACCCCTTTGTTGTTTTTATTCAGTATATACAATAGGCAAATTTTGTCCGGACAATTTCTCAGCAACTACTCACAGGATTTCAACGAAACTTCACAGAAGTAATAAGTAGTTAGCCTTGTTGTGCATGCTAAAATAATTTTACATTTGGATTGATTTTCACTGAGTTATAGCCCTTTGTTTTTTTCTACAGTGTATACAATAGGCAAATTTTGTCCTGACTATTTCTCATTGACTACTGCCAGGAATTCAATAAAACTTCTCAGAAGTGATAAGTAGTTAGCCTAGTTGTGTATGCATTAAGCTTGTCTTGGTTGGTTAAATTTTCACTGAGTTATGGCCCTTTGTTGTTTTTTATACAGTGTATATACAATATCTCAGTAACTGCTCATAGGAATTGAATGAAACTTCACAGAAGTTATAAAAGGTAAGCCAAGTTGTGCATGCAATAACCAGGTTTTGTTTGGATTAATTTTCACTGAGTTATGGCCCTTTGTTTTATACAATTAGGTAAATTTTGCCCGTACCATTTCTCAGCAACTACATGCAGGAATTCAGTGAAACTTCTTAGAAGTGATAAGTAGTTTGCCAAGTTGTGCATGTCCACAATAGGTTTGTCCAATTAAATTTTAATGAGTTATGGCCCTTTGTTATTTTTTATATACAAGTAATGTATATTTAGAAACTGGTCAGGATATATCCAAGCAACAATTTGCAGGTATTAAAAAATGAAAATGCATTACATTTCCCTCTGTAAAATGTAACAATAACTGTATCAAGGCCGCATCTGGGGGTATTCATCACCTTTAGTGATAGTTCTAGTTGTGATTTCTAGACCCAGGAGTTCTTTGATATTAAGGATATGTTACAAGGCCTTGATAATTTATATGGTGAAATAATTCTTTTTAAACAGGCAACATGATCCCTATACTTTAATATTTGATTGAATCAACAGAAGCCTACAGTACTAGGTCCTCGTTTTGGACAGAATTATTGATACAGTTTTAAATTTTTGTATCAACAAATGTTGATTTTATTCATCCTTCCCATCATCATGATCAATTAAATGCATCATTTTAAAAACTGACATATTGCCTGTGTCAAGAAGTTTTCATGGCTTTCTTATTTTTCAGAATAAAAAAGGAAGGGAATCATAACTGCTTTGTTTAAGGTAAGTCTTAAGAGTGATATTAAATATAACTCAGTCACTGTAATTAAAACCCTTACACAAAAGATTTTAGTGAAATAGCAATATCTGTCAATGTAAGATTGTAAGTGCAACTCTTCTTAAACCCATGGATTTTACAGAAACTTATTACACTCAGTGACCACTTTTAACCCAGTCTAACCTGTCAAAGATAATTCAACTCATTAACAGTCACTACTTATACCACCTGAAAATATGCATGTAGTAAAATAATTTCAAGTCCTTAATCATTTGAATGATTTCATTGAAAACTTACACTTTTTCAGTTACTGCTTGTCACCTGTAGATTAAAAATAATATTGGTGAAAAAATTTCAAACTGAAAGGGGATATAATAGAAACTTGCTCCATGGAATATTGCGCTGTATTCATTCATCACCTTCAGTGATAGTTCTTTATATTAATTCGATGTGAAAAGTTTATTAAAATTATTAAAATCGCATCTTGTAAATCTGTTTGCAGACTAGTGATAAACTTAGGGGGTAAATACAAAGCAGAAGAAAAGCAAAACAAAGGGCAGAGAGAAACAGTAAGTAGTTGTATAGACTAGCCAGTTGTACTCCTGCAAGCATGAACCTCAAAAGTTGTATCTATTAGTAATCACTGAAAAAAGATGATCATGGTTGTCTTATTAAAACATTTAAAGAGTTTTTGAGAAACTATCAGCCTGTGTGTAAATCTTAACCTCTATTTGAGATTTGACTCCTTAAGGTCCGTCTGACTTTGTCCATGCTGTATCTTCATTATGCATTCAAAGGATTTTAAAAAGATGACATTTGCCATAATTAAACAATATTCTA
Organism: Lutraria lutraria; assembly: GCA_964023205.1. Taxonomy (NCBI): domain Eukaryota; kingdom Metazoa; phylum Mollusca; class Bivalvia; order Venerida; family Mactridae; genus Lutraria; species Lutraria lutraria. The sequence goes on from OZ026836.1 coordinate 17,512,451, forward strand.
TTAGTCCCTTGATAGAATATCTTCATACTCCCGCAGCATAAACTTCCAATTACCTTGGCCTTGTGTATTTTTTCACCCTGATGTGGATTTAAAACATTCACTACTGTAATTGTAGAAAGGCCTTGGTGCATGGTGCTGTTTGCTTGTAGCATAACTTGCTATATTGATACAAGTGGTAGGTTTTGTTGGTGATAGAATCTATTTAATTACGTAATTTTTTTAATTTGTAGGATGAACAGGTAACAGCAAGAAAAAGAACTCGCCTGTTAGAGGTAATTAATGAATTCATACTACACAGAATAATTTCAGATTATTTTCAGGATCAATTATGGAAGGCATTAAACTCCACATGTTTGTAAATTGCAGTATGACTATGATTTCTAAAGAGGAACTAAATATGACACTAATCGACCAGTCTTTAAAGCTTTGTTCCAGAATTAGCTATTGTTACTGTCTGCTCACCATCGGTTGCCCTGTGTACATAACCAATTCTTTATATTTTATCTCTGAAACCACATGGTGCATACCGTATAATCTTGGAGATGTATGGTTATTCATTGGGGCTCTCCAAAATTGTTTCAGACATTAATTATATTAATAAAGATTTGATTGCCACTAAAAAAATACAAAAGAAACAACAGGAATCCCATGTCATAAGTCTGTTCACTTAAGTAACCATGGAGTTTTATCCCTTGACAAGCACATTTTGTGACAATTTGATACTCTGTGTAATTAACATATAAGTAAATGATAGCTTTTCTAAAGGCATGATGTCTTTAAGGTATATGTTGTTGGAGAAGAAGTAGAAGCCCTCTGGCAGGACAAAGACCCGAACTTTCTTTCGGGCAAAAATCATACATATGATATCCTCAGGTATGAAAATCTTTATTGAATGCATGGGTACTGCATATTTTACATATATAATTGTTAGTGTTCTGGGTTGTAAGTCTCACACTTCGAACAATTTAATTGTAACCTCGGTACAAATGTTTAACTCAAGAAGATGATGTGATGTTCTAGTTCATCATCCCCAGTCAAGATGCCACTTAGAGGTCATTGAATTATACACATTGTACTGACTCTGAACATTGTCATACTTTAGGCAGTTTTGAAATTAGTTTGCATAAAAGTTTACTACAAGTTTGCAAGACTAACATGGCTTACTTGTAAAGTTTAAGCTTTGAAGTCTTTGACTCCTATGTACATGTATGCACATGTCATGATAGCCACATACATATTGTAACTCAATCATAAGTGGGTTTTAAAATATTATGGTGCTGATATACAGTGGAGTGTTTTACAAATGTGTACCACATCCATGGCTGCAAGACTAAGGCACTGTTTTAATGCATTAATCTGTTTTGAATAAAAGCTCTTATGTCAGCTTAATGGTAAATATTATTGTAAAGCATTATTAAATCAGTTTTTAATGGTCAAAACTTTTTAAGGAAATATAATGTGTCATGGTTGGAGGTTAGAACTGAAATTTAACTTCAAGGTGCAAATGAAGTATAACAGTGTCTCTTACAGGCTCTCTTTTGTTGCAATCATTATCACTGATCATAAATGCAAGAGAGTCAAATGTTGTATAGTGTTATTGTATTATTCATGTATAAGTGATAAACTTATATCTATCTTGCAGACTTGTACTAAGTGCTGTTTGAGGATGGCTGTCAATGGTTTGTGAAAAGAAGGGAAATAAAAAAGTTGTAGGCAGTTAACAGAGACAGTGTATAAATGGAACCTTAATTTAATCTGATGTGTGTATATTTATCGCAAATAAAATGACTTTTATGACCCAGTATATAACCCCAAATTTTGCAATTGTGGAAATGTTGAGTACTATGTTTACTTGCTCATATCTATTTTTAACAAAGTGCTCAAGGTGAGCTATTGTGTTCACATGATGTCTGTATGTCTGTGCGTTGTCAGTGTCAACAATTGCTTTAAACAACATCTTCTTCTTAAGCATGCCTTGGGTTCACTTGATTTCACATACTGGTAGGCTTATATAGGAATAAAATGATTGTCTCTGGGGGTTCTTTTTTCTGGAGAGCGATATAGGGCCATCATGGCTCTCTTGTTAGCTCACATGTCACAAAGTGACAAAGTGAGCTATTAGGATCACTCTCCGTCCGGCATCGTGCAGTGTGTGTTGTGCGTCGTCAAACTTTATGTTGTGACCACACTAGGGGCCACATTTTTAGCTCAATTTTAGCAAAACTGGGTCAGAACGTTAATATCAACAAAATCTCGGACGAGTTTGATATTGGGCCTTTTTGGGTAAAGAACTAGGTCACCAGGGCCAAATAAGGGAAAACCTTGTGAACATATTCATATTTTAATAATATATAGGCCAAGTCTGATAATGGGTCATTTCCGGTGAAAAACTAGGTCACTAGGGCAAATTGCTGGAAAACCTTGTGAACACTCTAGAAGTCACTGTTTTGATTGGATGATCATGAAACCTTGTCAGAATGTTTGTCTTCATAATATCTTGGAAGAGTTCGAACATGGGTCAACTTGGGTCAAAAACTAGGTCGCTAGGTCAAATCTTATGAAAAACCATGTTAACACTGTAGATTTCACAGTTATTATTGGATCTTCATCAAACTTTTGTTTTGTTTTCAAATCGTTTGTTTTAATGATATAACGGTCAAGTATAAATATGGGTCATCTGGGGTCAATAACTAGGTCACCAGGTCAAATCTTAGGCAAACTTTGTTAACACTGTAGATGTCACAGTTATAATTGGATCTTCACCAAACCTTGTCAGAATGTTTGCCTCAATGATATGTGGGTCAAGGTTGAACATGGGTCAGCCGGGGTCAAAAACTGGGTCACCAGGTCAAATCTTAGGTAAAAATCTTGTAAAAGCTCTAAATGTCATGGTTTTAATTGGATCATGGCCAAACCTTGTCAGATTGTTTGTCTTAATAATATTAAGGACACGTTCAAATATGGGTCACCTAGGGTTAAAAACCAGGTCACAAGGTCAAATCTTAGGAAAACCTTATTAACACTGTAGATGTCAAATTTTGATCGTATCTTCACCAAACCTAGTCAGAATGTTTGTCTTAATGATATGTAAGACAAATTCGAACATAGGTCGTCTTGGGTCAAAAACTAGGTCACGAGGTCAAATCTTAGGAAAACCTTGTCTATGCTGTAGTTTTCATGGTTTTGATTGGATCTTCACCAAATTTTGTCAGAATGTTTGTCTTATTTATATGTAGGACAAGTTATAACATTGGTCATCTGGGGTCAAAAACTAGGTCACTGGTTCAAAACAATGTTTTAATGAGTGAACAGTGATTGTCATGTGAGCGATATAGGGCCATCTTGGCCCTCTTGTTTCATAAGTCAAGTCTACTTCAATTGTTCAGTCGTATTTAACATATAATTCATCCGATTTTTGTGATATCCGAAATACCTTCAGATCAGGGGGCGCAACTCTTTCTGGTGACTGTCTCGTTTATGACAGTGGACGGTTTTTAGGAAATAATGCTTTCATAAGAAATGCCAGGCACATGAACCGCTGATGTAAGTACACTAACATATTTTCTGTTTATATCAATCGTCTTTCTTATTGTTTTCACAACCCAGAATCTTTATTTTTGCGATTTCATGGTAGGCTATAAATAGCGGTGCTGACGAAGTCAATGTAAAGTACATAGGTTAAAATATGCTATCATATATCGTATATACAAACTGAAGATTAAAGTTTGTATAATAAAACGTATATTAGTTTATAAAATACTGAAAAAAATGCGCATTTTAGTGATTCTGCGCAAGTAAAGTTAGTATTTAAATTATTATATCGATTATTACGTCATGATAGGAATTGAAACTGTCATGGTGCAGTGGTAAGGCAGGTTGACTAACACACAGGAGGTCTGAGTTCAATTCTGACCTACTCCCTTTTTTTTTAAACTTTTTTGCCTATTAGTACTTCAAAATGATTTCTTGTTGCGCTAAAAAATTAATGTGTTTGACAAGTTAGTCACCAAATGGATGTTCATGATAGGATATAATTATATAATATTATAAATGATTATATTTGACATAACATACAATTATATAATGTGTTACATTTTTCAGAATGCCTCAATCCAAGTGCATACTGTGTTCCAAAAGATTGAAACTCCATCAGAGACGGCCAGTCAACAAAGTCATTCAAAAGTATCTCCGGAAATATTTCCTTCTTGAGTCTAATAGCCAGGATTGGATCTGCAACAAATGTAGTAGGGCAGCTTAACCTCAGCATCAACAATCTACAAATAGTGATACTGAGAACAAGTTGCCAAGCTCTCCCGTTGTTGTTACAAGTTCCAGTCAACTGCAGATGCCACCTTCAGTACGGCTAAATATCAAATCCACAACAAAGAGCCATGCCTACTGCTTCATCTGTAAAAAGCCTGGTCCAAAGTTAATTGTGGTGCCATTAAGTGTTAGGACTGATACATTTTTACAACATGACATCTTGATAACAGCAGATAGCCGATGTTGCCCTGTGCATTTAAACAGTGACTTGAGTAAGTTTGAATCTTCAGCTATTTCTAGACTGAAAACAAATGACCATGTATATATGAACAGAACATCAATTCTTCAGCTTCTGAGTAAGACCAAACAGTTATTGCTGGAATCCACATCAAGAAGATTGTCATTTGATTATTTAGACATCTTCCCAAATGAAGACCTCAGTTTTTGGATCTTCACAGTCACATTGAAAATAAGATTAGAAAGAGACAAACTAGGAGCATTAAGACAACACTTGGTATATTTTTATTCAAGTTAAGATCTGGCCTTTCAAATAAACTTTTGTCAACACTGTTTAACATTTCAAAGTCAAGCATAAGAAGAGCATTTATAATAGCACGAAAGGCCCTTATGGTGGAATTTGTCAATGAAAACTTGGGATTTTCTCATATCACACACGATGACGTTATATTGCGACACACCAGAAAACTTGCTATGAGCTTACTTGCTAGCAGTGAAAATCAGGCTATTCTTGTATTAGATGGAACTTATATATATATTAACAAAAGCAGCAATTTTCATTTTCAAAGGAGATCGTACAGCCTTCACAAAGGAAGACCATTAGTTAAAATAATGATGATTGTATCTACGACTGGACACTTCATTACAGCATTAGGTCCTTATTTTGCTGATGCAAAAAACACTGATGCATCCATACTCAAAAGTATAATGGCAAGAAATCTGGAAGAAATCAAGCAGTGGGTTCAACCGGATGATGTGTTTGTTGTGGATCGTGGATTCCGAGATGCTGTAGATCTTCTGCATGAGGTAGGCATACAGGCTGAGATTCCTGCATTCATGAATAGGGGCGACAAACAAATGAAAAAAGAAGATGCCAATGCCATTCGATTGGTAACGAAGGTTATTAATGTTTACAAAATAATGTTTACCAATTGAAGAATTAAAGTGTTTTAATATTTTGTTAAATGCATGATATAACCATGCGAACCCTGCAGGACTGTTTATTGGCCCATTATCTGTTAAGCATTCATGTATACCAATACAATAAAATACATGTAAATCATTTGTAAGTTGCATTTCATCTGCTTTATATTGTTTGAACGGGTATTACAGTATTACTGCATCATGTACAAGTGTCAGTGCTTTATATATAAACAAGTTCATAATGACTCATGTCAACAAAAACACAAGACCCGGCTAGCGCATTCATAAACATAACAATCTTTCGATATGTAGGGTACAATTACAAAAATAATCTGAGCCACAACATGACAATCTTTAAGCAGTCCAACATTTAATGCGCTGGCTTAATTTTCTTTCAGGTTCACTGGGTTGTAGAGGCAGCCAATGCACGACTTAAATGTTGGAAGTACCTGTGTCGTATACTTCCCACCAACCAAGTCCCATTTATCGGAGAATATGTGCGCATTGTGTGTTTTATATGTAACAAATATTTACCACCGATAAATGAAACCAAGGAAGATGATGAGGTTAGTCAGATGTTGGACAGACTGTCAAGAAGCAATGAGCTACAAAACAACATTGAATCAAGTAATTTAGAAAGACGTAGTGTATCAAAATGGAGTAATGTTGAAGACTATAATTTGTCAAATTTTCCTGAACTAAATGATACTATGCTTAGATTGTTAACACTAGGAAATTATCAGCTGAGGCTTAGCACTAGCTACATACAAGAATATATTGGTGGCAGATGCAAGCTTCACCTGTTCAATGAAACACCCGATTTGCTAAGGGTAAGACTTGAAAGTCGCCACAAATCTTCAAAGTCATATCTTGTTTGGGTTAAATATGACTCTGATCATGTGATGGCATGGTACTGTAAGTGCAAGGCAGGTGCACATACGATGGGAACATGTTCCTATGTGGCAGCAGTACTGTGGTATTTAGGACTTGCTGTTCACGAGGGTAATACCAGATACGGTGTTCAGGACTGGGGTACGTTTTTGGATGCTGCTGCTGACATTCCTCAACCAGTAGATTCCTCAGATTCTGAGGAAAGTATAATAGAGGAATAGCCGTCATTTCATGAATTAAATTCTTTATTATCCCCCGCCGCGTATATTGTAATAGTAGCCGTCTGTCAGTCTTTCTGTCCGGACTGTCCTTCTGTCCGTCCTTCCTTCCGTCCCATATGTTTGTCCGGAGCATAACTTGAAAACTATATAAGGTATTGACTTGAAATATGAATAGGTGGCAACTAGGAGAAGTGCAGTGACCAAGAACTATGACTACATGTAGTACAGTTTAACTTTTGTGATTATCTCCCTTTTATTCTTCTTCTACAGCATTACAACACTCCTTCAGTTACTGAAGATTATGTGTTGGCTCTGATTCTAAAAAATGATAATTTACTGGTGATTTCATTAAGTGTATGTTTTAAGAGTCGTATTTAATCCAAACAAGATTATTATACCCCCAGACATGAAATATATGGGGGCTATATTGGATTCACGCTTGACAGTTGGTCGGTCAGCCGGCCGGTCGGTCAGTGCCTCTGAAGACTTAATTTGTCCTGACAATTTCTCAGCAACTACTGACATGATTTCTATGAAACTTCACAGAAGTGATCAGTAGTAGGCCTAGGTATACATGCTATAACAGTTGTTCGTTTGGATTAATTTCCACTGAGTTGTGGCCCTTTTTTATACAAAATGTAAATTTTGTCCAAACTATTTCTCAGCAACTATATGCAGGAATTCAGTGAAACTTCTTAGAAGTGATAAGTAGTTTGCCAAGTTGTGCATGTCCACTATAGGTTTTGTGCAAGTAAATTTTAATGAGTTATGGCCCTTTGTTATTCTTTATATAATGAATATTTAGAAATTGGTCAGGATATTTCTAAGCAACAATCTGGGGGTATTCATCACACCTTTAGTGATAGTTCTAGTTTATTGCTTTGTCCACAGCATTACTCCAAAAGTATACATGGGATTGAGTTGAAACTTAAAAAGTTACTAGATGAAAACTAGTAGTTATGCTTTGATCAAGAACCATAATTCTGTCTAGTCCTGTTACAAGCAAACACATCCGGCAGAGGATGGCCATGTCAACATGGCTCTTGTTAATTCCTGTATTAGTTATGAAATATATCATATATATGACATGATTTGTCTTTGATAATGATATGGATGTGTTGTATCATTGTGATTATACTATATTTTATATATAAATTGAACATTGATCTCATGATTGTAGTAAATTATGGTAACGTTTACCATGCCAATATTAATTGTACATAATAATAATCTTTTTTTACATAAAATCTTTTACCTTTGACATATCCTTTTCGTAATGGGGGAAAAATAACTTCGAAATATATTCATCATACATCATTATATATTGCTTAAATTAGATATATTGCTTCAGGGTATTCTGCAGTTGCCATGGTAACAAGTAACAGGGTATGTGACTTAAGACATATAGCCATTGTTCATTAAATGAATACCCATAAGTAGCAAATTGTTATATTTGTTTCAATTCATTACAGTGAATTTATCATATATTACATTGAACATTTTTTACATTGGAATACAATATGGTTATCATAGCAACATAAATAATCTGAAATAATTATTATCAGATATATCTTTTTGTTATGTGAGAAAAGAAATCTTTTAGAAATATGGAATATAGAAATCTTTCAGGAATGTGATATAACCAAAATGAATTATTACTGTATAACAGAACACTGAAACTGAGATATTTTTACATAACTGTCTTTCTGTAGTTGTCACGGTAACACATTACAGGGTACATTATGTTAAAATGTAGCTATATTTTTTCACTTTATATTTTAAAGTATCAAATAGTAGTATTTATTCAATTTCTTCATGGTGATTGTAAAGATAGTTGTGTGTATTTTGAAATTTAGCTGAAAATGAGTATTTTTTTTATAATTGTTGTTCTGTGGTTGCCATGGTAATAAATAACAGAAATATTTATGTTTTGACTTGTGTTTTATTACATGCAGACTCTGCACTTTCACTTAATAATCATTTTACTAAAATTCTATACAGGGCCAAAAATGATCCTTTGTGAACTAATAGCTCTTATTAAAGCACAAAAAATGGCTTCCTGGTCTTGTATGCTAAATGGTGATCGAAATAAACTGTTACTCGAGATATATAATTATATGTTGCATCAAACAAATAAGATTAGAAATGGATAAACAAAATCAAATCTATCCTTGATTCTGAAGGTCAATCAGACATTTATATATGGCTAAACCAGTTCTCATCTACAATATCTGTTAACATACTTAAAACGGTAAATCATATATAAGTAGATCAGTATGTATCCAGGAATGGTTGGGCCTTAAAGATTCATCAAATAAGGGAAGATCTACATGTTGTTTAAACGCAACACCTGCCTTTTTAACTCACATGAGCACTTGTGCTCAGGGTGAGCTTTTGTGATCAGTCTTCGTTCGGCGCCGTGTGTTGTGAAATTTTACCTTATGAACATATGCTAGCATTGTAGTTTTGGGAATGTCTTGCCTAGAATTGGGAAAAAACAGCCTTTTTGCAAGTGGGAAAGAAAAGAAACCCTGATGTATATTTAATCATCAAGTGTTGTACCCCAAAAGTGACCTTTGTTTACATGTGGTCATAATTCACAGATGGTTGTTTACTTAAGTTGACTGTATCTTAATTACACAAAGACCTTATCATGGGAAACAATTAGTTCTGAACATATTTAGTAGTCATAATAAACTTACAAGTATATTCTATAATCATATTTTTGAACCTAGAAGAACAGATAGAAGAACAAATTGTTTTGACTTGAAAAGATATTAATCGTCATTCTATAATAAAATAGAACAAAATGACCTCTGGATAAAGGCCATCTGTCAATAGAGGTCACCAAATATCTTTCCCAAAGGTGGCCTTTGTTCACAGGTTTGACTGTATATGCATGTTTTCACACATAAACATGCAATAAGAACAATATAAACATACAAAATACAATACAATATGCAAGTTTATAGACAAATAGATAATTTATAAGATACATATTCAGAAATTTCTAAACTCAGGTATATTAAGTTGTTTGTCTTGGTGTATCAAAGTGAAACGGGTGGTGTACTTTATGAAAATTGACTAGAAAATCATGTGCCTGTCAATATATTTGTATGCGATGGGGGTTATAAGTTGTGTTCAGTACATATACATGTAATGTCAGACTCTGGTATACATGTATAATGTTCTAATATTTCCTGTTCTAGTAGGTCAACCAATGTACTACATTTACGTCAATTTTATCTAAATAAAGAAAAAAGTGGGCCGATATTAGCCTACGGATCAACATTGTTTTGAAATTATATTTTGTACTGAATGAAGTCCAGAGAAGCTGGTTAGGATAGCTGCCCACTACGATATAACTGATATGATATTGAAAATGGCGTTAAATTTGATAAAATAAATAGATAAATGTTTAGCACAAATGAACTCGCATCCTAATCCCAGTAGGTTTAGTGGTTTTGATGTGCATGTAATTAAAATAATGTAGATGGAGTGAATTTGAAGGGAAGAGTCAAATTTGTATACTAGTATCATAACATGAGAAAGAATTGTGTTCTTAAAATTGTATGATTCTAGGTAAAATGCATGTGGTTCCAAAGTGTTTTGTTCACTTAATGAATTCTTATAAGTCGACACCCTATGATGACAACATATTCATGATAATTAAAATTATTTTGTGCGAGAGATCCTCATAGGAAATGTTAGCTTTAGGAGAAACATATTGTTGGCGACGTGTTATGAGGACGTTAATGGTGTCCAAGCATTGTCTGCTCGTTGTTCTAATTAATATACAGACACAATGCTTCACAATTCATAACAAACAGGCTCATTGTTTAATAGTTCTCTTATCAGGAATTGTCGGTGAATATTAATGACAAGCGACAGACGCTGATTGTACAGTCTAGTTGGATTGGGTATCCAGAAACTAACATTTTTAGGCCTAAATACATTATTTCATTAATCCAACTATTTCAGGTATTTGTTCTTCTCTACCTATGTGTCATTCTTCACCAACCTGATGCTTTAACACGACAGCAAAAGAGAGCCAAACAATTAAGTAAGAAAATTTAACATAATCAATATTTTAAAATTTTATAGTAATATAAAATACCTACGATCAAACCTGAAAAAAGGCTATTTAGCGATATGGAGATGGATGAAAGTTGTATAATGTGGTCATTGTTAGTTAGATGATTATTATAAACAAGAACCTATTACCCTTGCTCTAACAGAGTTCTCGTAAAACATTATATCCATGTAGGCAGTTTATTTGAAAACATAACCTTTGATATTTTGTATTATATGATAAGAATAATGTAAAAAGGGAAGTTACAATATTACATTTGGGGTCACAGTGTGAGTATTGTTAGATAAAAAAGCTGTCTTCATATGAAGACTATGTTCCAGTTGCTGTTGGATATGAGAGTTAGTAGACAAACAATAACATACATGTAGATTTATTATCTTGAACTATATATATATATATGTAATACAATGCTTACCATTGTTCACCCCATATTTTTTACATGCCATGTAATTTACTTTAGACACAGCTGGTGGAAGACATTTGATTGAGTTTGGCCACAGTAACTATGCTAAGGCAGCAAAATGTCTCTTTAGAATGCTTTACAAGGAGGAGAAGTGGGTTGGTCATACATTAACTGGGGAGAAGGCTAACAGAAAATATGATGGCAGGCCAGCTATTCAGGACCTGTCCAAAATGAACATTATATATGGTAAATTGAAATTTAATGTTTAATAATGTATTTCTACAAATTAATGGTTATGAGATACTAACCTTTTTTTATTTCATTTTGTATGTACATACAGTACAACCTCTGTAGAGCAACACCCTGTGGGAGCTGCAAATATTAGCCGATGTTTAGAGGTTGTTGCTCTACAGAGGCTAAACTTATAGTAAATATCAGATTAGGAAAATTTTGAAGGTGTTGTTACAGAGAGGTTGTAGGCGTTAACAAATGTATGTATATAAGTCCTTGATGAAATCTTATGGGTGAACTTGGATGCTTGCTTGTCTTTTTATTTGAAATTGTGGCGTGAATTTCATCTTTCAATTAAAGATTTAGTCCAAATGATTTTTTAAACAACAAGAAAGAGTGAAGCTATTGAGAATATTGGAAAAAATCTTTGGTGTCGTGTTTCTAATATAATCGAACCATATAAGCCCAATATGACAATCGCCAGTACCACCACCATCATTAACGCCTACACATTAACATAATCAACACTATCGTTACATTCAACCTTCTAATATTCTCCATTAGCAGCAACAACAGCAGCAACAGCAGCAAGAACCCTTTCATTAACAGGAGCACCACAACATACAACACCTTCACACACACATTCTGGCCAAAATCTCTATACTCATCATCATCATTAGCTGCAGTAGGAGCAGCATCATTAGTACATTCAACAACTAGAGCATCACAATATACAACACAATCATACATTCTGATCTGTATCTCTATACTCAGCATCATCATTATCAATGGCAGCAGTCCGAACAGCTGTTTCCAAGCAACATGTACAATTATATTTTATCATATTAGCATCATCATCATCAATAACAACTTTAAACAAGATCATCATGAAAATACAGTATCATGTCAACACGTTTACTGTTTATAGTGTAATTCTTGTTGAACACTATTCAATGAGATTTTATTGTATATTTCAGACAGTTTTCCAACACCAAACATGACTATAGAAGTAGGAGACGATAAAGACGATTTGAAGTTATGCTACAACTACCCTAACAAACTTAACCATAAAATGACATTCAGCATGGAAAAAGTCAAGTGTCAAAGTTGTTATGTGATGCTCAGCGCGACTGAACCGTTGTATTTCACCATTGTAGAAGTTGAGGTTAATAGTTTGGTGTGATGATTTGCAGCCATTTGTGACATTCATTCGATTTCAAATTAAAACACAGGTTTTAAGTAAAAGAAAATTGTGAAATTTTAACCACTAAAATGTTATGATTATTGTTTTATAGATTTCTAATGCAACAACTTAATATCAGATATAAAAATCTGCATCAACAGGTTCATAAAAAGCAGATGTACATGTATATCACAATTGAGTTTTCGAAACTTACCTGCATTTACCTAATAGTGTTTACTAAAAAATAACTTGTATTGTTAAAACGCCAAATGAGGAATGTTTATTATTAGGAATGTCAGTTATAAGGCAAACGATAGTTGTTGCAACATATTCAATGAATTTCTAATTTCAACAACCAAGCACTTTAGCCATTCCGAAATTAGAAACAAATCAACAGTTGAATAAGTAAGACCATTGAAACTGAATAAATCTTCTAAATTTATATAAAATCTGGAGACAAATAATTAATCAAGTGTTTTGGAATTCTGTGTACTATGCTTCTTTAGTAGTAAACCTGTTCTATAGGATTAGTCTCCCATTAATTGGTATAAAATAAATTTTGTGTCTTTTCAGTTTGAACTTTTTAACTTCTGAAGCTTTAAATGGCTTGTCTTACATTAGATGTATTGGTTATGAAATTAAACTCAAGCATGAAGTCATCAAAATAATGCTGTTCATTGCAAAGGTGAAAATTATTAATAAGCTAAAAACTATGGTCATTTCATTGAGAATAATATTCCTTCACAAGTCTGGTTACATTTTTAAGCCACTTTCTCTGACATATGGTAGTGTTTGCAGCTGTATTTAATTTGAAAATTTATGTGATTGCATAAAATCTGTTCATTGTATTATCAGTTGGTAAAATCATGTAGGGTATCTTTTGTATCGGAATATATTACTGATTTACTTCTTGATTTACACAAATTAAAGATCTGTATGATTATCTTGTTTAGCTGCACAATTTAGGCATGTTTTTCTATGTACATTGTATAATAGCATTGAATTTATTGTGTATCTTTTATGAGTCGCAATGACGAAATCTCAGCATTATCAACCATTCTTCATTCTTTACTTTGACTTTGTTGATCCTCATTATGTATAGATTTGTCATTTCATGTATGTTTGAATATATTATATAATATACGTATAGTAAGTGTATTTGACTTCGTATTTTGTTTACAAATAAAATATTTTGTTCTGTTCATAAATATAGATGCCTAAACATTTTTCAGAGTGCAGCCTATTTATTGACTAGATAAAAGTGATTTAACATTGTGCAGAAAGATCATCAGAGAAACCATAAGAATTAAATGGTTCTGTTGGTTAAACCATACATTATAATGAATAGTACTTGGCAGCAAAACAACTTATGTTGATGAAATAAATTGTAAATTCAAATGTAATTCACAACAAAATCATTCTTTTTTAGGATTATTTTATTTTTGTACAACAAATTCATGACAATATTTTATCAAGACTTAATAATAAAAATATTGATTTTATCTGTAGTAACTTTGCAAAAACTATTTCCCCATGTTTCATCTATTTAATTTACAAAACTTAATTTGACATAAAAACGTAGTCATTTGTACATGTACAAATGTTGACCCATAGACTAATTCAATTTATTGCGAGAGCTATTTAGTGTAATTCCTATCAGCAGTAATTATTTTTTATAAAGTTTGGTAAAAAATACATGTACCAGAATTTATCTGCCAGAGAACTACAATGTACTATCATTTCATCAATAGCTTGTAAATACCATGCAACCTCTCCATAGCAACACCCTTTTGGAATAGCAACATTACTTTGTTATTGAGAGGTTGTTGCTCTAGAGGTTAAATTAATGGTAAAACCGTACAGTGGGAAAAATCATTCTGATGTTTGAGGGACATGATGCTCAAAAGAGGACCCCTTTGGAGAGGTAGAATAGCAACAACAAGTTTAACCACTACCAAAAGAACATACACATGTAGATGGAGAAATTTTGTTGCTTCACAATTTTTGACAAACACACATTATCGTACTGGACTGTTCTTGTTGTAACACAAACATTATTCATGATTACACACACTGGTTAAGTCCTAAACCATACAATGGATGTGCTACTTAAGTCTGCATTACATTGTCTATTTCCATAAGAAGTCACATTTTTAAAAATTTATGTCAATTTCTATGTTCAAATCCTCAATCCATTTATCAAACTGTGTGAAGTTCTCCATTCTCAAACCAAATCTTTAGATATGTAGAATTATATTCATCACATCTGAACATGATCAAACTAAAAGGTCTATGTTTTACTATTTTCTGTATTCTATCCCTATCCAGTGATGCAGGATCACAGTATCAATGAGGTGTGTACACTGCCCATTGTTCATCATTGCTGTTTTAAATATTCCTGGAGTTTGAATCTCATAAGATTCTTCCTGAAATTTTGAATAATGTTATTAATGCTGATAGATTAACAATTTTACTTTATGTCCAGAGTTATCGTTCCAACCCGGACATGTAAAATCCTAACAAAACTATAAAAGTACAGCTCCAAGTGTACTAAATTTAACATTATCAGTTAAACGAGTTTTAGCTTTGATTTTACTTAGAACCTTTTGAATTTCTTTACAAAATGTATAGTATTTTATTTGATATTGAATTTACCTAACATCGTTCTCTGTACAAATCAGCTTTTGCTAATAAATATTCAGCTCTGTGGTGGAAAATACCCTCTCTTCATGTTTGTCTTGAAATCACACCAAGCCAAACCTGGAAACCATACAATAAGAAGGTATTAACAAGAATTTTACGGAACTGACAATCAGACACACTTCTTGTTAAATCAGAAAATGCGAAGTCTGCAGTACTGAACTATAGACTCCTCAGTGAGTAACAAGATTTACAGGACAAACTCCAGACTCATCAAAAAGAACAACACTACAAGACATGCCACAAAAACGCACCCGTGATAAACATGTTTCAGCAGGAATGTCTCCTTATAAAGTGAGAGCATTGGACTGCGAAGATGAAATCCAGGTTAATCAATGAGACATGACCTGCAGATATGAACTCCCAAATCATCAATCAGTTTGTGGACTGCAGTTATGTACCCTAGAATCGTCAGCAAGAACGTGGGCTGCAAACATGAACTCCTAACTTGATGAATAAAAAAATCCGTAGTCTGCAGTACTGAACTATAGACTCGTCAGTGAGTAACACGATTTACAGAACAAACTCCAGACTCATCAAAAAGAACAACACTACAAGACATGCCACAAAAACGCACCCGTGATAATCATGTTTCAGCAGGAATGTCTCCTTATAAAGTGAGAGCATTGGACTGCGAAGATGAAATCCAGGTTAATCAATGAGACATGACCTACAGATATGATCTCCAAAATCATCAATCAGTTTGTGGACTGCAGTTTTGTACCCTAGATTCGTCAGCAAGAACGTGGGCTGCAAAAACATGAAATCCTTAATTGGTAAATCAGAAAATCCCTAATCCGCAGTACTGAACTATAGACTCCTCTGTGAGTAACAAGATTTACAGGACAAACTCCAGACTCATCAAAAAGAACAACACTACAAGACATGCCACAAAAACGCACCCGTGATAATCATGTTTCAGCAGGAATGTCTCCTTATAAAGTGAGAGCATTGGACTGCGAAGATGAAATCCAGGTTAATCAATGAGACATGAACTGTAGATATGAACTCCCAAATCATCAATCAGTTTGTGGACTGCAGTTATGTACCCTAGACTCGTCAGCAAGAACGTGGGCTGGCAACATGAATTCCTAACTGACCAGTGAGACTCAATTATTCAAGATGGAAAACAAAAATTGGTTTAAAAGCATAGGATGTTAAAAGAGTAAAATAGTAAAATGATAAAAGGTTAAAATGGTTAAAAGTTTAAAAGAATATATACAAGATTAAAATTGTTTAAAAGCATAAGATATATAAAAGAAGTAAAATGATAAAATGGTTAAAAGTTTAAAATGATATATACAAGATTAAAATGTTTAAAAGTTTAAAAGCATAAGACATATAAAAGAGATAAAATAGTAAAATGATAAAATGTTAAAATGGTTAAAAGTTTAAAAGCATAAGATACATAAAAGAAGTAAAATAGTAAAATGTTAAAATGGTTAAAAGTTTAAAAGCATAAGATGTTTAAATAGTAAAATAGTTAACAGTTTAAAATGGTACATACAAGATTAAAATGTATAAAAGTTTAAAAGCATAAGATATATAAAAGAAGTAAAACAGTAATATGATAGAAGGTTAAAATGGTTAAAAGTTTAAAAGCATAAGATATATAAAAGATGTAAAAAAGTAAAACGTTAAAATGGTTAAAAGTTTAAAAGCATAAGATGTTTAAATAGTAAAATAGTTAAAAGTTTAACATGGTATATACAAGATTAAAATGTTTAAAAAGTTAAAAGCATAAGATATATAAAAGAAGTAAAACAGTAAAATGATAAAAGGTTAAAATGGTTAAAAGTTTAAAAGAACATATACAAGATTAAAATGGTTAAAGTTTAAAAGCATAAGATATATAAAAGAAGTAAAATAGTAAAATGTTAAAATGGTTAAAAGATTAAAAACATAAGATACATAAAAGAAGTAAAACAGTAAAATGATAAAATAGTAAAATGGTTAAAAGTTTAAAAGGATAAGATATATAAAAGAAGTAAAATGTTAAAATGGTTAAAAGTTTAAAAGCAAAACATGTTTAAATAGTAAAATATTAAAATAATTAAAAGTTTAAAATGGTATATACAAGATTGAAATGTTTAAAAGTTTAAAAGCATAAGATACATAAAAGAAGTAAAACAGTAAAATTATATAAGGTTAAAATGGTTAAATGATTAAAAGAATATATACAAGATTAAAATGGTTAAAAGTTTAAAAGCATCAGATATTAAAAGAGTAAAACAGTAAAGTGATTAAAGGTTAAAATGATTAAAAGTTTAAAGGAATATATACAAGATTAAAATGTTTAAAAGTTTAAAAGCATAAGATATTAAAAGAAATAAAATAGTAAAATGTTAAAATGGTTAAAAGTTTAAAAGCATAAGATATTAAAAGAAGTAAATTGTTAAAATGGTTGAACGTAAAAGTTTAAAAGCATAAGATATATAAAAGAAGTAAAATAGTAAAATGATAAAAGGTTAAAATGGTTAAAAGTTTAAAATGATATATACAAGATTAAAATGGTTAACAGTTCAAAAGCATAAGATATTAAAAGAGTAAAGTGATAAAAGGTGAAAATGGTTAAACGTTTAAAGGAATATATACAAGATTAAAATGTTTAAAAGTTTAAAAGCATAAGATATATAATAGAAGTAAAATAGTAAAATGTTAAAATGGTTAAAAGTTTAAAATGATATATACAAGATTAAAATGTTTAAAAGCATAAGATATATAAAAGAAGTAAAATAGTAAAATGTTAAAATGGTTAAAAGATTAAAAGCATAAGATATATAAAGAAGTCAAATAGTAAAATGATTAAAGGTTAATATGGTTATTAAAAGTTTAAAAGCATAAGATGTTAAAATATTAAAAAAGTTAAAAGTTTAAAATGGTATATACAATATTAAAATGTTTAAAAGTTTAAAAGCATAAGATATTAAAAGAGTAAAATAGTAAAATGATAAAAGGTTAAAATTGTTAAAAGTTTAAAGGAATATATACAAGATTAAAATGGTTAAAAGCATAAGATACATAAAAGAAGTAAAATAGTAAAATGATAAAATAGTAAAATGGTTAAAAGTTTAAAAGCATAAGATGATAAAAGAGTAAAATAGTAAAATGATAAAAGGATAAAATGGTTAAAAGTTTAAAAGAATATATACAGGATTAAAATGGTTAAATGTTTAAAAGCATAAGATATTAAAAGAGTAAAATGAAAAATATATTAAAATGTTGTTTTTTTAAAGTTTAAAAGGATATATATAAAAGGTTAAAATGGTTAAAAGTTTAAAAGGATATAAACAAGATTAAAATGGTTAAAAGTTTAAAAGCATTAAAAGCATAAGATAATAAAAGAGTAAAACAGTAAAATGATACAAGTTTAAAATGGTTAAAACTTTAAAAGAATATATACAAGATTAAAATAGTTAAAAGTTAAAATGGTTAAAATCTTAAAAGGATAAGAATTAAAAGAGTAATATGATAGAAGAATAAAATGGTTAAATGTTCAAAATGATTAAAAATTTTAAATAATAAAATATTAGAATGGTTATAAGTTTAAAAAGATAAGATAATAAAAGAATGAAATAGTAAAATGATAAAATAATAAGAGGATAAGATAATGAAAATTTAAAGGATAAGATCTTAGTAGGATATGAAATATTCACAACATACATCCAACTATAGAAATATTAAATATATTTGACTTACGAGAATCTTCTGTTTGTTGTCTCAGCTTAGACCATCTGGTTGAGGGTGGTGATTTGTTGATGTTTGCTGGTTTAATGGTCGTCTTGTACACAGCACTGCAAACATCCCAATCTGTTGTCCAGAATAATAAACATGTGGTTAATGCATGAATATTGGATAATGCTGACAATATATGCCATACAAGTATCTTTATTTGCATTCATTAGCACCATATCTGTGTATAAATTATTCCCCTAATTCATTGTTACCAAAAACATGGAATAAACAGTTGCTTTGTCAACAATAAAACTTAGCTGTTGATAAACTCTCAATATTAATTTGACAGTTACAAAGATCAAACACAATGAACTGACTTACTGAATTAAGTTCAATTTAAATAAAGTATGACAAAATAATCATCAAGATACAAACAATGTCGGTTGCATAATAAAAAATATAACATTTGCTATGAATAGCTTTTGACCGACATCAAGCATAAGGTAACTTAATCAGAATCATTACTATAGAGACAGAATGTAATACATACCTCATGTATCATCCAAAATGTTCAGTCTTTTGATTGACTACGTGGCAGGTAATGGTCCACAACCAACCACCCTAGAAACGAAATATATTCCATTAGATTTACGTCATTGAATAAAATACAAATATCAATTTCTAATTAATATTAACTAAACCGGGTCTACTTTTTTCATGTATACAATCTTGATTTCCCGTTGTTCATAGTGATTGATAATACAAAGTTCTAGGTTTAGATCATGTCATAAACAGTTAAGCAAGTAGATGTACATATCTTCAAAAACATTAAAGAAAAGGGACAGCATTCAAAATAATACTTTTTAAATTATCCGTAAAATACATGGACAAAAAGTAGATTTACTATTTTATGAAAACGAACATTCCATCTAATCAACACAATTATATAAAACGATTACAATAAAATTTAAGTATACCATACTATACCGTCGATGCAAAATTCAAGCGAATATCTAACACTCCCATATACATGATGTTCGTCGTTTGGGTGATATCTATCGTCTGATGACAGGTATGTGTGTAATCACCTGAAAATACACGTGATCTGGTAGAATTTACTCAAATCAAAATCATACCCGCCCTACGGGTCACTATTAACTTGACAACACAATGTTTAATACTTTATTACATAACTCATCATATCATTTACATAATACAAATATATACATAATTAACATACGACTGGGAGTAAACATAAATAGTAAGTAATAAAACAGAGGGTAAGGGAAACTAAGTTTCTGAATTAACAATTTCTTTGGATTTAGTATATACCCATATTTCAGACGCAAGTATACAACTATACAGTTAAAGTATTGACATTACAATGATTCGTAAAACATGTAACGAGTAATTCCGTTTTACTCCGCAACTGATACGTTTTTACAGTGACATAGATCTTATCAATGTATGTCTCTGGTTTTTATAACAAAAAAGTACTAAATGGGAGAAATAGAAGTTGTTTATGATACCATTTATTGACAAATTAATTATGAAACAATTAATTTATAACATAAAAGTATAATAACGGTAGTTCCAAGTGTTAGGTAGATTATTGAGATTGTTTACCCTCGCAACCGGGATCATCCAATATGTGCGAACTTTCACTAATTTAACAATTTAACTATTCTTTATGTATAGCCTATTATATAAAAACAATGTTTAAAAATATAACTATATAAAATATAATTCTAGGCTATCTTAAGGAAGGTTCGTATGTGTGCCTACTTTTCAACTTTTTTAAGTGAAATATTAAAGAAGATCTATTTTCAATGGGAAGTATCTATTATTTTGTATACATTTTGACCTTATTTGAATTCTAACTGAATACATGTACATAATTATATTTTTCAATATTGTATAATAAGTTAAGTGGGCTAAGTGTAAGGTATGGCTTGCAAGCACGTTTTTTTTCAAGTACATAATTATGAAACGCTTCCATTTCGTCCACGAACGTTTCTTATTGTGTTATTAAAAAATCAACAGTAACCTTGCATTAATTCAAGGCGAAAATGGTTGAGTGTCAATATGAGTATATACATCGGAGCATTATTAGAACCTGGCAAATGGAAAATCCAATGTATTGATGTTTACCTTACTTACACTGCATACATAAACAGTCAAATACATACATACACTAACTCCATTGCAAATCACAAAATTTCCGAATAATATTAACATTTGCAATTGTACTCCTCCTCTCCAGTACATACCAAATATCGCTAATGGTCAGGTAAAAATTAACGGATCAATAGACCGATGGTCCGGTGAAATTTTGAGCTGATATATTATTGTTATTTAAGCAATCGGACCAGTCTTACAAAACAACACCATTGACACAGAAAACCAGTGATCTGTCATGCAATAATTTCTTGATATACTAAATGATTTAAAAAAGTCTGGAAAAAGCAGACTATGCAGAAACATCAGTTGGTAAAGGATATGCATTTTAATTTCATAGATATGTTTTAATCAGAAAGTTGTTAAGTTTGGATTGGAACCGTATTAAAGATGAGAATCTAACCATTTGCAGCCAGTCATATAATTATATTGCTACACTGTACACCGTATTGCCAGGGAATTCTTAAGAAATCTTATTTAAAATTAGTCAATTTCCGAACGAGTATACTCACCACGTGGGCAAATATGCGGAAATTGGTGAAAGCGGGTATCTATACCCGTTCCATAGCATTGGCAGCCAATGAGCTAAGGTAAGTGCGATAAGAAAGTACAGTGTAATATAATATCTAAGTACAAATTCATAATTTTATTTTCATGTACAGAATGATATAATATATGTACAAGGTACACTACCATTATATAAATTTATACAAGACAAAGGTACCCTACCATGATATAATACGGTAAGAAGGAGAAAGTGGGCACCCTACCAATGCTATACAATTTTATCTGATAATGTTCAAAGGTCACAGGCCCAAAGTACGAACGATTTCTGTCGTTACGAATCCGAATACTAGAATTACAATATAATAATTAGCATTAGCTATAAATACAGTTCATCAATAAATATACATGATACATACGTTTTCTCAATGTATATAGTCATTGGTGCACATAATAGTGAAAACTCATTTGTATCTTTCCATCCAGACTACCTGTTAAATAATTAGATTACGAACAGTATCATAGAAAGTACTTATAAAGAAGGCATGGAACTCACAATAATTTTTATTTGGACATTACGCACATATTCTTTCTTCTCTTAGTTTTGTCAGGGTCTTTCAATTTGAGTGACCCTGGTTTTGTTGATGTGTCTTCCAACTTCTACACCAAGTTTATGGTTGGAACATTTAACTTTACAGAAAGCTGTACATTTTGTTGTTCAGTTGAAGGACGCGATCGACTTTCAAGTAGTAGATATTTTTCATTATTTAACAATGATTTAAATTTAATATAATGAGTCATCACCTTGAATCCAGTCAATTATTTTATTCCAGTTTGGAATAATGCATCAGTAACAGGCCTACTTACATCATTGATTAGTAAGTCTTTGTTTAAACATATTGATATAAAAGTGTTCACATATCCAACTTATCGATACAGCCAGATATAGCCAAAACCATCGTCCACAAACAATAAGCATGTAATATCAGGAATATCAATGGTGAGGCAATATATGTTTTAGAGATAGCATTATATTATATACTGTTGTAATATCAAAGTGTCAATGGAACTATCAAAAAAGTATTATGTACTGTACGTTACTTAGTTCAAAGACATATCGAGGGCTCAGCGCAATACTGTCGTAACTTGTTCTTATTTCAATATGAGTTACGATACTGTTGCATTGAACCCACGATATATACTACACATGTATCGTGTAGGTCTTTGCTTACTAGTCATTATGCGATGTGTCTTAATTTCACATGACAATGGCAAATATGGCAATAACATCTAAATGATAAAGAATACTATGTACTCGTATACATAATTCGGTAGTCTGGAACATGACAAAAAATGTGTCTTTGCAGTAAGAAATACCGTCGTTATTGCAAAGATATACGGAAGAGTTTTATGGTAAAACTATACATATAATCTCGCGGTGAGGTAATCACATGTTCCAAGCCACACGTGGAACTTCCTTTCAGAATTCAATACAATCTATGACGCGAGTAATTTTTACATCATATCATCGGGAAATTATTAAGTGTATAACAGCCACGACTACGCGTGTCATGCATATTTCTTTCCTATTATTGGACAGTAATGAAATGTTTTTGCGTGCATGATGATGATAGTATGATAGTATATACTTATTTATGTATATCTATGTACACTTTCTGGCTTTGTGGATTTAAACACCAAAAAGTATAATTGTTATATAAGCTTTTTTGTTGCTTTTTTGTTTAGGTTCATTGACTTTTATGTTTATGACCATCAATTCTATCGGAATCTTCTTTTCATGTATAATATCGTGTCACTTTATCGTTTAGATACTTCTTATAAAGTTGCAAAGACTGTTATATGTTGGTCTTCTGTCCGGGTGTTTATCAAACCAAGTACATTTGAAGGGGTCCATGCAAAACCATACCAAACGTCGGACCAACAAGCAGGGACACTTGGCGATATTCCCATTTTCGTGGTGGATGGAGAGCCCATGGGTACTTCTTTGTAGCATAAAACAGACCATTTCCCACCTGATAAACTCCCCTCTAGCCATGTATTCTCCTGTTTAGAGTTAAAAATGGTAATTAAATTTTGTCAATGCAAGATTGAACCGAACTCATCATTGGACTTACGTCATTTCTTGCACAAACTAGACGCTTGTTTAGAAACCGTTTACATGCATGACTTACCAAGTTATGTTTTTCGCAATTTTTAACAATACATTGGTAAGATTTCCAGCTATTATATATTTTTGTGCTTTACTAAATTAATATTTATTTTGCATAATTTTCTTATACTAAGCGCAAACAACAGCACAAAGGGAGTAAAAATGGCAAAACTTGTTGTTTTTGTGTGATGGAGATTTTCTTGCGTAAACAGGTTCATGTAACCAATACTGGTGAAATAGTTCCTGTTTGGTCATCTTTGAACTTGTATTAATGTAGTTATTTAAATGCGATATATTTGACATACTAGTAACTCATCTGGTAGATGTTGCAAACCCAACAACCTACTCCACACAATCACATAATATTATTATGCCTGATGTTTAAATATTAAGAGTTGTACAGCCCCTTCCTAAATCATTATTTTATTGACTTAGGACCTTTCTTGCATAACATTATCCGGCGAAAAACTCATTTTTTTTGCTATTGCAATAGTATAAATTACTGCAAAATACGGGAAACTTTGTAACATGAATGCTCTAGTAGGCCTACATGTAGGCCTACATATCAATCACTTGTAGCTCAATAATCTGCCAATATTACACACTTCCAAAATTTTACAAAAATGCGTTTTTCCAACATTTTTGCTTTATTTAGCATTAATGTAGTTATAATAGTAGGTATGGTTTTGCATGGAGCCCTTCATTTGTAAACGACAAATAAAATAAAGGGATATTCCCATAATTCAAAAGTGTATTTCGATAATATTCTGGTAGAATATTGGTAGCCTAAATTCTGGAAAAACGTGGAACCGTTAACAATCTTTTATTTTAACTACTCATAGAGGATTCTGTAATAATCACTGTCTATTTTAAAACAAATGTGTTATATTTGTTATTCCTCACTTTTAAATAAATCGAACTCATAAATTACAGAATTGCAATTTGCCTATAATTTTAAGGTCAGATAGCTCATTTGGATAGAGCAACCCAGGCCAGTAAATGGCTATGGGGAGATTCGGGTTCGAATCATGATCTGACTATAACATTTTCAAAATTGGGAACATAATTTTAGTTTTACAGTCTGTCTTTTCTTATTTTGACAAATGGATAAATCCCTGTCTAGGCAGTGCGACTTGCCTCCGTGATCGTGTCGTCTAGGTCTCTGACTTCAAGTCACTGTAACCTCTCACTGTTAGAGGATTGTGGGTACGAGCCCAGCTAGCGACCATGTCTCTATTAGAGAAAGTAGGCAGATGCATATGGAGGATGTAAGTCTGATAATGGTTATTCCCACGAACGTTGGTACGATTATGTTTCCTTCCAAAAAATATTATTAACAAGCGTTAGTGATCGTCGTCTGTTCGTACCCTGATCATATCGAACCCATACCTTTTGTCGGACTAAACTTATCGACTAGATCTTGAAGTAGATTTATATTTCATATATATTAAATAAATCTATATTTGAAAAGAAAAACGCTGATCAGTTCATGTAAATGTAATTTGTCCTTGAAAAATAAGTTCGTTCAGTTAACGTGATATAGCATCCCTGTTGGAACGGGAACCAGTTTAATTAGGTCAAAAAGCGTCCAGACATACGGATGACTTCTTCGTTTGGTGAGGTATCATACAGAAATTATCTCCTGTTTATGAACTACTAGATCTACCTCGTAAGTGTTGATTCTTGTTGATATAATGTGATCCACTTAACGATGAAATATAATTGTTGACTGTTTTTATTTGTGTTGTAAGTTTTTTGTTATGCGAATGTCATGTGTTTTCGCGAATTAGCGAAATTTGTGTCCTTGTATTAGGATAAATTTAAAGTCTATTTGGCTTCGATCAAGATTATTCTAATGTATGATTTCAAACTACCAGTGACCGTTCCCAGCGTGTTGTTCTGGATGGAGAGTGTTTAGACCCAGGCAGGGTCCTTTCGCTGAGTTTTGGTTCCGTTCTTGGTCCTGTACTCTTCCTGCTGTATCTATCTGTAAGACTATTTGCTGAATTACTTTTGGTGAGCAGATGGGAAACGTTAATCAAAGTACTGAAAGCTTATGAAACTCTATGCCTCCAAATGTCACACTTTAAGTGTTACAAAGGATCAACCCAGAGCTCAAGTTACTGTCAACTATATATCGTCCGGCGCCCTAGATTCGACCCTGTCCTTCATTCGACCCCAATTTTGTTTACGTCACAGAATCTCGCGAGATGACCGTTGCGCGCGAAAATCGTGAACTTTTTGTTTACTACACATTTATTTACACGAAGCATAGATTTTCGTCAAAAATGGGTTATACATAGATAAATAAACTGTAAAATACTTACGATCTGGAAAAAAATCCATTTTTTACTAATCCCAATAACAGCCTTTAATAAAATGTGTTTTTATATCAACTTACACTATATTTGTAAATTCTATGCCTTTGTCTGCATTGTGCATATGCAAATGATGTAAGTCACGTGATTAATGTTGAAAAAATATAGGCCTAATTAATTTTACAGTGTGTTTTAGTCCCGTTATTCCTTAGCGCTAAATTTAAGTTTCTGTTCTAGAAATTACCGTTTAACGGTAAAATTATCAGTATTATATGCCTAAATACTGGCATATTTCTGCAAATAATTTGACAACTGCATATCAGCAGTGTATGCGAAGACATTATTCCTGTCAAACTTCGGTTACTAATTACGTACTGCACTCCTGTGAGGTTTATGTAAAAATTGACGATTTTTTTCTGTCACCATCGTGAGCAGAGGAGTGATTCATGATAAAAGGGTTAAAAATACCATTTAACTGTTCATTTCTTTTAAATTGTTACTACTTTAACATTTTTGAATAATTTTATCGAAAAGACGATTATCTAAACTGATTAGCATCGGCCTAATTTGTTGCACGCGCGCAGAAACGAAGCATGGACTATTTCAAAATGGCGGACAAATATGACATTGACCTTTATTCAATACTATTTAAAGTACTTAGGATTGTTATTTTAATTAGAAAATGGACATTCGTAAGGAAAAATGAATAAATGAACAAGTAAGATTCATATTTTAATGTTTATTACCTTCTGTACCATTTTTTGTTCGTATTGAAAGCTTAGAGGGTCGAAGCATGGCCACTCGAGGATATATAATATATATAATCAAGTATACTGGCCGTCCCTATTACCGCCTACTTAATTCTTTACCAGTGTTAAAATGCATGACAGTACAAGTCTGTAATCATACCACCATTTAATCATCATAAGCAATACTTCTTGTTGTCGAAAAACATAAAAATACTCTCAATAACAATAAAGTAATACATCAACTGATCGCATTTCTTGACACACAGACGTCCATATTGATTTTTTGTTTGATGACCTTATTACCGCCTTTCGACAAATCAAATGCGAGATACGTAGTAACGCGGGAAATTCCTGCGTCAGTACTAAATTCCAATCAATGTGCGGACCATCTATCATTTGCAGAAATATCAAAATTATGTTTTAAGAGATCTAATGCATTAAAATGCGTCACATTCATATAGCGGTGTTAATTTGGATTGAATGCAAATGGCGGTATGAACGATAAATTGACTTGACTGTAGAAATTATATAAATCATT
The DNA here is from genome assembly GCA_964023205.1 of Lutraria lutraria. Lineage (NCBI taxonomy): Eukaryota > Metazoa > Mollusca > Bivalvia > Venerida > Mactridae > Lutraria > Lutraria lutraria. The sequence goes on from OZ026836.1 coordinate 17,539,729, forward strand.
AATGTAAAATGTTTTAAAGTCGCGGCATGCATTGTAAACAATAGTCTAGTCCCTGCCAACAAATGCCACACGGAAACGGAAGTGGAGGAGACACGCATGCGCAAGTATTGTTATTATCCGGGCATCGGCGGTAATAGCATCACCGCGGTAATAGGCGTACAAGGGATACTTGAAAGTGTGACATCAGCAAAATATCTTGGCCTCACTTTTACAAACACAATATCTTGGGGAAAGCATATCCAAAACATAACTAACAAAGCCAGTAAAACACTTGGCTTTTCAGCGTTTTTTTTCTTTCTTCCGGTAAACGGACCCGTTCCCGTCCCAATTTGAGCACGGACCTGTACCAATTTGATCAATATTGCCCCTTTTCCCAATTTACTTTTAAAATATTATATCAATCAAAATCGTCCAAAACCACCTAATAACCACAATCTCCAACACAAATTTTACTGCTGAGATCGGCATTTTCACGTGTACGATGTTAGAGTACGAAAAAAATAGGTAGACTGGTTTGCTGTATAATTACGATAAAACATGTGGCGCTCGGAAAGAAAACGAAACCAGTCGTTTTCCCGAAAATGAGTCAAACCGAAAGTATAAATCACGACAGTATGCATATAATATTGTAAAAAACTTAAACAGAAAGTGGCTCTACTTCCAGACGTCGAACGGATTTTGACTTCATGTCTCTATTGCGCCCTGCTGAGAGTGTTAACCGATTTTCGGGTCGAAAATGAGAAGTTACGTACTCGTTTCGTTATGTACGTGTAGTGTTAGAGCAGAACACGATCAGCAGAGCATGACATACAGGTAGACCTTACTCCATGCAATGCTAAGGCTCTTAATCCTGACTCTTAATAATATTTATGAGAAAATTGAAGAATGTAACATGTTGTGAACTTTTCACAGGGATAATACACAAGCGAAACAAGAGTGTCAGATACTCATGTTTTTTGAGGGACTGACATTGGACCAAATTTGACCTTATGTCCCTTGACTAAATAGAATGTTTATCCTCCTAAACCCCCCAGTAGAATTTTATGGTCTTGAAAAAAGGTTTTGATAAATAAGATCAATAAAGTAGGCGAGCTCTTTGTTTGCAATCAACAAGGTTATAACCTATTGATTATCAAATGTAGGGAGTAGATATGTATGCTGTTTTTCCCTTTTTTAAGCCCCGCCACCTTTTCTCTCAAGGTAGGCCCAGAAGTGTACTTCTAAAGTTCTTTCATGTGAACATGCTGTATAATTACATCAATATGATGACTTTGACTTTTTTGCTTATCAATAAAATTAATGTGATCCAATCTTATTTTCACATTTTTATGTGCATAAACATATGTAACAAGATAATAAAAGTAACCTAAATTATAAAACTTATTAAAAGACAGCAGAATTATTCATGTAATTTGCTAAAACTGTAATTTATTCACCTTATATAAAATTTCCAATTTGCCTTATTTCGCGACATGAAATTCCCAATTTGGCACTTTTCATGACGCGAAAATTCCCAATTTGATCGGTACCGAACCCGTTCCAAATGAGGCGGAAAAAATCGCTGCTTTTTGAGAAGGAACTTGCCTTTTGCCCCTAAAGCAACCAAGAGTCTTGCCTATAAAACACTTGTCAGACTGCAGTTAGAGTTTGCTTCCCAGGTCTAGTGCCCATATTCAAATGTCAACACCAAAAGGTGATTTTATATAGACTTATATTGGGAAATTTTAAAAATCTTCTTGTAAGAAACTATAATGCCTACAGTTTAGATATTTGGTGTGTAGCATTATCTAGTGGACCTCTACCAAGTCTGTTAAAAGTATGGCCCCAGCATGAAAATTAGCCCTACCCCGGAATTCCAGTGATTGGGAAAGAAATTATCTTAATGGGAGTTGTTCACATGATTTATATAGGCTTACATAGGGTAAAAAAAATCTTCTTGTCCAAAAGCTCAAGGCCTAGAGCTTACATATTTTGTATGTAGCATTGTCTGGTCACAGGACGTCTACCAAGTTTGTTTAAATTATTGCCGTAGGGGCAAAATTGGCCCCGCCCCCAGGTCACTTAATTTTACAAAGGCTCATGATAATTTTCTCTAAGAGTCTTTTTATCTGGTGAGCGATATAGGGCCATCATGGCCCTCTTGTTTATATAAGTTATCGACAAAAATGTTTGAAAGTCGCGGTATGTAATGTAAACGAAATGCTAGGCAAAAAAATGGAAGTGGAGGCGATACGCATGTGCCAGTTATTGTTACTATACGGGCACTGACAGTATTATGTATATTGCGGTACTATCAATTTATGTATACAAGGGATACTACCATAGGGGAACGGATGTGGACTTGTGATAATAATTTGGTAGATTTAAGGCTGAATTCATGTTATCTGAACTTTTTCTACCTCTCTGGGTCAAAGCTCCTGATTACTAAATACTTATATATATATATTGATACTGGATAGTGGTGTAGCTGAATTTAGAACAGAAATTGCACAAAGAAAAAGATTCCCTGGTGAAAAATGAATATAAAGTGATTTATATGTACACATCTCCTTTACAAATTAATGCCAATTATTAAGTCAAATGTTCAAAATCCGGTCAATAACTTAATATTGGAATGACCAATGTTGACTAAACTTAGTATTTAACATCCTTGAATCAAAACCTAGCTTATGATCCTATTTGGGGTCTGTGGGGTCAAGGTCAAAGTCACTGTTACTGAAAATATGTCGCAGGTTCTCCCCTATATTATTTCTTTATCACAGGGAATGTGACAATTATGAAATTGAGTCTAGGTGGTCCAAAGTGGCTTTTCAGCCTGAAAGTACACAATAAGGGTTTTAACTTTTCATACATTTACTATGAGACTGAATAATTAAGAATACTTCAAAATAACAATGAGCAATAATATTATGATGGATAGTGATGACAACATGAAGAAAATAATGGAGTAACATCATACCTGAAAGTACACAATAAGGGTTTTAACTTTTAAGTAAAATGTAGCTCGTCCTTCCTTTCATACATTTACTATGAGACTGAAGTTTTAGTGAAAGGATGACGTGTTACGGCGGGAAACCAAGCCTGTGCATCACGACCATAACCAAATGAAAAGTGAGTCCCTTACATGGGTAAAGTGTTATAATGTTATTGATGTTACTGTGTAATGGATAAAATGAATGATGCGATGATATGACAATATACATGAATGATATATACAGGGTTATAATTATGTGTGACTGACCCTGTGACATAGAAAATCAGTGTCTGGTCAATAACTTAAGTTTAGAATGACCATTATTTTTATGTTAACTAAACTTGGTATTTAGCATCTTAAATTAAAACCTAGCTTAAATTGGGATTGTATTTGGGGTCTGTGGGGTCAAGGTCACTGTTACTAAAAATAGAAAATCAGTGTCTCAGGTCAATAACTTAAGTTTGGAATGACCAATGTTGACTAAACTTGGTATTTAGCATCCTTGAATCAAAACCTAGCTTGGGATTGTATTTGAGGTCTGTGGGGCAAGGTCATGCACTATACTAAAAATAGAAAGTCAGGTTTCAGTGAATAACTTAATCAAGGATTAAGATATTGCGATGAACTTTTGTGTGTAGGTAGCTTACATGCAGTCCATGCTTTTGAATTGCATCTAGGTCCAGTAAGGTCAAGGTCACTGTTACTAAAAATAGAAAATCAGTTTCTGGTCAATAACACGCATTGACAGTCATGCGCAACGATAGCAAGATTCAGCAGGTGCGTGCTGTTTCAAGCAAAGTCTTCCAATTGTTGAATTTGTTTTAATAAAGATGTATTATGCAAACCCATCTCGCAAATAAGAATTTCATTTCGCGATATCAAGTCCATTCCGTACTTTATATCTATCCAGTAGGCCGAGTTACGGTTACTGGTGTCCTCGCTTGGCTAGTGTCTTTTAGTGATCACATTTGTGCGGATCGCTCTTATGAATGAAAGTTTTGTGTGGATGAATACTGAATCATTAAACTCAATAGTTTTACAGTTTGAAATGCCAAAACAACGTAATAATTCAAAATGAACATAATCCTGGAAAACATTCAACGTGTATAATAACTGCAATCAGTAGAGTTATACAACCAGTGGTACTATTTTCAATGCGAATGTATGGATAAGAGGTGTCACGTTTTTGTTAATACAAAACTGGGTTTATCACTATAGAAGCTCTCGCTTTGCTTTCGCTTCGCTTTCGCTTCGCTTTCGCTTCTAAAAATTGGATTTCAAAGAAAATAAATCCCATAGCAACCAAAACTTGCTAAATAAAACATACAAAATATAACAAATATTCTTCAATAACACATAATTACACAACACTCTCAGTTTGTGTAGGTAATTAAAAGCAATAGTAAATGCCATTTTTCTAATAAAACTCCACTCAGAAAACAGTTTTCTTACAACATTAATACAACACCAACAAACTAACGTTTGCAATGCAATTCAAAAATTGTGTGTCTCAGAAAGTGCAAAACGTAAAAGGAATCTGAATATGTCAAACTGAAGTAAATTGTGGGTACTTGTGTCATAGGCTATGGGAATTTGTGAAAAGAAATATAAAACTATAAAGTTCATCAGATATTACCTTTTGGTGAGTGTTTTGGTACCAACTTTTAAAACCGGCATTGACTTTTGTGGTCACATGACGAAAGTTATTCACCTCCTGTGGATAAGAATCAAAGTTACCCAAGTACCTAAATTTAAAAATGAATATAGGAATCGATCATTAAATTTTCATGAGCAACTTTACCTTATAATGAAAGGGATACTTGCATAGCTGTCTATAATAAATAAAATGCCATATCCTCATTCAAGTACATCTCGGGACAAATACTCATACTAATACCTGACAACTGTGTATGCATACCTTGACTATTGACAGAATCATGTTCATGTTGAGAATGACATGACATTAGGCTATATGACGTCATGGAATTATTGAACCATTATTTAGTCTACAGCATTAAAAATGCACCTGCTAGTAATGGTCATCAGTGGAAATCTGAGACACAAAAGGATTGACCATGCTACGTTTACTTTGGACTTTATCAACATTCTAGAAATGACAGTCTGAGAGAAAGCTTTCTGGCACAGATGCTTTACGACAAATCTTTATCTTTCATTTACTCTTTAATTGTAGGTAGTAGAAAAATGGGATCATAACAGAAAAGTATTATGCATCAATAGAAATCTGTGATGAGGACAGATTTGGTATGGTATGTTTATTTTTGATTTTATCAAATTTCTAGAAAAGACGTACACTGTAAGAAAATTTCCTAGCGTCAAGGTTTTATGACAAATCTAATTTTTATTTTCTCCTTAAGCATTGTTGGTACATGAATGCAACTTTACTTACAGGTAGTTGGCATGAACAAAAGTCAGTGGCAAGGTTGAATTTGCTATGCACTGCTTACTTTAGATTTTATTGAAATTCTAAAAATGACAATTTCCGCGAAAAGTCTCCGAGACTTGCTGAAAGTCTTTGATTTTCAATATCTCTACCATTATTAGGGCTGCAGCAATGACAGTGCAAATGCTAGTAATAGACATCAATGGAAGTCAGTGTCCCAAAAGGCATGACCATGCTACGTTTAGTTTGGAGTTTATTGACATTTTAGAAATGGCAGTTTGAGAGAAAATTTTCTTTGTTGGACACTTTACGACAAATTTTTATCTTTCATTTACTCTTTTATTGTAGATAGTACAAACATGGGACATGACAGACAAGTAATATACATCAATGGAAATCTGTGATGAAAGCAGATTTGGTATGGTATGAATACTTTTGGTTTTATTACATTTCTAGAAATGACAGTTTGTGAGAAAATTTCCTAGCGTCAAGATTTTATGACAAATCTAATTTTTTCTTTTCTCCTTAAGCGTTGTTGGTACATGAATGCAACTTTACTTACAGGTAGTTGGCATGAACAAAAGTCAGTGGCAAGGTTGAATTTGCTATGCTCTGCTTACTTTGGATTTTATTGAAATTCTAGAAATGACAAATTCCGCGAAAAGTCTCCGAGACTTGCTGAAAGTCTTTGATTTTCAATATCTCTACTATTATTAAGTCTGCAGCAATGACAGTGCATATACTAGTAATAGACATCAATGGAAGTCAGTGCCCCAAAAGGCATGACCATGCCACGTTTAGTTTTGAGTTTATTGACATTTTAGAAATGGCAGTTGGATAGAAAATTTTCTTCCTTGGACACTTAACGACAAATTTTTATCTTTCATTAACTCTTTAATTGTAGATAGTACAAACATAGGACCATGACAGACAAGTAATATACATCAATGGAAATCTGTGATGAAAGCAGATTTGGTATGGTATGGATACTTTTGGTTTTATTACATTTCTAGAAATGACAGTTTGTGAGAAAATTTCCTAGCGTCAAGATTTTATGACAAATCTAATTTTTTATTTTCTCCTTAAGCGTTGTTGGTACATGAATGCAACTTTACTTACAGGTAGTTGGCATGAACAAAAGTCAGTGGTAAGGTTGAATTTGCTATGCTCTGCTTACTTTAGATTTTATTGAAATTCTAGAAATGACAATTTCCGCGAAAAGTCTCCGAGACTTGCTGAAAGTCTTTGATTTTCAATATCTCTACCATTATTTGGTCTGCAGCATTGACTTTGCACATGCTAGTAATAGACATCAATGGAAGTCAGTGCCCTAAAAGGCATGACCATGCCCCGTTTAGTTTTGAGTTTATTGACATTTTAGAAATGGCAGTTGGATAGAAAATTTTCTTCCTTGGACACTTAACGACAAATTTTTATCTTTCATTAACTCTTTAATTGTAGATAGTACAAACATGGGACCATGACAGACAAGTAATATACATCAATGGAAATCTGTGATGAAAGCACATTTGGTATGGTATGGATACTTTTGGTTTTATTACATTTCTAGAAATGACTGTTTGTGAGAAAATTTCCTAGCGTCAAGATTTTATGACAAATCTAATTTTTTATTTTCTCCTTAAGCGTTGTTGGTACATGAATGCAACATTACTTACAGGTAGTTGGCATGAACAAAAGTCAGTGGTAAGGTTGAATTTGCTATGCTCTGCTTACTTTAGATTTTATTGAAATTCTAGAAATGACAATTTCCGCGAAAAGTCTCCGAGACTTGTTGAAAGTCTTTGATTTTCAATATCTCTACCATTATTAGGTCTGCAGCATTGACTTTGCACATGCTAGTAATATACATCAATGGAAGTCAGTGCCCCAAAAGGCATGACCATGCTACGTTTAGTTTGGGGTTTATTGACATTTTAGAAATGGCAGTTTGAGAGAAAATTTTCTTTGTTGGACACTTAACGACAAATTTTTATCTTTCATTTACTCTTTTATTGTAGATAGTACAAACATGGGACATGACAGACAAGTAATATACATCAATGGAAATCTGTGATGAAAGCAGATTTGGTATGGTATGGATACTTTTGGTTTTATTACATTTCTAGAAATGACAGTTTGTGAGAAAATTTACTAGCGTCAAGATTTTATGACAAATCTAATTTTTTATTTTCTCCTTAAGCGTTGTTGGTACATGAATGCAACTTTACTTACAGGTAGTTGGCAAGAACAAAAGTCAGTGGCAAGGTTGAATTTGCTATGCTCTGCTTACTTAAGATTTTATTGAAATTCTAGAAATGGCAATTTCCGCGAAAAGTCTCCGAGACTTGCTGAAAGTCTTTGATTTTCAATATCTCTACCATTATTTGGTCTGCAGCATTGACTTTGCACATGCTAGTAATAGACATCAATGGAAGTCAGTGCCCTAAAAGGCATGACCATGCCCCGTTTAGTTTTGAGTTTATTGACATTTTAGAAATGGCAGTTGGATAGAAAATTTTCTTCCTTGGACACTTAACGACAAATTTTTATCTTTCATTAACTCTTTAATTGTAGATAGTACAAACATGGGACCATGACAGACAAGTAATATACATCAATGGAAATCTGTGATGAAAGCACATTTGGTATGGTATGGATACTTTTGGTTTTATTACATTTCTAGAAATGACTGTTTGTGAGAAAATTTCCTAGCGTCAAGATTTTATGACAAATCTAATTTTTTATTTTCTCCTTAAGCGTTGTTGGTACATGAATGCAACATTACTTACAGGTAGTTGGCATGAACAAAAGTCAGTGGCAAGGTTGAATTTGCTATGCTCTGCTTACTTTAGATTTTATTGAAATTCTAGAAATGACAATTTCCGCGAAAAGTCTCCGAGACTTGTTGAAAGTCTTTGATTTTCAATATCTCTACTATTATTAGGTCTGCAGCATTGACTTTGCACATGCTAGTAATATACATCAATGGAAGTCAGTGCCCCAAAAGGCATGACCATGCTACGTTTAGTTTGGGGTTTATTGACATTTTAGAAATGGCAGTTTGAGAGAAAATTTTCTTTGTTGGACACTTAACGACAAATTTTTATCTTTCATTTACTCTTTTATTGTAGATAGTACAAACATGGGACATGACAGACAAGTAATATACATCAATGGAAATCTGTGATGAAAGCAGATTTGGTATGGTATGGATACTTTTGGTTTTATTACATTTCTAGAAATGACAGTTTGTGAGAAAATTTACTAGCGTCAAGATTTTATGACAAATCTAATTTTTTATTTTCTCCTTAAGCGTTGTTGGTACATGAATGCAACTTTACTTACAGGTAGTTGGCATGAACAAAAGTCATTGGCAAGGTTGAATTTGCTATGCTCTGCTTACTTAAGATTTTATTGAAATTCTAGAAATGGCAATTTCCGCGAAAAGTCTCCGAGACTTGCTGAAAGTCTTTGATTTTCAATATCTCTACCATTATTTGGTCTGCAGCATTGACTTTGCACATGCTAGTAATAGACATCAATGGAAGTCAGTGCCCTAAAAGGCATGACCATGCCCCGTTTAGTTTTGAGTTTATTGACATTTTAGAAATGGCAGTTGGATAGAAAATTTTCTTCCTTGGACACTTAACGACAAATTTTTATCTTTCATTAACTCTTTAATTGTAGATAGTACAAACATGGGACCATGACAGACAAGTAATATACATCAATGGAAATCTGTGATGAAAGCACATTTGGTATGGTATGGATACTTTTGGTTTTATTACATTTCTAGAAATGACTGTTTGTGAGAAAATTTCCTAGCGTCAAGATTTTATGACAAATCTAATTTTTTATTTTCTCCTTAAGCGTTGTTGGTACATGAATGCAACATTACTTACAGGTAGTTGGCATGAACAAAAGTCAGTGGCAAGGTTGAATTTGCTATGCTCTGCTTACTTTAGATTTTATTGAAATTCTAGAAATGACAATTTCCGCGAAAAGTCTCCGAGACTTGTTGAAAGTCTTTGATTTTCAATATCTCTACCATTATTAGGTCTGCAGCATTGACTTTGCACATGCTAGTAATATACATCAATGGAAGTCAGTGCCCCAAAAGGCATGACCATGCTACGTTTAGTTTGGGGTTTATTGACATTTTAGAAATGGCAGTTTGAGAGAAAATTTTCTTTGTTGGACACTTAACGACAAATTTTTATCTTTCATTTACTCTTTTATTGTAGATAGTACAAACATGGGACATGACAGACAAGTAATATACATCAATGGAAATCTGTGATGAAAGCACATTTGGTATGGTATGGATACTTTTGGGTTAATTACATTTCTAGAAATGACAGTTTGTGAGAAAATTTCCTAGCGTCAAGATTTTATGACAAATCTAATTTTTTATTTTCTCCTTAAGCGTTGTTTGTACATGAATGAAACTTTACTTACAGGTAGTTGGCAAGAACAAAAGTCAGTGGCAAGGTTGAATTTGCTATGCTCTGCTTACTTTAGATTTTATTGAAATTCTAGAAATGACAATTTCCGCGAAAAGTCTCCGAGACTTGCTGAAAGTCTTTGATTTTCAATATCTCTACCATTATTTGGTCTGCAGCATTGACATTGCACATGCTAGTAATATCCATCAATGGAAGTCAGTGCCCTAAAAGGCATGACCATGCTACGTTTAGTTTGGGGTTTATTGATATTTTAGAAATGGCAGTTTGAGAGAAAATTTTCTTTCTTGCCCACTTTACGACAATTTTTTATCTTTCATTTACTCTTTTATTGTAGATAGTACAAACATGGGACATGACAGACAAGTAATATACATCAATGGAAATCTGTGATGAAAGCAGATTTGGTATGGTATGGATACTTTTGGTTTTATTACATTTCTAGAAATGACAGTTTGTGAGAAAATTTCCTAGCGTCAAGATTTTATGACAAATCTAATTTTTTATTTTCTCCTTAAGCGTTGTTGGTACATGAATGCAACTTTACTTACAGGTAGTTGGCAAGAACAAAAGTCAGTGGCAAGGTTGAATTTGCTATGCTCTGCTTACTTTAGATTTTATTGAAATTCTAGAAATGACAATTTCCGCGAAAAGTCTCCGAGACTTGCTGAAAGTCTTTGATTTTGAATATATCTACCATTATTTGGTCTGCAGCATTGACATTGCACATGCTAGTAATATACATCAATGGAAGTCAGTGTCCCAAAAGGCATGACCATGCCACGTTTAGTTTTGAGTTTATTGACATTTTAGAAATGGCAGTTGGATAGAAAATTTTCTTCCTTGGACACTTTACGACAAATTTTTATCTTTCATTTACTCTTTAATTGTAGATAGTACAAACATGGGACCATGACAGACAAGTAATATACATCAATGGAAATCTGTGATGAAACCAGATTTGGTATGGTATGAATACTTTTGGTTTTATTACATTTCTAGAAATGACTGTGAGAAAATTTCCTAGCGTCAAGATTTTATGACAAATCTAATTTTTTATTTTCTCCTTAAGCGTTGTTGGTACATGAATGCAACTTTACTTACAGGTAGTTGGCATGAACAAAAGTCAGTGGCAAGTTTGAATTTGCTATGCTCTGCTTACTCTAGATTTTATTGAAATTCTAGAAATGACAATTTCCGCGAAAAGTCTCCGAGACTTGCTGAAAGTCTTTGATTTTCAATATCTCTACTATTATTTGGTCTGCAGCATTGACTTTGCACATGCTAGTAATATACATCAATGGAAGTCAGTGCCATAAAAGGCATGACCATGCCACGTTTAGTTTTGAGTTTATTGACATTTTAGAAATGGCAGTTGGATAGAAAATTTTCTTCCTTGGACACTTTACGACAAATTTTTATCTTTCATTTACTCTTTAATTGTAGATAGTACAAACATGGGACCATGACAGACAAGTAATATACATCAATGGAAATCTGTGATGAAAGCAGATTTGGTATGGTATGAATACTTTTGGTTTTATTACATTTCTAGAAATGACAGTTTGTGAGAAAATTTCCTAGCGTCAAGATTTTATGACAAATCTAATTTTTTATTTTCTCCTTAAGCGTTGTTTGTACATGAATGAAACTTTACTTACAGGTAGTTGGCAAGAACAAAAGTCAGTGGCAAGGTTGAATTTGCTATGCTCTGCTTACTTTAGATTTTATTGAAATTCTAGAAATGACAATTTCCGCGAAAAGTCTCCGAGACTTGCTGAAAGTCTTTGATTTTCAATATCTCTACCATTATTTGGTCTGCAGCATTGACATTGCTTTTGCTAGTAATATCCATCAATGGAAGTCAGTGCCCTAAAAGGCATGACCATGCTACGTTTAGTTTGGGGTTTATTGACATTTTAGAAATGGCAGTTTGAGAGAAAATTTTCTTTCTTGCCCACTTTACGACAATTTTTTATCTTTCATTTACTCTTTTATTGTAGATAGTACAAACATGGGACATGACAGACAAGTAATATACATCAATGGAAATCTGTGATGAAAGCAGATTTGGTATGGTATGGATACTTTTGGTTTTATTACATTTCTAGAAATGACAGTTTGTGAGAAAATTTCCTAGCGTCAAGATTTTATGACAAATCTAATTTTTTATTTTCTCCTTAAGCGTTGTTGGTACATGAATGCAACTTTACTTACAGGTAGTTGGCAAGAACAAAAGTCAGTGGCAAGGTTGAATTTGCTATGCTCTGCTTACTTTAGATTTTATTGAAATTCTAGAAATGACAATTTCCGCGAAAAGTCTCCGAGACTTGCTGAAAGTCTTTGATTTTGAATATATCTACCATTATTTGGTCTGCAGCATTGACATTGCACATGCTAGTAATATACATCAATGGAAGTCAGTGTCCCAAAAGGCATGACCATGCCACGTTTAGTTTTGAGTTTATTGACATTTTAGAAATGGCAGTTGGATAGAAAATTTTCTTCCTTGGACACTTTACGACAAATTTTTATCTTTCATTTACTCTTTAATTGTAGATAGTACAAACATGGGACCATGACAGACAAGTAATATACATCAATGGAAATCTGTGATGAAAGCAGATTTGGTATGGTATGAATACTTTTGGTTTTATTACATTTCTAGAAATGACTGTGAGAAAATTTCCTAGCGTCAAGATTTTATGACAAATCTAATTTTTTATTTTCTCCTTAAGCGTTGTTGGTACATGAATGCAACTTTACTTACAGGTAGTTGGCATGAACAAAAGTCAGTGGCAAGTTTGAATTTGCTATGCTCTGCTTACTCTAGATTTTATTGAAATTCTAGAAATGACAATTTCCGCGAAAAGTCTCCGAGACTTGCTGAAAGTCTTTGATTTTCAATATCTCTACTATTATTTGGTCTGCAGCATTGACTTTGCACATGCTAGTAATATACATCAATGGAAGTCAGTGCCCTAAAAGGCATGACCATGCCACGTTTAGTTTTGAGTTTATTGACATTTTAGAAATGGCAGTTGGATAGAAAATTTTCTTCCTTGGACACTTTACGACAAATTTTTATCTTTCATTTACTCTTTAATTGTAGATAGTACAAACATGGGACCATGACAGACAAGTAATATACATCAATGGAAATCTGTGATGAAAGCAGATTTGGTATGGTATGAATACTTTTGGTTTTATTACATTTCTAGAAATGACAGTTTGTGAGAAAATTTCCTAGCGTCAAGATTTTATGACAAATCTAATTTTTTATTTTCTCCTTAAGCGTTGTTTGTACATGAATGAAACTTTACTTACAGGTAGTTGGCAAGAACAAAAGTCAGTGGCAAGGTTGAATTTGCTATGCTCTGCTTACTTTAGATTTTATTGAAATTCTAGAAATGACAATTTCCGCGAAAAGTCTCCGAGACTTGCTGAAAGTCTTTGATTTTCAATATCTCTACCATTATTTGGTCTGCAGCATTGACATTGCACTTGCTAGTAATATCCATCAATGGAAGTCAGTGCCCTAAAAGGCATGACCATGCTACGTTTAGTTTGGGGTTTATTGACATTTTAGAAATGGCAGTTTGAGAGAAAATTTTCTTTCTTGCCCACTTTACGACAATTTTTTATCTTTCATTTACTCTTTTATTGTAGATAGTACAAACATGGGACATGACAGACAAGTAATATACATCAATGGAAATCTGTGATGAAAGCAGATTTGGTATGGTATGGATACTTTTGGTTTTATTACATTTCTAGAAATGACAGTTTGTGAGAAAATTTCCTAGCGTCAAGATTTTATGACAAATCTAATTTTTTATTTTCTCCTTAAGCGTTGTTGGTACATGAATGCAACTTTACTTACAGGTAGTTGGCAAGAACAAAAGTCAGTGGCAAGGTTGAATTTGCTATGCTCTGCTTACTTTAGATTTTATTGAAATTCTAGAAATGACAATTTCCGCGAAAAGTCTCCGAGACTTGCTGAAAGTCTTTGATTTTGAATATATCTACCATTATTTGGTCTGCAGCATTGACATTGCACATGCTAGTAATATACATCAATGGAAGTCAGTGTCCCAAAAGGCATGACCATGCCACGTTTAGTTTTGAGTTTATTGACATTTTAGAAATGGCAGTTGGATAGAAAATTTTCTTCCTTGGACACTTTACGACAAATTTTTATCTTTCATTTACTCTTTAATTGTAGATAGTACAAACATGGGACCATGACAGACAAGTAATATACATCAATGGAAATCTGTGATGAAAGCAGATTTGGTATGGTATGAATACTTTTGGTTTTATTACATTTCTAGAAATGACTGTGAGAAAATTTCCTAGCGTCAAGATTTTATGACAAATCTAATTTTTTATTTTCTCCTTAAGCGTTGTTGGTACATGAATGCAACTTTACTTACAGGTAGTTGGCATGAACAAAAGTCAGTGGCAAGTTTGAATTTGCTATGCTCTGCTTACTCTAGATTTTATTGAAATTCTAGAAATGACAATTTCCGCGAAAAGTCTCCGAGACTTGCTGAAAGTCTTTGATTTTCAATATCTCTACTATTATTTGGTCTGCAGCATTGACTTTGCACATGCTAGTAATATACATCAATGGAAGTCAGTGCCCTAAAAGGCATGACCATGCCACGTTTAGTTTTGAGTTTATTGACATTTTAGAAATGGCAGTTGGATAGAAAATTTTCTTCCTTGGACACTTTACGACAAATTTTTATCTTTCATTTACTCTTTAATTGTAGATAGTACAAACATGGGACCATGACAGACAAGTAATATACATCAATGGAAATCTGTGATGAAAGCAGATTTGGTATGGTATGAATACTTTTGGTTTTATTACATTTCTAGAAATGACAGTTTGTGAGAAAATTTCCTAGCGTCAAGATTTTATGACAAATCTAATTTTTTATTTTCTCCTTAAGCGTTGTTTGTACATGAATGAAACTTTACTTACAGGTAGTTGGCAAGAACAAAAGTCAGTGGCAAGGTTGAATTTGCTATGCTCTGCTTACTTTAGATTTTATTGAAATTCTAGAAATGACAATTTCCGCGAAAAGTCTCCGAGACTTGCTGAAAGTCTTTGATTTTCAATATCTCTACCATTATTTGGTCTGCAGCATTGACATTGCACATGCTAGTAATATACATCAATGGAAGTCAGTGCCCTAAAAGGCATGACCATGCTACGTTTAGTTTGGGGTTTATTGACATTTTAGAAATGGCAGTTTGAGAGAAAATTTTCTTTCTTGCCCACTTTACGACAATTTTTTATCTTTCATTTACTCTTTTATTGTAGATAGTACAAACATGGGACATGACAGACAAGTAATATACATCAATGGAAATCTGTGATGAAAGCAGATTTGGTATGGTATGGATACTTTTGGTTTTATTACATTTCTAGAAATGACAGTTTGTGAGAAAATTTCCTAGCGTCAAGATTTTATGACAAATCTAATTTTTTATTTTCTCCTTAAGCGTTGTTGGTACATGAATGCAACTTTACTTACAGGTAGTTGGCAAGAACAAAAGTCAGTGGCAAGGTTGAATTTGCTATGCTCTGCTTACTTTAGATTTTATTGAAATTCTAGAAATGACAATTTCCGCGAAAAGTCTCCGAGACTTGCTGAAAGTCTTTGATTTTGAATATATCTACCATTATTTGGTCTGCAGCATTGACATTGCACATGCTAGTAATATACATCAATGGAAGTCAGTGTCCCAAAAGGCATGACCATGCTACGTTTAGTTTGGAGTTTATTGACATTTTAGAAATGGCAGTTTGAGAGAAAATTTTCTTTGTTGGACACTTTACGACAAATTTTTATCTTTCATTTACTCTTTTATTGTAGATAGTACAAACATGGGACATGACAGACAAGTAATATACATCAATTGAAATCTGTGATGAAAGCAGATTTGGTATGGTATGAATACTTTTGGTTTTATTACATTTCTAGAAATGACAGTTTGTGAGAAAATTTCCTAGCGTCAAGATTTTATGACAAATCTAATTTTTTCTTTTCTCCTTAAGCGTTGTTGGTACATGAATGCAACTTTACTTACAGGTAGTTGGCATGAACAAAAGTCAGTGGCAAGGTTGAATTTGCTATGCTCTGCTTACTTTGGAGTTTATTGAAATTATAGAAATGACAAATTCCGCGAAAAGTCTCCGAGACTTGCTGAAAGTCTTTGATTTTCAATATCTCTACTATTATTAAGTCTGCAGCAATGACAGTGCATATACTAGTAATAGACATCAATGGAAGTCAGTGCCCCAAAAGGCATGACCATGCCACGTTTAGTTTTGAGTTTATTGACATTTTAGAAATGGCAGTTGGATAGAAAATTTTCTTCCTTGGACACTTAACGACAAATTTTTATCTTTCATTAACTCTTTAATTGTAGATAGTACAAACATAGGACCATGACAGACAAGTAATATACATCAATGGAAATCTGTGATGAAAGCAGATTTGGTATGGTATGGATACTTTTGGTTTTATTACATTTCTAGAAATGACAGTTTGTGAGAAAATTTCCTAGCGTCAAGATTTTATGACAAATCTAATTTTTTATTTTCTCCTTAAGCGTTGTTGGTACATGAATGCAACTTTACTTACAGGTAGTTGGCATGAACAAAAGTCAGTGGTAAGGTTGAATTTGCTATGCTCTGCTTACTTTAGATTTTATTGAAATTCTAGAAATGACAATTTCCGCGAAAAGTCTCCGAGACTTGCTGAAAGTCTTTGATTTTCAATATCTCTACCATTATTTGGTCTGCAGCATTGACTTTGCACATGCTAGTAATAGACATCAATGGAAGTCAGTGCCCTAAAAGGCATGACCATGCCCCGTTTAGTTTTGAGTTTATTGACATTTTAGAAATGGCAGTTGGATAGAAAATTTTCTTCCTTGGACACTTAACGACAAATTTTTATCTTTCATTAACTCTTTAATTGTAGATAGTACAAACATGGGACCATGACAGACAAGTAATATACATCAATGGAAATCTGTGATGAAAGCACATTTGGTATGGTATGGAAACTTTTGGTTTTATTACATTTCTAGAAATGACTGTTTGTGAGAAAATTTCCTAGCGTCAAGATTTTATGACAAATCTAATTTTTTATTTTCTCCTTAAGCGTTGTTGGTACATGAATGCAACATTACTTACAGGTAGTTGGCATGAACAAAAGTCAGTGGTAAGGTTGAATTTGCTATGCTCTGCTTACTTTAGATTTTATTGAAATTCTAGAAATGACAATTTCCGCGAAAAGTCTCCGAGACTTGTTGAAAGTCTTTGATTTTCAATATCTCTACCATTATTTGGTCTGCAGCATTGACTTTGCACATGCTAGTAATATACATCAATGGAAGTCAGTGCCCCAAAAGGCATGACCATGCTACGTTTAGTTTGGGGTTTATTGACATTTTAGAAATGGCAGTTTGAGAGAAAATTTTCTTTGTTGGACACTTAACGACAAATTTTTATCTTTCATTTACTCTTTTATTGTAGATAGTACAAACATGGGACATGACAGACAAGTAATATACATCAATGGAAATCTGTGATGAAAGCAGATTTGGTATGGTATGGATACTTTTGGTTTTATTACATTTCTAGAAATGACAGTTTGTGAGAAAATTTACTAGCGTCAAGATTTTATGACAAATCTAATTTTTTATTTTCTCCTTAAGCGTTGTTGGTACATGAATGCAACTTTACTTACAGGTAGTTGGCATGAACAAAAGTCAGTGGCAAGGTTGAATTTGCTATGCTCTGCTTACTTAAGATTTTATTGAAATTCTAGAAATGGCAATTTCCGCGAAAAGTCTCCGAGACTTGCTGAAAGTCTTTGATTTTCAATATCTCTACCATTATTTGGTCTGCAGCATTGACTTTGCACATGCTAGTAATAGACATCAATGGAAGTCAGTGCCCTAAAAGGCATGACCATGCCCCGTTTAGTTTTGAGTTTATTGACATTTTAGAAATGGCAGTTGGATAGAAAATTTTCTTCCTTGGACACTTAACGACAAATTTTTATCTTTCATTAACTCTTTAATTGTAGATAGTACAAACATGGGACCATGACAGACAAGTAATATACATCAATGGAAATCTGTGATGAAAGCACATTTGGTATGGTATGGATACTTTTGGTTTTATTACATTTCTAGAAATGACTGTTTGTGAGAAAATTTCCTAGCGTCAAGATTTTATGACAAATCTAATTTTTTATTTTCTCCTTAAGCGTTGTTGGTACATGAATGCAACTTTACTTACAGGTAGTTGGCATGAACAAAAGTCAGTGGCAAGTTTGAATTTGCTATGCTCTGCTTACTCTAGATTTTATTGAAATTCTAGAAATGACAATTTCCGCGAAAAGTCTCCGAGACTTGCTGAAAGTCTTTGATTTTCAATATCTCTACTATTATTTGGTCTGCAGCATTGACTTTGCACATGCTAGTAATATACATCAATGGAAGTCAGTGCCCTAAAAGGCATGACCATGCCACGTTTAGTTTTGAGTTTATTGACATTTTAGAAATGGCAGTTGGATAGAAAATTTTCTTCCTTGGACACTTTACGACAAATTTTTATCTTTCATTTACTCTTTAATTGTAGATAGTACAAACATGGGACCATGACAGACAAGTAATATACATCAATGGAAATCTGTGATGAAAGCAGATTTGGTATGGTATGAATACTTTTGGTTTTATTACATTTCTAGAAATGACAGTTTGTGAGAAAATTTCCTAGCGTCAAGATTTTATGACAAATCTAATTTTTTATTTTCTCCTTAAGCGTTGTTTGTACATGAATGAAACTTTACTTACAGGTAGTTGGCAAGAACAAAAGTCAGTGGCAAGGTTGAATTTGCTATGCTCTGCTTACTTTAGATTTTATTGAAATTCTAGAAATGACAATTTCCGCGAAAAGTCTCCGAGACTTGCTGAAAGTCTTTGATTTTCAATATCTCTACCATTATTTGGTCTGCAGCATTGACATTGCACATGCTAGTAATATACATCAATGGAAGTCAGTGCCCTAAAAGGCATGACCATGCTACGTTTAGTTTGGGGTTTATTGACATTTTAGAAATGGCAGTTTGAGAGAAAATTTTCTTTCTTGCCCACTTTACGACAATTTTTTATCTTTCATTTACTCTTTTATTGTAGATAGTACAAACATGGGACATGACAGACAAGTAATATACATCAATGGAAATCTGTGATGAAAGCAGATTTGGTATGGTATGGATACTTTTGGTTTTATTACATTTCTAGAAATGACAGTTTGTGAGAAAATTTCCTAGCGTCAAGATTTTATGACAAATCTAATTTTTTATTTTCTCCTTAAGCGTTGTTGGTACATGAATGCAACTTTACTTACAGGTAGTTGGCAAGAACAAAAGTCAGTGGCAAGGTTGAATTTGCTATGCTCTGCTTACTTTAGATTTTATTGAAATTCTAGAAATGACAATTTCCGCGAAAAGTCTCCGAGACTTGCTGAAAGTCTTTGATTTTGAATATATCTACCATTATTTGGTCTGCAGCATTGACATTGCACATGCTAGTAATATACATCAATGGAAGTCAGTGTCCCAAAAGGCATGACCATGCCACGTTTAGTTTTGAGTTTATTGACATTTTAGAAATGGCAGTTGGATAGAAAATTTTCTTCCTTGGACACTTTACGACAAATTTTTATCTTTCATTTACTCTTTAATTGTAGATAGTACAAACATGGGACCATGACAGACAAGTAATATACATCAATGGAAATCTGTGATGAAAGCAGATTTGGTATGGTATGAATACTTTTGGTTTTATTACATTTCTAGAAATGACTGTTTGTGAGAAAATTTCCTAGCGTCAAGATTTTATGACAAATCTAATTTTTTATTTTCTCCTTAAGCGTTGTTGGTACATGAATGCAACTTTACTTACAGGTAGTTGGCATGAACAAAAGTCAGTGGCAAGTTTGAATTTGCTATGCTCTGCTTACTCTAGATTTTATTGAAATTCTAGAAATGACAATTTCCGCGAAAAGTCTCCGAGACTTGCTGAAAGTCTTTGATTTTCAATATCTCTACTATTATTTGGTCTGCAGCATTGACTTTGCACATGCTAGTAATATACATCAATGGAAGTCAGTGCCCTAAAAGGCATGACCATGCCACGTTTAGTTTTGAGTTTATTGACATTTTAGAAATGGCAGTTGGATAGAAAATTTTCTTCCTTGGACACTTTACGACAAATTTTTATCTTTCATTTACTCTTTAATTGTAGATAGTACAAACATGGGACCATGACAGACAAGTAATATACATCAATGGAAATCTGTGATGAAAGCAGATTTGGTATGGTATGAATACTTTTGGTTTTATTACATTTCTAGAAATGACAGTTTGTGAGAAAATTTCCTAGCGTCAAGATTTTATGACAAATCTAATTTTTTATTTTCTCCTTAAGCGTTGTTTGTACATGAATGAAACTTTACTTACAGGTAGTTGGCAAGAACAAAAGTCAGTGGCAAGGTTGAATTTGCTATGCTCTGCTTACTTTAGATTTTATTGAAATTCTAGAAATGACAATTTCCGCGAAAAGTCTCCGAGACTTGCTGAAAGTCTTTGATTTTCAATATCTCTACCATTATTTGGTCTGCAGCATTGACATTGCACATGCTAGTAATATCCATCAATGGAAGTCAGTGCCCTAAAAGGCATGACCATGCTACGTTTAGTTTGGGGTTTATTGACATTTTAGAAATGGCAGTTTGAGAGAAAATTTTCTTTCTTGCCCACTTTACGACAATTTTTTATCTTTCATTTACTCTTTTATTGTAGATAGTACAAACATGGGACATGACAGACAAGTAATATACATCAATGGAAATCTGTGATGAAAGCAGATTTGGTATGGTATGGATACTTTTGGTTTTATTACATTTCTAGAAATGACAGTTTGTGAGAAAATTTCCTAGCGTCAAGATTTTATGACAAATCTAATTTTTTATTTTCTCCTTAAGCGTTGTTGGTACATGAATGCAACTTTACTTACAGGTAGTTGGCAAGAACAAAAGTCAGTGGCAAGGTTGAATTTGCTATGCTCTGCTTACTTTAGATTTTATTGAAATTCTAGAAATGACAATTTCCGCGAAAAGTCTCCGAGACTTGCTGAAAGTCTTTGATTTTGAATATATCTACCATTATTTGGTCTGCAGCATTGACATTGCACATGCTAGTAATATACATCAATGGAAGTCAGTGTCCCAAAAGGCATGACCATGCCACGTTTAGTTTTGAGTTTATTGACATTTTAGAAATGGCAGTTGGATAGAAAATTTTCTTCCTTGGACACTTTACGACAAATTTTTATCTTTCATTTACTCTTTAATTGTAGATAGTACAAACATGGGACCATGACAGACAAGTAATATACATCAATGGAAATCTGTGATGAAAGCAGATTTGGTATGGTATGAATACTTTTGGTTTTATTACATTTCTAGAAATGACTGTGAGAAAATTTCCTAGCGTCAAGATTTTATGACAAATCTAATTTTTTATTTTCTCCTTAAGCGTTGTTGGTACATGAATGCAACTTTACTTACAGGTAGTTGGCATGAACAAAAGTCAGTGGCAAGTTTGAATTTGCTATGCTCTGCTTACTCTAGATTTTATTGAAATTCTAGAAATGACAATTTCCGCGAAAAGTCTCCGAGACTTGCTGAAAGTCTTTGATTTTGAATATATCTACCATTATTTGGTCTGCAGCATGGACATTGCACATGCTAGTAATATACATCAATGGAAGTCAGTGCCCTAAAAGGCATGACCATGCCACGTTTAGTTTTGAGTTTATTGACATTTTAGAAATGGCAGTTGGATAGAAAATTTTCTTCCTTGGACACTTTACGACAAATTTTTATCTTTCATTTACTCTTTAATTGTAGATAGTACAAACATGGGACCATGACAGACAAGTAATATACATCAATGGAAATCTGTGATGAAAGCAGATTTGGTATGGTATGAATACTTTTGGTTTTATTACATTTCTAGAAATGACAGTTTGTGAGAAAATTTCCTAGCGTCAAGATTTTATGACAAATCTAATTTTTTATTTTCTCCTTAAGCGTTGTTTGTACATGAATGAAACTTTACTTACAGGTAGTTGGCAAGAACAAAAGTCAGTGGCAAGGTTGAATTTGCTATGCTCTGCTTACTTTAGATTTTATTGAAATTCTAGAAATGACAATTTCCGCGAAAAGTCTCCGAGACTTGCTGAAAGTCTTTGATTTTCAATATCTCTACCATTATTTGGTCTGCAGCATTGACATTGCACATGCTAGTAATATACATCAATGGAAGTCAGTGCCCTAAAAGGCATGACCATGCTACGTTTAGTTTGGGGTTTATTGACATTTTAGAAATGGCACTTTGAGAGAAAATTTTCTTTCTTGCCCACTTTACGACAATTTTTTATCTTTCATTTACTCTTTTATTGTAGATAGTACAAACATGGGACATGACAGACAAGTAATATACATCAATGGAAATCTGTGATGAAAGCAGATTTGGTATGGTATGGATACTTTTGGTTTTATTACATTTCTAGAAATGACAGTTTGTGAGAAAATTTCCTAGCGTCAAGATTTTATGACAAATCTAATTTTTTATTTTCTCCTTAAGCGTTGTTGGTACATGAATGCAACTTTACTTACAGGTAGTTGGCAAGAACAAAAGTCAGTGGCAAGGTTGAATTTGCTATGCTCTGCTTACTTTAGATTTTATTGAAATTCTAGAAATGACAATTTCCGCGAAAAGTCTCCGAGACTTGCTGAAAGTCTTTGATTTTGAATATATCTACCATTATTTGGTCTGCAGCATTGACATTGCACATGCTAGTAATATACATCAATGGAAGTCAGTGTCCCAAAAGGCATGACCATGCCACGTTTAGTTTTGAGTTTATTGACATTTTAGAAATGGCAGTTGGATAGAAAATTTTCTTCCTTGGACACTTTACGACAAATTTTTATCTTTCATTTACTCTTTAATTGTAGATAGTACAAACATGGGACCATGACAGACAAGTAATATACATCAATGGAAATCTGTGATGAAAGCAGATTTGGTATGGTATGAATACTTTTGGTTTTATTACATTTCTAGAAATGACTGTGAGAAAATTTCCTAGCGTCAAGATTTTATGACAAATCTAATTTTTTATTTTCTCCTTAAGCGTTGTTGGTACATGAATGCAACTTTACTTACAGGTAGTTGGCATGAACAAAAGTCAGTGGCAAGTTTGAATTTGCTATGCTCTGCTTACTCTAGATTTTATTGAAATTCTAGAAATGACAATTTCCGCGAAAAGTCTCCGAGACTTGCTGAAAGTCTTTGATTTTGAATATATCTACCATTATTTGGTCTGCAGCATGGACATTGCACATGCTAGTAATATACATCAATGGAAGTCAGTGCCATAAAAGGCATGACCATGCCACGTTTAGTTTTGAGTTTATTGACATTTTAGAAATGGCAGTTGGATAGAAAATTTTCTTCCTTGGACACTTTACGACAAATTTTTATCTTTCATTTACTCTTTAATTGTAGATAGTACAAACATGGGACCATGACAGACAAGTAATATACATCAATGGAAATCTGTGATGAAAGCAGATTTGGTATGGTATGAATACTTTTGGTTTTATTACATTTCTAGAAATGACAGTTTGTGAGAAAATTTCCTAGCGTCAAGATTTTATGACAAATCTAATTTTTTATTTTCTCCTTAAGCGTTGTTTGTACATGAATGAAACTTTACTTACAGGTAGTTGGCAAGAACAAAAGTCAGTGGCAAGGTTGAATTTGCTATGCTCTGCTTACTTTAGATTTTATTGAAATTCTAGAAATGACAATTTCCGCGAAAAGTCTCCGAGACTTGCTGAAAGTCTTTGATTTTCAATATCTCTACCATTATTTGGTCTGCAGCATTGACATTGCACATGCTAGTAATATACATCAATGGAAGTCAGTGCCCTAAAAGGCATGACCATGCTACGTTTAGTTTGGGGTTTATTGACATTTTAGAAATGGCACTTTGAGAGAAAATTTTCTTTCTTGCCCACTTTACGACAATTTTTTATCTTTCATTTACTCTTTTATTGTAGATAGTACAAACATGGGACATGACAGACAAGTAATATACATCAATGGAAATCTGTGATGAAAGCAGATTTGGTATGGTATGGATACTTTTGGTTTTATTACATTTCTAGAAATGACAGTTTGTGAGAAAATTTCCTAGCGTCAAGATTTTATGACAAATCTAATTTTTTATTTTCTCCTTAAGCGTTGTTGGTACATGAATGCAACTTTACTTACAGGTAGTTGGCAAGAACAAAAGTCAGTGGCAAGGTTGAATTTGCTATGCTCTGCTTACTTTAGATTTTATTGAAATTCTAGAAATGACAATTTCCGCGAAAAGTCTCCGAGACTTGCTGAAAGTCTTTGATTTTGAATATATCTACCATTATTTGGTCTGCAGCATTGACATTGCACATGCTAGTAATATACATCAATGGAAGTCAGTGTCCCAAAAGGCATGACCATGCCACGTTTAGTTTTGAGTTTATTGACATTTTAGAAATGGCAGTTGGATAGAAAATTTTCTTCCTTGGACACTTTACGACAAATTTTTATCTTTCATTTACTCTTTAATTGTAGATAGTACAAACATGGGACCATGACAGACAAGTAATATACATCAATGGAAATCTGTGATGAAAGCAGATTTGGTATGGTATGAATACTTTTGGTTTTATTACATTTCTAGAAATGACTGTTTGTGAGAAAATTTCCTAGCGTCAAGATTTTATGACAAATCTAATTTTTTATTTTCTCCTTAAGCGTTGTTGGTACATGAATGCAACTTTACTTACAGGTAGTTGGCATGAACAAAAGTCAGTGGCAAGTTTGAATTTGCTATGCTCTGCTTACTCTAGATTTTATTGAAATTCTAGAAATGACAATTTCCGCGAAAAGTCTCCGAGACTTGCTGAAAGTCTTTGATTTTCAATATCTCTACTATTATTTGGTCTGCAGCATTGACTTTGCACATGCTAGTAATATACATCAATGGAAGTCAGTGCCCTAAAAGGCATGACCATGCCACGTTTAGTTTTGAGTTTATTGACATTTTAGAAATGGCAGTTGGATAGAAAATTTTCTTCCTTGGACACTTTACGACAAATTTTTATCTTTCATTTACTCTTTAATTGTAGATAGTACAAACATGGGACCATGACAGACAAGTAATATACATCAATGGAAATCTGTGATGAAAGCAGATTTGGTATGGTATGAATACTTTTGGTTTTATTACATTTCTAGAAATGACAGTTTGTGAGAAAATTTCCTAGCGTCAAGATTTTATGACAAATCTAATTTTTTATTTTCTCCTTAAGCGTTGTTTGTACATGAATGAAACTTTACTTACAGGTAGTTGGCAAGAACAAAAGTCAGTGGCAAGGTTGAATTTGCTATGCTCTGCTTACTTTAGATTTTATTGAAATTCTAGATATGACAATTTCCGCGAAAAGTCTCCGAGACTTGCTGAAAGTCTTTGATTTTCAATATCTCTACCATTATTTGGTCTGCAGCATTGACATTGCACATGCTAGTAATATACATCAATGGAAGTCAGTGCCCCAAAAGGCATGACCATGCTACGTATAGTTTGGGGTTTATTGACATTTTAGAAATGGCAGTTTGAGAGAAAATTTTCTTTCTTGCCCACTTTACGACAATTTTTTATCTTTCATTTACTCTTTTATTGTAGATAGTACAAACATGGGACATGACAGACAAGTAATATACATCAATGGAAATCTGTGATGAAAGCAGATTTGGTATGGTATGGATACTTTTGGTTTTATTACATTTCTAGAAATGACAGTTTGTGAGAAAATTTCCTAGCGTCAAGAGTTTATTACAAATCTAATTTTTTATTTTCTCCTTAAGCGTTGTTGGTACATGAATGCAACTTTACTTACAGGTAGTTGGCAAGAACAAAAGTCAGTGGCAAGGTTGAATTTGCTATGCTCTGCTTACTTTAGATTTTATTGAAATTCTAGAAATGACAATTTCCGCGAAAAGTCTCCGAGACTTGCTGAAAGTCTTTGATTTTCAATATATCTACCATTATTTGGTCTGCAGCATTGACATTGCACATGCTAGTAATATACATCAATGGAAGTCAGTGTCCCAAAAGGCATGACCATGCCACGTTTAGTTTTGAGTTTATTGACATTTTAGAAATGGCAGTTGGATAGAAAATTTTCTTCCTTGGACACTTTACGACAAATTTTTATCTTTCATTTACTCTTTAATTGTAGATAGTACAAACATGGGACCATGACAGACAAGTAATATACATCAATGGAAATCTGTGATGAAAGCAGATTTGGTATGGTATGAATACTTTTGGTTTTATTACATTTCTAGAAATGACTGTTTGTGAGAAAATTTCCTAGCGTCAAGATTTTATGACAAATCTAATTTTTTATTTTCTCCTTAAGCGTTGTTGGTACATGAATGCAACTTTACTTACAGGTAGTTGGCATGAACAAAAGTCAGTGGCAAGTTTGAATTTGCTATGCTCTGCTTACTCTAGATTTTATTGAAATTCTAGAAATGACAATTTCCTCGAAAAGTCTCCGAGACTTGCTGAAAGTCTTTGATTTTCAATATCTCTACTATTATTTGGTCTGCAGCATTGACTTTGCACATGCTAGTAATATACATCAATGGAAGTCAGTGCCCTAAAAGGCATGACCATGCCACGTTTAGTTTTGAGTTTAATGGACATTTTAGAAATGGCAGTTGGATAGAAAATTTTCTTCCTTTGACACTTGACGACAAATTTTTATCTTTCATTTACTCTTTAATTGTAGATAGTACAAACATGGGACCATGACAGACAAGTAATATACATCAATGGAAATCTGTGATGAAAGCAGATTTGGTATGGTATGAATACTTTTGGTTTTATTACATTTCTAGAAATGACAGTTTGTGAGAAAATTTCCTAGCGTCAAGATTTTATGACAAATCTAATTTTTTATTTTCTCCTTAAGCGTTGTTTGTACATGAATGAAACTTTACTTACAGGTAGTTGGCATGAACAAAAGTCAGTGGCAAGGTTGAATTTGCTATGCTCTGCTTACTTTAGATTTTATTGAAATTCTAGAAATGACAATTTCCGCGAAAAGTCTCCGAGACTTGTTGAAAGTCTTTGATTTTCAATATCTCTACCATTATTTGGTCTGCAGCATTGACATTGCACATGCTAGTAATATACATCAATGGAAGTCAGTGCCCCAAAAGGCATGACCATGCTACATTTAGTTTAGGGTTTATTGACATTTTAGAAATGGCAGTTTGAGAGAAAATTTTCGTTGTTGGACACTTTACGACAAATTTTTATCTTTCATTTACTCTTTTATTGTAGATAGTACAAACATGGGACATGACAGACAAGTAATATACATCAATGGAAATCTGTGATGAAAGCAGATTTGGTATGGTATGGATACTTTTGGTTTAATTACATTTCTAGAAATGACAGTTTGTGAGAAAATTTCCTAGCGTCAAGATTTTATGACAAATCTAATTTTTTATTTTCTCCTTAAGCGTTGTTGGTACATGAATGCAACTTTACTTACAGGTAGTTGGCAAGAACAAAAGTCAGTGGCAAGGTTGAATTTGCTATGCTCTGCTTACTTTAGATTTTATTGAAATTCTAGAAATGACAATTTCCGCGAAAAGTCTCCGAGACTTGCTGAAAGTCTTTGATTTTCAATATATCTACCATTATTTGGTCTGCAGCATTGACATTGCACATGCTAGTAATATACATCAATGGAAGTCAGTGTCCCAAAAGGCATGACCATGCCACGTTTAGTTTTGAGTTTATTGACATTTTAGAAATGGCAGTTGGATAGAAAATTTTCTTCCTTGGACACTTTACGACAAATTTTTATCTTTCATTTACTCTTTAATTGTAGATAGTACAAACATGGGACCATGACAGACAAGTAATATACATCAATGGAAATCTGTGATGAAAGCAGATTTGGTATGGTATGAATACTTTTGGTTTTATTACATTTCTAGAAATGACTGTTTGTGAGAAAATTTCCTAGCGTCAAGATTTTATGACAAATCTAATTTTTTATTTTCTCCTTAAGCGTTGTTGGTACATGAATGCAACTTTACTTACAGGTAGTTGGCATGAACAAAAGTCAGTGGCAAGTTTGAATTTGCTATGCTCTGCTTACTCTAGATTTTATTGAAATTCTAGAAATGACAATTTCCTCGAAAAGTCTCCGAGACTTGCTGAAAGTCTTTGATTTTCAATATCTCTACTATTATTTGGTCTGCAGCATTGACTTTGCACATGCTAGTAATATACATCAATGGAAGTCAGTGCCCTAAAAGGCATGACCATGCCACGTTTAGTTTTGAGTTTATTGACATTTTAGAAATGGCAGTTGGATAGAAAATTTTCTTCCTTTGACACTTGACGACAAATTTTTATCTTTCATTTACTCTTTAATTGTAGATAGTACAAACATGGGACCATGACAGACAAGTAATATACATCAATGGAAATCTGTGATGAAAGCAGATTTGGTATGGTATGGATACTTTTGGTTTAATTACATTTCTAGAAATGACAGTTTGTGAGAAAATTTCCTAGCGTCAAGATTTTATGACAAATCTAATTTTTTATTTTCTCCTTAAGCGTTGTTGGTACATGAATGCAACTTTACTTGCAGGTAGTTGGCATGAACAAAAGTCAGTGGCAAGGTTGAATTTGCTATGCTCTGCTTACTTTAGATTTTATTGAAATTCTAGAAATGACAATTTCCGCGAAAAGTCTCCGAGACTTGCTGAAAGTCTTTGATTTTCAATATCTCTACCATTATTTGGTCTGCAGCATTGACATTGCACATGCTAGTAATAGATATGAATGGAAGTCAGTGTCCTAAAAGGCATATCCATGCCACGTTTAGTTTTGAGTTTATTGACATTTTAGAAATGGCAGTTGGATAGAAAATTTTCTTCCTTGGACACTTTACGACAATTTTTTATCTTTCATTTACTCTTTTATTGTAGATAGTACAAACATGGGACATGACAGACAAGTAATATACATCAATGGAAATCTGTGATGAAAGCAGATTTGGTATGGTATGGATACTTTTGGTTTTATTACATTTCTAGAAATGACTGTGAGAAAATTTCCTAGCGTCAAGATTTTATGACAAATCTAATTTTTTATTTTCTCCTTAAGCGTTGTTGGTACATGAATGCAACTTTACTTACAGGTAGTTGGCATGAACAAAAGTCAGTGGCAAGGTTGAATTTGCTATGCTCTGCTTACTTTAGATTTTATTGAAATTCTAGAAATGACAATTTCCGCGAAAAGTCTCCGAGACTTGTTGAAAGTCTTTGATTTTCAATATCTCTACCATTATTTGGTCTGCAGCATTGACTTTGCACATGCTAGTAATATACATCAATGGAAGTCAGTGCCCCAAAAGGCATGACCATGCTACGTTTAGTTTGGGGTTTATTGACATTTTAGAAATGGCAGTTTGAGAGTAAATTTTCTTTGTTGGACACTTTACGACAATTTTTTATCTTTCATTTACTCTTTTATTGTAGATAGTACAAACATGGGACATGACAGACAAGTAATATACGTCAATGGAAATCTGTGATGAAAGCAGATTTGGTATGGTATGGATACTTTTGGTTTTATTACATTTCTAGAAATGACAGTTTGTGAGAAAATTTCCTAGCGTCAAGATTTTATGACAAATCTAATTTTTTATTTTCTCCTTAAGCGTTGTTGGTACATGAATGTAACTTTACTTACAGGTAGTTGGCATGAACAAAAGTCAGTGGCAAGGTTGAATTTGCTATGCTCTGCTTACTTTAGATTTTATTGAAATTCTAGAAATGACAATTTCCGCGAAAAGTCTCCGAGACTTGCTGAAAGTCTTTGATTTTCAATATCTCTACCATTATTTGGTCTGCAGCATTGACATTGCACATGCTAGTAATAGATATGAATGGAAGTCAGTGTCCTAAAAGGCATAACCATGCCACGTTTAGTTTTGAGTTTATTGACATTTTAGAAATGGCAGTTGGATAGAAAATTTTCTTCCTTGGACACTTTACGACAATTTTTTATCTTTCATTTACTCTTTTATTGTAGATAGTACAAACATGGGACATGACAGACAAGTAATATACATCAATGGAAATCTGTGATGAAAGCAGATTTGGTATGGTATGGATACTTTTGGTTTTATTACATTTCTAGAAATGACTGTGAGAAAATTTCCTAGCGTCAAGATTTTATGACAAATCTAATTTTTTATTTTCTCCTTAAGCGTTGTTGGTACATGAATGCAACTTTACTTACAGGTAGTTGGCATGAACAAAAGTCAGTGGCAAGGTTGAATTTGCTATGCTCTGCTTACTTTAGATTTTATTGAAATTCTAGAAATGACAATTTCCGCGAAAAGTCTCCGAGACTTGTTGAAAGTCTTTGATTTTCAATATCTCTACCATTATTTGGTCTGCAGCATTGACTTTGCACATGCTAGTAATATACATCAATGGAAGTCAGTGCCCCAAAAGGCATGACCATGCTACGTTTAGTTTGGGGTTTATTGACATTTTAGAAATGGCAGTTTGAGAGTAAATTTTCTTTGTTGGACACTTTACGACAATTTTTTATCTTTCATTTACTCTTTTATTGTAGATAGTACAAACATGGGACATGACAGACAAGTAATATACGTCAATGGAAATCTGTGATGAAAGCAGATTTGGTATGGTATGGATACTTTTGGTTTTATTACATTTCTAGAAATGACAGTTTGTGAGAAAATTTCCTAGCGTCAAGATTTTATGACAAATCTAATTTTTTATTTTCTCCTTAAGCGTTGTTGGTACATGAATGTAACTTTACTTACAGGTAGTTGGCATGAACAAAAGTCAGTGGCAAGGTTGAATTTGCTATGCTCTGCTTACTTTAGATTTTATTGAAATTCTAGAAATGACAATTTCCGCGAAAAGTCTCCGAGACTTGCTGAAAGTCTTTGATTTTCAATATCTCTACCATTATTTGGTCTGCAGCATTGACATTGCACATGCTAGTAAAAGATATGAATGGAAGTCAGTGTCCTAAAAGGCATAACCATGCCACGTTTAGTTTTGAGTTTATTGACATTTTAGAAATGGCAGTTGGATAGAAAATTTTCTTCCTTGGACACTTTACGACAATTTTTTATCTTTCATTTACTCTTTTATTGTAGATAGTACAAACATGGGACATGACAGACAAGTAATATACATCAATGGAAATCTGTGATGAAAGCAGATTTGGTATGGTATGGATACTTTTGGTTTAATTACATTTCTAGAAATGACAGTTTGTGAGAAAATTTCCTAGCGTCAAGATTTTATGACAAATCTAATTTTTTATTTTCTCCTTAAGCGTTGTTGGTACATGAATGCAACTTTACTTACAGGTAGTTGGCATGAACAAAAGTCAGTGGCAAGGTTTAATTTGCTATGCTCTGCTTACTTTAGATTTTATTGAAATTCTAGAAATGACAATTTCCGCGAAAAGTCTCCGAGACTTGTTTAAAGTCTTTAATTTTGAATATCTCGACCATTATTTGGTCTGCAGCATTGACTTTGCACATGCTAGTAATGTACATCAATGGAAGTCAGTGCCCCAAAAGGCATGACCATGCTACGTTTAGTTTGGGGTTTATTGACATTTTAGAAATGGCAGTTTGAGAGAAAATTTTCTTTGTTGGACACTTTACGACAAATTTTTATCTTACATTTACTCTTTTATTGTAGATAGTACAAACATGGGACATGACAGACAAGTAATATACATCAATGGAAATCTGTGATGAAAGCAGATTTGGTATGGTATGGATACTTTTGGTTTTATTACATTTCTAGAAATGACTGTTTGTGAGAAAATTTCCTAGCGTCAAGATTTTATGACAAATCTAATTTTTTATTTTCTCCTTAAGCGTTGTTGGTACATGAATGCAACTTTACTTACAGGTAGTTGGCATGAACAAAAGTCAGTGGCAAGTTTGAATTTGCTATGCTCTGCTTACTTTAGATTTTATTGAAATTCTAGAAATGACAATTTCCGCGAAAAGTCTCCGAGACTTGCTGAAAGTCTTTGATTTTCAATATCTCTACTATTATTTGGTCTGCAGCATTGACTTTGCACATGCTAGTAATATACATCAATGGAAGTCAGTGCCCCAAAAGGCATGACCATGCCACGTTTAGTTTTGAGTTTATTGACATTTTAGAAATGGCAGTTGGATAGAAAATTTTCTTCCTTGGACACTTTACGACAAATTTTTATCTTTCATTTACTCTTTAATTGTAGATAGTACAAACATGGGACCATGACAGACAAGTAATATACATCAATGGAAATCTGTGATGAAAGCAGATTTGGTATGGTATGGATACTTTTGGTTTTATTACATTTCTAGAAATGACAGTTTGTGAGAAAATTTCCTAGCGCCAAGATTTTATGACAAATCTAATTTTTTATTTTCTCCTTAAGCGTTGTTGGTACATGAATGCAACTTTACTTACAGGTAGTTGGCAAGAACAAAAGTCAGTGGCAAGGTTGAATTTGCTATGCTCTGCTTACTTTAGATTTTATTGAAATTCTAGAAATGACAATTTCCGCGAAAAAGTCTCCGAGACTTGCTGAAAGTCTTTGATTTTGAATATATCTACCATTATTTGGTCTGCAGCATTGACATTGCACATGCTAGTAATATACATCATTGGAAGTCAGTGCCCCGAAAGGCATGACCATGCTACGTATAGTTTGGAGTTTATTGACATTTTAGAAATGGCAGTTTGAGAGAACATTTTCTTCCTCGGACACATTACGACAAATTTTTATCTTTCATTTACTCTTTAATTGTAGATAGTACAAACATGGGACCATGACAGACAAGTAATTTACATCAATGGAAATCTGTGATGAAAGCAGATTTGGTATGGTATGAATACTTTTGGTTTTATTACATTTCTAGAAATGACAGTTTGTGAGAAAATTTCCTAGCGTCAAGATTTTATGACAAATCTAATTTTTTATTTTCTCCTTAAGCGTTGTTGGTACATGAATGCAACTTTACTTACAGGTAGTTGGCAAGAACAAAAGTCAGTGGCAAGGTTGAATTTGCTATGCTCTGCTTACTTTAGATTTTATTGAAATTCTAGAAATGACAATTTCCGCGAAAAGTCTCCGAGACTTGTTGAAAGTCTTTGATTTTCAATATCTCTACCATTATTTGGTCTGCAGCATTGACATTGCACATGCTAGTAATATACATCAATGGAAGTCAGTGCCCCAAAAGGCATGACCATGCTACATTTAGTTTAGGGTTTATTGACATTTTAGAAATGGCAGTTGGAGAGAAAATTTTCGTTGTTGGACACTTTACGACAAATTTTTATCTTTCATTTACTCTTTTATTGTAGATAGTACAAACATGGGACATGACAGACAAGTAATATACATCAATGGAAATCTGTGATGAAAGCAGATTTGGTATGGTATGGATACTTTTGGTTTAATTACATTTCTAGAAATGACAGTTTGTGAGAAAATTTCCTAGCGTCAAGATTTTATGACAAATCTAATTTTTTATTTTCTCCTTAAGCGTTGTTGGTACATGAATGCAACTTTACTTACAGGTAGTTGGCATGAACAAAAGTCAGTGGCAAGGTTGAATTTGCTATGCTCTGCTTACTTTAGATTTTATTGAAATTCTAGAAATGACAATTTCAGCGAAAAGTCTCCGAGACTTGCTGAAAGTCTTTGATTTTCAATATCTCTACCATTATTTGGTCTGCAGCATTGACATTGCACATGCTAGTAATAGATATGAATGGAAGTCAGTGTCCTAAAAGGCATAACCATGCCACGTTTAGTTTTGAGTTTATTGACATTTTAGAAATGGCAGTTGGATAGAAAATTTTCTTCCTTGGACACTTTACGACAATTTTTTATCTTTCATTTACTCTTTTATTGTAGATAGTACAAACATGGGACATGACAGACAAGTAATATACATCAATGGAAATCTGTGATGAAAGCAGATTTGGTATGGTATGGATACTTTTGGTTTTATTACATTTCTAGAAATGACTGTGAGAAAATTTCCTAGCGTCAAGATTTTATGACAAATCTAATTTTTTATTTTCTCCTTAAGCGTTGTTGGTACATGAATGCAACTTTACTTACAGGTAGTTGGCAAGAACAAAAGTCAGTGGCAAGGTTGAATTTGCTATGCTCTGCTTACTTTAGATTTTATTGAAATTCTAGAAATGACAATTTCCGCGAAAAGTCTCCGAGACTTGTTGAAAGTCTTTGATTTTCAATATCTCTACCATTATTTGGTCTGCAGCATTGACTTTGCACATGCTAGTAATATACATCAATGAAAGTCAGTGCCCCAAAAGGCATGACCATGCTACGTTTAGTTTGGGGTTTATTGACATTTTAGAAATGGCAGTTTGAGAGAAAATTTTCTTTGTTGGACACTTTACGACAATTTTTTATCTTTCATTTACTCTTTTATTGTAGATAGTACAAACATGGGACATGACAGACAAGTAATATACATCAATGGAAATCTGTGATGAAAGCAGATTTGGTATGGTATGGATACTTTTGGTTTTATTACATTTCTAGAAATGACTGTTTGTGAAAAAATTTCCTAGCGTCAAGATTTTATGACAAATCTAATTTTTTATTTTCTCCTTAAGCGTTGTTGGTACATGAATGCAACTTTACTTACAGGTAGTTGGCATGAACAAAAGTCAGTGGCAAGTTTGAATTTGCTATGCTCTGCTTACTTTAGATTTTATTGAAATTCTAGAAATGACAATTTCCGCGAAAAAGTCTCCGAGACTTGCTGAAAGTCTTTGATTTTCAATATCTCTACCATTATTTGGTCTGCAGCATTGACATTGCACATGCTAGTAATATACATCATTGGAAGTCAGTGCCCCAAAAGGCATGACCATGCTACGTTTAGTTTGGAGTTTATTGACATTTTAGAAATGGCAGTTTGAGAGAACATTTTCTTCCTCGGACACATTACGACAAATTTTTATCTTTCATTTACTCTTTAATTGTAGATAGTACAAACATGGGACATGACAGACAAGTAATATACATCAATGGAAATCTCTGATGAAAGCAGATTTGGTATGGTATGGATACTTTTGGTTTTATTACATTTCTAGAAATGACTGTGAGAAAATTTCCTAGCATCAAGATTTTATGACAAATCTAATTTTTTATTTTCTCCTTAAGCGTTGTTGGTACATGAATGCAACTTTACTTACAGGTAGTTGGCATGAACAAAAGTCAGTGGCAAGGTTGAATTTGCTATGCTCTGCTTACTTTAGATTTTATTGAAATTCTAGAAATGACAATTTTGGCGAAAAGTCTCCGAGACTTGCTGAAAGTCTTTGATTTTCAATATCTCTACCATTATTAGGTCTGCAGCATTGACTTTGCAAATGCTAGTAATATACATCAATGGAAGTCAGTGCCCCAAAAGGCATGACCATGCTACGTTTAGTTTGGGGTTTATTGACATTTTAGAAATGACAGTTTGAGAGAAAATTTTCTTTGTTGGACACTTTAGGACAAATTTTTATTTTTCATTTACTCTTTTATTGTAGATAGTACAAACATGGGACATGACAGACAAGTAATATACATCAATGGAAATCTGTGATGAAAGCAGATTTGGTATGGTATGGATACTTTTGGTTTTATTACATTTCTAGAAATGACAGCTTGTGAGAAAATTTCCTAGCGTCAAGATTTTATGACAAATCTATTTTTTTATTTTCTCCTTAAGCGTTGTTGGTACATGAATGCCACTTTACTTACAGGTAGTTGGCATGAACAAAAGTCAGTGGCAAGGTTGAATTTGCTATGCTCTGCTTACTTTAGATTTTATTGAAATTCTAGAAATGACAATTTCCGCGAAAAGTCTCCGAGACTTGCTGAAAGTCTTTGATTTTCAATATCTCTACCATTATTAGGTCTGCAGCATTGACTTTGCACATGCTAGTAATATACATCAATGGAAGTCAGTGCCCCAAAAGGCATGACCATGCTACGTTTAGTTTGGGGTTTATTGACATTTTAGAAATGGCAGTTTGAGAGAAAATTTTCTTTGTTGGACACTTTACGACAATTTTTTATCTTTCATTTACTCTTTTATTGTAGATAGTACAAACATGGGACATGACAGACAAGTAATATACATCAATGGAAATCTGTGATGAAAGCAGATTTGGTATGGTATGGATACTTTTGGTTTTATTACATTTCTAGAAATGACAGCTTGTGAGAAAATTTCCTAGCGTCAAGATTTTATGACAAATCTATTTTTTTATTTTCTCCTTAAGCGTTGTTGGTACATGAATGCCACTTTACTTACAGGTAGTTGGCATGAACAAAAGTCAGTGGCAAGGTTGAATTTGCTATGCTCTGCTTACTTTAGATTTTATTGAAATTCTAGAAATGACCATTTCCGCGAAAAGTCTCCGAGACTTGCTGAAAGTCTTTGATTTTCAATATCTCTACCATTATAAGGTCTGCAGCATTGACTTTGCACATGCTAGTAATATATATCAATGGAAGTCAGTGTCCCAAAAGGCATGACCATGCCACGTTTAGTTTTGAGTTTATTGACATTTTAGAAATGACAGTTGGATAGAAAATTTTCTTTGTTGGCCACTTTACGACAAATTTTTATCTTTCATTTACTCTTTAATTGTAGATAGTACAAAATGGGACCATGACAGACAAGTAATTTACATCAATATAAATCTGTGATGAAAGCAGATTTGGTATGGTATGGATACTTTTGGTTTTATTACATTTCTAGAAATGACTGTTTGTGAGAAAATTTCCTAGCGTCAAGATTTTATGACAAATCTAATTTTTTATTTTCTCCTTAAGCGTTGTTGGTACATGAATGCAACTTTACTTACAGGTAGTTGGCATGAACAAAAGTCAGTGGCAAGGTTGAATTTGCTATGCTCTGCTTACTTTAGATTTAATTGAAATTCTAGAAATCACCATTTCCGCGAAAAGTCTAACTTGCTGAAAGTCTTTGATTTTCAATATCTCTACCATTATTTGGTCTGCAGCATTGACATTGCACATGCTAGTAATAGACATCAATGGAGGTCAGTGCCCCAAAAGGCATGACCATGCTGTGGTTAGTTTTGAGTTTATTGACATTTTAGAAATGGCAGTTTGAGAGAAAATTTTCTTCCTCAGACACTTTAGGACAAATTTTTATCTTTCATTTACTCTTTAATTGTAGTTAGTTCAAAAATGTGACAGACTGCAAGGGTTGACGCTGCATATCATGACTTGTGAAGAATCAGCCAGCCGACGAGGTTTGAAAAAGCCACAAACGGCTATCCGATCTCCAAGAAGAGGCAGAACGTCAAGTTGGCCAAGAGCATTCTTGAACGTTTGCGTGAGGTCGACGGCTCAGACCAGACCACACAACAATGGAGAGCAACGTCTCTCTTCCTCGGAGGGCGCCCCCGCCCCAACTGTCCTCAATCTAGCAGTTGCAAAAGCCATCGAAAACCCAGTTGGGGCAGTCTGTGCATATTCAGCAAACGGAGCAGATGGGTTGGGAAGACTTTGCCGCAAAAGATCTCCCCTCTGATTGTTTGCTATGCGACTATCACGGGGAGATCTTGGACAAGGCTGTGCGACTGCTACAACATAGAGTATGCGGACCGCCCTGACAACAGGTACATGCTGTTGGTAGAATTTCGGCGGAGCGCGCTACTACATAGACGCCGTGAGAGAGTGTTTGTGCCACCCCGGCAAGACCATCAAGGGCCGACTGTTTAACCACAGTTGGAGGCGGACAAACGTCCGTCTAAAGCCCTGCGTCCACTTGGGCAAACTGGTGATCCTTATGGTCACCTCAGTGCCCATCAAGGCCGGCGAAGAGCTTCTTTTTTAAAATAACTATGTCTAACATTTGCACTACCACCCAGTCGTACTTTGTTACTTTTGCACTACTAACATGGCCAGCTACTGGGGTAGCCTGCTCGTGGCGCTGGCTGGCTGCACGCCTTTCTTGGCGACTGATCACCCCGCATTACAATTTCGTAGAGACCAAGTCGCCCGTTAGCGTCAAGCTTCCCCGCAGTGATACGGCTGTCCATAAATTGCGGGTTCAATCGCTTTTTCTAAGATGCACCTTCCAGCCGAGTTTTGGAGGCTTGTGTAAAAACTAAGGACAGTCTCCAGAAAATGGCCAATTTTTGCTATTTTTTATCTTTGACCGGTCGTAGAAGCCGAACCAGAAGTACTAGATCGGATTCCAAGGTGCCGTTGGAATGCTCTCGGCAAGACCTATCCAACGAGACTGAGTTTGCCTTAAGTTGCCCCCCATAATAAAAAAGCTGGTATCTGGCCAGTTGGCGAGCTTTAGACAGGCGATTTTCTGGCTGGGTCACGGCGAGGAATGAGCATGTGCGTGTCAGGGCCTATGTAATGAGACCGGGCTCATTCAGTCCGACCCAGAAACAGGGCATCAAGTTTTCTATAAATTCGTATATATTCCTATAATTTGGGATCATTCATATAAATTCCTATATTTCAGTAAAAATTCCTATACTTCCAAGATATTCCTATAAATTCCTATATTTCTGGGTAAGCATGAAATGTATGATTCTGAGACAGAAATAAATTATTCATATTTCAAACATTTTTGGTCATCTAATTGTAAATAATTCAACATTTACTTCAAGATTAGCATTTCTTTAAGCAACATAGCAGTTTTTCAGCATCATGTGTTTAGTCATGATTTATCATAGTGTTATAGCTTAAGCCTTTACTCAGGGGATTGTTTTTTATGTTGTGTATTTTTGCCCCATGATCTATAAAGTTTATATGGTCAAACAATACATATTCACAACTTCAAAGTAGCTCACAATGTTTGATAATGACATATTAATTGTACATTATTAATTTTGAACAAATATGTGTTTGAAATGATAGTTAATGAGGTTTTGAATTTAAAGAAAGCAACTATGAGTACAAAGCGTAAATGTACAAAAACTTCTATCTCACAATATCGGCCCAGCAAAATACATCTACTTTCTTTTCATGATCTTTGTCTTTTATTTTCTCACATTATATTTTGCATATTTGATGTACATGTGGTTCATATGATCATAATATATCACCACTATCAACATAAACACAATATCATGTACACAAGGAAAACAAACTCTACTTGATGGAGTAAAATGTTTGACTCTGGATGACTAGTTCTTCTGAAAACTGGAACCAATTTTGCCTGTCACATTAAGTTAGACAAATGAGAGCGAAATGTGTCTTTGCACCTTAGTTTTTGTTTGATGCAGAAAAATATTGACAATGAATCTGTTTCCTAATGAACAGTTAGTGTAATGTAATTTCTTTTCTAAATACATGTAATTATTAAGTTACATTTGTGTTTTGCCTCCAAAGGTAGTTTACTCTTATTACTGTCTGTTGTTGTTTTTTTAATATGAATGGATACAGAACAACAGTAATTAAGGCTTCATACCCATAATGTCCAAAATTGTTATCTCTAGATCTTAGCAATAAAGGTTACTGTGGTAGAAAATGATAATCCTTTGAGTTATTGACCCTTTAAATTTGCATTGGAGTCCATGGAGTAGCACATTTTGTAAAGATAAAAGAAAAAAGGTGATCCATTTTAATGAAAGATGCAAAAACATGATATCAATCTTATTTGTTTAAGAAAAATTATGTCACTGTGCAATATCTCAAGAAATCAACTTTTTTCTAATTTTCAACAAAGGCAACATCTTTTAAAAAAAAATCAAAATGTGTGGTAAAATAAATTGAAGTATCTAGGATAACTATCGAAGTAATCAAAGAAAAATGAGCAATACTACTTCTAAAATATTAACATTACTCTAGCATTGAGCGGGTATGCCAAAAAAGTACAGTCTTATGGATATAATTCAATATAAGTGTTACAGTCAGGTTGTGTTGGCATTGGCATCCATGGACGTATTCCAGTCTGGCTTATTTTTACGCCCCCGTATCGATAGATCAGGGGCATATTGTTTTTGGTCTCTCTGTTTGTCTGTCTATTTGTCTGTTTGTACCAGACTTTAACCTTGCCTATAAAATCAAAACCCTTGCACCTACATTCATCAAACTTCATTATATGTAGGTTCCTTATGACAACCTCTACAGGACCTGTGCATTTCAGGTCAGTAGGTCAAAGGTCATGGTCACGCAGTCATTGTGTTTAAAAAAATTCCTACATTTCTTTAAGGATACTATTCCTACGTCTTTCATGGATTTTGACAAAACTTTCACAGACTTGTTGTTACCAAGAATGTGTGATTTGTGATTTGATCATTTTTGATGGAATTATGAGCCTTTGTTTATTTTGTGCAATTGTAACAATGAAATACTCTTGTTTCCTTCTTTTCTCAAGGGATTTTGATAAAACTTTCATGGAACTATTGTTATCAAGATACCCAATGCATGTTGTAAAGATTTATGATTTGATAATTTTTTACAGAATTATGGCCCTTTGTTTATTTTGTTCATTTGTAATATATACAGAAATACTCTTTTTGTTTGCAACTACTTCTGTATACAAACTTTTATAGAACTATTGTCACCAAGTTCCCCAGCATATATTGTCAGGGTTCTGTGATTTGATCATTTTTAGCTGATTTTTGGCCCTTTGTTTGTCTGTACCAAACTTTAACCTTGCCTATTAAATCAAAAGGCTACCGCCTATAATCATCAAACTTCTTATCTTTGTTCATCATGACAATCTCTACAGGACCTGTGCATTTTCAAGTTAAAGGGCACCCGGAGGGGGCATTGTGTTTTTAAAACACATCTTGTTTGTTTGATCTGTTTAAGTAAGGATTATTGTAATTTCATTAAATTTGTTTATAAAAGGGGTGAGTGGGTTGGTGGATGTGTGTGTTTTGTTTCTCCTATATTTTCCTATATTTCTTTGAACAAATTCCTACATTTTGAAGGTTTGTCCTATATTTTTTGTACCAAAATTCACTTGACACCCTGCAGAAATGAAAGAGTCGATCTCTGTAAGCGGGGAAACCATCCGGCCGCTGCTGCCGGGGATGCTTCCCTGAGACGTTTCGGACTACAGGGAAACTTCCACTAATTGACCAAGCCATCACCTAACAATCCCTGCGTTGGGCTTAGCCTACCTTATATATACATATCCGAGAACCCCGCGTGGATACCATACCGAAGCTGAACAACACTTGACAATTCAGCCCAAGCTACACGGAGTCGATTGCAACTCTGGCCAACCTTACCTGTATCGACTTGGCCGCCCGTTAAGTGGGAACGTTTGCCCACAAT
Organism: Lutraria lutraria; assembly: GCA_964023205.1. Lineage (NCBI taxonomy): Eukaryota > Metazoa > Mollusca > Bivalvia > Venerida > Mactridae > Lutraria > Lutraria lutraria. The sequence goes on from OZ026836.1 coordinate 17,581,214, forward strand.
GATCGAACCTGCCGTCTGTTGTCAAGGAAGCCTCCCAGAGACAAATCGATTTGGCCTGCAGCGAAGCTTCGCTGCTGCAGTGACCAGGCTGTCTGTAAGCAGAGAAGCTTCATCGTACATTTGTACAACTTGTATTTTGATCAGTATCTGATGATTTTTGTGCCATCCAGAAAGTCTTGCCTTTTTTTAGCTCACCTGATTCATCCGGCGTCCATCATACGTCCGCAATTAGTTTGTTTACACTCTAGCAACCGCAGCTCTTAACAAATCGTGATTAAACTTGCTCACAATGTATATGGACACAATGCCTCGGCTAAGTTCGATTATGGGCAAAATCGGACAATAACTTCTTGAGTTATGGGCCCTTGAATTACAAAATTTGCTATATTTAGCTTGTTTACACTCTAGCGCCTTTATTTATTCACCGATCCTAATAATATTTTCAGTAAATATGTATAACCAAAAGATCTTGGACAAGTTCAATTATGGGCAAAATCGGACCAGAACTTCAAGAGTTATGGGCCCTTGTCTTTGAAAATTTGCTATATTTTAGCTTGTTCACTCTCTAGCGCCTTCATTTATTCACTGATCCTAATCATATTTATAATGAATGTGTGTATGACCTTATGGTTTTGGACAAGTTCAGTTATGGGTGGAATCGGACCACAAATTCAAGAGTTATGGGCCCTTGGATTAGAAAATTTGGTACGTTTTAGCTTGTTTAACAGTATTATACCTTTATTGTTGGTTTTGATCTCAAAATCTACGTAAAAATGAGTTTTACGAGAGTGAAACTATATTACCTGGTCATTTATTATTGCCCTTTGTTCTCAGGTGAGCGATAAAGGGCCATCGTGGCCCTCTTGTTTTGCTGTGTCAAGGTGACAGTTTATTGTATAAAAGGACCAAACACTCCTCATTATTTGCCATAAATGAACATTAGAATCATTGTACCAAAACATGAAATAATTATTCAACTTCTCTGAGTTAATATTGAAAAAAACAACCAATTGTGTCCAACAAACTTTGTATGATTGGAAGGAAATTGTTTCATGATAATATGAGGAACCCAAGGTAATACCAGGAAAGGCAATGTTACAGTCAAACCTGTGTTAGTGGCCACCTTCGAATGAAGGCCATGCTGTGAATAAAGGCCATTCTTTTAAAAGACATAGATTATTTAGAACAAGATTATCTCTGAATAAAGGCCACCTGTCAATAAGGGTCATATTTTGTCTTTTCCATGGGAGGCCTTTGTTCACAGGTTTGACTGTACATGCATATGAATGCATCAGATAATTGTACACTTTACTGATTACCTGAGCATTAAATAGTTAGGTCTAACTTATCAGATTGAAGTCATCATCTGGAAATTAAGATTAAAATTTTCACCTGATACATCTTGTAAATTAAGTAAAATAAAGTATATAATGTTACTTGATATCTACTTTGTTTGTTTGATCTGTTTAAGTAAGGATTATTGTAATTTCATTAAATTTGTTTATAAAAGGGGTGAGTGGGTTGGTGGATGTGTGTGTTTTGTTTCTCCTATATTTTCCTATATTTCTTTGAACAAATTCCTACATTTTGAAGGTTTGTCCTATATTTTTTGTACCAAAATTCACTTGACACCCTGCAGAAATGAAAGAGTCGATCTCTGTAAGCGGGGAAACCATCCGGCCGCTGCTGCCGGGGATGCTTCCCTGAGACGTTTCGGACTACAGGGAAACTTCCACAATGTTACAGTCAAACCTGTGTTAGTGGCCACCTTCGAATGAAGGCCATGCTGTGAATAAAGGCCATTCTTTTAAAAGACATAGATTATTTAGAACAAGATTATCTCTGAATAAAGGCCACCTGTCAATAAGGGTCATATTTTGTCTTTTCCATGGGAGGCCTTTGTTCACAGGTTTGACTGTACATGCATATGAATGCATCAGATAATTGTACACTTTACTGATTACCTGAGCATTAAATAGTTAGGTCTTAAATTAAGTAAAATAAAGTATATAATGTTACTTGATATCTACTTTCTCTAGATGAACTTACAATGCATACTTACATTGACTGATTTACATAAAGTTTCCCTTTTTATTATGTTAGATTTTACCCCTTTTTTGTTATTTTCAATAACTTGCTCTGTTTGTACAAGGCAATTTTTTATAGCTGTATAGAGTAATATTTTGATACATAGTAATTGTTGTAGAATTTTATTAAAATTAGGAGTATTAAATTCATATTAGCTTTTTTGATGATTATGTGCTAACACAAAGGCAATTTTAGTATGAGTGTAATAGCTGACTGACAATGGTGTCCAGTAAAGACTGGATATCAGTCTTTTATGAATAAGGCTAAAATGATATTTGAAATCCATGATTGAATGTATCTCAAAACTGTAGCTGGTTAAGATGATAGTCTTTTAATGTGCTCTGTATGAATTTAATGAAAAGGCAAATGTATTATATTCTCTAGAGGAACTAGTGCAAAGATTATGTAATATTTTGTATTAAACATATGATACTATTTTGTTTTTTTATATTTACCTGCTTCATTATATAGATATTATATGCTTTGAACACTCAGTTATTACTTACTTGTTTTTTTTATGCCCCCGTATCGATAGATCGTGGGATATTGTTTTTGGCCTCTCTTTTGTCTGTTTGTCTGTCTGTTTGTACCAAACTTTAACCTTGCCTATAAAATCAAAACACCTGCACCTACATCCATCAAACTTCATATGTAGGTTCCTCATGACAACCTCTACAGGACCTGTGCATTGTGTTTAAAAAAATTCCGACATTTTTTTTAGGATACTACTCCTACATTTTTCATGGGATTTTGACGAAACTTTCACAGACTTGTTGTTCCCAAGAACCCCCACACATTATTCCGGGTTTTCTGATTCGATCATTTTTGACGGAATTATGGCACTTTGTTTATTTTATGTGATTGTAACAGCGAAATACTCTTGTTTCCTTGTTTTCTCAAGGGATTTTGATAAAACTTTCATGGAACTATTGTTATCGAGATACCCAATGCATGTTGTAAAGGTTTTATGATTCGATAAATTTTGACGGAATTATGGCCCTTTGTTTGTTTTGTGCATATGTAATATATAGAGAAATACTCTTTTGTATGCAACTACTTCTGTATTTCTCAAGGGATTTTTACCAACTTTGATAGAACCATTGTCACTATGTTCACCAGCACATATTGTTAGGGTTTTGTGATTCGATCATTTTAAGCAGATTTACGGCCCTTTGTTTGCCTGTACCGAAATTTAACCTTGCGTATTAAATCAAAACGCTACCACCTGCAATCATCGAACTTCATATCTTGGTTCTCTACAGGACCTGTGCATTTTCAAAAAGGGCAACCTGAGGGGGCATGGTGTTTATAAAACACATCTTGTAACCTCATGTTTTTTTTTATTTATTTGACAGCACATTATGATTTTAGGGGAAAATGCTTACAATTATAAAACATCTGCTTAATTGTAGTACATGATGTTGGTATAGAACATTTTATGAAATGTATCATTGGTATTGTCTTCAATTGAAGTAACTTTATATGTAGGGTCCTTCAAGTAGTTTGAAATACCTTTGATGATTATCTTATTGATAATTATTTAGGTACATGTATTCAATTTGTATGCAGATCATTTTCTCCTGGTTTTTCAATTAACTGAGCTGATGAATTTGATAAGCTGTCTATTCAATTAATGGAACTGATGAATTTAATAAGCTGTCTATTCAATTAATGGAACTGATGAATTTAATAAGCTGACCATTCAATTAACTGCTGTCATGCATTTTATGTTCTTGTCATTCATTTAATTGATGTGATGAATTTAATGTGCTGATATGTCTGTACCTGCTTTTCTCCTTGAATGCAAATACAGTGCCCCCACGATAATTTGACTCCCGCCAAAATGCCAGTTCAGTCCAATCCGAAGATAATAGGTATGACAGGTAGAGTGTATCGGATAATACAACTACAATTGATGATTTTCGTTATTAAATGACTTCACCAAACATAAATAATTATGAACTAATGTGACATTAGCGCAGTAGATAAATATGCTGCTGATTAGTGTCCAAGATTTCTCTGGTGCGTTCAAATCTCCAGAGCTGCGCATTTTTTAAAAACATTTTTACTTTTTGTATATTTATCTATAATTATCATTGAATGTCCCTATACGTTTTGTTTTATTTTTTATTTATATAATTTGTATATGTTGTATACTTATATTTTTTCTTATTTTCTTTTTTCTTTCATATATTTTCAACTATTCACAATCTTTGGAGTCAATACAGTCATGCTTAATTAATGTATGTATAAAATTATAGAGTTTAATGTGCAGTACATATAATTATATTGAATAAGTATAATGATAAAAAATATTTTAATATTATGTAAAACTAGTAAAAATGGAAAAAGGGAAAAGTGAATTTGTGGGTTCGAACCAGTGCGGTAAGTTAAAAAAAATTTGTCAGCCGCCTACCTTACCGACTGTTCTATCAAGCGTATATAAAAAATGTGAATGTAATCATCATTATGTTCCGGTTTGTTTTATGTTTTTATGCCCTATATTGTTTATTGAAGTTATTTATAGCTTTGTTAATAAACATCAAATTATCATGGGGGGGGGGATTATAGTAGGATTTAATCATTTTGTTTTGTGTAATTCAAGGCTTCTAGTATAGGCATATAAGTAGATAAATTACATAGATATCATATGTACGAGTATTGAAATATTTAAACTCTAAATTCATAAATAGATGAGTTGAAATATAGTGCATGTACATATATTATCTAGTTTTTGTCTTTACCTATATAAATTATCTCTTCCCATATTTTACATTGTGTTGCTGATAACAGGATTTGGTTTAAGTAAAAGGTAAGGTTAGTAAAAGAATCAAACTTGATCATTTTTTACCCAAAGTTTCTTATTTTAAATTGATTTGTAATTAAACACATTATAGTAATCACTGATAAGTTGTAAAAAATTGTTTGTTTCTGATAACCCAAAATTTTCCTCTCAACCCTAATTTTTTTATTGGGAATGGTACACCCATCTTCTAACTTTTTAGCTCACTAGAGCTCACTGTGTTCATGATGAGCTTTTGTGATCACTTTGTATTTGTCGTGTGTCATGAAGTGGGGGCCATATTTACTTTAAACAACATCTCCTCCTACATCACTATATGCCAATTGTAACCAAACTTTACTGGAATGATCCTTGGGTAGTCCCCATTCTAAGTTCATATAGGAAAAAAATGAAAAATGTTCTTCTCCAAAGATCTTTTTTCTGATGAGTGATTATAGGGCCATCATGGCCCTCTTGTTTACCTTTCTGTACAATTTCAAGAACAAAAAATGCCTTACCTACCTTACCAGAAATATGCAATTTTTTCAAGCCTAAGTATGATTTATATTATATGAGATTGCTCTGCACATGTAATTAATGCTTATTAGTCCCCTGCCGTACCGTTGACGGATTTCAATGAATGTTGGTATATGGATAGCTTAGGGTATAACCTAGAGTGGGATTACATTTTGGGTCAATAGGTCAAATATTTAGGTCACTGTTACTAAAAATAGAAATTTGGTTTCCGGATGATAACTTCAGTTAGGGATGATGGATTTCAATGAAAGTTGGTATATGGATAACTTACGGGATAACCTAGAGTGGGATTGCATTTGAGGTCAATAGGTCAAATATCTAGGTCAATGTTACTAAAAATAGAAATTTGGTTTCCGGATGATAACTTCAGTAAGGGATGACAGATTTCAATGAAAGTTAGTATATGGATAGCTTAGGGGATAACCTAGAGTGGTATTGCATTTAAGGTTAATAGGTCAAATATCTAGGTCACTGTTGCTAAAAATAGAAATTTGGTTTCTGGATGATAACTTCAGTTAGGGGTGATGGATTTCAATGGAAGTTAGTGTATGGATAGCTAACGGAATAACCTAGAGTGGGATTGCATTTGAGGTCAATAGGTCAAACATCTAGGTCACTGTTACTAAAAATAGAAATTTGGTTTCCGTATGATAACTTCAGTTGGGGATGACGGATTTCAATGAAAGTTGGTGTATAGATAGCTTAGGGGATAACCTAGTGTAGGATTGCATTTTAGGTAAATAGGTCAAATATCTAGGTCAGTGTTACTAAAAATTTGGTTTCTGGATGATAACTTCAGATAGGGATGATGGATTTCAATGAAATTTAGTATATGGATAACTTAGGATATAGCCTAGAGTAGGATTGCATTTGGGGTCAATAGGTCAAATATCTAGGTCAGTGTTGCTAAAAATAGAAATTTGGTTTCAGGATGATAACTTCAGTTAGGGGTGATGGATTTCTATGAAAGTCGGTATATGGATAGCTTAGGGTATAACCTAGAGTGGGATTGCATTTGGGGTCAATAGGTCAAACATCTAGGTCACTGTTACTAAAAATAGAAATTTGGTGTCCGGATGATAACTTTAGTTAGGGGTGATGAATTTTAATGAAAGTTGGTGTATGGATAGCTTAGGGAATAATCTAGAGTGGGATTGCATTTGAGGTCAATAGGTCAAATATTTAGGTCACTGTTACTAAAAATAGAAATTTGGTTTCCGGATGATAACTTCAGTTATTGAAGTCAGGGATGACGGATTTCAATGAAAGTTGGTATATGGATAGCTTAGGGGATAACCTAGTGTGGGATTGCATTAAAGGTCAATAGGTCAAATATCTAGGTCACTGTTGCTAAAAATAGAAATTTGGTTTCCGGATGATAACTTCAGTTAAGGATGACAGATTTCAATGAAAGTTTGTGTATGGATAGCTTAGGGGATTACCTAAAGTGGGATTGCATTTGGGGTCAAAAGGTCAAATATCTAGGTCACTGCTACTAAAAATAGAAATTTGGTTTCCGGATGATAACTTCAGTTAGGGGTGATGAATTTTAATGAAAGTTGGTGTATGGATAGCTTAGGGAATAATCTAGAGTGGGATTGCATTTGAGGTCAATAGGTCAAATATTTAGGTCACTGTTACTAAAAATAGAAATTTGGTTTCCGGATGATAACTTCAGTTATTGAAGTCAGGGATGACGGATTTCAATGAAAGTTGGTATATGGATAGCTTAGGGGATAACCTAGTGTGGGATTGCATTTAAGGTCAATAGGTCAAATATCTAGGTCACTGTTGCTAAAAATAGAAATTTGGTTTCCGGATGATAACTTCAGTTAAGGATGACAGATTTCAATGAAAGTTTGTGTATGGATAGCTTAGGGGATTACCTAAAGTGGGATTGCATTTGGGGTCAATAGGTCAAATATCTAGGTCACTGCTACTAAATATAGAAATTTGGTTTCCGGATGATAACTTCAGTTAGGGGTGACAAATTTCAATGAAAGTCGGTATATGGATAGCTTAGGGTATAACATAGAGTGGGATTGCATTTGGGGTCAATAGGTCAAACATCTAGGTCACTGTTACTAAAAATAGAAATTTCGTTTCCGTATGATAACTTCAGTTAGGGGTGATGAATTTGAATGAAAGTTGGTGTATGGATATCTTAGGGGATAACCTAGAGTAGGATTACATTTGGGGTCAATAGGTCAAATATCTAGGTCACTGTTACTAAAAATAGAAATTTGGTTTCCGGATGATAACTTAAGCTGGCTCGCTCATTTAGACAAAATTGTCATCATTAAAAAATCTAGACAGACGGTGCTGTATAAACAGCAGCTAACATTCCAATGATATGTGCTGGCAGGGGACTTGTATTGCATGCAATACTGACTGTAAGCTTGTTTTCTTCTGTTTATTAGACCTAGTGTTGTGTATAGGCATAGATCATGCTTCTCTTAATTTATCATAATGATATTTATAATGGCATTACATATACTTGCACAATTGTACATCTTTTTACATAATTATGTAATTAAGAATGAGTGAATTTGAAATAAATCTGTATTGAACTTTCAATTTTTGTTTTTATTGTTCTCATTACTTTTTCTACGTACAATTCTGTGATGCCTGTTACATCCATGTGGAAAAAGAGTAACACTTGTTGTAAACAGTATAAGTATTGTAGTTTGATAAAAGTTGGAAATATATTGCAGGATTCTGTTGATATTGAAAGTATGGGAAAGACTACAGTGTTTTGGAAATTCAGACTGTAAAACTAACAAGCATAATAACAAGCTTCATTTATAAACTACACGTGTTGAGGTAACAAAATTTACTACCTGTTGAAATAGCTTTATTTAGTAAAGAAGGACAGGGCTGCTATATTGTCTAAGTATTCACAGGGATTGGAAACTGTCGATTTCTGCCAGATATGATGTCTTTGGTTTGGCCGCACATGCATGCTTTAAATAAAATCCGCGTCTTTTTACTCCCAAATATAGCTAGCTTATAAACAATAGCTAACACTAAAATGCTGGAACAAACGATTTTCAAAAGTTGGCTTGCATTAACTTCAATATTTTGTTTTAATACTTTCGAATTTGACATTAGGCTATAAAAGTGTATGTGTGTGTGGCTATTTAATCAATCATTTATGTACAAAACTTTACAAAGAGGCAACTGTACAGACATGATAACCAAGTGACTACATTTTTGTATTAGATTAAACTCAATACACAAACATGTTCTCTGGTAAGATCCGTGAATTCGTGTGCGATTTTAATCAATCAAACTCAAGTTCTGAAAGTTGTCGTCAGGGGCGGCTTCGATGTTCACTCGTACATAAAATGTAGCCGCACACGTAGCAGGATCTTCGTCTACTCGGAGTAGGACCAAACTTGTTTACTTATGTTTTTACAAGTCGATTTTTCCATTACGAAACGGACAATAGGAAAATCATTTGGTCAGAGATTGCAGTAAACATTGCAGTATGTGATTGTGTTTTCAAAAAACGCTTTATTATGCTTTAAGACTGTACATAGTCGGGAAACAGCATATAGAAAAATATAGTAATACTTTGGGGGTGTATGGTGGCTTTCTATAGTAAAACAGTTGCTGAACATCATCTAGAACGCCTTCTGGTACTCCCTGAAATTAGATGAAAGCTGTTTTGAACCCCAGCTATAATTTACGAGTAATTGTATGCCTCTTCCAAACACGACCTTGTACCGTCCGTGTTACATTCAATCCATTCACACGAGTTTCTTGTGCATCCATTTTTATCATCCGTGAACATTTGTTGGTTTAGATACACTTGAAGTTATAATATGTGTAAGATTTGAATAAAAATGTGACCATGTGACTCATAAAATTTGGTCATTTATACGATGGCGGGACAAGACAGCGTTAATTCATTGTTTGATAAAGTCAGAGACATAGATAATGTCTGATAAAGCTGAATGTTTCTGGTAATAATTTGTTCCAAGATGGGTGTGGACAGTTTGGAATGCTGTGACAACTGTATGGACAGGTAAATTTGTTATTTTGTAATATACAGTAATAATTTAGCTTTATTTTACGCGACGGCTTAGCTTCCTGATATTGTGATGTGTCATATAATGCTATGGAGGCGCACGTGGTTTTTAATGACTAATAAAATACAGAATAATAAAATGTCTCATGATGAAAAGCAGTGGTCAACAGTTTATTTCGGCCAATAGCTATTCATGACTAATGTTATATTGTTAATATACCAACCGAATAAAAATTAAATATTGTATCTTGTAACAATGTGGGGTGTATAAACATTGTTCTTTCTGCTTATTTTGACTTGATTTTTTTCTGTATGTTCATGAATACTTATCTGTATTCAAATGGAACAATTCCCAATACTCAAGGGGCACAACGTACAGTAACTGTTTATGTACTGCAAGCGAGAGAAATTGCTGTTTACTTCCAATATGGCGAATTTATGTGTACTTTTGGAAGAATTTGACAACGTTTTAGCTGGTAAGTAAATTAATTTACAGTTTCACACTTCAGAAATATGCGCATGCTGTGGCACAATCATTTTTCTATCCAATGTTAAAAGCTCGACTGTGAATATTTTGTAGTTTCTTTGAACACTCAAAGGTTTTGTTGACAATTGGAGTGATGCCCTTATTTTGATGAGTTCTGGCTTTATTTTCAACATGCAGTGGAACTGTAGCTACATGTATTTATTATTTTATAAAGAGAGTAGATCTAATTTGTCAATATTAGATATTGCATATACTATTACATATAGTTTCAAAACGAAAAAACGTTTTGATAGAATGTATTTAGTATGATTGAAATAGAACTAGTATTTATAAATGAAAATTGACATTATTGAAATACTGTGTTGAAAATATGTAACAGTTGGTTTGGTGCTTACAGTGAACATAAACAGTTATCGTGGTGTTTACAGTAAAAATTTACAGCCGTATCCAATTAGACATTGGTTAGACTTATGACCAATAAAAACAAAGTGCCCTTTTTAGCATGCCGATGGCTACAGTTCCATTGCATGTGAAAAATAAATCCAGAAATCATCAAAATAAGGGTTGGATTTTTCAGCATCATTCCAATTGTCAACAAAACCTTTGTGTGTTCAAAGAAACTACAAAATATTCACAGTCGAGCTTTTAACATTGGATAGAGAAATGATTGTGCCACAGCATGCGCATATTTCTAAAGTGTGAAACTGTAAATTAATTTACTTACCAGCTAAAACGTTGTCAAATTCTTCAAAAATTACACATAAATCCGCCATATTGGAAGTAAACAGCAATTTCTCTCGCTTACAGTACATAAACAGATACTGTACGTTGTGCTCCTTGCAATACTGGAAATCTCATAGTTTGGTGGTAAATATACATTTATGAGACGTACGAGCGATCCGTTTATGATTTTGCTATTTTATATATTGCCCTTAACGGAAGATAGATATCGGCAAGCGCAAAAAATGTATCGATGTCATCTGTAGTGTATAATTAGTAGGACTAGTCCCACCTGGTGGCCAATAAACATAAGAATGGAAACAATTAGAACATGATTCTGTAATTATACAAACACGTACACCAAAGAATTTTGTGTGACAATGATTTACGATGAATGATGATGGGTGACTTACTTATTAATTACAAATCTCGGCAGGTTTGTTTTTTGGCGCGCCGGTATTTGGCAACTTCAGCCGCTATACTTTTACGCTCTTTCGAATAACAAAAAACATCATTGAATTGTAGCATTTATCTATTCATTTAATCTTTGTAAGTATTATATGTTTCTATCAATACTAGACTTCTTGGAAAATGCAACATACATTTACATATATACAGTAAGAAATGCTACAATTATTTTGTGATTACTTCTATTCACAGATTTGTCGTGACCATATATTCATCATCACAAGCTGTTACGCTGCATGATCTGGCTCTGTTCACGAGGACATAATTTTCAGACCACCAATAAGTGATAATTTGAGAGAGAGGTAGTGATTTTATTGTTATTTTGTTATTTTAATCTTTAGCAAAGGTTACATTAATGCAGCGACGTCTCTGATTAATGTAACTGAAGCATGTAAACAGTCGTGTTTGTTTTATAAAAATGATATGAAGACTTCAATACAGCTTTTTTGTTCCTTCGTTATCATTTGCTTAATTAAGTACATAAGCACTCACCCGCAGCTGGGCCGCTTACGTATTAAAGAAACGCGCATTAAATTCAAGCCCAGCGAAGTACGAACTCAGAAAAGCTTGAATCTCTGTGGAGCTTGAATATCGAGTTTTTGAGTTAAGATTCGAACTGATTTATAAAGTGGCCCATCGAGTTCAATAATTTTGTCAATAATATTGATTTAAAGTATCATTGACGACTACGTTTTGCCCTCAACGTTCAATATTTTCATCAATATTTCCGTTTCTTTTCTAGTAGGCTTTATAGGAATAAGCATAAAACGCACATCAATGATATTGACAATATTTCAATACTCCGAGATTTCTTATCCACATCAATATATTGATGGTTTTTTTCAATATCGCCCACTCACGTCAATATTTTCGTCATTTACGTGGATGGCAGGGGCGTGCTGGATTTTTATTTGTATGTGTACAAAATGTTTGGTAATTGTAATGTAGACTATTTCATTCACTAAGGTAATCAATAACTGTATCATTTTGTGGTTACAGGTATCGTGGAAATTAGGAAGTTTTCATAGTGGTTAGCACATGACACTACAAGCATAAACTTATTTTAGGGAGATTTGAGCGAATCATTTTCGGCGGTAAACTACCAACACAATGTTATTCTTAATCAGAACAAAAAGAAAACCGACAGTGTGCAATATGTGACATTTAATGGCTTCAAGGTAAGACTATATTTAATGATTTAGTATATTTGGTATGTTAACATACCAAGTCAGACACTTACATACTTAGTGAGCCTGTTAACATACGAAGTTAGGCACTTACATACTTAGTTAGGTTAGTCCGTTAATATACTAAGTCAGGCACTTGCATGTATACTTAGTTAGTCCGTTAATATACTAAGCCAGACACTTACATACTTAGTTAGTCCGTTAACATACTAAGCCAGGCACTTACATACTTAGTTAGTCTGCTAACATACTAAGTCAGGCACTTACATACTTAGTTAGTCCATAAACATACTAAGTCAGGCACTTATATACATACTTAGTTAGTCCGTTATATATAAATAGCAGTTTATTTGTAGATTGTTTACAACAGTCTGTTTTGGATGGTCAATTTGATATGATTCGTGAGCAGTTACATGATCATGAAATTGAAGTTGACAGTATTGTGTCTTGAATTGAATCTATCATTCTAAATTGTTCTGTAAAAAGGAAAAGGAGAAATAATAATAATAGAAATAAAAATGCACATAAGTGGTTTGATAGGGAATGTAAACATATTTAAAAAGAGAAGATGAAGTTATTACGTAAATTTCATGCTAGTAGGAGTTATTCTGATCTAGAAAAGTACATTAACTGTAAAAAAGAATACAAAATTTTGTGTCGGTCTAAAAAAAGAGATTTCAGAAATGAATTTGTGTCAAAATTAAAATTTCGTTAAATGATTCTAAGCAATTCTGGAAAAATCTAAAAAATGTTAAATGTGAACATAGACGTGTTCCTAACATATCCACCTCTACTTGGTTTGATCACTTACGATCGTATTACATGTTTTTATTGAGGATAATAATCAATGATATTAAGCATAATGATGATATATTATAAATGATATATTGAGCAACTGATATTTAATAGTGATATTGATGATAATGGAAAAGAAATTGTGTTACCATTTTTAGCTCACATGTCACAAAGTGACAGGGTGAGCTTTTAGGATCAGTCTCCGTCCGGCATCGTGCGTCGTCAAACTTTATGTTTTGAACACACTAGGGGCCACATTTTTAGCCCAGTTTTAGCAAAACTGGGTCAGAACGTTAATATCGACAAAATCTCGGACGAGTTCGATATTGGCGCTTGGGATCAAAAACTAGGTCACCAGGGCCAAATAAGGGAAAACCTTGTGAACACTTTAGAAATCACTGTTTTTATTATATCTTCATTACACTTTGTCAGAATGTTTATTTCAATAATATGTAGGTCAAGTTTCAAAATGGGTCATTTCTGTAGTAAAACGAGGTCACTAGGGCAAATTGCTGGAAAACCTTGTGAACACTCTAGAAGTCACTGTTTTGACTGGATCATCATGAAACCTTGTCAGAATATTTGTCTTCATAATATCTTGGAAGAGTTTGAACATGGGTCATCTTGGGTCAAAAACTAGGTCGCTAGGTCAAATCTTATGAAAAACCATGTTAATTCTACATTTTTCAGTTATAATTGGATCTTCACCAAAATTGTCAAATTGATTGTTTTAATGATATAACCGTCAAGTACAAATATGGGTCATCTGGGGTCAATTACTAGGTCACCAGGTCAAATCTTAGGAAAACTTTGTTAACACTGTAGATGTCACAGTTTTGATTGAATCTTCACCAAACCTTGTCAAAATATTTGCCTCAATGATATGTGGGTCAAGTTTGAATATGGGTTAGCCGGGGTAAAAAACTGGGTCAAATCTTAGGTAAACATCTTGTAAAAGCTCTAAATTGCATGGCTTTAATTGGATCTTGGCCAAACCTTGTCTGATTGTTCGTCTTAATGATATTAAGTACAGGTTAAAATATGGGTCATCTAGAGTAAAAAACTAGGTCACGAGGTCAAATCTTTGGAAAACGTTATTAATACTGGAGATGTCAAATTTTGATTGTATCTTCACTAAACCTTGTCAGAATGTTTGTCTTAAAGATATGTAAGACAAATTCGAACACAGGTCATCTGGGGTCAAAAACTAGGTCACAAGGTCAAATCTTAGGAAAACCTGGTCTATGCTGTAGTTCTCATGGTTTTGATTGGATCTTCACCAAATTTTGTCAGAATGTTTGTCTTATTTATATGTAGCGCAAGTACATGGGTCATCTGGGGTCAAAAACTGGGTCACTGGTTCAAACCAAAGTTTTAATGAGTGAACAGTGATTGTCATGTGAGCGATATATAGGACCATATGATGGCCCTCTTGTTAAAGCAATTATTTAACAGATTGTACTAATCCGGTGAATTTCCAGAGACCTGGACAAATTGTATTTTGATACCTATTCATAAAAAGGGCAATCTTAATAACCCAGATAATTACAGGGGTGTAGCTCTTGTTGAAAATGGTTTTGATTATATATGGAACGATCAGTGTGTAGGCAACAAAAAAAAGTTCTTATTTTTATAGGAAAATAGGTTGAAAGACCAATTTATACAAAAATGGCATGAAAACTGTTTGAATAATAAGAAACTTGAATTATATATCAATTATAAATCATCTTTTGAGCTAGAACCTTATATTGATATTATTGATATTCCTAAATTCAGAATATGCTTAATCAAACTTAGGGCTTCATCACATAATCTATTAATTGAACAAGCTTACAGTCAGTATTGCATGCAATACAAGTCCCCTGCCAGCACATATATTTATACAGCACCATCTGTCTAGATTTTTTAATGATGATAATTAAGTTATCATCCAGAAACCAAATTTCAGTGACCTAGATATTTGACCTATTGACCCAAATGTAATCCTACTCTAGGTTATCCATATACCAACTTTCATTGAAATACAAAAAACGTATGTCACCCCTAACTGATGTTATCATCTGGAAACCAAATTTATATTTTTAGTAACAGTGATCTAGATGTTTGACCTATTGACTTCAGATGGAATCCCACTCTAGGTTATCCTACATCAACTTTCATTGAAATCCGTCATCCCTAACTGAATTTATCATCCGGAAACCAATTTTCTATTTTTAGTATCAGTGACCTAGATATTTGACCTATTGACCCCAAATGCAATCCCACCCTAGGTTATCCCCTACGCTATCCATATACCCACTTTCATTGAAATCCATCACCCCTAACTGAATTTATCATCCGGAAACCAAATTTATATTTTTAGTAACAGTGACCTAGATATTTGACGTATTGGCCCCAAATGCAATCCCACTCTAGATAATGCCCTAAGCTATCCATATACCAACTTTCATTGAAATCTGTCAATTCTAACTGAAGTTATCATCCGGAAACCACTTGGGACAGACAGGCGGACGGACGGACGCACATACTAACGATAGGATACTTAAGTGGCTTTCCCATGTAAAAATTTGTTAAAATTTAGCCACCTAAACCCGATTTTAGCCACATAAATCCACTTTATGGACATTTCATTCTTTATCCACATTTTTTTAAGTGACTCCGGTTGAACAAAGAGTCTTAACCCTAACCCTAGAGTCACCCAAACCCAATTTGTTTGTAAGGAGGGACGGACGGAAGGAGTGATGACGACAAACACTATAGTCCCCTCAGGCACGGCAGGGGACTAAAAAGGGAGAGAACTCAATATTCAGAGGGACCAAAGATATTGTTTATTTTGTGAAAATGTCAAAGATGAATATCATTTCGTTATGATCTGTCCAAAATATCAAGATTTGCGTATTTCATTTATTCCAAAAAAGTATTATATATTTCCAACTAAACAAAAATTTATAATCTTATGTCTAATAGGAACATCAATCTAATAAGAAAATTAGCAATGTTTATCTATAAAGCTTTTGAAATCAGATATAATTGTATTCATTCTTTCCCAAATATTATGTAATATTGTAATTATATTGCCAACTCTATCAGTCAATGTATTTATATGTATTTGTTGACATGTATGTGTATGGGCCGGAGGCCTAGAAAAGCAAATAAAGATAGATATATATTATAATCATAATTAAGATATTATTATCAAGTTAATATACTAAGTTAGACACTTACATATTTAGTTAGTCTGATAACATACTAAGTAAGGCACTTACATATTTAGTTAGTCTGATAACATACTATGTCAGGCACTTACATATTTAGTTTGTCCGATAACATACTAAGTCATGCACTTTCATACTTAGTTTGTCTGATAACATACTAAGTAAGGCACTTACATATTTAGTTTGTCCATTAACATACTAAGTTAGGCACTTACATACTTAGTTAGACCGATAACATACTAAGTCAGGCACTTTCATACTTAGTTAGTCTGATAACATACTAAGTCAGGCACTTTCATATTTAGTTTGTCCATTAACATACTAAGTTAGGCACTAACATACTTAGTTAGACCGATAACATACTAAGTCAGGCACTTTCATACTTAGTTTGTCTGATAACATACTAAGTCAGGCACTTACATATTTAGTTTGTCCATTAACATACTAAGTTAGGCACTTACATACTTAGTTAGACCGATAACATACTAAGTCAGGCACTTTCGTACTTAGTTAGTCTGTTACCATACTAAGTCAGGCACTTTCATACATATATAGTCCGTTGACATAATCTGTTACAAACTTAGCTAGTCTGTTGCATACATAGTCAGACACTTACTAAGCAATAAAAAAACTATAATTAAGGGAAAATCTACTGAATAATCGAGGGAGACTCTACTCTGTAATCAAGGGAGATTCGACTCTGACCTTGATTTTGAGCGTTGTTTATTATATGTATTCAATATGTATTATTCTGAAGAAGGCGTAAACCTTAAAAATACAACCCAAATTTTAACATGTTGTTGTTGTTGTTTAAACTGTTTTGTAAGTTTAGCAATAACATAGTTTGTCAGACACTACTTACTTACTTACTTACTTACTTACCTACTTACCTACCTACTTACTAACTTAGTCAGATACTTACATACTAAGTTAGTCTGTAACATACTAAGTCACACACTTTTATACTTAGACAGATACTTACATACTAATTAGTCTGTAACATACTAAGTCACACACTTCTATACTTAGACAGATACTTACATACTAAGTTAGTCTGTTAGATACTTAGTCAGACACTTGTTACTTAGACAGACACTTACAAACTAAGTTAGTCTGTTACATGATAAGTCAGTCGGTAACATACTAAGTCAGGCACTTGTATCCTTAGATAGATATTTACAAACTAAGTTAGTCTGTTTCATACTAAGTCAGTCAGTAACATACTAAGTCAGACATTTCCGTACTTTGACAGATACTTACAAACTAAGTTAGTATGATGCATACTTATTCAGTCAGTTATATACTTTGTCAGACATTTGCATTCTTATTCAGATACTTTCATACTAAGTCTTAACTCACATATTTAGAAAGTCAGTTACATACTAAGTTAGTCTGTTACATACTAAGTTAGTCAGTTACATACTAAGTCAGGCACTTGTATACTTGGATAGATACTTACAAACTTAGTCTTAACTCACATATTTAGAAAGTCTGTTACATACGTAGTAAATAACATACCAAGTCAGACACCTGCATAAATAAAGATACTTACATACTTAGACAGATATTCACGTACTTAGTCAGTCACATATTAAGTCAGAAACTAGTATAATTAGACAGATACTTATACATCCTAAGTCAGCCAGTAACATACTTAGTCAGGCACTTGTATACTTAGACAGATACTTTACAAGCTTAGTCAGTAACATACTATGTCAGGCACTTGCATACTTAGACAGATACTTACTTGTTCAGTCAGTCAGTAACATACTTAGTAAGGCACTTGTATACTTAAACAGATACTTACATGCTTAGTCAGTCAGTAACATACTTAGTCAGACACTTGTATACTTAGATAGATACTTACTTGTTCAGTCAGTCAGGTACATACTTAGTCAGACACTTGTATACTTAGACAGATACTTACTTGTTCAGTCAGTCAGTAACATACTTAGTCAGACACTTGCATAATTAGACAGATACTTACTTGTTCAGTCAGTCAGTTACATACTTAGTCAGGCACTTGTATACTTAGACAGATACTTACTTGTTCAGTCAGTCAGTAACATACTTAGTCAGACACTTGTATACTTAGACAGATACTTACATACTAAGTTAGTCTGTTACATACTAGGTCTGTCGGTAACATACTTGGTCAGGCACTTGTATAATTAGACAGATACTTACAAACTAAGTTATTCTGTTACATACTAAGTCAGTCGGTAACATACTTAGTCAGGTATTTGTATACTTAGACAGATACTCACATGCTAAGTCAGTTAGTAACATACTAAGTCAGGCACTTGTATACTTAGACAAATACTTACATGCTAAGTCAGTCAGTAACATACTTGGTCAGGCACTTGTATAATTAGACAGATACTTACAAACTAAGTTATTCTGTTACATACTAAGTCAGTCAGTAACATACTTAGTCAGGCACTTGTTTACTTAGACAGATACTTACATGCTAAATCAGTCAGTAACATACTTAGTCAGGCACTTGTATACTTAGACAGATACGTACATGCTAAGTCAGTCGGTAACATACTTAGTCAGGCACTTGTATACTTAGACAGATACTTACAAACTAAGTTATTCTGTTACGTACTACGTCAGTCAATAACATACTAATTCAGGCACTTGTTTACTTAGTCAGGCACTTGTATACTTAGTCAGATACTTATATGCTAAGTTAGTCAGTTACATACTAAGTCAGCCACTTGTATACTTAGGCAAATACTTACACAATTAGTCAGGCACTTACTTTCAGCCAAACCAGTGAAGAATGGCCACCCTTATGAAATAGAAATTGTGGCCTTTATTGACAGGTGACCTTTATTTAGATGTCATTTGTTCTAGATATGCAATGGCAGTTATTTGAAGAATTGCCTATATTCAGAGTATGGCCTTTATTTAGAGGTGACCCCTTACACATGTTTGACTGTATTTAGTCAGGTCTTTTACTAACTTTGTGCATACTTTGTTTGGCACTTTTGTGAATAGATATACCAACTTATATATTTTCATATTTTGTCTAGTTAATAATTATTTAATTAACACTGAAATTGTTCTTTTTATAGCATGGTGCAGAGAACTAAGAATCACTCATTAAATGGATGTGTGATCTGTAGAAAGCTGTGGTGGTATTGTTTTCCAATAATGCTCCTGTATTCATCTGATGCCTAGCTGAGGGTATGTACACAAGTCTCAAGTATAGTTTCATAGACATGTCTTAGCTTAGATTGTATAATTGTTACTTCGCATATTGTTCAAGTATAATTAATAAGGGCTTACTTATTTGTCAAGTACATACACATGTTCTTAAACTAAATTTTGTGTCAGCTAATTGATCCTCATAAAAGCAGGACCATGGTTGCATTTTGTCTGAGTGTGGTCAGTTGTTTCCGAACACGTCAATAGTTAAAAGTTGATAATGTGAAATTTTATTAAACTGTCAAAGCTGCATAATTTCACAGTCATTGTTTGCATATATTTTTACCTTCGACAAGGTAGTACCGTACAATTACTTTGGTAATCTGTACTATGATTTTTGTTATACCAGTGAACAAACATACAATTATGTATTTAACGAAGAGTACATAACATTATATAATGGTAAAAAAATTCACTGTGGTATGTAGCTAAAAATTATCACATTCATTGACCGTGTAATTATTTAGCTTTGACAGTTTAATAAAATTGCACCACACATTACATTAAGCAACAAACAATAAGCCAGTCAGTCACATACCAAGTTATATACACTAAGTAACATACAACTAGCTAATCACTTGCCAAGTTATATTCACCAATTAACATACATTTGGCCAGTCACTACACAAGCTGTGTACACTAATTAACATACAATTAGTCAGTCACTACACAAGTTATATACACTAATTAACATACAATTTACCAGTCACCAAGTTGTATACACTAATTAACATACAATAAGCCAGTCACTACACAAGTTATATACACTAATTAATATACAATTAGCCAGTCACTACACAAGCTGTATACACTAATTAACATACAATTAGCCAGTCCTTACACAAGTTATATACACTAATTAACATACAATTAGCCAGTCACTACACAAGTTATATACAATAATTGACATACAATTAACCAGTCACTTACCAAGTTGTATACATTAATTAACATACAATAAGCCAGTCACTACACAAGCTGTATACACTAATTAACATACAATTGGCAGGCCACTTGCCTTGTTGCAAACAATTAGTCAGTCACTGACATTGTCTTATACATTTGGTCCACCACTTGTCGAATACATACTATGTATACCTAATTATATACATAGTCACTTACTTGGTCAGATACTTAAATAGTTACTTACTTGGTCAGATACTTGAATAGTTATATACATTTAGCTGGGTATTATAGACACAACCAGTCACTGATAATGTATTTATGATAGGGTAAGTGACTGGCTTAGTTTTTTACATAACCCATTAAAAAATGCTTGTTAAAAATAGTCACTTAGCAGGTTATATACACTTGGTCAGATGTAACTTACTTTAGTTACTTACAATAAGTCAGTTATATACACGGTCAATCACTGACTGAGTGTATAAAATAGAGTAAGTGACTGGTTAATTGTACATAACTATGTAAGCATCTGACACTTATAGTCACATACCTATAGTCTCATAGACTTAGACATGTCTTGCATGATATGGCTATTAAGATATTAGCTAATAGCTCTAGTAGTATACAACTAAGAAAGTATCTGACATTTGGTTACTTATGCCATCACATTGGATATTTGAACTATACAACTCAGAATTTGATAAGGGTCACTGGCAATGTTGCTTAAAGTAATTGCTTCAAAATTTAAATACTACTGATGATTAAAGATTAAAAATTGGTCATTTAAACATCATATGCCTGTGAAAAAATGAAACAATATTTATATATTAAAGCATATCTGTATATCATACAGTTATAATAGTATCTACACTTAAGAAAACTTGTAACGTCCCTTAGTAGGATATGAATATTTTATATATTATTTGTTGATAGTCACGTAGTTTATATAAAAAAAAAAATGCATATTTTACAAAGGGACGTTATAAGTTTTGTTAAGTGTACATGTAGGAAATATACAATCACTGAGTGAGTGATCTTTATAAAATTTGGAGTATTAATTGTGTATATATGATTGTTAAATAGAATATTTATTTATTGATGTGATAATGCAATAATTTAGGGATGTAATATATTATTTTTAGAATAATTAAGGCATGTAATATTTGTATGTAATACATTCAATAGAAGATTTTAAATGTATTGTCATGGTGATAATTTAGGAACAAAATGTTGAAAATGAGATACACTAGGCCGACTCTTACACATTTGGTGGTTTGTGTAAAGTGTAGGCACTTATGGAATTTTTGCCATCTTTGTAGGCAAATTTTTCTTTTTTTTTTTTTTTTTTTTACTTCTGCTTTCTTCACTTGTTTGTATTGTGTGTGTTAAATTATTTTCGTGTTCATTATGTGATTGTCACAATTCAAAATTTTTGAATAAAAAATGCTAACACAACACCAAGTCTAGCAGTTTATTTATACTCTTGTAATGATGTTATGACAAAAGTAAATAATATCATATTATTTTGTGTACCAAAAAATGCATTTTATATGCAAAACAAACGAATGATCTTCAATAACACAATATATGGCCAGAAAAGTAATATTTATGTCTCTTCCTGATTAACCTGAATCTTTCTATTACAACACATGAATTAATTGTACCCAGTGTTCTCACAAAATGTAATAAACCTCCCGTAATATGTCAAGTAATCCTACACATGACCCTTTTCTAGCCAAAGTGAGTTTGTAAAACACTTATAATAGGGGCTGCAGACTAATAAACAACATATTATGTCATTTTATTAAACTGTCAAACCTTCGATTACTTTCGTAATTTATACGATAAGATGTTGAATGTACCATCATGTATTTAACAATACGCTACATTATAAAATTATGAGGAATGGGACATTGCCTAATGATAAAAGTGAATGCATAAATAAAGTTTTGACAGTTTAATAAAATGTCGCTATAAAGATTACAAGTACAGTGTTGTTGAGGATGGTTGCTCTAGAGAGGTTTTCGCAGGGAGTATAAACAATGCACAGGCAGAAATGAAGAATTTTCATTTTTTTGCAAATTGATTATGCCTATGACAATTTCACATGTTTTTTGTGTCAATGTCATTCTTCCATATAGTAATGATCTTCCTTAGGAAAGTAATGCTGTACAATCCTCAATTGTGGTACCCAGTAGACTTTCAGTTTAACATTGAGATCAGCATCAAGGATCAAGTACAATCAATCATGTGGAGTCAAAAACAAACATACAATGTATAAAAAACTATATCCCCCCAAAAAACAAAAAAGTGGTGGGGGCACAAAAATGTACATAAAATAATTGACGTTCACGGAACATTTACAATGATGATCAGTTTGTGACTTAACAATCAATAATGATGTAAAAAGTGGTATCTGCTATAAACACTTGTCCCCAATTTAAAACTGAATCAAACTAACATGTAAGGGAAATGTTTCACTCAATTATGAATTCATATATTAATGATACAGAATGAATGAACTGAAAGAAGGCTATTACAAATTTTGTTGTCTAGAAGATATTTCTCTAACTTAGCTGTTTGTTTTCCATTGTTGTGTTGAAAGATTTCACAGTAAACCATACCTACATCCAAGATTGTATCCTGTATCACCTACAAAAACATCAGATAAAAAATAAAACAGAATAACTTCATACAGGTATCTACAAAACAATAGACCTTAGTGTTTCTTTGTTTTATTGACATTATGTCTGAAATCAACAACTTTTATGAAGTATTCAAGTGTTCTAGTTAGTGGTGTTGGTGCTAGATGAAACTGTAAAATCTACTTAAACTCATACTGGTTGACGGACAGGACAATTACCATATGTCTGTTGCATCATACATAACTGAGCAAGTAACTGAATAAATTCATATATAAATGTATATAACTAAGTAAGTAACTGACTAAGTATTCAGGTGTTCTCGTATTGACGGACGAAAGGATGGAAGGACAGACAGGACAATCACTATATTGTCTCCATCATTGTAGATGCTGGAGGTATAAAAAGCTACATCATAGAATTCTTTCATACCAGGTTTAAACATCTGCTGGTACAGTGTGATTTTATTAACCTGTTAAAGCTGAATAATTCCATGGTCACTGAATGCGATTATTTTCAGCTTCTTACCTCAGTTGATAGTTTTTGTTTATTTTACCATTAGGGAATGTTCCATTCTGCATGTTTATATAATATTATGTTGAACATGCACATTGGACAACAAGTATAATGAAAATTATCTTATGAATTATGAAAGTAATCAAACCTTACCGAAGCTAAAAAAAATGCAAGCATTGACCATGAAATTATGCAGCTTTGACAGTTTGATAAAATTGCACAATATCTGGCTTTAAATTCTGATTATCAATTAACCAAGATCAAACATCAACATGAGGGTTGATTATTTTCAACCATTAGCAACATGTTTTTGAATGTCTAGCCCTAAACAGAAACAATCATTCACTTCAAGCTTAATTTTTATAAATAACTCAGAACTTAAAAATGTTCCTTACTTCACAATGTTTTTTTTAAATATCTTAACAGTTTTCCCTGGTTCAATACTCTCAGATAGTAATGTCAGTCATGTACTAATTAATTAATTTTATATCATCCAAGTTTTTAGCCAATATTATCTCATCAAAATTCAGATCATATATAAGACATATTGTTTACTTACCATCTTCCTTGGATACTGCTAAACAATTTCTTGGATTTAATATCTAGAAAATAGATAGAGAGACATTCAATAAACATTGAAAAAGTAGAAAATCTTACAAAACAAATTTTGCACTTTTGAAATCCCCACTGAAGCTACATATGATGATAGAAAATATAAAAAAAAACAGTCAACAAACTTTATCCCTCATTGGTTGCTTCAGCACTGTCTCCTAATTAAAGTAAAGCAGCATACTAGTTCCTGTTCCATATTGCAGTGCAATTCTAAATGAATATAAGTTCAGTTTCCATGAGTACTTTCAGTACTTTGATTACATGATGATTACAATGTTAGTTCATGAATACAGAAAGATTAATTGAGTTTATCTGGGTTACAAATTCATTCATTAGGCAATAGTATAGTGGCATATTTCTGTATGATTAAATTATAGATTACTTTCGTGAAAATTTATCAGATTTTCATGATAAGGTTTTCTGACATTACGGTGTATCGTGGATTTCCTCCCGAAAAATGGTAATTTTTTTAGCAGTCATTGCACAATAAAGAAATTTTGCATGATCATGCTTTAAGATATTTGCTAATGCAGAAATGATCTATTCAAATGATATTTCCATGGAAACTGCGCAAAAAGCACCACCTAGTGGAGTGGTATGTTTTTTCATTGATTTTCATGTTAATTCCTGCTTGCTCCATTAATTTTGTACATTAAGTTATGCAATTTACATAACTGCAATGCTAAATCATTTCTAAATCCAAAAAATACAAGAATGTTATATTTTGTCATCAATACATCTTAAAAGACACCGAACAAACTATGTAGGGGTGGCAATTTACAATGCCAAAAAATGAGACATTTATCTCTCATTCACATCAATACTGAAAAAAACATCCTGATGAACTAAAATACAGTACAGATTCTTTAAACAATTTGAAAAACTTGAAAAAAATAAGAACAAATGGTCACTGACTTCGTTAAGCACCAATAAAACTTATTTAAACCCATATTGGAAACTAGCGACACACCTTAAATGGAACCCTATCTCCTAACCCACCTACATGTATTAAGTGGACGAAAAATATTTTCATGAAAGAAAGGACATAGATTCGCAACGTCTGTATTTACAGTTTGAATTGTGCTATTTCTCAATAAAACACGTTTTCTGTATACATAGCAAACAGAGTTAAAAAAATGACCTGAAAAAAAGTTGCACTTCCTAAAGTTATATTAATTTTATTTTCTGGTTATAGCTGTCGAGTATTGCAATGGATTGTGGGATTGCCGATGATAGTTTTTTTAGCAGTTGCGAATCCATGTATGTATATAATTATGTCCTTGATGAAGGTAAAACATTCTCTCATGAAAATTAACTCACTAAGTGTATGCAGAAATATGTCATTGTACAATAGCAATAAGAATTTACAGCACAACCTCCCTACAACAGCCACCAATGGGAAGGACAAGGATGGCTATTGTAAGGAGGTGGCTGTTGTTGAGAGGAGAGTGGAAATAGAGTAAAACATCAATCTAGGTTGCTAGTTTACTGGCTGTAATAAGGAAGTGGCTGTTGTTTGGAGGTGACTGCTCATGGAGGTTATACTATATACATTAAGGAAAACTACTACATACAATAAAACTACCTCTTGATTTCCTGCCTGTAATCACTATCTGATCTTCAGTACACATTATCATCATATTGTTTTATCTTATTAGGATGGTAATCTTCTTCAATGAAGAGCTGGGTTGTTTTGATTCCATGGTTACTGGTGAAGGTACAGCTGAACATGACCTTCATAGCCATCTCTATATTTTGTTCCACAATCGTAGAATATAGCTGCAAATTCAGCAGAAATCAAATTGTAATCTTTGAGTTACACATTGGCAGAACAGAACAGATAATTTATTCAGTTATGTACAAAGTACATAATCCATATCAGAAAAAAATACAAGTACAAATGTATACTCAGCAAAAAAAGAGACTTGACATTATTCATGTATTGATATTTCAATGCTCATTAAAGAAATAACCAAGGACAAACATCGTGACATTTTAACTGTCCTTCCAGTTGAAGAATTCAAGGGAAAACCTCAGAATTACCGGAAATTAACAGACAGGGGAATAACTGATTTTTTAAAAACGGCATTATGGGTATTCAAACTATCCGCTCATGGGCTGTCGACCTGTTTTAATGTTGTAAACATCAATACACATATTGTTATAAAGAAAAACAAGTTTGATAATGAAAATGTCTAACCCTAATTAATGCAATTTGAGTCTAACATTGATATGTTTCAAATTACCTCCCTTTGAATTAAAATAAGAGCACATTTACTGTTGCATTTTTGGTCAACTGTTTGCATAAACTGTTAATTTCTTGAACAAACTTTGTCGGCTGTAGTCCACTGCAAATCATACCACTAATTTGATCTATGCACAGGACCTTTAGGTGAATACACAGACAACTAAAGTTGTGTCAATGAAAATCTTACCTAAGATATGTAAAGTTTCTTTTTTTGTTGAGTATATAAGTCACATGAATATTTACACAGATAATGGTCAACTTATTCATATATGAGAGAAATACATAGAGTCATGATATAAAAATTATATAATATACAATACAATAAGGATGAACATAACAGAAAATCGCAATTGTTAATCATTACCTATTAATATTCAAAATTGAATTTCTTATAGCAAGAGCTTTATGTATATGTACAAAGCCAACCATTAGTATGAATTCAACCATTACAAATAAAAACATCAGACAATTTCTAATATACTCGTATATACATTGGAGCCACAGTTATTGAAATTTGGATGGTTTATCAAATTTTGTAATAAAGTGTTTAAAGCTATATCTAACAGACCTATTATTGGCAAAATAATTGTTTTGATGTGATAGGAATCATACTCAAGTACCTAAATTTAATAAATTAATATTGGAAGCTGCCTGTAACTTTTGATAAGCAACTATTAAAGAGAATTAAAAGGGAGATAACTCGAAAATTAAAAATCAACAAAATTAAACATTTTCAATGTTCAATCAAAAGTTTTTCTCTTTTCCATGATAAAATGCATTGTTGTCTAAATCATTTAATGGAGTCAAGTAGGGCATGTTTGAATTCAGCAAATGCTACTTATAATGAGTTGTTAAACAGTGGAATTAAATGTTCTTCTGATAACTTGTAACAATTATGTTTGTTAAATTCCACCACTGGAGATTGAAATTATGACTCAGAATTAAGTTAAGATATAGCCTCGGACTATTAAGCTATATATATATAAACACAAGTGTGTATATTATATTACACATATGAGTAATTTGTTGTAGCAAGTGACATATGGATAAAATTTCAATCTCCTGTGATCACACAGACAGATTTTGGTAAAACTCTTTTCAGAAAACACTTTTAGGTTATGAAAACAATGTAATTATATACTTATTGAAATGTATGCATCATTTCTTGTCAGACATACATGTACATGTAGCTTTATACACTTAGACATGTTATATTATATTGTTGACAAAATGATGAA
The DNA here is from genome assembly GCA_964023205.1 of Lutraria lutraria. Lineage (NCBI taxonomy): Eukaryota > Metazoa > Mollusca > Bivalvia > Venerida > Mactridae > Lutraria > Lutraria lutraria. The sequence goes on from OZ026836.1 coordinate 17,608,901, forward strand.
TCTTGAGTTTTTTTCATAATCAAGCAAAATTCTTTGTCAGGGTGAATTCCATAAACAGAATCTAAAGACTACATCGTCATGATTTGGCAATAGAGTTTGGACATACCACAATGATTCGTTGGAACATGCAGGCTGTAATTCTTAACTATAAACAGAAAGCCCCATATAAGATTTTAAATCTTAATTGAGACAGCTAAGAAAGTTCCAATGGTCATTTATATTTCAGTAATTTATCTTTAACTCTGTGCCTATGCTACATGACTTTCCAAAGAAAGATTTTGTTGTCGAGCGTTTGTTTACTAATTTTATCCCACACATATCATTGAAAGTCACATGGTATGGGCACTGTGTTTAACTGATGACTCAAAAGAAAAAAAAATTGAAAATAATAAAACATTGTTCATTGCTAATAAGGAGAGACAATATTTGTGTCATCTCTATGAAACACTACCAGGTTCTACATTCCTGAAGCAGACATAATATTATAAACAGTATAGAAGTATCATGGGATTGAGGCTCTTCCATTTCTGTATCATTAAGATGAGAAGTAGATTTAATGAACAAGTGATTTCATTTCCACCTTTAATCTCTAGTTCTGATAACCATGTTACAAAAAAAAATTCTATCCTACTTTTCTTTTTTTAAATTGAACACTTATTAGAGGTTTGTTTGATAAAAGTTTTATGCCCCTTTTCCAAAGTCAAGAGTTATATGAGGAGGACAGTTCACCTAACCATCATTTCTGGGAAGAACCAGTACATTAGACTCCCATCCACTGTAAGCAACTGCCTACTTTCTTACATAAAGAGACATGGTAGGCAGCAGGGCTTGAACCCACGACCCTATATCAGTGAGAGGTTATAGTGATTTGAAGTAAGCGACCTTAACCACTTGACAATGGAGGCAGGTCACTTATTAGATGTAGAGAAATATGCTGCTGCATGCGAAGAGCAAAGCTATCATTGGTACAATTGGTTTTCCGCCCGCTGGATATAGTGTAAAGTGGGATGGCAAAAAAAAGAAATATCAAATTCATTGAGCTAGGAGCTTAGTGCTGCTAGGGCCACCAGTTAGTCCCAGGGATGGTCAAAACCACAAAATTCTGCAGATCCATGGTATATTACTGAAATATTGTTGAAAACAAGAGTACAAGCAAAAATATTTATAATAAAATCATCAACATGCTAAGAGTAATAATTTTAGACTTATGTAATTTTTATTATCTACCTTAGATTGATGGCCAAGTCTGTGATGTAGAACACAGGCATAAAAAATGCTAGTCTGTTCATTCACACGCACCATTCGTAGAATTGTTCACTGTTCTTCTTGTTGCCATCAACTATAATATAAAATAATAAATTTAAAACTGAACGCTGATATCATGGGTCCATTAAAGGCTATTTTAACAAGAGGGCCAAGATTGCCCTATATCGCTCACCTAAGAACAACTATGCTATAATGCACTTGTCAATATCTTGCCAGCCTGGGCAGGCTGGCCCACAGGAATTTGACATTTTTAGAGTTTTGATGTATAAATTCCAACCCTAGAGCCTTCTTGGTCTATCAAATGCAACAGGGATTTAAAAACGCTGCCAAAGTCTATTTCCCGGGATCCGGAGTCATTAACTTTATCTAATTCCCGTCTGTTGGAAATAATCGTCTGTCTAAAATCCTGTGTATGACTGCCGCCCCCATCCCCCAGGCAGGCAAAATATTGACAGGCACATAATGACCAGGTGATATGGTTTTTTTTATCTTGTATGCCCAGTTTCTACATAGATTTTTGATCAAGACAAACTCTTAATTTTCATGTGTAAAAGGGAAAAATTAGGGTAAGTCAGGTAACAATTTTAAGCCTTATATAACAGTGTACACAAATATCATGAAATAGCAATGTAAAAAGTTAGCATAATTTACATCATGGGTGAAATTAAAATATTCATGTGGTATAACCCGATCACATAAAATATTCATTTCAAGAAATTTTATTTTTGGTTCATTGGGTATAAAACCCTTTTTCAACAGTCAGAGTCATAGACTCTGGCAGACAGTTCACCTAACCATAGATCCTGTGAAGAACCATGCAGTGCTAGACACCCATCCTTATTAAGCAACTGCCTACTTTCTCACATAAAGAGACATGGTCGGTAGCTGGGCTCAAACACACAACCCTCTACCAGTGGAAGAAATTTAGTACTAGTATTATAATGAAAACATTTCAACAATGTCTGAATATATATAATTATTTGACAATTATCTTATAAATTACAAACAACATTCAACAATAACTTTACAATATGCTAACTAAAAAATGAAGAAAATTAAACTAAGTACAAAATAGTATTATATATTTATTTGAAGAAAGAATTACTAATTTAATTATATAAAACTCACATACCTATGACTAAAAATTAATTTCATTACTAAAATATCAACCTACCATGTGCCTGTCTGCTTACAATCTGATTGAAAACTGGTTCTCCTAACAAGCGTGTGTACACTTTTCAAGAAGCATGAGAATTTTGCATCAAAAACTGGTTGACAAATGGGATGATAGGAAAGCACTGAACCGTTCTATACTGAAATTTAAATTTGCCGTGTAAACAAAATGATTAATAAACAAGAGAACCAAGTTGCCCTGCAATGCTCACCTGAGAAATGAGTTGTGGCAATATCACTTATGAATTTGATTTAAATTTGTGCTGCAGTAAGTAAAAAATATTGGAAAATAAGACCACAGGGATATTATTTTTTAGCAATTTTGTTAGAGGGCCTCTACATGTTTCTGCATGCAAAATACCTAAGGTGCTTTTAGACAAGATTTTTTTATATTTTCCCCTATATATATAAATCTATATGAAACGTGATCCCTGGGGTGGGACCAATTTTAACCCCAGGGACATTATTTTAGCAACTTTGTAAGAGGGTCTCTAGATGGTGCTCCATGGCAAATATCTAAGCTATCGACCATGTGGTTCAAGACAAGATTTTTTAAGATTTTCCTTTTGGTTGCTATGGAAACCAGAGTACAACACAGAATGACATTCTTTTAGCAACTATTGTAAAGGACCACCCAATGATCATTCCTGTGAAGGTTCTTCAAATTAAACAGAGCTGTTTCAGAGGAGACGTCGTTTGAAGTTGTTACCTGCGGCCCGAGGCAATAACTTTGCATCACCGTTTTACATAGTTTGTACAGGTACAAGTTTCCATTTTTAAATCCCGCATCGAATGATTATGGGCAGACAGATGACAGACAAAATACTATACTAATACTTCACCCTGAGCTTTGCTCAGGTGAGCTAAAAAATACTGCAAGCCCTTGTGCAATAAATTGACCAGTGTATAGCTTGAGCCGTGACGAAATTATTCAGAATAGTCCACTACGTGAAATAAGGGATGTGGATATTCGGAACAAATCTGACTTAAACATACTGATAAGATAAAATTAACCTGCTCAATAAATGTCTGTAATGCTGGCATAATAGGTAGGGCGCATTTGCTCATGCTGTCATATTAAATTAAGTCCGAGTTCAATTCCAGTCACCACCCCTCTTGTTATGCATGTTTTTCTTGTGTGTATTTTTTCTGGAAACGTTGAAACCTGTCAGGATGTGATCAATAATTAAAAAAAACGTTGCGACGTCATCATAACACAAAAATGGACGTCAAGTAGAACATGTACTATAACCAATTCTGCCTCATAATTTGGGTATGAGTAATACATTCCTTACAAGTGGCATATCAAATAAAACTTTATGATGTAGTAAATGTTGTCTGTACATTATTTTCCATGGCATTGAGTTATTGCCCTTGTTCAAAGTTGTTAATTTCTGTAGGTATTGCATGGTGTCTTGCATTTTTATTTATCAAATTGGATTGATTGTTCCATAAGTTTTCATTAAAATGGATCTCCATTTTTTCTTTAATTTTTTAATCTACGCCCATAGACTTCAATGCAAATTTAAAGGACCAATAAGGATTATCATAGTAGCTTTGTTTTTTAAAAATATCCCAAGGTAAATCATTTTCTATCAAAGAAACTTTTAAAAATCATAAATGTTCACAAAATCTGTGGACATATGCACTGGTGGATTTATATGCAATGTACATCAATTGTAGCAGAAAATTGATGGTTTCGCACCATATAATTTTTTAGCAAGCACCAGTTTTATTTCGATGTACATTTGTACATTAATTTGTTCCCAACATATTTCGATGGGGATTACATAGCCAAAGAGTACCACTTTTCAGACAATATCATTTTGATAGTGTATTTGAACTCGGCAGACGGATATCGTCAATTTATACCTACGCGTAGGTAATTTTATTCTCCGCTATTAAACTTTAATTTCATTAAATATCTACATAAATTGATAGAGCGATAAATATTTTCAGAGAGGCACTAAAAATACCGTAAAAACGACGTAATTTCAATCGTTTGGTTCCACCTTAAGTCTAAATTGTTGCAATATTCATCTGTAGGGAACGATAATTATTATTTCAGATATACATATAATTAACATACCTACTTGAATTATTTGGACTAATAAACATACACCAGAATAAATTTGATCAGCATCTAAACTGCAGAAAAATACATCCTTAACAATACTGGTCTGTAAATTATATGGCCGCAGAAAAGTATTTGACTTGTTCATTATTGTGCCATGTGTAAAGCACTGATATATACATCTATAACTTCCTGCGATTTTATTAACACAGTACTTGGCTTGATAGTTTTGGGATGGGGACACTGAGAAAAGCGTCCCTGAAATATCAGAAGAGCTAAGATTCAAACCTAAGACCTTTTGTTCACTGGTCCAACATTTTCAATGAAGCATCGATCCACCTCTGTGATAATTTAACAGTACAAAAATTAAATGATTGTATATCAGATTATTCAAAAAGGCACCATATCTTAAGAAGGCACCATGTGCTTATATATGAATCATAGGTAAATATTTCTTTTAACAACACGATGTTATTGTGCAAAATTGACTCACTTGAAAAAGTAAGTTTTGAGCATTAAAATGTCTTTAATTCAATGACATGTAGATTGTTCATATGATAAAATTATTGTACACTCCTTTATTGTACATTGTGTTGTTTGCTTAATGTCACCTGACTTACCCAGTAGCCTAATTCTTTCTCAACAACCCTAGACATGTTATTAGGTCAGAGAAACAGAAAGTTAAATTTCTCGCTCTTTTTGTCTTCGACTGCCCAAGTTCTATACATATTTTTAATGAGCACGTAACCAGAAACAAATCTTTTTTTAGACTTCATCATCAGTGTTTATAGTCATGTATAATAGTTAGTACAGTCAAACCTGTGAACAAAGGCCACCCATGGGACAGCAAAATGTGGCCTCATTGACAGGTGACATTTATTCAGGTCATTTTGTTCTACATTTATAATCAATCACACTTTTTAAAAGAATGGCCTTTATTCACAGGGTTGTCTTTATTTAGAAGTGGCTTCTAGCACAAGTTCGACTGTATTTATCATAAAATTATCTACCCTTATGAAACAGAATGTCTGAAGTTTGTCTGAATTGAGCTGAATGAATGCTGAATGAATGCTGAAAGAATGCTGAATACAGTCTTACAGAAATATTGAAGACTGAATCATTGCTGAATAACCATATCAAACATCTGAACACTGTCTGAATGAAAGCTGAACAGTGCTGACAAAGTTCAGACCGGTTTCAGTCCAGGAATATGTCTGAAGAAATACTGAAAAAAGTCTGACAGGTTCAGATTCAAGGTTCAGCCTTTTTTCAGCTTCAGCAAATGTCTGAAGAAATACTGAAAAAAGTCTGCATGCATCACTGTATACTATATACATGTATGTAAACATGCTCAACCCCAAAATGGTTACATCAATTTAAACGATGAGAAGAGAGTCTAAGTCTTGTACTAGATATGAGATATTTTTATATTTATATTATCTAGAAACTTGAAAAAAAAATAAAAACATTGAACGGGATGATGTTTGTACTGGATTATTCCATTCTTGCAAGAGGGTTGTACCAAAATAGTGTAGACAATTGTTATAACTAGTGTTGTATTTACCGGAGGATATTGATATTTTGTAATATTATAAAATAGAACATATTGCACAATTATTTCAAATATCAAGCAGATATCTACAGAAATAAACATTTTACGTTAATTCGTCATGCATCAATCTTTGCCAACCAGCCCACGAAAACAACGTCAATAACGTCATTATTTTTACTAACGTCATTCTTTCTCAAACTATTCTGGCATAAAGATTTCTTTAACTTTTTGTTTTAATAAATGTTACTATGTGTAAACAATGACCATTAACTTTGAATTTAATAAAATGGCATGTAAAATATGCCAACAAAACCAAGGACATGTACATGTCCATTAAAAAATAGACAAGAACCGTAGAGAAAAATAGGCATACCAAAAATATCATGTCATACTAAATCATGAATGCAGATGTGGCGCGAACTATTTTTTATTTAAGATGCCAAATTGTTGTTCGGGATATGGCAATGACCTCAACACAACGGAGACTTAATTGTGTATGACATTGTATAAAAAAAGCAGAAAAAATATTTTCATTTTTTCATCTATCGCAGTCTTGCAGCAAGATCGTCATAGCGGTTGTCATTTAAAAAATCTTTAAAGGGCGACAGTCCAGTCAAGCACTTTTTGTCAATTATTCGATTTACCTCCCTTCATTTGGACATCGTTTTATTATGCTTAATATTCGGAAGGTGTGGATGACTGGATTATGTATTAAATACATAACAAAAGAAAGAATGCGCACTATTTATAGTAATAAAAGATGTTTGCTTTTGTGAATAAGAGGGATTCGTGAAGCACGTTTTTTTCTGGAGTTCACGAAATGTGTTGACAGAAAATGGTTCGTATTTGTACAGAGTCTTTTCTGTTAAAGTTATTCAGACTGATTTATATGACGTCAATCATACCATAAATCGTAGTAATTTGTGTAACTCAAATAGGTACGAAAATGAACATGCTATATACATGTAAGCATGTGCGATATCTTGTCAACGCACACAAATGAGTTAAAAGAATCGTATCACACTGAAAATTACATTTTGGTCAGTCGCTGGGACACTTTTTTTATTTATATCATTTCAATATCTTACATTATGAAAAGAAAAAAGAACACATTGCCAACGTAACTCCGTGAAACAACTGTATCTACAAATGTATCTATTATGTATATATACTATACTGATGAGAATGAAATAAACTGTTGCCAATATTTCCTTAATCTTTTAAAGAGCCGTACAAACGAACTGTGGCCATATTCACTTTAAATATAAATAAAGTAATTAGTTCATGAGTTTTACAAACAATTGGATTCATATACCTCTGCGACAGTCGTCGTCAGTAGAGAGTGTATCTATACAACTGAAGGAAAGTAGAAAACATTCACTACAGTTAAACTCATAGAATTCATCATCATCGAACATCAAATAACATCACCTGAAGTCTACGTGTACATCATATAACATCATCAGTCTACATCAAATAACATCAACTACAGTCTACATCAGTCAAAATCGTATACAGTCAACATCAGCAAAACATCGTATACAGTCAACATCAGATAACACCAACTTTCAATTTTTCAGTCAGCATCAAATGATAATTATGATCATCAATACAGTCAACATCAGACAACATCAGCTGCAGTCAACATCAGGTAACATCGTATACATACAGCCAACATCAGATACCATCGTCTACAGTCAACATCAGGTAACATCGTATACATACAGCCAACATCAGATAACATCGTCTACAGTCAACATCGAATAACAACATATACAGTCTACATCAGATAACATCCGCTACAGTCAACATCGAATAACAACACATACAGTCTACATTAGATAACATCAGCTACAGTCAACATGAGGTAACATCGTATACATACAGCCAACATCAGATAACATCGTCTACAGTCAACATCGAATAACAACACATACAGTCTACACCAGCTACAGTCAACATCAGGTAACATCGTATCCATACAGCCAACATAAGATAACATCGTGTACAGTCAACATCGAATAACAACACATACAGTCTACATCAGATAACATCGTCTACAGTCAACATCAGGTAACATCGTAAACATACAGCCAACATCAAATAACATCGTCTAAAGTCAACATCGAATAACAACACATACAGTCTACACCAGATAACATCAGCTACAGTCAACATCAGGTAACATCGTATTCATACAGCCAACATCAGATAACATCGTCCGTAGTCAACATCGAATAACAACACATACAGTCTACATCAGACAACATCAGCTACAGTCAACATCAGGTAACATCGTATACATACAGCCAACATCAAATAACATCGTCTACAGTCAACATCGAATAACAACACATACAGTCTACACCAGCTACAGTCAACATCAGGTAACATCGTATACATACAGCCAACATAAGATAACATCGTGTACAGTCAACATCGAATAACAACACATACAGTCTACATCAGATAACATCGTCTACAGTCAACATCAGGTAACATCGTATACATACAGCCAACATCAAATAACATCGTCTACAGTCAACATCGAATAACAACACATACAGTCTACATCAGACAACATCAGCTACAGTCAACGTCAAATTACATCGTTTTCATACTGCCAACATCAGATAACATCGTCTGCAGTCAACATCGAATAACAACATATACAGTCAACATCAGGTAACTTCGTATACATACAGTCAACATCAAATAACATCGTCTACAGCCAACATAAGATAACATCGTCTACAGTCAACATCAGATAACATAGTTTGCAGTCAACATCAGATAACATCACCTACAGTCTACATCAGATAACATCACCTACAGTCAACATCAGATAACATCACCTACAGTCAACATCAGATAACATGGTCAACATACAGCCAACATAAGATAACATCATCTACAGTCAACATCAGATAACATCACCTACAGTCAACATCAGATAACATCACCTACAGTCAACATCAGATAACATGGTCAACATACAGCCAACATAAGATAACATCATCTACAGTCAACATCAGATAACATCATCTACAGTCAACATCAGATAACATAGTTTGCAGTCAACATCAGATAACATCACCTACAGTCTACATCAGATAACATCACCTACAGTCAACATCAGATAACATCACCTACAGTCAACATCAGATAACATGGTCAACATACAGCCAACATAAGATAACATCATCTACAGTCAACATCAGATAATATAGTTTACAGTCAACATCAGATATCATCAACTACAGTCAACATCAGATAACATCAACTACAGTCTACATCAGATAACATCAACTACAGTCTACATCAGATAACATCAACTACAGTCAACATCAGATAACATGGTCAACATACAGCAACATAAGATAACAACGTCTACAGTCAACATCAGATAACATCAACTACAGTCAACGTCAGATTACACCAACTTCAGTCAACATCACAATACAAACTAAGTCAACGTCTGAGAGCATCAGTAAACATACTGTTTGATAACGTATCATGCTTCATGTTGTTCTTGTATTAATAAAATGCATAATGATGTCCTATGTACAGCGTCTTGATTTTGTCCTTCTATGTCGCAAGTTTATTCAAAGGTTGACCACCTGAAAATCCATAGAAAACATCAAAACTGTGTGGTCTGGACATAGCAATAGTCAAGTAATTTTGTGTACATCAGTTCAGAGAAAGGATTAGAAAAAGCATAACTTAAGGAATGTGGAAACAATCAACACGACTGTATGTTTTGTGGTTCTCATCAGTGTTACGTCGACGACCTTGAAACTTTTATTGATACAAAGTCAGTAGTTGCAATTCTGACATTAGCGTACCCGATCATGCCAGATGTCAAAAGATGATACATACTGAATCTTATCAAAATGCAGACGGTTCTTCCCTCAACCCGTAGACAAGTGTTTTACTCAGAATGCTTATTACGAATCTCCCATAGAAACGGCTGTCGTTGGAGTATAATGTGATCATATTTCCCATATCTCTAACGTAAATATATATATAAGACAGACAAATAATCAACACCAAAACATCAATTCGTTCTACCCGTCGGACTGAAATCAAATGATAATTAATTGTCATTCAACTGACCCTGATGGAATCCCAGTGAGAATATCAACCCATAATGAGGTTGAAGACCTCGAAGATGTAGATTTCTCAACATATGTGAAACGGAAAAAAACGTTATTTTGTCAATGTATTTAAACAATCAATTACTGAAAACAAAATAAGACTACAGTGTGTATGTTTCACGCAGAGGCCCCAAAATCTCGATGGTCAGGATGCCCCCCCCCCCCCAAAAGAAAACGTGCTGAAGATGAAATGATCATTAGACTGAATGTTGAACCTGATTCGAATTGTGACAAACTTCTTAGCATCAATTTTTGGCCAAAATACGTACACAGTTCTGAATGGCTATCCCGTAGACAACTGACCTCCAGAAACTCAAATCCATACCATGAAACACGACCCAGAATGAGACGGTCGTATAATGCAGACAGCTGATGATGAACATTGTTTAAATCGGAACAGGTTTGAAGCACTGAATAACTATAAACTAAATGAATAAATCAACTGTCAAACTGACCCAAAACTTGAGATTATTTGTGATTAAGTCTATAGGCTGCAACTTATAATATTAACCTGCAATGTAACAGGTTTTATGACAAGTTGTGGTTACGTTATGTGACGCAATAACCAAATATGATGTTGACTTTATTGGAATATCCGATCATGATAAATACATTCTAAAAACTCAATTCATAGTAATTATAAAGCATACAGTGTATCTGACAGATCATAAAAGACGTGTAGGTAAAGGTGGTGTAGCCATTATGTGGCGTTTTAAACATGACTACTATATCACTCTGGCGACATTATCTATTGGTGATAATCACATCATATGTATAAAGTATCAGCATGCCAAACATCAATTCATGTTTTTATTTCAGGTTTTTCTCCCTTGTAGTAACCACTCAATTCATGTCTTTAAGGATTATATTGTCAAATTGTACAATCTATGGTGTCAATATCGTGAACATAGTGTTGTTTTTATGGGAGTTTTCAACTATAAATTTAATTCTACAAGTAGACTAACTATAAGGGACTAATATTTCTCAGACTTTTTAGAGGATAGTAATGTATGTTGGACAACCCAACCGTACCGTTTATGATTAATGCTGGCAGATCATATTATCGTTTGAGCTATAAGATTTCACAGTAAAAAATGAATCGGAAAAGATAAGTTAATGAATACGAAAACTCCAAATGCATTTTAATATCTATTAACTTTATCTTTCTTTTTTTTATCATGAAAAATATGTTTTATGGCTATTAAACGCACTTTCGATCGGTGAAAGAGAAATGCCAAAAAGGTTTCTTTTGAAGATAAAAATATGTTCACGGTGTCAGCTTGAAAATGAAAGTTTTAAAAATATCAGATTGTCAACAAGTTATAATATCAGCGATACGCACATACGCGCATGCGTAACGTTAATTTGAAAAGTGAACAATATAAAAATGTCATCTGAGTTGAAAGCTGATATTGTATGCCTAATTATCGTTATTCGCGGTGTTTGAAATAAAATGCATGATTCAAATACAATGCTTCTGATCCCTGCAAATACAACTGAAACTTCACCATTTAGTTCTAATTTAAACAAGAAATGTGTTCGACTGTCTGAAACAATTGCCTCCCCGAGAGCTAAGTCAAAAGGAGACCACAATTCCCGTGAAGATGTTTGAATTTTAAGTGAAATCCCGTTTTTAATATTATATTCCTCTGTGTAAAATATGAAACCAATCCTTGAAATATTTCTTGAGTTATCGCTCAGAAACCAAAATTTGAACGAACAGACATTCTCATGAGAGGTATGTTGTGGGATGCACCCTTTGATCTTTTCGGTGTTTTTATCCCCACAAGTCGCACCCAACAAGTCGAAATTACATCCCCACAAATTCCAGTTTGTACGTAACTGAACCTCACAATACTAAAATGTACCAACCCTAACCCCACAACCACCCTCTGATGTGTACAGACGGACACACAGACGCACGAACGGACAGGGAACACTTTATGCTCTTCCGCGATTTCGAATAGCGGGGCATAAAAATCCAGAACCAAGGAACAGCGGGGGTTACATTCTTTCTTGTGTGCATAAAATTCATTTATAACTGGCTACGCCCCCGAACATATAACTGAATTTAGTTTTCCATTATTTATATGAATATCTTGTACATCGCACTCATCAGTCTTAATATAAAAGTCTATCTCGTAATAATAAAGACAGAAGCCGCGTCTTCTCATCTTTAAGAAAGCCCATCAGCTATCGTACATTTAAGAATGAATCGTTCCCAAACTTTAGTATTCGCAGCTAAGAAAATATTGATGAAACGTATTCTTACGCTAAGAAGAGAGATGTTGTTAAGACACTTCTTACGTAAGATGTTAAATGAAACATTTCTCTATTTCTTGAATCATATCATACGAGGCGTATGACCTATATATCTCCGTGTTTAAGCAAGTATCCTCGTAGTAACTTATAACAAAGGGGGACGTAGTGTACCTGTGATAATAATTTGGTTAATTTATGACGAAATTCATGTTTACTTATACATACATAATAAAAGGGGTGGAACCCCGCCCGCAAAAATCACATTCTCATTTTGACACCTCTCAAGCAAACCCTGATTTTATCGTAATCCTTTGTCCGAGGAAACTATGTTTAGATCAATAGCAGATATAATTTCCTTTCCAAAAATGTATAGGTTTCCATGGTAGTCTGTAATGACTTAGATGCATCAGCTCTCAAAAACGAAAGTCGTACCCGAAAAACGCGTTTAGGACGAGATCCTGCAACCGGCTGTTTACATTGCATATTATACGAAATAAGACTGTCACAAGATATGCATGCTACAATAGCCAACAAATCAACTAAGGTAGTTATTTGGGAACACTTACCCCAAAATTTTTAAAAGAAAACGTTTATCTGTTCTATATTTTAAATCATTATACATGTACTTTGATGACAGAATAGAGATTTGAGCTTTTTGAAAAATGATAATACATGTATTACCCATGTCAGATCTGTTAAAAATCATGGATACTAATCTTACAGATTCGTCCGTCTCGGAGAAATGTGTAGACAATACATTGAGCAGATACGACGACTCTTTTCAACATTTTAGTTACTATATCTGTATTTTAACATCAATTGTAACATTCGTCAATTAGTTAATAATGCTTCAAATCATTGCCAAATCTAAAAAGACAAGAATGTTATATGTTGCCGTCAAAAAAATCTTAACAGGCGCCGATCGAACATTGTAGGGGTGGCGATTTACAATGCCAAAAGATGATAAATTCTTTTTTAAACGCAGACCATAGTATTTAAACAATTTGAAAACACTTTAAAAATAAAAACATGGTCACTTACTTCGATTTCGTGCCATATATTTATTAAAATTACTAAAAAACTTCAAATTTATTAAAGGCGATCATAACATTCTTGTATTTTTCGGATTTGGAAATTATTCAGCATTTCAGTAATGTAAATTGCATAACATGATATACAAAAAAGAGCATTAGTATAATTACGTAAAGTGAGAAGATCGTTCTGATGTTGTTTTTTAGTTCAAATGCATCAAAATTAAGGGGTTGCGAAAAATTAAAGTGAGAACTAAATTACTCACTCCTTTTATTAGCCATGAAAGGTACAACAACAAGACTATAAAAGTACACTCGTATGTTAAGACCCACAACAAGGCTACACGAGTAAGTCTTAAAGATCGACAAACAATGTTTTCTTTGAAAATAAAATTGTAAGTACAGCGGGCTTAGCGGAGTGTCTGTGTTACATTTATTTCATTTCAAAACCAGTATCTCTTTCTTTACGAGTTTGTTTTTGGACTATTTGCTAAGATAGAGTTTATGATATTTTAGGTCCGGACTAACCATGACACGATTATTTTCTTGCAATTAGTTCATTCCAAACTATGAAAGTTTCGTTTGCTTGTAGTATGCGAATCGTATACATTTCTGTATGGTTGTATGTTTAATATCTTAGTCCAGTACGCCACTGAAAGTCTTAAATTACTGCATCGCGAACGATCTAAACGAATAGAATCATTCAATGAATGAGATAAAAAAATGAAGTGGACGGGTGTATCTATTTCATGGTTTCTGGTCCCCCTTAATTCAGTGTATATAAAATTATAATATTTAAACAATGTATACAAAGAAATAAGTATTATCTGCTCTAGACAGGGGTGTCATTGGATACCATCCAACTCATTGTAGCCAGATTTTGATATATACAATATTGATCATGAAACCACTTGGAATTAAGTCTGAAAATGTGTCATTTATATGCCCACTTATCGATACAAGGAACTGTTCAGTATTCCCATTAACATGTTACTACGTTTCTGTAGTTTAGTCCTATTTTATATCGTCTTTTCTTCATTCAATAAGAAATACTTATGAATGACTCGCAGCGTCTTCTTTCCAATTAAATGGTACAATGTTTATTCATGTAAGATTACAATAAAATCAGGTGTTGTAATTTTTGTAAGCCGGACAAGAGATAGTATGATATCGCTGTGTATGCAAGGCATGAGTAAAAATCAGTTTTACTTTATACATAATCGTTCGCCCAAATATATGTAGGATAAGGGACATGTTTATATATTTTTATAATATTAAAAACATATCACATTTATTCTTTACTAGGGTCTCATTTACATACAAAATACAAGTATGGTATATATCTCAGAATCATTATCATGTGACCATTCTAATACAGAATTATAAGAGACTTATAAAATTATGCACAGCAATAGAACAAACTAAAAATTCATCTATTTATACATATATCATAACTATATTCACATTATATTGTAATAAAAATATCTCTTAACTTTAAAACGACAAAAGAGCTAAAAAGCAATACTATGCTTGCTCATAAATAATAAAATAATGCCAATCTATTGATTAAGAATATCTCGTGAAAACATTTTATCTAAATAAATAAGAACTTCTGCGATTTGAAATATTACTGCAGGGTTTTGCACGAATCAAATTTGAGTGAGTAAATAACACGGCTAGTTTATCGCTATCTGACTAATTACAAAATATATCGCAAACTTCTGTAGCTCGTTGTATAAGTTTAAAATTACGATGTCACGATGTAAACTGCTGTTAAGTATTACATGGCATTCACCCTCAAAGACAACATTACAGAAAAGACAAATTATTTCGTGTACATATAAACTTTCATATATATATATACCGGTTTCAAGCCTAATTGGCGAGTAATGCGAATAAAACTGTATACATATTATCTTCGGTAGGATGAAAATGATCTTAGTATGTAAAACCAATTATATTTATTAATCAAAATACATGTAATGCGAATTGAATTACATAAATCCGCATACATCTTAATGATTGTGTTTGATATACTTGACCTTAAATGAACATGGTGAGACTCATAAATGTACATTATGATAACAGAATACAAGAAGGTCAATATCTATGACCAATATGTATGGTAATATTTTACATTCCTTATATACATTTTCCATGGACAGTATTAACTAAACACTATAATTACTGGGAATGATCTCATGAAGTAACTACAGTTAGTTAACAAAGCGTGTTATGCAAATTATTGAATCTGTATAGATACAAACAGGAATGCTATATTTTGCGCAATAAAAGTTGAAAGTGAATGCTTTTTTACGCAGATCATGACTTATTTACATGTATATTCAAATGAGTATTATGCGTCTAGAGAATAATTAAATTGACCAATCACAAGGACAAATTATTGATGCATCGTGTCTCGAGTTATTATTTTTCATACGAAATGAAAATAATTTGAAAATAGCAAACGCACTACGCTTGCTTTACGGAAATTACGAAAGTTTATTAAATTTTAATGAGTAGTGTGTATGTAGCGAATAATAAAATTGGCCTATCATACGGCCAAAACATTAATGAATTGGGTTTCGAGTACAAATGATGAATTTACTTTTCAAACGTAAAGGGAATGGTGTATTAACAGTCATGCAAAACTAACACAAAGTGTTGATAACAGTAGTTGTCCGGAAAGTATTGATTCATCACTTCTGTCTTTTAAAGAGAAAATTGATTCTGTTTGTAAACCACTATTTGTTAAATATTACAACAAATCTGACGTACCTTACAGTAATGATAAGCTGTCAGTATTTGATGACTCATGTATGTCTGCACGTGCTCGGTATTACAAAAACTTTAAAACGTGTATAGAAAAGATAAGAGTGAACGGAATATGATAACTTTAGTTTCTTCTCGTACAGCATACAAAAACAATGTTCGTCGTTTTAATTTCCTACAGGCTAAATCCCGAACAGATAAGTTGTTAAAAGCTAGAGTAAAAAATGCTAATTTATACTGGAGTCTTTAAAAAGAAAGCGCATGCCCAACCAATATTCACGCAAACAGTAAATATAAAATATCGATAAATCAATTTTCACAAAATTTCAAAGCTATAAATAATCCTGCTGACAGGTTTTTCAGGCAGATGAAGACATAATCCACTTTAATGAAAGGTATTTGAATTCCGAACGCAAAATTTTGTTTAAAGAGCTAGATAGCTGCATACATATATCAGAATTAAATTTAGCTTTAAATAGCAAAAGCGCTGGCCCAGATGGTATTATCAATGAATTTTTAACATACGGCCGTCATGTCTTGTCACCGTTTCTTTAACATTATTCAACAAGATTTTAAATATGGCTTATTTCCCAACATCCTGGAGTGAAGGCTATATAATACCCATTCACAAAAAACACGATATAAATAATTTGAATAATGTTAGAGGTATATCTTTATTGAATGTTATTGGCAAAATCTTTACGCGTATTATAAATAATAGATTGACAACATGGGCGGATACATATTATATATATATTGAAGCACAAGCTGGCTTTCGCGCTAATATGGGAACAACCGATAATATATATGTCTTACATGGTATCATAAACAATTTCATAAACCAAAATAAAAATCTGTATTGTGCATTTATCGATTTTTCAAAAGCCTTCGATTATGTAGTTCATCAAAATATTTGGTATAAATTAATCAAGCTTGGATTGAGAGGTAAAATGTTCTACATCATTAAATCAATGTACGATTCCGTCAAATCGAAAGTGAAAGTAGGTTGTAAGACAAGTGAATCTTTTGAGTGCTTTCTGGGCGTCCATCAGGGAGAAAGTTTAAGTCCGTTTTTGTTTTCTTTATATATCAATGATCTAGAGGACGTTTTGTACGTGAAAGGTTTTAAAGGCATAGATAACTATATTTATTAATGTACGCTGACGATATCATTATTATGTCTGAATCACAGAACGGTTTAAATATTTTATACTCGTATTGTCAAAGATGGAAACTTAAAATAAATACTGACAAAAGTAAAATCGTAGTTTTCAGAAAAGGAGGTATATTACCCAAAAATATGAAATTTTATTATAATGACCTAGAACTCGAAATAATCAACAAGTTTACTTACTTGGGAATTGTATTCACTAGTGGGGGCTCTTTTAATGAAACCCAAACTACGTTAGCTGGTCAAGCACTAAAATCAGTTTTTAAATTAAGAAAATATTTAGTTAAATTTACAGAACAGAACAGAACAGAACAGATAACTAATAAGATAAATATATGTCGCGGAATTGCTTGCATATATCACGGATATATTGTGATTTAGTTTTAATCACGAAATTTGATTTTTGACAGATCGACGTCATACACAAGGAGTTGATTTCACAAACTCATAGTGTAATCAATATTGTGTATTGATTGCTTGAACAAAATATCAAAATTGTCAATTTGTATGATTAAAATTTTGGGTATTTATTTTGTACTTCTTGTTAACCTTTTCCGTAGACTGTATATAACGTCCTACTTTACGAACGCTGCAAGTTATGCAAACTTTACGCAGAATCTATATTTTATCAATTCAAATGAGGCTCATGCATGTAGCAAATGACTATGTGTGTATTTGTCTTATTTTATATTTACTTTTAAAAAATGGTCAGTATTTAAGTTGGAAATACGTGGTTCTCAGGTCGTGGGGTTTAATAATATATTTTATGTCAAGATTTCATTTTTATCTTCAAATACTTGTTCAAATACAAGATCGAGCGACTCGTGTATTTATTTTACATACAAGACATCATTGAAATTCTATCTAAACTTTGGAACAAAATATCTTCCCCAGTTGTCTATGTAACGACATGTGTCTTCTTTTGTTTTCAAGTTTTGATGAAAATAACCTCCACTTTTATGAAAGATATCTAAGATAAACATGAATTGCATGTACTTATAACGTGGGATTGTTGACGTATTTCACAGACAATATTTCCATAAACAAAATATCACCATCGTCAATATACATGATGAAAATGTAAGGTATTTATTTTGCGGTTCTTATCAAACTGTTCCACAGACTGTATATCAGCAAATAACAAGTTTCATGAGTAATCCAAGAGTGTAAAATTGAATTTATTAGAATTAAATGAAATTATACATGTGGCAATTAAAAATTCAAGTCGCGCGTATCGTGAATTTATTGTCCATAAAAGGTATCTAAATGCCTTAATTAATGAGCTTATTAAATGAGTATAATTTGTTATCAAAGCGTGTTATGCATATTTAACGATAATACTTCAGAACAAAACAAATTTATGGAATTGTTTGCATATATCCCAAATAAATTTCTAATAGATTGGAATGAACGTCTTACACAACAAGTTAATATCGCAAACTCTGTGTGTAATCAATATTGTGCTTAAGAAAATATAAAAATGGTATGATGAAAACCACTAGTTATATAGCATGACTAGCGCATGACCAAAATATTAATGTATTGCGTCTCGAGTTATTATATTTATACGAATGAGATTAATTTGTAAATAGCAAGCATGCTATGCGTATCTTGCGCAAATTGTCATGCATGCTTTCATATTCAAATGATATTATACAACTTACGATTCATAAAACCAAGTCGAGCTTAGTATGAAGAGAATACTAGCAAGCAAAAAGTGTGGTATGCATACTTTGAGTAATTAATATATTATTTAAAATATTTCTAAGTGTTGAAATGCACATTATTCACAAATAATAGACTATGTATAGACCGACATGTGTAGCTATTTTGTATATGTATTTGTTGAGAAGAACACGCCAAAATGTTAATATTAAAAAAAAGGAAAAAAAGGAATTTATGTCGCGGAATTGTTGGAATATTTCAAGGACAAATTAATTGTTTCGTTTTAAATACAAAATTTGATTTTTACCAGAACGAACTGACGATAAAAAATGTCATACACAACAAGTTAATATCGCAGACTCAGTGTGTAACCAATATGGTGTATCGGGTGCTTGAACAAAAGATCAAAATGGTCAATATATATTATGAAATCTGTGGTATTGAGTGTGTGGTTCTTGTGAACGTTTTCTGTATTGATTTATAAACGCCCTATTTAACGAGCTATGAAATGAGTATAATTGAGAAGCACTGCATGTGTACGTTATGAGTAGTATAAGGCGTTACCCTGGTACCAATGCCTTCTGGTACCATATAGAATATAGAGTAAAATAGATTAAGGTCGGTACCAGAAGTAAACAAAATTGTGACAAATTGGGACAAATTGGAATCCATATTGGGTACCCAAAATAGTATGAATTGAATTTTAGAAAACTTCTGGTACTGTGTGTGTGTATAGACTTAGACAATGAGAGAATTTTCTTTCGAAAATACATGGTGGCCCTGAAAAGGGTCGTTGGTGGTCCTGAAAAGGACCGTTGGTTGTGGCTGTTAGTCGGATCTTCATTTCTTTATTTCTTTACCATACTTGCCCCGAGGTTGTTTCTCAAGATCATGTTTTCGTTTCTTCGTTTCTGTCATCTCCGGTTTCTTTTTGTCATGCTCCGGTTTCTTTTTCTCATGCTCATGTTTTCGTTTCTTTGAATCATACATAAACTGTACAGGTACAATCATTTCTTGTGGTTTAAACCGTACTTCTTGATTCTTCATGAGTCTAACCATCTCTTGCATCACTTGATTCATTTGTACCATTTCTTCCCTGATACCTTGTAGAACAGACAATCCCGTTGTAGGCTTTGTAATTGTATTAGACTGTTTATCCGTCATAAGCTGTGTATTCGCCATAGGCTGTATAGGCTGTTTATCCGTCATAAGCTGTGTATTCGCCATAGGGGGCTGTGTATTCGTCATAGGGGGTTGTGTATTCGTCATAGTGGGTTGTACATCTACCATAGGCTGTGTATTCGCCATAGGGGGTTGTATCGGCTGTACATCTACCATAGGCTGTACATCTACCATGGGTTGTATCGGCTGTACATCTACCATAGGCTGTACATCTACCATGGACTGTTGACTGTATTGGCTGTATAGTGGTTGACTGTATTGGCTGTACTGTGGCTGCCTATACTGTAGTTGACCGTACTTTGGCTGGTTGTACTTCGGCTGGTTGTAATGCATACCCGCATTCGGGTCTATCAACTCAGATGATTCTAGTGCTTCTCTCAATATATCGTATGGCATGTTGAAGGACTCCATGCTAGATAATGAAAAAATAGTGTCTGCGCCGGGGGTATTTATACTTTTTGCCTGCACGCGCCAGTGTTCTATTAGGTCAAGGTCAATTGTGAGAAGTTTTTTTTGAATACGTGTGACACTTCAAGTTTTTTAAAAATAAGTGTGACACTTCAAGTTTTTTTTTGAACAAGTGTTTGATACGTCAAGGTCAATTGTGACACTTCAAGGTTATATTGTACACATACCACAATCACAGCACTTTGAATACATTTGTGGGAATACTTTGTACACATCATACAATCACAGCACTTTGAATACATTTGTGGGAATACTTTGTACACATCATACTATCACAGCAATTTGAATACTGTACACATTATACTATCACAGCAATTTGAACACTGTACACATTATACTATCACAGCAATTTGAACACTGTACACATTATACTATCACAGCAATTTGAACACTGTACACATTATACTATCACAGCACTTTGAACACTGTACACATTATACTATCACAGCAATTTGAATACTGTACACATTATACTATCACAGCAATTTGAACACTGTACACATTATACTATCACAGCAATTTGAACACTGTACACATTATACTATCACAGCACTTTGAACACTGTACACATTATACTATCACAGCACTTTGCAGACTGTACATCATACTATCACAGCAATTTGAATACTGTACATCATACTATCACAGCAATTTGAATACTGTACATCATACTATCACAGCAATTTGAATACTGTACACATTATACAATCACAGCACTTTGAATACATTTGTTGAAAATGATTGTACACATCATACTATCACTTATATTTGTAGGGAAAAATGTTATAATGTTTATAGAAAACTTACCTCACACCGTATATTTGTATTTGGTGTTATCAGATAGGCCATTTACTAGTAATATTGACAATATGAGAGTGATTCTTTCTGAATTGTATGGGGGGCCCTGAAAAGGGCCGTTGGTGGTCCTGAAAAGGACCGTTGGTGCTTGTATGGGAATTAATGGCGTTGACCGCATCTCCCCATACAAGCGGGACACCACTTGTCCCATTTCTGGACATCCTTCGGGTCCGGTGTGGGTTGGTAGAGGTTCGACGGAACCTCTACCAGTTCATCTTCCCAGTTCTCTGGGGTTGATTCTTGAGGGGTATCCCCCCAGTCCTCTTCCCCAGAGCAGACCTCCACCTCCTCTACAAACGTCTCCTTCCCCTCTCTCAGGGTCTTCACCTCTAGCCTTAACTCTTCTAGCTGCATCTCCAGCTGTTCAATATACCGCCCTAAGGCAGCATATTTTCTCTTGATAATATTGACTGTTCTCTGTGACATCTTGATACAGAATGAAATTAGATCAAGGTAAGGTCACTCACTGACTATGATACAAGGACTCTGATTGGTCCATTTTAACGGTATTTCATTGGTCCATTTTAACGACATTTCATTGGTCCATTTTAACGACATTTCATTGGTCTGTTCTAGGTCAGTGTTTTTTTTTCGTGTTCCATAGCTCATTTATGTTTCATGATTCAACATGGGCAACTGCTTGAAAAGTTCTTCTGATGAACCTGATGAGTTACAAGAAGATGTTTGGGTGGTCAAGATGGGTAATTTGTACCCAGACTTGTCTGAATTCCAAGATACTTGTGTTGTCAAGATGGATATCAAGATGGGTAATTTATACCCTGACCTTGCCATCTTTTATGATGAGGATTTGAGAGCCAACTATTGGCGATACCTATTTCTTGCAGAAATGCAATGAATTACCCAACGGCCCTTATTAGGGCCACCATATGTGTTAGATTCGTTTTGTTTCTCAAGCAAAGACAAAAGCATATTACATTGTCTATCATTTTATTTTTGAAAACATTTATAAAGTACAACAAAGT
Organism: Lutraria lutraria; assembly: GCA_964023205.1. NCBI lineage: Eukaryota > Metazoa > Mollusca > Bivalvia > Venerida > Mactridae > Lutraria > Lutraria lutraria. Next base: position 17,631,515 of record OZ026836.1, read on the forward strand.
ACAACACAATACAACTCACTTAGTCTCCAATTTAAGTCTATACACAATTGTCCAACACATTGTCCAACAAATTGTCCAACACATTGTCCGGATTACACAAAGTCACTCACAGTTTTTGTTGGATTCTTTTTGTATTTACGTTTTTTCTTACTCTGTTCTGCGTCCTGTAGATCGACCTGTTCACCTTGTTTCTTAGGACAGTCTGCGATGAAATGTCCTTGTTCATGACAATAAAAGCATTCATTGTTGAAGGGTTCCGTACAGCTGGTAGAATAATGTCCTTTCTTTCCACAACGATAACACTTGATATGATCCCATGTTACATTTTTCTGTCCACAGAGCTGATCCGCTAAGTTGTTGAGCTCTTTAATTTTTTTCTTTAATGAATACATCAAAGTTTGATCTCGGTTCTCTTCAACTGGGTTCATTTTAGGATCGCTCATGTTGAAATGATAAAAAACGGACGGAGCGTACGTCTTTTATAGAGTGTCACGCGTTATGACCTTGAACCCGAAGTATAAAAAACGGCGGAGAAGTTTTAAGATCATAATCATGTCAGATACCGACAGTACTAGTGGTGAGGATGAACCTCCAACTAAACGAAGCAAGTTTGAGCCTGTGCGCGACTATTATAACATACAGTCACGCATGGAAAGAAAGTCAAGAAAATTCAAGACTCAATCCAAAGTATATGATGTGACATTTCAGCCGTATAATCAATCGTTTGAATTTACAAACAGGTTGTTTAATGATATGATGGACCAACTCTACAAGAGATGTGAAGTAAAGTCGAATGATCGAGTTCGAGTATCTATTCTACATCCTGATTTGGACTTTGGAATACATGTTCCGTTTAATAGGGCATCTCGTATTAGTGGAGATACATTATTGGATGAAATTGAACGTGTGGCACAAAGTAACCGTCAATTTAAAATTCATGATGGGGCGGCACAGATGGAAATTACGCATATTGCTATGCCACAGGGATCCGGAAAGAAAACGTTTAAAGCACCAAACTTATTCAGTATGCGAAAATCAAAGACAAGTGTTGTGTGTATTGACAATAGTAAGGACTCTATGTGTTTAGCTAGATCGATTGTAGTGGGACAGTGCAAAGTGGATGAAAATCAAACCCCGCAATGGAAAAAACGATGGAATCTTATACGCCAGTCTAAGAAAAAGCTTCAAAAATACGAAGCTGAAGCATTATTAAAGCAAGTGGGTATTTCATCGGATCAGTCGTGTGGTATAGAAGAATACCAAAAACTACAGGACTATCTCTATCCCAGCTATGTGATTAAAATTCATCCACAACATTATGGAAGTGAATTGTTATTCAAACCACCTGCTCTGACTGAAAAAAGTCGTGTGATTCATATCTTTCACCATGATAATCATTATGACTGTATCGTATCCATTACCGGATTTCTCGGACGGGTTTATTATTGTGAATGGTGTGATGTCGGTTATGATCACCGTGAAGGACACCAGTGTAGCCATATTTGTCAGTGTTATGCTCACACCCTGTGCCCAGCAGGACAATCTATAAGATGTCCGGATTGCCGTCGCCTATTCCAGAGTCAGGCATGTTTTGACAATCATAAAACAAAAACGGGAAAACAACGTAAAACCATTTGTGAATCCGTATGGAATTGTAAGAAATGTGGACAAAAGGTGATTGAAACGAAACGGAATCACGTTTGCCCAGGGACAAAGAAATGCAGGTGTTGTAAAGCCATAGTAGGACCAGATCATGACTGTTACATTCCAACATATGAACCACCCAATAGAAAACAACCACCAGTACCATTCATCTTTTTTGATTTTGAATGTCGTTTTGATTCTGGAGAACATATCCCTAATTTTTGTGTGGCTCAACGTGCTTGTGGTGACTGTATGTGTCAGTCAGTGAAAGCTCCTTGTGAGTATTGTGAAGAGGTGAATGAAGCCAGACAAATGACATTCCGTGGTGAAAATACGTTACAACAATTCTGTACTTGGCTATTTCTCCCTACCCATCGAGGATCGACAGTGATAGCCCACAATGCTCAAGGCTATGACGCTCAGTTTATTCTTAGATATGTGGTCACTCAGGGGACGGCGAAGCCCCAGTTAATTATGAATGGCAGTAAAATCATTCAATTGAGAGTGCATGGAATACGCATGATTGACTCCCTCAGTTTCCTGAGTATGCCTCTCTCCTATTTTCCCAATACATTTGGACTGACAGAGTTAGCCAAAGGATGGTTTCCATTCTATGCAAACACCTTGGCGTATCAAGATTATGTGGGACCTTATTTGCCGCTACACTTTTACAAACCGGATAGTATGAAACCAGAGCGACGTGAAGAGTTTTTAACCTGGTACAATGAAAGAAAAGGTGACGTATTTGATTTTCAAAAGGAAATGGAGAAATACTGTCAATCGGATGTGGACATTTTAAGACGCGGATGTGGAGAATTTCGTCAACAATTATTGGACAGTGATCAAATAGATCCATTTACTGAAGCTACAACGTTAGCTCAAGTGTGTAACAAAGCCTGGCGCAAAAATTCCATGCCACCTCATAGTTTAGCCGTGATTTCTGATGCCGGGTATCCCAATAAAACCCGGTATTCCATGAAAGGCATACGTTGGCTACAAATGATGGCTGCTACAGAAGAGATACATATTCGGCATGCCTTGAATAACAAAGGCGAAGTCAAAATTGGACCTTATTACGTGGATGGCTATTGTCAAGAGACCAACACCGTGTATGAATTCATGGGATGTTGGTACCATGGGTGCCCCACCTGTTTTCCTAACCGAAGTACCATCAATCCATATACTTTGAGAAGCATGCAACAGGCCTATCACGATACGTATAAGCGACTGGAGTCTTTGAAAGAACAGGGGTACCCTGTTGTGGTCATGTGGGAATGTGAATTTGATCAGCGTTGTCAAAAGGATCCTGCCTATAAGACAAGAGTGGAACGATTCTATCATGGTCAAAACCCGATTCAACCTAGGGAAGCTTTGTTCGGAGGTCGTACGAATGCCGTCCGACTGTATCATGAAGTAGACAACGACCAAGAAATCAAATATGTGGATATTTGTTCTCTCTATCCGTATGTGAACAAGTACAGGGCTTATCCGATAGGTCATCCAGTGATCATGAGTCAAGAACAAATTGATCAACAGCATATTGAGAAATACAAAGGACTGATTAAATGTCGTGTTCTACCCCCGCAAGATTTATGGATGCCTGTCTTACCCATACACTGTAATAGTAAAATGGTGTTTACGCTATGCCGTACCTGTGCTGAGAAGGAGATGGATTATTGTACACATTCCCCGTATGAACGGTTCTTGTATGGCACATGGACTCATGTTGAATTGGCTAAAGCTATTGCTTTAGGCTATCAAGTATCAAAAGTGTATCATGTATGGCACTGGGATGAATGGAGTACGGACGTCTATCGGCAATACATTGATAAATACTTGAAAATGAAACAAGAGGCTAGTGGATATCCTCCAGGGGTGGATACGGAAGAGGTTCAAGATAAATTTAAACAGGATTATTTTGAAGCAGAAGGAATTCGTTTGCAACAGGTGGAGAAAAATCCAGGAAAACGAGCTTTTGCCAAAACCATGCTGAATTGTCTCTGGGGTAAAAATGCTCAAACTAACCTCTTGCCTAAAACAGAGTATGTTCATCGATTGGACCAGTTCTACGGAATACTGAACGATCCTAAAAAGTCTGTGAAATATGCAGAGTGTTTTGATCATGATGAATTCATGTTAATGAATTATACTGATGAATCGGACAAAGCAGACCCTCATTCATCAGCCAATCCTGTGGTGGCTTCATTTGTGACGGCTTATGCTCGATTAGAACTGTACAAAGTGCTTGAACCTCTAGGAAAGAGAGTACTGTATTTTGACACAGACAGTTGTATGTACATTCATGACCCTGATGGCTATAATGTTCCTATTATCTCCAGTCGATTGGGAAAATGGACAGATGAGGTACCAAAGGGTCGTATTGTGAGATATGTCGCTTTAGGTCCAAAGAACTATGGCTATGAATACATTGAAAACGGTGAACTCCATCAAAAATGCAAAGTGAAAGGCATTACGTTAGACTACAATGCCACTCAACAAGTGAATTTCAATACGATGGTGGATTGTGTGAAAGACAGACATAATTATTCGACCGTAGTTGAATATGCTTCTCGGATTAAACGTCATAAGGACAGAACCGTGACCAGTGAGAAACAAGTCAAAACATTTCGTTCGGTATATACCAAACGTATTGTGGTCGAGAATCATATGACTGTGCCTTATGGTTATCTACATGACTGACCTTGACCTTTGAGCTAGAGGCCTAGAACAAGTCATCTAAAATTCATTATTCATAAAGACATGGATTGGATACCCTTACTACCGATAGAGCTGAGACTTAAAATTTATCGTTATGTCATATGGGCTAACGCTAAAACATGGAAGATGGAGTTAGTGCACACATGGGCTACTCATAATGCTATACATAGCTTACAACATACAAATCATCGACGGATAGAGAGACTGTTGAAGGATGTAGGTGATCGCCAGGACTTGTCATTCAACCAAAAATTACCGATTCTACGAAAACTGAATGTGGTACAACAAAGCTTAGATCGTATGTTATCTACGACATGGGATTTTTTAATCCACGATGCTAATTTGAGCGACGTATCTGCCTTAGCTAACAATTTTCGTTCTACCCCCAATGTGATATGGTTCAGTATGGCTGAAGAGGACAATGGGAGATCTCACCCCGGATGGCGTCCGTATTCACAGTTTAAAATACGTGGTATCATGGTATTTAAGAGACAGGTACCGTTCACTCATGTTATTCATATTCTACAGTATCGTGCCGTGTTCTATAAATTAAGGCATCGCTTAAGAGAAGTCAAAGACGAGATTGAAGCCGTTCATGCGAATCGACCTAGAATAGTGATTTGTTCAGGAAATATTCAATTATGGTTAAACCATCTAGACGATTTATAAGTTTATATTACATTTTGGATTTTGAGCTGTATACGGATACGTTATACAGTATTGTACAAGATGACCTTGTCAAGGTCAAGGACATTCGCGCGTGGATTCTGAACCCTCACACGTTTGAACTATTTAGACAGATGATTCGTGATGCTATGATCAGTGCACACTTAGACTTGAAAGCTATCCATCGAGACGATTGGAATACTTATGTATGTAACGATAGAGTGATTCACACGATTCAAGAATGGAACAGTTTGATATTATGAACCATACCCTGTTGAGAAAAGCATTGGTATTTGCTTATCGTATGAAGATACCTGAAGGTCATCATTCTCTGGAATGGATTCGACAACAGTTGAGTACACCAGACATGTTTGAAGAAATGAAACATGGACTTCATGTGATGAATTCGTACCAATCAGTACCCATGGACTTGAGTGAAACGGATTGGTTCAAACAGGTAGTGAACAATGACTCTGTGTTAACATTTCTGAGTCAATTTGGACATTCAGAATGTGTGTTTGAATTTTCTGACAAACTGTTGTTACCCTTACATGACATGTGTTGTTCTTGTTGTGATTATTCTTGTACTCATACATAAACTTGTTACACAAATAAATAAAATGTTTTTCTTCCAATAGTGTTAGTTTACTTTTTAAGCATCCTTGCAATATGTTTATCGCAGGCCCTAGTGGCTCTGGTAAAACACAATTCGTAAAAAAGGTGTTGGAATACAAATCAGATTTGTTTCAAGTAGTACCAGAGCGTATTGTATGGTGTTACAAAGAATGGCAAGTAGCCTATGCACAATTACAAGAACAAGAACCTAGTATTCGGTTCATACAGGGGATACCTGACGAGGATGAAGAGATAGTAGAGGATACATCCATTCCTCATTTAATTATATTTGATGACATGCTTGGTGATAAAGATGAAGAGAAAATCAAATTATGGTTTACACGAAAAGGTCACCATCGTAATGCTAGTGTGATCTACATTACACAAAACATGTTTCAACAATCGAAAGCCAGTCGTACCCTGAGTTTAAATGCACATTACATGATCTTATTTCAAAACACAAGAGATAAAGGACAAATCAAAGTGTTGGCGAATCAAATTCAATTGCCACACTTGTTACCCGCTTATCAAGATGCTATCTCTACACCTCATGGGTATTTAGTGATTGACTTTCACCCTCAAACACCAGACAGTTATCGGTTAAGAACAGATATTTTTCATCACTGGATCACTGGAGAAAAACGTGGGCCAGTTGTGTATATATAAACATCGTTTACTCATATAAGATCATTCAGTCATCATGTCAGCCACAGCCATAGCTCAATCGTTAGAACATTTGGGTCAGGAACGAGACCCTACTGTACGGGAGCAAATGCTAAGGTCTGGATTAAAAGAAATGCTCAAGTGGTTCACCTTAGCAGCAAAGGTGATTTTAAAAAAGAAAATTGTGCTACCTAAACAAACACAAAACTTTATGCAAAAACATCAGCATGAATTAGAGCAGCTGGGAGATGATCAAGTGGACATGGATACTAAACGTCAACTCATATTGAAACCAGGAGGAGGTGGATTTCTTGGTGGAGTCATGATACGAAGTTTACTCCGATGGAATGGTCAAAAGACGATTCGTAAATTTGTAAAATCTCCAGCTAAAAGAAAAGCGCCTGCTAGAAAACCTAGAAAAGCTCCAGCTAAAAAAGCTAGAAAATCGCCTGCTAGAAAACCTAGAAAAGCTCCAGCTAAAAAAGCTAGAAAATCGCCTGCCAAGATCAATGAACGTTTTATTACTCTCCGTCGTCGAAAGCAAACCACTTCAACACCCTCTATGGCTGTAACTCCAATCAGTAAGTTACAATGGTCTCCTATCAGTCCTGTGAGTAGTTTGAGCTTTAGCTCATCTAGAAATTTATCTAAAAGCTTAAGAAATTCTTCTAGAAGTGGATCAAACAGTTTTAGCACACCTAAAAGTTTAAGAAGTTCATCTAGAAGTTTATCTAGAAGTGGACCAAGCAGTTCATCTAGAAGTTCAAGAAGTTTATCAAGAAGTGAACCAAGCAGTTTGAGTTCTTCAAGAAGTTATTCAAGCAGTGGGCCAAGCAGTTTATCTAGAAGTTCGCCAAGTAGTTTGAGTTATTCAAGAAGTTATTCAAGCAGTGGGCCAAGCAGTTTAAGTTATTCTAGAAGTTCACCAAGTAGTTCTTCAAGCAGTGGGTCAAGTAGTTTGAGTTCTTCAAGAAATTCATCTAGGAGTTCATCCAGCAGATCATCTAGTAGATCATCTCCCAGTTCAAGAAGTTCACCAGACACTCCATTGTGCCGTTTTTCACCCCTATCCTTATCTACCTTATCAAGACAGGCTGTCTTGAAACCCCTTTTGAGACATCGTATTCACCTGATGAGACAGGGCCCTATGAATCAAGCTTCAAGACAAGCCTTTGATGCTTTAGTATAAAAGCTGTGAAGAAGTAAAAACAGGTATTATTTGACATAATGGCACCAAAGCGACCACTCCTGCATAAATACGGACATCTGGTTTTGGGTTTAACTCAAGCCCCAGATGGGTTAAGAAGAAAGATGATACATGGAGCATCTAAAGAAATGATTCAATGTGTGGCAGAATGCTGTCAGAATGTTTTAAAAGGCAATGTTGCCTTATCCCCCTCTCAAAAGCAAAGGTTGAAGTCCAAGCGTCAACATCTCCGCACTTTAGCAGATAAAAGAGTATCCATTCAAAAAAAGAAACGTGTGTTGAATCAAAAAGGAGGATTATTTCCATTACTAGCTCTTGCTCCAATCATTGCTAAAGCTGTTGCTGCAGGAGCACTCAGTGGAGGTGTTGCCACACTGGTGAAAAAGCTATGAAGAAAATGGCTATCGTCCCATTCAAAATGCTAGAAGAGATGAATCGATGGAAAACAGAACAACGACCACGTTTACCTCCTCCCCCGCAAGTCAGTCAAACATCCGATTTACAGAAACAAATGGGAGACGTATTACAAAATGAATCGTTGTCTGAATCAGAAAAAGCACAACACTATGGGCAAGTCTTGCAAAAGTTTCAACTGTCTCATCAAAAAGCACGTGAACCGGCTACTCTGGCTGCACCAGTTGCACCGGCTGCACCGGTTGTTCCAGCTGCTCAAGGTGCACAAGGGGCACAAGCGGCTCCTGCTACATTGACGGATCGGATTCTTGAAAGTGTTCCTACTACTATGCGTCGAAAAACTCAGCTTTTATTACACTTTCTACAAAATCATCCCCACATGTCATGGAATGATCAAGGGATGTTGGAATACCATGGAAAACCAATACAAGGATCCAACATTATTGATTTGGTCAATGATGTCATACGTCATAGAAAAGGGTCGGAGCCTAGAGGATGGGAACAGTTTTCTAGTGGACTAAGAGATGTCAATGTACCACAAGAAGTGATAGGAAATAAACGGAGATGGTCATGGATGCAAAAAGCAGACGATTCGGAGGAAGATGATGAATTTGATAGTTTTGTTGAGTCTCGTTCACCTCCACGGATGAAAGCAGAACCTATAAGTAAACCTGTCAAACAGATGAAAGCAGAACCTAAGTGGGAAGCCTACTAGACAACATGAACAAAAAGGTAGACAGTCTGTTACATCAGATTTATTATGATCCCCATCATCCGGCTGGTTTTGGTGGGGTAGAACGTCTTACTACAGCAGCTCGAACTCAACTGAAATCCATTACACCAAGTCAAGTGCGATCCTGGTTGAAGGGACAAAAGACCTATACCCTGCACAAACCTATCCGTAGGGTATTCTCGAGACGGAAAACAATTGTGGGTGGTATTGATCATCAATGGCAAGCTGATTTGGCAGACATGCAATCCTTGGCTCAGTACAACACCCCTTATCGATATTTGTTGTGTGTCATTGACGTGTTTTCAAAATATGCTTGGGTCGTTCCCCTCAAGGATAAAACGGGGCTCACATTGGTGGAAGCGTTTCGCTCTATTCTTAAAACGAGACAACCTAAAGCGTTGCAAACCGATAAAGGAACAGAATTCAAGAATCAAAGGTTTCAACAGTTTTTAGACAAAGTAGGGATTCATTATTTTACGACTGAAAACCCAGAAACTAAGGCTAGTATAGTGGAACGTTTTCAACGGACCTTAAAATCACGCATGTGGAAATACTTTACGCATCATAAAACACGAAGGTATATTCAGGTATTGTCTGATCTCGTGCATGCCTATAATCATCGTGTTCATCGTAGTATACAAATGGCACCCGTATCCGTAAATGAGAATAACGAATCTCAAGTGGCCTTGACCTTGTATGGAAAATCAAGAAAAAAAGCGTCGACGACCCTTCATGTGGGAGATATTGTTCGTATCAATAAAACAAAACGTACATTTGATAAAGGTTATCTACCCAACTGGACCACTGAACTGTTTAAAGTGATCCAAGTCAAAAAGACCTCTCCTGCTACTGTGAAATTGACTGATTTAGACGGAGAACCCATTTTGGGTTCGTTTTATTTCTCTGAAGTACAGGTTATAAAAGATGATGCTATCTATGAAATTGAATCAGTGCTCGCACATCGCCAGAGTAAGGTAGACGGAAGACGAGAAATTAAAGTACATTGGAAAGGTTATCCTTCGAAATTTGACAGTTGGATTCCCGAATCCCATCTCGTTTGAAGTTTGTTAATAAATACATCATGTCTCAAACCGATACGGCCAGTGTGGTAGTGACTGCCTCAGAGCAAACCAAATTGTGTGAACCCAAAAATAAGGTCACTTTTTTGTCACAAATTGTAGTGGTATTTATTATTATTACCGTATCGCTATTTAATTTGTGTTTTCAACGACCCGATCGGGAATTGTGGCTTCTGCTTTTAAGTAGTTCTCTAGGTTATATTCTACCGAATCCCTCCTTGAAATTCAATAAACCTAAATCAACATGAGTTCGTTTTACATAACACTCATGAGTGATAGCTCTATGGATTTATTCCAAGACAATACGCAATGTTGTTTTCGTACCAAACTGGCAAAACCCATCCATCTCAATAAACAAGATTGGGAAATTGCCTTAGTGGAAATGATTGTTCCTAGTCAGGTCATTAATGTCACTGAAGAAGAGCGACATTTCTACATTGTCACACATGATCCTGTCCTGGGTAAGGCCTTAGAAAACTTTGAGACCTATTGTACTCTCCCCAATAAAGAAGAAAAAGGTGTACGACTTTGTATTCCTATAGGAACTTATGTCACACCCCAACATTTGATCGAGACGATTGACTTTACCGTGAAAGATCAATTAGGTAAAATATTTAGACAGAAAGGCCTTCGATTTACCATGGGTTTTTCAGGACAAAGTAAACGCGCAAAACTGGACAGTTCGGATCAACTAGGCATTCAGTTTCATCCTCACATGTTTATTAAACTGGGTGGAGCCCCTGATAGTTCTTCGACCATCTTTTTTAAAGACACTCCGGAACCGTTTCCTCATGGCGTAGATATTAACATGGGTCATAATCATTTGTTTGTTTATTCCGACCTTGCGTCTTATACCTATTTGGGAAACATAGAAGCCCCCATCTTACGTGTAGCTCCATTTGATCCGAGAACGAAAGCAGGAACTAACCCTCATATTCATTTCGAGTTCTTGAATTTACACTATGTACCACTGGCTAAAGCCGACTTTGACACCATCACTATCCATATAAGAGGTGACACTGGCCAGTCTATTCAGTTTATTCATGGGAAGTCTATGGTGAAACTACACCTACGTCAAAGACAATGATACCTACTTACCAAGGTCAACCTCGACAATATGGACACGGACTTGGATCCATGTTTAAGAAAGCCATGAAAAGAATTATGCCTTTACTAAATCCATTTGTGAAATCTGGAGTTCACACCTTGAAAAAAGAAGGACTCCAGCAAGGAAAAGCCGCTATGAAAGATATCTTGACAGGATCAAACGTTAAACAAGTAATACGAAAACGTGGAGCCTCTGTATTAAAAGATGTGGGTGAATCCTTACTACGTGCCGTGGCCAGCCCTAAAAGACGTATAAAGAGCAAACCAGTCAAGAAAAGACCTCATTCGAAACTTCATCATCGCCGAGTTAAGCAGGCCAGACCTCTTGATATTTTCGATTAATCATGATGCAACACGGTTCCTGTGAATGTAGTAAGACAGAGTTGGATGTGTCTGTTGTGCCACCTACCATGACAGCCATGCAAGAAGGTCAATGGACTGAGCATTATCCAATTTCTGCCCTGGACAATAATGCTCCGATTGAATTTGTGATTCCTGCACAGACAGAAAAATGGACAGATCTGAATCAATCTTACCTGTACCTAAAACTCAAAATTATACAGTCAGATGGTACAGACCTAGCGGCCGACAGTGAAATTGCTACCGTCAACAATTTCTTTCACAGCATGTTCTCAAGCATTGATGTGTATCTGAATAATAAACTGATCACCAGCAATGCGGACACGTATGGCTATCGGGCATACATAGAAAATTTACTCTCCTTCACCTCAAGCTGTAAAGACACTCAGCTTCAGGCGCTAGAGTTATGGGCTGAAGACACCGCTGGTCATATGCTCGAAAAAGTACATGACGGGAATAACAAGGGCTATGGTAAGAGACGTGCTCGTGTCCATCAAAGTTGTGTGGTGGAACTATGTGGACGGCTTCATTTGGATCTGATGATGCAAGATAAATATTTACCCAATGGTATGGAAATACGCTTAAGACTAAACAAAGCGTCACCTCAATTCTGTCTCATGAGTACTTCACCGGCTAAAATCAAGTTTCTAGAAGCAGGATTTAATGTAAGAACAGTAGATTTACTGCCAGTGGTAGCCAATCAACTCAATCAACAGATTGCTCAACATAACATGAAAATCCCCATCCGACGAACTGAAGTAAAAACATTTACGATTCCTAACGGTCAACGATCCAAGATTGAAGATCATTTATTTCAAGGTCAATTGCCAAAACGTCTTATCATCGGTATGGTAAGAAATGGAGACATGAATGGAGACATGGCTACCAACCCCTTTGAGTTCCGTCATTTTACACTGAATCATCTAGAAGTCAGCATTGACGGAAAAAGTATTCATAACAAAGCGTTTCAACCCAATTTTGAAACGGGAGAAGTTCTAAGATCCTACATGTCACTCTATCAAGCGACAGGAGCTCTTGGTCTCAATCGTTCATTTGGATTGAGCATGAATGATTATCGGAACGGATACACACTCTGGGGGTTGGACTTGACAGCAGATCAAGGTTGCGAGGAAGGTCAACTCCATCCTATAAAAACGGGCAATCTGAGATTGGAATTTCACTTTGGAACAGCACTTGCACAAGCCATCAACGTGATTGTATTTGCGGAATACGACAATCAAATTGAAATCAATCAATTCAGAGAAGTGCTTCTAGATTATTAAGATGGAAGACATGGATATTGAACACCTGGAAAAAGGACAAGATTACGAAATGAAGTTATTGGCGTATCCTTGTTGTACAAGTTCAAAGACGGACTTTTTACAAGAGTGCTTGAATCATCACGTCACAGAAGCACTCCAATCTTTAATTTATAATCAAGTGCATAAAGACTGTTATGGTTGTCGAGTGAATCATCCTAGTCAAGTACAACATGTACTCTGCTTATACACGAATACGGAAGAGTGGACAGAACTTTACATTCAAAAAGCGATTCAACGTTTGGACGTGTTCAAGGTCATGGAAAAGTGGTATCCTGAATTAGTGACCTTGACCGATAGTGAAAAAGGAGACGCGTGTCGATTATGGATTCAATTTAAAGAAGAACTCACTCAGAATCAGTTCATTGATCAATGGATCAGTGTTTGGGCTGAACGTGTCAACAGAAATTGGCATTATGGAGACGAATGAACTACAATACCTATTAGATCATTCACCGTTATTAAAACCACTACGTGCACGTGTTTGTGCTAAAGATCAATTACCTTCAGAGAAACCGCATGACGTGAAAGCCTATATTGTGAATACCCATAACGGGAATCAACCTGGAGAACACTGGGTGGCTCTTTATTTAAAAGACAATAAAGCAGTGTATTTTGATTCCTACGGATTACCTCCTTTCGAAGAGATTCTATCCTTTGTGAAAAAACATGCCAACAAAACTTATCTGTGGAATGCCATGAGAATACAAGGCGATATGTTACCGGTGTGTGGTGTGTATTGTCTATTCGCTTTGGATTTTATCTCACGTGAATGTGACTTGAACCAGATACTGTTAACCCGATTCAAACCGGACATGTATGGAAAAAATGACACTTATGTGACGCATTGGTTTCAACAATATTATGGTACTTATTACATGCATGCTCAATATGTGAATAAATGTGGACAAAAGTGTTGTGCTCAACGTAACTCTAGACCAGAAGGTCACAGACGTTTGTATCATAGTATCATACATAGAAATACAACTCTTTATGGTGATCATTAAATGTAAACAATGTTACTGTTTCATGTAGTTTCTTGTTTCTTGTTACAAAAATAAAAGTTTAGAAAAACTGAAACTAGGTGTCTGTTGTCTTTTTTCTAAGTTCATAAAAATCAAGCACATGTCTGTGCGGTACATTGGCGCGTGACGCCATCCAACCCTAGGGTGACGTCATCCAAGCAATATGACGTCATCCAACCACGAGAGTGGGCCATACAATACTTACAATGCCTCATTTCATTCTGAGAACTCAAACACTCAAGATGGAGGCTTTATTCAATGAACTCAAAACAGCAAAACAACTGACTGAAAAACAGAGCAGGGTATGGCGTTCAATCAGTCGCTTAGCGGCTAGCATTGTTAGAAAAAGGGAACGTGATCTTCAATTCATTGGTGAGACTTTGAATACCATTGAAACCAATCGATTTCATCATAGAGAAGAACTGTCTCAAATGCGAGAGCAATTTCGAGATCAAGTCAGAGAAAGGCAGCGAGATGCTCGGGAACGAACGGCAAATAGACAACGGGAACAAGAAGAAGAGCATTGGCGCTCTACCGCTCAAGTTGAGTACACGGAACAACCACCAGTACAGGAATGGTCCTGTGGGGATCCAACATGCAGGCTCTGCTATCCCCCACCAGACTGCCAATGCGAACTATGTACCCAACCAGATCAGTCAGCATAGACAACTATCAACGGTCCTTTTCAGGACCACCAACGGCCCTTTTCAGGGCCACCATGTATTTTCGAAAGAAAATTCTCTCATTGTCTAAGTCTATACACACACACAGTACCAGAAGTTTTCTAAAATTCAATTCATACTATTTTGGGTACCCAATATGGATTCCAATTTGTCCCAATTTGTCACAATTTTGTTTACTTCTGGTACCGACCTTAATCTATTTTACTCTATATTCTATATGGTACCAGAAGGCATTGGTACCAGGGTAACGCCTTATACTACTGTTATGCGAACTTGACGCAAAATAAATAATTTATCAATTCAAACGAGTCCCATGCATGTAGCTAATATAAGATTGACCTAACACACGAATTCATACTCTGTGTAATAGATTTGTTATGAATTATTTCGCAAATATTGTTAATGTATTTTAGGGATTTTAAAAAAATATTTTTATACAACATTCGACGTAATAGCTATCAAAATAACAGTAAACATAGCTTTCTACATAGTTAATTTCAATGTGTTACATCTTTGTGTTTATTCATCTAATTTTAATGTTTAATTAAAAGAAGGTCAATATCAAGGTGGAAAATGCAGTTTTCTCTACAGGTCACGGTGTTTGATGATGATTTTTATGTCAATATTTCATTTTTATCAGTATATCATACATAAATTAATGGAATGTATATGAGTATCACGGAATCAATGCATACATTTCTTTATGCGTATTGGATGCTTGAACAGTATGATAAATTATCAAAATGGTCAAAATGTATGATGAAAATATGTGGTACTAATTTTGCTGTTCTAATGCACATGTTCCATAGACATAAATGCAATAAATTATAAGTTTAATGCTTGTTATGAATATCTAAAGCAATATATCAATCTATAAATTAAAAAAAACGGCCAATGTATTTCGAGTATTCATTTTTTATACGAAATGAGATTAATGTGTTCTTATATACGCGCTATGTTAACCTTACGTAAATTATGAATTTATTAGATTTGTAACTTATTCCATAATTGTAACTTATTCCATCATCTACTCACATTTATCGCCAGTAATTTTTTTCTCATCTCAATGATAAGAGCTAAGTCTTTAAGCTATAGATATTAAATATGATAAATGCTTGAGCACTGAATTATGTGATTTAATACTGCTTATGCTGTAATGCGAATATTCATTGATAGTGCTTTATTATATTATTGTATATTAACGAAAACATGTACATTGTTTCATGTATTATATTATATGCTCTCCGTGTCTGGAGGAAATAAAGATATATAGGTAGCAAATGTTAAATTAAAGACGCACGTCTTGTGTGTTTGTTTTACATACAAAATAGCATTGAAATGCATTCTAAATTTTGGAATAAGATATCTTCCCTAATTGTCTACGTGTTTGTTGGTTTGTTTACATGCTCTGGTTAAAATCAACCTGCGAAGTATCAATGACCAAATTGAATTGTACTTTTAACGAAGTACAATTGACAAGTTTCACGGACAATAATTCATATACAGGATCAAAGTGTATACATGTCGGAATAAAGAAATTAACGTAATGCAATAGTAGTGAATATCACGGAATCTGTGTGTACTTTTTTATGTGTATAGGCAGTGATATTTTCACTATATTTACTGCCTTATATGTGTAGTTTCCCTTAGCAAAATTGTTCGCATCATTGTCACCGATTACAGAGTAGTAATATTAACATTTTTTATTTAAACAATTAAATTTCCGTAATCATATATTCCGTGGAAAATTTATGTTATTTTATATTCTACATGAACATAGACAGGTGTGTCATAAGCCAACTTGGTTGGCCCTTTCAATAGGGGTGACGCTATTTTACTCAAAAACCTTTGCCTTGACTATGAAAATTAAATGAAACATCCTATCGCGCATGTCTGTTTCGCGAAGATGAGTTGATTGAAAAACGTCCCAGCGTATTTCTCTATCCATAGTACTATATGTATTTGAAACACAAAGTAATTTGTTCCAACTTAATTCATCCTAATCCTAAATAGTGCATGTGAAGTTAAATTATGTGAGGGGGCCAATTATTGTGAAAGTTATAAGGTGCTGTGTTCAAGAACATTTACTTACTTCGTAAAATCCTAAAAATTCCGATATGTATATTCCATGTTATTATTTCCTATCCACAAATACTTAACACATTTTGCACTATCACTATGCACATTTCACTAAGCACAAACACAATACATGTACACATTAAGCTATGCACATTTCACTTTGAACAAACACTGTGCACATAACACTTGCCACTGATCACTTTTCACTGGAAAAGGCAATGGGAACTCATTTGACCAAAAAACTTCATTTGATCATAGATATCATGGTATGCTGCTTTGACCTGAAATGCAATGGGAAATTAGTTAACAATGAAATCAAGTACAAGTCATATTTAATTTAATACTAACAATACAGTAACCAATATGAGTAATTAAGCACCGACAGTTAAGGTGAATCAAAGTTGTGACAAAATGGCCGTTTGACATTTTAGCTATGCATCATAAAGAAGTGGTATTGTTCAATAATTGCTGAAAGTACATAACTAAAATGAGTTTTTATCAAAAGCTAATGATTAAATGTACATTTCTGCACCAGTAAAATAATATTTGATAATTAACAAGTATCTATTATTCTCACCTGAACTTATGCTAATTCCATTTGTCAAAATAATGTATTATAATATCAAAATTAATTTAAACTACAATGTCCAACAATAACTTCAATATGTCATTGAGGGTTTCCATGTCTTAAATTTTCACTTTTAAATGTTCTTCCATATTTATTTTCAATTCTAAACACAGTCTTCAATTTTCACATTGTAAAAAAATCCTCCACACATGTGTTTACACTATGTACTACACAGTAGCCTAAACAAACATGGAAGAAAATTCGTTGTGTGAAAGTTGAGGACTGTGTTTAGAATTGTAAATAAACATGGAAGAACATTTAAAAGTGAAAATTTAAGATATGGAAACCCTCAATGACATATTGAAGTTATTGTTGGACATTGTAGTTGAAATTAATTTTGACAAACTGGTGCAGAAATGTACATTTAATCATTAGCTATTGATAAAAACTCATTTCAGTTATGTACTTTCAGTAATTATTGAACAATGCCACTTCTTTAGGATGCATTGCTAAGATGTCAGACGGCCATTTTGTCGCAACTTCGAATTACCTTAAATAAAAGAAACAAGCATTAGCAATTACACACATTTAATTAAGACGAATAGGTATCTGACAAGTCGTATTAATTTATTATCAATAACATGACATTGTACAGGTTAGGAGTAATACTTTTACAATTGCAAATACGATAAACAAGTATTTTTCAGTAATTAACGGCAAGTCATAATTAATTAATTATCAACGTTATATACGCGTTAGGAACAGGTCAATTTGTAAATATATACATGTGTATTGGTAGTCATGTATAATAGTATGCAAGTTATATGTATGATAGTGAGGGTTCCTATTTATAATATTAGGAAGTAAAAGTACACGTATACTTATCGGCAAAAAGAGTTCTTCGTACGGCAAGGTGGTAAAATGTCTGCTATCACTCCAATGCATTTATTTAAGTCTGAAAAGTCAATAAATAAATTACATTTGAATGGTACAAGTACTCATAGAAGAAATATAAACAACAAAAGCGGTAAACATATTAATTTGTGTGATATGATACTCCCAAACAGCCTAGTCCAATCCATTCAATGAGATTATAATTAATGAGTGGTAAAAAACTTCAGCAAGATGCGCATGTCTATTTCATTAATATGCATTTGACTAAAGGCCAAGAACATAATTTAATGAAAATAAATTGTAATATTTATCTTTAGAAAATCAACAAACTTCATAACAAACCAATTCCATATTGGTTACATCAATCAGAGGAAACACGGTTTGCTTGCACATGTACACCAATAGGTATTTCCATAAGAGATTGAAATTATATCCATATGTTACTTGCTTCTACAAATCACTCAAATACGTATATAATATACGCCTCGTGTTTATATATAGCTTAATAGTCCGAGGCTACATCTCAACTAATTATATGCCACAATTTCAGTCTCCTGTTGTATTTCACATCTTTTCATGTAATATACCAACAAGTCATAATTTATAGATTAGCACAGAAATAAAACTAGTCATATACAAAACGAATTTTCTTCAAAATACTCACCATACAGGCTTTAGCAGGTGGTTCGCTGGGACAAGCCACATTTATTAATAGACAGAGACCCGATTATTTAACTACGTGTGTACATCTTATCCGAAAATTTGATGGTGTAATCCGAACTAAACTTTCAATCCCGATATTTTCCTTATATTTCAACTGTTCAATTCAAATTATCAACCATTATTCGAATTGTTTAATCCGAATACCATGGCTTATCCGAAGTGATAAACAAGTCCATAAATCATTCAAACTCGTCATTACACACATACTAAACATACTAAAAATTTGTGTCAAAAGGTGCGAACCCCACACATACCGTTATATCGTTTACACAATGTGAACATTATCATATTATAACCTTAATACGGTATGGCGGTTCTCTTTAATTTTACTTGATTAATAAATTGCATATCATGATTTGACTTTATACGCAATCAACATTAAAAATGTTCACATTAATTCTCGGGGTCTAAATCAACATGTCACGGAAATAAACCAAAAATACAAAACATACGACCGATCTAAATCCCCAGCACGTGAGATTACGGAAAACTATGGAACATCATAGCTGCCTGGACATAGCAAAACCTGTCTGTGCTTTGACTATATTATAAAGTGACGTGTATTAAGTCTAACATGGATCTTGATCATATTTCATTAAACGATGATTATTTGTCATACTAGTATACGCCATGAATATGTCATCATTACATTTTGCCAACAAATTACTATGTGATGTACACAAGTCCTTGGATGTACATGTTAAGGACGTATATCACAATAAAATATAATGGACAGAATTTTTTTAACTTCGCATATATTAAGATTAGTCCTTTCCTACCACAAAAACAAAAAGAAAAATATAGGTCTCCATGCTCATTTGTGAGTTATGCCCGATTGTATGACCCCCCTATAAGACCATTTTGAGCGGATGATAAAAAAACATGTACTTTTGAAAAATGGCTTGTACAACTGTATTTCTTCATCAACAACCAATTTATATACACCGTTTTGATTGGAATAGTGTGCAAATATTGTTTAAAGGACCAAATCTGTCTAATTTTAACCAATTTGGGAAAAAATGTATTCATTTATCAAAATCCCTCTAAAAAGGTAGACGATTTAACGTATGATTGAAGAAAAAAACATCCATATTTTTTTTTTCAACGGACAGATTTTTTTAAAACTTCACAGAATTACACATTATATAATACTAAACAACATACGAAGGAAAGAAAGGGGGTATCCATGCTACTTTTTCTAATACACATGATTAAAGTTGACCGCATGAGTAAAAAGTACACAAAAAAATCAGGCATTTCAACAAACAACCCTTATAAAATATAAATCAAACACAGTTTTCTTGAATATTTCACTGTTACTTCTCATCATACTATCTAATACATAGTTAAAAGATGTGAATTAATACATAACAGGCATATTTTTCATAAATTTATTTAAACTAGCATCGAATACAAACTTTCGTAATCTAGGGCTGTCGAATACACATTCTTCGTGAGATTAACTAATCGGTATAGTGTACACCTGCGCAGTAGCGATGTGCACTAACAATTGTGATATACGTCTTTAATTATATTAAGTTGCTGTGCTATTATATTTTGGCCTACTCTCCTTATTTGATACACGTTCGTTTTTATGATTATATGATTGGTGCCTTAAACATTAACAAAACCTTTGTGTTCTGTGAATATATCCTAAATGGATGTGTAATCAAAATATGTCCTGTTCATTTTTCATTATACGATTTCATTAATACTTTTTGCGATTATACGTTGTAAATATGTCATAATGTCAGCAATTTACTATATGATATACATGTACATGATTATTGTATTTGCTATTGTGTCAGTATATGTTGTTTGACCGTCATTATACGTTGATAATTTATAGTTATACAGTGCAAAATTTAGACAATAAGTCATCGAGTAACCGTTTTATGCTGTGCATAATATATGCAATGGTCGAAATCGGTTTAGATTGTTTCCTTTGATTGTCCGATCTTAAGTAGAGCTACGTATTATACACTTCCACTCTATTAATATAATAGACTACTGATATCCATTTTGCCATTTACTTGACGGATGAATTGCAAGAAATTGGCCTCCACTGTCTATTGGAGAACTTCGAAAGTCAACGAGTAGAGTTAGGATCATAACTGAATCTATCAGACAATGATCATCTTGGAGTCAAAACAACTGGTGATAGGGTTCGACTAAGGGGGGGGGGGGGGTAGGGAATTATGATTCCAAGACAACACACAAACAACAGATGCGAAGTTGAAATGACAAAGAAGCATTGTACAAAGACTTCTCAACATAGCATATCATACTGCAACGAACTAGCATCATGAAATAGAATCTGGACCCCGCATATAATAAAAGACAACCATAGTGAAATAGCGCACGATCAGCATATATTGACAGAAAGTCATTATCATATGATAAATGAAAAGTTATATTAAGATTCTTTCTCTAATGTATGATATATTCACGGCATACAAATTTTCTAGTTAAGTTTAGGTAGCTATGGCGTTACATAGAAAAAAGTACGAACATGAATATATACACCAAATGAAAATAGAATCTTTGGATACGGATTTGCGTAAGTCAACAAGAGCATAATTTAGTGTTATGCATGCATGCATGATTCGTGCATTATTTTTACATGTACTATAACAGGATAAGGCACCAAATGTAACAGGAGGAGGAACATAATGTATACCATGCAGTGCTCGAACCCGTGACATCCTGCTTGCAAGTCAAATGCTCTAACAACTGAGCTAATCGGACTTTTAATAAACTGGGGGCAGGGGTCTGAATACAAGATAGCACCTAATATCGTTTAAGACCACACCTGGAATTTGTGACCAGTGCATAGCTTGTGGTGCCCATACGAGTTGTGAGCAGCTTGGAGTTGATCGGGCAATGTTTTAAGACAATGTGTCAGTCTTGACCAATAGTCGTAACGCGTGGACGTCCGCGACATGCCGTCAGCATGTCATGTCGTTCGAAATCATGTTCAAATATTGTACATGTATATAGATCGACTTCCTAACAACTCTCGCAACTTTTTCCGTGGATATACCGACATGAAGTTTATCGATTGTACGTTCACATAAATGTCCTGAAGTTCATGGCATATTAGAAATGAAACAACTTCAAAAGGGATTAACCTTACAATTTTCAAATTGCAAATGGCTACATTGTCTGTGGGACAAGCGGATATTTATGTTTTATCTGTTAGAAACATGTGGAGAGAAATAATATTTGTCTTATCTTAGATGCAAACCTTTGACATCAAGTACAAAATGCGCGTACTTAATATGCACCTACAGGAACTAGGTTCACATGCTCACGTTTCAACCGGAACTAGGGTCAGGTGCTCAAGTCTTTTCAAGAATTAATTCTCTGCAAGACCATATGTTAAAGGATCAAGTCTCTACAGGAACAAATGTTAAAGGATCAAGCGTCTACACTACTTATGTTCAAATGCTAGTATTTAAGCTTCTACAGGTACTAGTGTCACTTTTTCATCACTCTACAGGCACTGGGGTCTAGTGCTTAAAATTCTACAGAAGCTAGGGTCAAATATTCAAGCTTCTGGAGGAACTAGGTTCTAATGCATGATATTTTACAGGTACTAGGATCAAGTGTTCAAGTTTATACCGGAACTAACGTCCAATGTTCAAGATTCTATATGAACTAGGGCCAGGTGCTGAAGCCTGTACACGAACTACGGTCAGGTGATCAAGCTTTTCCTGACATCAACGTCTAACTGATGAATTACAATAAATTATTACGGTGAAGTTAATTAAGTTTAAAATGAATTAATGATTAGTAATGTGTGTATGATTAGCTTGCAGAATGAACATTTCTGTATATGCATTTGTGTATATCAAAAGCACAATTTTTCGGACCTTTCTGTGTTTTATATGACTGTATATTGTCCATCTTTCAAAATTAATAATGATATCGTTTGTGTTCACATTATAGATAACAATAAACTGTATCCTGCGATAAATCACGGACCTATTAAATGTGTGTTCTACATTTTAAACGGAAGTCGTCCTTGCTCAGTCTTTTATATACATAACGATGTGTTTTAAAAGTATATGAAGATGCATCCCTACAGTTTTCGCAGTCGTTTGCAATGTACATAATTTTATATCTTCATAGGTCAAAATGTGTGAAACTATTAATATAACATTAAGTGTTTGTAATTATCTACCGGAATTTATAAGAAATAAGAAATTAAAAAGATATTAGATTAATCTAGACTTACAACCGTGACTAAAAAAATCATTTTGATAACTCTATTACATGTATAGTTATACTTTGGACTTTCATTTCCTCTATCTGCGTTAAAACAATAAGTTACATTGTGTTTAGAATGTTATCATGTACGCACCTGTACTAAGATCTATAAATATGTATATTTGGTTACAAGACTTAACTTGAAATCACTGTAACCTCTCACTGATAGAGGGTCGTGGATTCGAACCCCGATCATGTCTCTTTATGTGAAAAAAGGCAGTTACTTACGGAGGTTGGAGTCTAGTACTGGTTCTTCCCAGGGACGATGGTTAAATGTACTGTCCGCCTGACTCTGACAGTTGAAAAGGGGCATAAAACTCGATATAAACAAACAAACAAAAAAGCAAGACTTTCTTTATAAACTAACTCGTATAATTATAATACTAAAACAGTCTGGTTAATGTAACATACAAATGATGTTCTATGTTCCTTCAATAAACCTTATACCACAATGTTCGATCAATGTTTGGTAACTAGTTGTAAAAGTACCCTGTTTAATAACAAATGAATCGACTTTAAACATATGTTCCAGCGTCCGGAAATTCTAATTTACCGGTGTACGTAGAAAAGGCATACACGCACAATATGTATTCAAGCAGGGCAAATAGATCCACATTTGATCAGAGTCTTTCAATAAAAAGTAAGTGAACCTGATTTGATTAAATATTAGTCCGTCTAATGGCGTCTGTTGTTAATTTGGAATGAAATGTATTACGTATAATATATATAGTATATAAAGGTAGACATGTTTCTAATTTTCTGCGTGCAACAGATGACAAATATCCTGCCCACCTTGACTCAAAATACTGTATGTACTGACGGAAGCTGAATGTCCATACATCTTGTTGTAGGAATAATTTTTAATCACAACGATAAAAATATGCATTTTTTCAAATGAAATCAAACTGTATTTATTCGTTTATTAGACAAGCTAATATTATCGTCAACTTCCGTGATTCAAATCAAAGAACTGAGAGCACTGTAAGAAACGAAATCTAAATGTTTTAGATAAAGCCTACGATGTAATGTTTACATTTAACATTTTTCGAGCATTTCCGAAAGCTTCGTAAATGATCAGAACTGCGCTCATATCTGAGACGCCAAACGACTCGAAAATAAAGTTCCAAACAGTTTGACATATTTGCAATGTTTTGAGTATTAGACCATGTACCCGTATATGTGTGTTATCCATCTATTGGTATTCAGAAATCTACGGCAATCTCGGATTCACTTACGAAGCGTCATTTAGAAAAAAAAATTAGCTTGAAATGTAAAATTTCCATTCAAGATTATTTCGTATCGGTATAAGTATACTGGTGTATTTTAATATAATTTTGTAATGCTGTTTTATGTGAACCATTTTATATTCTGTATCACAGACTTGCGATTATCAAAATTTGGTAATACACCGTTTCTGGAGTTTATTGTGGTTTTAAGTGCCAACGTTATCATAATTATGAATTAGAATTTGAACGTCTAGTATATTCAGCCTTGACACAATGTGCATCAAGTGGTAAATTAACCACAATTACCAAGGACACCTTCTAAGTGTTTGAGTGGAAGAAATACTTAATGCACATTTTGAAAACCCAAGCAAATTCAGTGCCTTCAACTCTGTGGCTATGACCAACATGAATAATTGTAACTATCTGTAAACAGTGACCATAAGCCATGAGTATAATAAACTGACTTGTAAAATATCCTAACAATACCTAGGACATGTGCATACTCATTAAATAACTACACAAGAACCGCAGAAAAATAGGCCTACCATAACCTCAATACAACGGAAACTAAATAATTGTAAATGTATAAAGAAAATGTTTTGTTTCATTCTTTTCCTCTGATAGCGAAAAATCGTTTTAAGCAATTTGCCATAACGACTGTCATCTGTAAGTCTTTAAAGGGCGAGTCAAGCACTTTTTGCCTATATTATTATTCGATTTACTTCCCTTCATTTGGACATTGTTTTATATGGTTCATGTTTGGTATGTGTGGAAAATTGCATTGTATTGAATACATAACAAAAGAAAGAATGTGCACTATTAAGAGAAATAAAAGATGTTTGCTTTAATGAATAAGAGAGATTCGTGAAGCACGTTTTTATCCTGAGTTCACGAAATGTGTTGACAGAAAATGGTTCGTATTTATATATGAAGTCTTCTGTGTACAATTATTGGTGTTATATTCAGACAGACTTCTATGACGTCAAAAATACCGTGTTTTCATAAATAATAGTAATTTGTGTAACTAAAAAAGGTAGAAAGTGAACTCCTATTATATCAATGTAGGCATGTGTGATATATATATTTTTCATTGTACAAAAATGAGTTAAATAATCATATCACACTGAAAATGTCATAATATATATCAGTTGTTGGGACTTGTTTTTTTTTTGTATTTATGTCATTTCAATATCTTACAAATATGACAAAGAAAAAGCAAACAGAACACAGCTGCCAATAGAACGTCGTGAGACCACTATATCTGCAAATATATCTGATACATGTATATACTCACACTATGGAGAAATGAAATCAATAGTTGGCAATATTTCCTAAACCTTTTTAAAGAATCATACAAAATAACTGTGACCCTTTTTCATCTTGACCTTCATTTACCAGTTTGATGTATATAGAGATAGAAAGAAAAATACAAGTATATTAGATAATATGTTTCTTCAAAATATTACTACTTTTTACATGGTACTCACCAAAAGCGATAGCTTGAATACTACTCACACTTTGATAAGGATCACTTTTTGTTCTGTACGGCATTATCGTCGACTTTGGATTAAACACATAAGATATGAATTTTGGTTATTGTCAAAGATATATTAAATCATTCGAGCGTAACGAGCGTCGAAATGAGGACATGTAGGGACAAAATTAGACATTTTATGGGTATGTGTGGGGAATAGCAACTTTAATGAAAACTTTGTGTTTAGTATCGAGACTGATGTCCTCGTGCCACAGTTACAGCCTGACATCGACTTCTCATTCTTCTAATGAGCTGACGAATGTTAAATTGCGGGATTCGAGCCCATTCTTCCAGAAGTGTCTCTCTTAGCTGTCTGGTGACTGGTGGCTGGACAGGACGCTCAGATATTGCTCTCTGCAGCAAATCCCAGACGTGTTCGATGGGATTTAGATCGGGACATCGAGTGGGCCAGTCCATTCGAGCAATAGTTTCCCTTTCAAGGTACTGATTGGTGGCACTGGCCCTATGAGCACGAGCATTATCATCCATGAAAATCGCACCGATGAATCTTATTCAAACTCGGGGAAAAGCTAAAAACGTCGACGTTTAAGGTGGAACCAAACGATTG
Source organism: Lutraria lutraria (assembly GCA_964023205.1). Taxonomy (NCBI): domain Eukaryota; kingdom Metazoa; phylum Mollusca; class Bivalvia; order Venerida; family Mactridae; genus Lutraria; species Lutraria lutraria. The sequence goes on from OZ026836.1 coordinate 17,657,612, forward strand.
AAATTACGTCGTTTTCGACGTCAAAACGGTCATTTTTACCGTATTTATATTGCCTCACTGAAAATATTTATCGCTCTATCAATTTATGTGTATATTTAATGAAATAAAATTTTAATAGCGGAGAATAAAATTGCCTACACGTAGGTATAAATTTGATAATCATGATTTAATTATAAGTGCAAATAAAACGATTTTAAATGTAAAGTTTGGTTGTTTTTTCTTTTCACTTTCAAGCTCAAATTATCTTTATTAAAAATCTGCCCGAGGGAATTTTTTTATTTTTGTCTAGAATAAAGTTTGATGTGTCACCTGTTATTCTCATAAATTCTAAGAAAATCTATCGAGCCGTTTTTATTTTATTAAAGCTTTAAATGATAGCATTACCTTATAATGCGCTCATTCGCTGTCAAGAACGTCGCTTCAAACACACGTCATGTTTTGATATCTATCGCGTACTTACATCTATTTTACTTACTGTAGACTATGATCTAAAACGATTTGTTGGAATTAATGATACATTGTCTGTCAGTAACCCTAATCACATTGCCATTTTTTCAGATAACAATAAACACATTACATTATCATTTTAGCGTGCCTAATTTTGTTTACATATGCGTATATAAATAATGTGACAAAATTGCAAAACTTGACCGCTCTAGTGAACTAAAATGGAAGATAATTGTGATTATTTCCAATTTTTTTTGTATAAAAAACAAGGTTCCACGATTTACATAATATATAATTATTATGTTATGATTGAGATGTGTAGTTAGATTTGTTGTTTAAATGATATGCATTCTATGTATATTTATCTTTGGGGGTAAATATTAAGATTTACGACCCCGTTGCGATAGCGCATGTATTATATATTATACTACTCGAAATTTGATAAGGATCACTTTTTATTCTGTATGGCATTATCGTCAATTTTAGATTACATACATAAAATATGATTTTTGGTTAATTTGGTTCTTAAGATATCTGTATATCACGAGTGCAATATGTAATTCATACATTGAATCATTCGAGCGTAACGAGCATCGAAATGAGGACAGGGTCAAAATTAGACATTTTATGGACATCTCTGGGGATTATAAACTTTGAGGAAAATGCGCAAAAGTGCTTACTTTTGTTTTTAGTATTGAGACTGATGTCCTCGTGCGTCAAAAACAGTCTGGCATCGACTCCTCATGCTTCTAATGAGTCGTCCAATCTTAACTTGTGGGATTTGAGCCCGTTCCTTCGGAGGTTCCTCTCTGAGCTGTCTGGTGGATGTCGGCTGGACAGGACGCCCAGATATCGCTCTCTGTAGCATACGTGATCCTTATCAAATTTTGAGTAGTATAGATTCTTAATATAAGCGAAGATGATAGCTACAGTATGTGAAAAATACATACATGATTAAAACAAACGAGTCCGTTGTTTCAGATTTGATTGAAATGCGTACAGTTCATGATGTCATCAGAACGTTCGAATTCAAGTGTAAGCCCGATTCTCACTGCCACAGTGCTGTTCCTGGTGACTCCCGGTGGCAAAAACCGGCATATCGACCTTAAATGTCTACCGCGCATGTAGTGCTCACCAATAATCCAGAACCCTAATACCTAGTGTATATCATTGTACAGCCAGGGTACAACACCGGACCTACCTCGGTTCTACCCCGGAATTTCAAGGATTAAGCCGGTTCTTAATATTTTCCCGGTAACCCCTCGGTTGTATTATGTCTTAAACATTTTAACAAATACGGATATGTTCACCATATAGGGCCGGACCAACAAGGTCAATCCAGGACTGCCTTGGATGACTACAGTGCCACCAGGGTTTTACTCCTGGTTTGACTAAGTTTCGCCAGGTCACTCATCCGAGACCAACCGAGAGTCAACCTGTCATTCATTGATTTTAAATTTAATATTAGTTAAATGTTATTTTGCTTGTTTCCAGAAGGCCGCATTGAAAATACATTTGTAAGTCAAATGTTTTGTATATTTTACTTAATATGTACACCTTCTATAAATAAAGATATTATTATTATAACAGAAAGAATAGCGCTGTACCCAATGTGTCAAACGACGTTCTTGAAGGCGAATTAGCGTTTTGTAAGGTGACGCTATATAGTGAAGTTTGGATAAAATAAAAACGGCTCGATAGATTTTCTTAAAATTTATGAGAACAGTAGATGACACATGAAACTTTATTCTAGACAAAAATTTAAAAAATCCCTCGGGCAGATTTTTAATAAAAATAATTTAAGTTTGGAAGTGAGAAGAAAAAGCATTAAACTTTTACATTTAAAATCGTTTTATTTGGACTTATATTTAAATCATGATTATCAAATTTATACCTACGCGTAGGTAATTTAATTCTCCGCTATTAAAATTTTATTTCATTAATTTTTTCCATAAACTGATAGAGTGATAAATATTTTCAGAGAGGCACTATAAATACCGTAAAAATGACCGTTTTGACGTCGAAAACGACGTAATTTCAATCGTTTGGTTCCACCTTAAATATATTCTAAAATACAAAGAGTTAAAATCTGACGCAGAGTAAAAAATCTGACGCCGAGTTAGAATCTGACGCAGAGTAAAAAGTCTGACTCAGAGTTAGAATCTGACGCAGAGTAAAAATCTGACGTAGAGTTAGAATCTGACACAGAGTAAAAAATCTGACGCAGAGTTAGAATCTGACTCAGAGTAAAAATCTGACGTAGAGTTAGAATCTGACACAGAGTAAAAAATCTGACGCAGAGTTAGAATCTGACACAGAGTAAAAAATCTGACGCAGAGTTAGAATCTGACGCAGTTTATCACGAATCAGAGTCTGGCGCATGTAGCAACATTTGGATTAAGGGAATATGAGAAATGACAATAATAATGAGAAGAAAATGGACAAATATTCGATGCATGGGCAATCTGTCCTTTCCAGAATATTTTCGAGGATTACTCGTAATTAAATCTAATGTTACACATGCTTCGTACGATTACTTCAACCAGATCATCTTGGTATCTGCGACTTTGGAACAGATAAAATGTATGTATATTTTTGAACAGGTTTAAGATTATAATTCATTGTTCGTATTCAAAGATCTTTGCACTGTTCTTTGCTTATTTACAAAGTGTTTTAATGTCGATACTGAATAAACGGAACATGACAAAAAGGTCATGTGTTTAATATGTCTTCTTTAAATCTTATTTACAAATCTGGGTCCCAAAATGAAAGGAGTTTACTTAAGTGTTCAGCAGATGCGTCTTATAGCTGCAAACTTGTGAAAATTCTTGACGAACAATCGTGATAAACTATTATTTATCTCGCCAGTTTAGTGACCTGGACTTTGACATAACTTCGAAATAACTTCAACAAAACGAAACAAGAACTTCCTCTGTTCAAGAAATCAGAAAAACAACGATTTTATGTGGGTTTATTTTGTTATAATGAAAACAATCGTCTTATGAGAGTTTGCCATAACGGTTATCGTTTGTAAATCTTCAAAGGGCGACGATCTAGTCGATTGATATATAATTAATGTTCTAGTTACATCCTCTCAAATGGTAAATGTCTGACGTTACGTATCGTAATTTTAAAATAGCTTTTACAAGGTAATTGATATCGAACACGAACAAAAGAAAGAATGTATGACGTTGACCATAATAAAAACGGAGTAATTCGTGAAGCACGTTTTATCATGAGTTCACAAAATGTGTTGACAGAAAATGGTTCGTATTGATATATCATAATGGATCATACAAACGTAGTACGAAGTCTTTCATACATTAGATTATTACTCAAATTAATTTCTATTATGCCAAATATATCAACTTGTTACAAATCAAGTAATTCGTGTAACACAAAAAGGCGAAGCTAAACACGCTTGTTTGTACGATATTTTGTCAATACATGTGTACACAAAATAAATGTTTTGTTCGATATTCGAAAATTGCTAATGCTTTGTATTACCCTGAAAACGATATGATTATGAGGGATGTTCAAATATAAATGCAAATAGTTGCATTGACTCTTTTATTTTTTTTAGTTTATTTAAATCATTTATTGTCGATGTCAGACTAAGATGTACATTGTCATGCAGTCGGCATATTAACGTATTTTAACGCAATTTAGTAAAGACGTGAATAATATTATTATACATTTGTAGTATAACATTAAAGGACCATACATCTTTAATTTACGTAAAACAGAGCCACATTGACTATAAACCCCGTATAAAGGCTTGGCTACCATATTGCTATTGGAATATTAGTCATTTAATAGAAATACGGCCTATAATTTGTTTCTCCTTATGTAAAGACAATGAATATCAGTTTGTATAAAAAGTCACTTGTATAGTTATATAGTATATGTGTAGTGTTCTATTGTTTTCATATGACATGGATACTAGAAACTACATCAGTTGATAGATAATCATTTTGATGTTTACTGCCCCGTACAAAGGCCAACACACGATAAAAATATGTTTTACCCCATGCATTGATATGTCTCTTTCCGACAGTTCTTATACATACACTGGGATAATGATGAACACGAAGATGGTATCAACCCACTCGTTGCTGCGGCTACCATATTTGTTCGTTTGTTTGAGTTCCACGCCCCTTTTCAAAAGTCAGGCGGTCATATAAGGCGAACAGTTCACATAGAATCATCGTTCCAGGGAAGAACCAGTACGTACTTCACTCCCATCCTCCGAAAGCAACTGACTACTTTCTCGCATAAAGAGACATTGTCGGTGCTCTAACCCATGACGCTCTATCGGTGAGTGATTACAGTGATTTGAAGTCAGCGACCTTAACCACTCGACCACGGGGGACGGGTCTGTGTGGCAGTTATCATCAGTAATTATGTACCAATACAGAACAGTGCGTTACTAATTGTTTGATTAATGTAATTTTTGTAATAACAATACCCCCTTGCGATTCACACACACGTATATACAATGTAGAATTCCGAATATTAAACTTGATTCGGAAAAGTGGTCGCATCATGTTATTTGGAGCATTAATCATTGCGTGGACCCCATTTTCTCTCCCTAGTTTTACTCGTGAATCATTACAACATTTACATATATATCACTTACACACATACTTAATTTGTCAGTATTCATGAATTTACATTATGGACTTCTACAGAAAAAGCAGTGAATGTTGTACCGTTAGTTTGGAAGGATACTACACCAAAACATACATTTGAAACTGAATACATGTAATACATATTTGTCCATTTTAAGTTATTTTTATTCAACTTGCCTTCTATAGCAAGTATTAAGTAGATGTAAAACATTGGTGGTTTATTCGATTTTGATGCAACATTAAATTTTACAAATATTTACTGGTATAAGCAGCTGAAGATTTTTCAGGCAGCCATGATTGATGTCGTAAAATAACGGGTCGTAATACTGGATTTGAAAGATATGTTTTGCGTTTGAATCAAAGATGTTGTACTTGTCTTATAGATATGCCAAATATAACAAATGAGATCCTATAGATACGTATCAGGGAATGACGTACATGAGTTTCTTAAACAATTAAAGCCATAAATTACTTGTAAGAAGTCATAGCATGGATAACATAGACCTGCTAACGGATTTGTATTCGAGCTTAAGACTTATCTGGGATGATCGGTGATCTAGCAGTAATGCTGGACTATTGAACGAAATGTCCAGGGTTCGAATCTCGGCTTGGCCTTCTGAATTCATCATGGCGCTTTCAGTGTCTCCATCCCTACTATCGAGTCAAGAACTGTGTTTAGAAAATCACAAGAAAAAGGACGAGATGTGTATCCGTGGTTTACACCGGGCACGATAAAGTACCGGAAGTAAGAGTATGGATATAAATGCCCGATTCTGACAGCCCTGAAATAACCATACCTGTCGAATGGTCCGTCATGTATACATCATGTACATGTATAATGACGTTCCTTCCGTGTCTTGGTTCTATTTTACGATTGTACACGTTGACCACTTGAAAGTATTTCACGAAATATCATTACTTTGTGGTCTGAACATAGCAATCATGTAAATTTATGTGCAACACTCGCACGAAAGGTTCAGAAAAAAAGGCCAGTAATATAATGTGAAAAAACAACACACGACTGGATGATTATGGATATGTCCTTAGTACTGTAGTCAGTGTAACGTTCAGACCCATAATTGTCAAACAACAAACATGTGAACAAAGGCAATACTTGGGAAAAACAAAATATGGCATCTTTTGACAGGTGACATTTAATTGGAGATTATTTTGTTTTCAGATAATAAACAACAGCTCTTAAAATGGCCTTTATTAACAGTGCGGCCTTCAGTCAGGTGTCCGCTAGCACAGGGTTGACTGTACGTGATATTTATAAAGTGATAGGTCACGCAGAGATTTTTGTATTTGTTTAGTAAAGAAATCTTCTCCACAAATTCACATATTTTCACTAAAACTTAATCAAAACAAGGTAAGATACATGTACATGAGGGCTTTGTGCTTAAGTGAACACATATTTTTTAAACTGGTGTCCTCTCCAAGTACCGACAATCAGCTTTAATGAGTATACATGTATTACCGTGAGCGCGTTCGATTAATAACTATAGTAACAATAGTTCAACTAAACATAGATCGAACCGACCCTAGTCGTGCTCTAGTCTGGTAATTATTTCGGTTTCATTATTCACTTTAGAGTAATTTTATATCTTAGCGTTATGAGAACCAGGAAATGAAAGCCTAACTAAAGCAAAAAAAAATTCAATCAATGTTTTTGTCTGATATTCTGTATTCCATGCTGTTTGACATGATGACATGGTTGTATACTTATTACTGATAGACGTTTTAAATGATTAAACAAAAACTTAATGTTGAATTTAATCCATATGCATTCTAATAGTTAGTTTATTGTTGTCTATTTTAACGTCATATCTTTAAGCATTTAAAATACGGATACTTGAATTTGAAATACCTATTATGTGTAATATGTCCATGAATACTTGGTATAATTGATGATATATATATTATGTCACTCTTGATTCAGACTTCTATGTTTTAACACCTGTTTTAAATAAATTTGAGGAAAGGACACACTTCTTGGTTATTTTTAGATCTTGGAAGACAGTCATCATCCGTCGGGTGCACAGTACAACACCCGTACAAACAGCGTAGCAATACGTTTCTGAGTGCTTCAGTCAATGAAACGGCCTGGGACTTGGAGATTTCTGAAATTCTTTTCACAGTATTTCCCGCTATATCTGACTGTATGGACTGTTTAAGTACTGGATAGAGGTGCCAGGAAGCTGCTGTGTTTCGGTGCTATACACTGGGCATATTAAAATAAAGAATCAGGTTGTCTATTCGAAATACGAGCCAGACACATCCCGCGCCGGATACGCCTGTATTCATGCATATACATCCTAATATTTATCTATCTCTTCTGGAGACTTTCTCTCAGTCTGTCCCTCTGGTTAGATAATGCTGCATCTGTACTGGTAGGAGATGCACATGCGCCCTCGTGACTGCAACATTTGTACGTGTTGGTTTGAAAAGGGCGCTGAAAAAAGGAATCTGGAATCTATCAGCAATATGGGTGCAAAGGTCACAGAATTATGATTCGGAACGTTTCAGTCAATGTTTAAAGGTCGATTTTTATGCAGGTTACGTTGCACTAAACAAAAGTCACGATTTTTCTTTGGAAGAAGATTAAATATCTGCTACAAAGTCTTAAAATCGACAAAATGCTTGATCATGTGTTGCGTGATACGTTAGCTATCTGTAGACATCAATTAGTAGTATTTTTAAACTAACTTGGTATTGAAAGCCGGAAACGTTATTTCTGAAATTGTACTTTTGTATATGTATGAACATATAATAGTATATGTTTAATGTGTTTTGGTCCGTGTTACAATTGTAGGACTTAATAACCATTAAACTCTACGCTACCCCCATATGGGTATAACAAGTAAAGTTGCGAATCGTTTCTATTTAAGGTAAATAAGGTAATAGTGGTTAGCATGCACTTTCTTGTAAGTGCTACTAATGTTTTTCAAACATTTCATCGTTGTAGGTATTATGCAATTGTTTTCAAAATGAATTTGTTGATGTTCCAGATCTAGTTCTGAATAGTTCTCACAGAGCAGAATATTAAAACTTTCGCGGCTGGTCATACATGCATGTAAAGTTGAAAAACGTAGAATTTCTGCTATATAACTACATTGGAAAAGTAATGGGCAAAGTTAGTACTGGTTAGAATACAGTCCAGGAAAACTGGTTATTAAGTATATAATTAAAATTAAGATATTATTGAAAATCAGCGTGAACCTCACTGTATACAACGAAACAATACCGACATTAGTCTGGTTCCCGGACGTGCTCTATAATTACGTCAGGCAAAGCTCAATAATGGCGGCCTTCAGTGGTAATGCACAGGCAAAGGAATATTTTTATTTTGACTGACAATTTGTGATGTTATGCCTAATTTTAATTGTTTATGTACTAATATTGTAACAGCGGTTAGATATTCTAATGATCGTTCTTATTTGTTGATATATATACTTTCATGAAGTATCTATAATTTCGGACGTGACTCGTCGTGAGTCTTTATAGTTTCCGAAAAAATATTTTGTGATCATCTAAAAAACGGACATCTATGATATATATTATATAAATAGGATTCATTCCTAACCATCACGAGCACTTGATCACTTGATATAAGAAAATACCCATACTTTAGAATGTACTGTGGACGCCGCCATTATTGCGCTTTGACTGACCCGATAACATCGTGTAAGGGGAAGGAACTCCAGACTATACCGACATAAGCCTGTGACTTATGGGACTATGTAATTCTCAAACTCCCCGCAGCGGTTACCTCCCTTGATTAGTATATTAACCACTGCCACCACTAGTGAAATTATATTAGCAAAGCGTAACGTAACCGGTGTGAGGAGTTCGTGTAATTCTATGCATGGTATTTGTACAAACACTTCAGTGCACGTTTTTCATACATGTTATTTATTTTGTGCAGTATGTTTTTTTTCACTGAGATATCTTAGTTTTAAATACATGTATACAAGTAATAGATACAGTAGACTTTTGCTTAAAAACTGTCTTCCTACAGTCCGTTCGCTTGGGCATGCAGCAATTTTTGTCCGAGGCGAAGCTTAGGATAAATGTTTGTTTATCTTAGCGAGCAATCTGTCAGAATTATTAGTATTTGTATTAATAAATTGGCTGCGATATTCACCAGCCCGATTAGCTCAGTTGATAGAGTATCTGCCTTGCAAGCGGGAGGTCGCGGGTTTGAGCCCCGCATCGGGTACATGAATTTCCTCATCCTATTACAGCACTAATAATGCACCAAGCATCTTTAAATGCATGTCTGCATAACACCGTTATGCTCTTCTTTGTTTTACGCCAATCTGTATTTTATCAAAGTTATCAAAAGATGTTTTAATACAGATATGATTATGTGTGTGTAGTAAGGATATTCGCGTTCGTACGGTTTTCTATCGAACACCATTTAGCAGTCTGAACATAAGTAGAACATGTGTGTGCTGTGAATATATAATGAATGAGTTTTTCACATCTTAATTTGACTTGCTCATTTATCATTACATTATACCTTTTTGTCAGTATACGCTGCTCGTGCGTTTATTCATTATGTTTTATAATGCAGTGTCCAGTTGCTATTTTCTGATAGAGGGTTGTGGGTTTGAGCCCTACCATCGACCATGTATCTTGATGTGTAGTACTGGTTCTTCTCAGGAACCGCCGTCTTTGATCATGTTGATGCTTTGCATCAAAATTAGTCTTGTACTTATCAGTATTAGTTTATTATAGTTGTTTGCGAGTATATAGTGTAGTGTCTATTTCTAGTTTGGCTAATCCTGGCCATTTGATTGGCTAATGGTGATGACTGAATCTATAGTTGACAGGTAAGTAAATCATGAAGGCATTGCCTAGATAAGTTGTTTTGTGGCTGTTTGAAGTTCAATGTGGTTGTATGATAGTGCTCAGATTTATGGTGAATTCGTTAACATTTAGGGTTGATTTTTTTATTGATGTAGGGTATGATATTAGCATGTGCTTGTGAACTATATGCATGAATTTATTCATTTGTCAAATACTCATGATGGTCATTATAATGTGTATTACTCATATCATGTAAATATTTTATACTCTCCTTAATGTGGGACTGAATAAAATATACAGTAAATATCCTTTATGAAAAAGCAACTTCATACAAAAAAGATAAACCAATATGCTTCTTGTAATTCGTCTACCTATAACGTTTTGTTATAGTTTTTCTTGTTCTTGCTATAAAGTATGCACGAGAGGAAAACACACCGGATTCCTCAGTAATAGAACAAACAGAAACTATTACGACCGATACATTTACATGCTTATGGGACTTTAAACTAATCATGTATGTTAATCGTACCGCATTTACACAGAATTTCACAATGTGTACACCCAGGTCACGTGATACTCACATCAACTAGTGTTAGCTTGGTGACGCAGTCGCCATTTATAGAATGAGAATTTCAGACATTCTAATTTTCTTGATATGTACATATACAGTAGAAACCCTCTAAACCGTTCGATTCTTGGTCCAAGCCGTTTGGCTGGTTTAATGGGGAAGCCAGTTTAGAGAGGTTTTTGTATCAGGTCAAAATGCGCTGGTGTGTGGCCTGGCCAGCAGCTATAACTTTTATGTAGTGTTGGTGTAATTGATGGATTTTGAAATAAATGCTTGATGAAGTACATTTAGTTATTAGAAAAGATGACAAAACATTGATAATGCATTTTTTGTATATATATATATTATGGTAAGTGTCTTTCATTGTTGTTTTTAAACTACAAAATTAAAGCCTTAGTTTTTAATCAGATTCGTGTATAGTACTATAATACTTCTATCACCATTCTAAGGTGACAACAACATTAAATGAGAAGTACAAAAAAATGTACTTTCTGTTTAATGTAAGATTCGTGGTCCGATTTGTGAATCGTTGGAACGAGCTCGTGGATCGGATTGGATTGTCACATGCTTGACGATAGACACTCCTTTCTACGTATATACTGCAATATAATAAATACAATGTAGTGGGGCATACATATGAATACACAATTTGCAATGTATTATATTCAGGGCAACTATTCACAATGACAATGTGTCAACAAAAAATATTTCGCAGATCAAACAACTCACAAAAGTCTGTATTTTGGAAGCTATTGAGCATCGAATTAATCAATCTATTAGGCAGTTGTATACATGTATCAAAATTGTATGAAATTTAAATGATTAAAATAAAATCCATGCAATGGTTGGCATACTTTCAGTACATATATATAATCATATGCACAATAGTTTTAATCAATCGATCTGAATACAACATAAACAAGTCACTTATCTTGTTCATTTGGCTGTCAGAGGTTCACAATACTTCATTATGCTCTCTACCTTCACATAAACATAATAACCTGTAAGATCATTCGGTTGTGTCAGCGTCTGCATATTTCAAATACGTTCTGGTTTAAACACCACTTATACAATACATGTTCTACAGGTAGTTCACTTATTATTAAGTTGAATTTTGTAAAACAAACTTTTAAATACATTCCTAACAGATTAGGTAAAACTTTGCTGTAAAAAATAGGAAGTTCACATTTACAAAAAAAATCAGTACCAAGTTTCTGGCGAATTTTGATGTCGGCTCAATTGACTAAAATGAAATTGAAAGACAAAATGTATTATGTGTTGATTCACCTCACTAATAAACTGAATACTCCAAAAACGTAGGTGTTGCGTTATCAGCACAGTAAAAATGACCGTTTTGACGTCGAAAACGACGTAATTTCAATCGTTTGGTTCCACCTTAAGTTGTATCGATATCGATTGATTGGTTTAATCATTACAACTTAAACAGGTCATTAAAGTTGTTCGTTCGGTTATCGCGTACATACCTTGGAAATTCCATTGGTTTTCAAAGTGGGAATAACCGCGAGCATTTAGACTCAAAATAGCATCAATTTGGGTTTATACAAATCTAAATAAAGATACAGTCAATGATTCCTGGAGAATATAAACATCGTTACTATAACATCGGCATCATAACTTATATACTTTGACTCGTGTCCATACGATTTCAGTGATTTTAAGGAACTAATCATGGAATGGAAAATTGTGATATGCGTTTATGCTTGTTTGGTTTTTTGCAGGTGAGATTAGATATTTTTGATGGACTCAAAATTCGGTTTTTAATATGAAAAAAAAATTCTAATTAATAAAGTTCGTAATGATTAAATGAAATGTTAAACCATTGTCATGTCGAATTATTCAGAGCCGTTGGAGCCATTGGCTAGGATGGCTTAGTCCATCCAATAATTCTTTCTGTAACGGTAATCAAAAGGGGCTAAATGTTTCTCTACCCCACCCTACTCGTTGGCTTCCAAAGTTACAAATTCGTCCCCCAACCCCAATCTGAAATTGTTTGGTCTACTATTATTATTCATATCTGTTAAATACTAGTACATAATGGCTCACCGATAAATTGATGTTTCTCTCGATTCATTTATGATACTGTATGCTAGTATACCTATTTTCGAGATCAATTCATAAAAATAACTTTATATACAATAATTATTAATTTGTATGATGCGAAACATATGTTTGAAATGATTGTATCAATTTTATGGTTTAAATGTCTTATATTTATGTACATTTTTATTCTTCAATGCACGTTATATGCATACACGTAATACTAGTAGTAATTTATACGTGTTGATCTATCGAATGTCAAACTTAGAATGTACTAACACAATATACAGTTAAACCTTCGTTAGCGGCCACCTCCGAATAAACACCACCCTGTGAATAAAAGCCATTCTGTTAAAATTTGTCTATGACTATTTAGAACAAAATGGCCTGCGAATAAAGGCTACCTGTTAACAAAGGTCACATATTAAGTCTTTCCCAAAGGTGGCCTTTATTGACGGGTTTGACTGTTTATATCTAGCAATTTTACTATTACACACAAAAAGACGGATTTTAGATAACTTTTGCAATCAGCTTATCGACATTTATGACTATCAGTGTGGCTGTTGGAACTGTCGGCGATTTAAATCGAGGCCATTTGTAGATAACTGCGTAATACAAAACTGAATATGTATGTTTTATCTATCGAAGAACTATTTCGGGAAACCAATCTTTTTTAAGAAATTGTATAAAGCAATTAAGTAGGTCAAATGACGTAAGATTGTTACTCTACCAACATCAACCGGCGTAACAACGTACCTTAAACTACAGTGCAACCTTTCCAAAGAAACACCCTATAGATGGGAGTAGCAAAATTATATGTTGTTGTTGAGAGGTTGTTGCTCTAGAGGGGTTTAATTGATATATTTCGTATATCCCGAAGGTGAACACAGTTTCCGATATATTTTTTAATTTCGAGCGGAAAGTAAGTATCGGCTTGATTTATATTTATCTTGAAGGATCATAATAAAGCAAATAATAATGTACATTTATTCGCTATTGAAAAAGCGTTTAGCCGATACGTACCGCAGTACGACATCCGTGTACAGCGCTATTTTCTATAATAATTGAGCACATAATGCATGGAATTAAATGAATGCAGACACAATATTTAGGCCGATTCATCCCTCTGAATAACAAATCATTGATTATTTGAAGTTTTCAAATAAACCTTCATTGATACAGTGTGTAAAACTGACAGTTTATATTTTGATACTAATAAGCCATCTACTGGTTACACTATATGAATAAACTACCTTATACAGTTATATCTCTATATGGTAATGTACTAACACTTCAGTTGACAGTGGTCTTAGTTTGATTGTGTTTTTCCTTACTTGTCTGTATTGCAATACGTATTGCAGTATGGTTTTACTGTATTACAATACGTATTGCAGTATGGTTTTACTGTATTACAATACGTATTGCAGTATGGTTTTACTGTATTACAATACGTATTGCAGTATGGTTTTACTGTATTACAATACGTATTGCAATATGGTTTTACTGTATTACAATACGTATTGCAGTATGGTTTTACTGTATTACAATAAATTGTAATACGGGTTGTGCCAAATCGTTGAACCCCTTAAATGTGTGCTATTCTTTTAAGAAAATGCGCTATTTGATAAATCTACATCCATAAATGCATTTTTAGCACAAAAATGAACCTTTTTAAAGATTCCCAATCCGATAGTCAACGTCATTTTAAAATGCAATTAGGTAAAACTAATAGTTTATGACTGTTCAGACAAACTGTGATCATCTTCAGCTGATACTTTCTTTAATGAAACCTTGGCATGTAGATTTAAATAAAACTACCGGATGAAACAGTATCAACAATCAGGTCCGAAGTTATGAAACTCGAGACCACTGAGCTCAAAGCTCAATTTCATTCTAAACAAATTCTGGACGAAAGTATAATACAGTTCAAATACGTATTCAGATCAATTATACTGTGTGATTAAATATCAGTACATTTTATCACAATAAAAGACAAAATATGAGATATGAGCTTGCACGGAGACTGATCTCAAGTTTTATAACCAAGGACCCAGTTCTTAATTTCATTCTCTACCTATGTCTGTCCTATTTGCTTCTTTACAATGTGTGTAAGTAAATACATGTACTTTACTTTAATTATTTGTATAAATAATTATGTTGGATTAGTATCATTAGTTTGTAATTGTAATTAACTTGGGAAAATCGAAACACCATATTTGAGGGTTGACCTGTGAGATCGATATTAGGTTTAATAACATATGGGGCCCAACTCACCAAAGCAAGCAGACAAACAGAGGATCTCATGAGGGTTTTTGTGTGCCAGAGTTTTTTCAGGTGGCTGTTGCATGAACAGTTTTTTATTGGTGAGTTTGATGGTCCAATACAGCTCACTAGGTAACGTGCTGGACTAATAAACGAAAGGTTGTGGGTTCGAACCTCGGCCCCGCCATTTAATATTTCAGGGACGTTTTTTACAGTTTCACCATCTCAAGTACCAAGTCAAGTACTGTATTAATTAAGAACTTAAGAAAATCAATGGAAACAGGATATACGTAAATCGGTGCTTTACACCGGGCAGGAAAAATAGGTGTATAAATACCCATTTCTCTCATGTCTCCTCTCTCTTCTCTATGGAGCGGCTCTGAAATGCCCAATGCTATAGAATGGGCCGTTAAACAACAGATGAATACAGCTCACCCAAGTTTTATTGGGCGTAATTACTAATTAAGCATTCGCTATAATTATAATGACCATTTCCATGCACTATAAATGTTCATGCATGTTTTTTATTCATTTAGCGAGCTGGTATTTGCGAGATATATGTATTGTAATAAGACGTACACACGCCCAACAATATGTCCGCGCAAATACACTACGAAAGAGGATTGTGGATGGTGGATTTTTTCATCTTGGGCTACATGTACAAAAGTTGGGTAAATATCGAATATTTTGTAACTATGAACTTGTTTATTAGACAAAAATGACCGAGAACTCCTCGGCGTTTGTCCAAAGAAAACGCCTCGGATATATTTATAATACTACCATTTTAGTAACATTGCGCAGAGATACATAAAATAAGTATAGTACTATAAAAAAGGAGTACTACATAAAATACATGTAATAATGCACATTTTTATTATCGCTACTTTAACTTGTACATATTTTAGGACCAAAAATCAAATGTGTTTAGAAACGTATTACAAGCAAGAATGTTGCCCTGGTTACGGAGGAGAAAACTGTGCCAGTCGTAAGTTAAGACAAGCGTTTTATCTTTGTGAAACTTTATGATATGTGTTGTATTACTATTTGAAGTCCTTACTATTGATAATTACCATGTGATGCAAGCTTTAAAGTAATAAAAAATTCAATTAATGTATTATTTTCTATAATGTTACATACTTTTTACCATTACATGTACAGTGTTATGACAATGATGATATCAATCAGTTATCTATATCATTACAATATTGTTGCCCTGACCCCAGTTTCACGAACAAAACTGAGTAGAAACCCAATTATGAACTATTGTGGTTTTTCTTCAATTTAAAATATTGTGTCTTTGACCAGAGATGTTTCCATTTGTTTTCATGTACATTTAATCAGATTAAGTTTCAAATTCCTTTTTCATTTGAGTCAAAAGTCAAATATCAAGAGGTGTTAGCAAGATTCAAATTGTGGGACATTGTTTTTTATCATTCTTTCAATACCACATTCTGTATTGCACACAATAAAGCATAAATGTAAGATTTAATTAGTAAGTTGAGTTTGGTGATAAATAAGTTTTTTTCGTCAAACTGGGGCCGTATGATAAATAGAAGACGATATTATATATTGGACTGCCTTTGTCCACAGCGCTATGTCATGGTTCGGAGCATTGTAGAAACGGTGGTACCTGCGTTGCCCCTGATGAATGTTCCTGTGCAGCTGGCTTCTCTCCACCACTGTGTGATGGTAGGTAATATTATTAATTCAGGTTTCATAACTTGATTAAAACTAGAGCATACATCGGTTAAACTATCAATAGATCTGTTTATATATATATATATATGTTGTTCAATGACCTAGGATCATTTCAAGGCTGTAAAGAAGAGAGGAGAGAGAAGATACAGGAGAGTGAGGCATTTATATCCTTACTCTTATTTCGAATATTTCACCCTGGTTCTTCATTATGCACAGTGTAGAGCACCGATAAACTACTCACCCGTTGTCTGTGATTTTCTCAACACATTCCTTGGCCCTGTAGTTGGGATAGGGTCACTGAAATAGCGTCCCTGCAATATCGGAAGGCTGAGCCGAGTTTCGAACCCACGACCTTTCGTTCAGTACAGCTCGTTATCACTAGATCATCGATCTACCTCCACTAGATTTTTAGTTCCTTCATACTTGTACCACACATGTGTCAGCTCTTAGTTTTGTTTCTTACCACAGAATATCTTATGTTGGATGTTTAGATTGGGATTCCATCAAAAGATCTGTAATATATAGTCAATGCATGACATGCTTGTTTTTAAATCATCGAGACTGTTCAGTTGTTATCATTTAAGTTCAAATGGTTTTTTTCTATGTTTTCTTAATTGTGTTTAACGCCATTTTTCAACAATGTTCGGTGGTCGGTTCACCAAACAGGTAGTCCTGGACTGTATTCTAACCAGTACAAGCAAGGAAGTAACAACCATGGCTATAAATGTTCTGGTTCCAACAAAGATACTTGTATTTTGTAATTATAATTTTTGCATGAAAGGGGGGATTTTTTCCTGACAATCGTGTGAATGTTTCAGAACATTATTTTTTGTATATAACGAATGTTAATTAATAACTAGGCAATTCTAGCTATTATTTTAGTCCATCACAATTTCAAGTAATCACTGTACTTCTGTTTTAAGACGTCAACGAATGTCAACACAACAATGGTGGGTGCAGACATGTCTGTACAAACACACATGGCTCTTTCCAGTGTTTGTGTAACCATGGCTTCGAGTTAGGCTCAGACGGAAAATCTTGCTTCGGTAAGATGTTCATACATAAAAGTACATGCATGTACAGATTCAGACAATAAATTTTATTAAAGAACTAATACATGTTGTTTGTAGCAAGAATCAGGAGTGCATGATGACCCCGGCAACAGTTTGGGTGTCATAAGTCAGAACAGAAGGTTTAAATTAACAATAGTATATCGATGGTCCAAAATTAAAATGCCGAACCTACATTTTTTCATGAATTTTGCAGATAATAATGTAAACAGCCATGAAAATGAATTGTCGAAATTGAAATTTCATTTTACAATACAATCAATGTGAGTATTATGATACATGTCTTAAATAATGAATATATACCGAAATAAACTTTATGACAATATTCTTTGCAAATGGCCGGTGGTATTACTGCTGCATATTTTCTGTGAATTGTAGGTTCGTCCATTTAGATTATATAAATGTGAACAGGTCAAGCTTCGTCATTTTTACATGCGTCTCTAAATGTATGATATAATTAAATAGATAGTACAATAAATTATGTAAGATTTATTATTAACTAGCATCATTCCATAGTAGATATAAAGTCTTGAGAATATAAGTTTAAGATCAAATAGTTTTGGTTATTAAAGATTTTTTTGTCTTTAGTCAAATGATTCATATAGATAATATGATAAATTGTGTAAAATTTATTATTACACAATAGCACCATTCCATTGTTGATGAAACTTTGACTTGAGAATGTTAGTTTTTTAAATAGATTCGAATCTTAAACGTTTATATTTTTGTTTCGTGTTCAGTTAAAATTTCATATAGATCAAGTGATAAATTGTTCAAATGTTGATGTTGAAATTGTTCAATAGATGAACATGTTCGAATAGTCAACTTGTGTTGTTTCTGCTTTCATTTTTATTCTTTGTCTACTTTTTTCAGTATTCAATTTTCTATTGGTTACTGATCCGCTACATTAATCAGTCCACCAACTCTGCTCCTGCAATATGTTGATAACTATAATATAGTTGAATATTCCATTCAATAGTTTTAATGAAATAGGAACTGTAACAGATACAACAGGTATTACTGTCGAAACTACACATACAAGACAATCTAAAAGTCGAAGTTACATTTTTCACTGGCCAATAATTTATTTGCAACAATATTTATATCGTACAAAGGTGTGTCAATGTAAGACATTCTCAAAGACGCAAAAACAACGTTCAAATGTTATTATGCATTGAAAAAATAAAAGAAATGCTTCTCCTGAAAAGTTAGGATTTTGTAGGTTCGGCATTTTAAATGGAGACCATCGATATATTTTGTTGGCATTAACACATTCATAAATAGTACAGTCAATAATAATAATAACGTTATATGAACTATAAGATGTGGTATATCATACTGATTAGAATATGAAACTGTATAAGAAACATCAACGGTTAGAATACTTGGTAAGTCTAATAGAATCTGTTTCAATATGGAAATGGTTATTTATACAAATAAATTAAAATTTAATTTGTATTTCAATAAATGTTTAGTCTAAAAAGTGTATTTTAGTCCACGTTTTAATTACCATAGTCTAAGCATTTCAGTATGTAAACGCACTTCAGTTCAACAATTTTGTTTTTAAAGACGTCAACGAATGTCAAAACAACAATGGTGGATGCAACCATCTCTGTACCAATACACATGGTTCTTACCTGTGTTCATGCAAACCTGGCTTCAAATTGGGTTCAGACGGGAAATCTTGCTTTGGTAAGACGTTCATATTATTTAAAATATATGTACTTTACATCTAATATAATAAAATTAAGGTGGTCTACGTACAAAAATCAACAACTTATCTAATTCAAAACTGAATCATGATAGAATTGGATGATATAATTTGATATTTGGTGAATGGAAAAAAAACAAGTTTTTGTTTAGATTTTATAACAGTCATTTCTTAATTTCGCTTTTCCTTATTGCAGAGGTTGATAATTGCAAGGATGACCCATGTCAACATAACGGTACTTGCATTGATGGAACCAACTCTTTCGTTTGTATGTGTGATCCAGGATATACAGATAAGCTGTGTGAGACAGGTATGACCAAATTACAAGAAATTGACCTAGCATCAACGGTCCATTCACAAAAATGTCGGCCCTTGCGACAAAATTTCCAATAAAGGGATACGTAATAATGAGCATGAATGGATTTGAAATATATTTCTTTTCTCTATCAATTATAAAGCTTGTAATTTGTTTATGCATTTACCAATCGTAAGTTCAGTCCTATTCAAGGAGAAGGGAACACTCACTGTTTGTGCGGAAGAGTTACAATAACCTTACTTTTCCAAACTTCTAAACTGTCGCCTGTTTATGTGCAAACTAGTCGCGTTTTACTACGAGATTTGGAGCAAATCATAAGACATATTTTATCAATATATTCTCATAATTTTTACCGTTTATGTTTCCATATGTATCATGCATGAGTCAACGAATGTATTCGGTGACCCTGGTATAAACATGCACTGATCATGTCTGTGTTTCGTAAGTTCTAATTATTTCCTTTTTGTAGACATTGATGAATGTGTAGAAAAGAATGGTGGTTGTGAAGATACGTGTACAAACACTAACGGATCGTACGAATGCAGCTGTGAAGGAGATAAACGTTTGGACGAAAATGGGTTTTCTTGCATTGGAGGTACACTGTATTTCGATTTCTATGATTTCTCTTAATTGCAATTCCCATGAAGGGTGAATACTAGTAGACAAAATCAGTGTTCCCAAGTTATTAACTTGTACCATTCAGCGAGCAAATCTTAATGTTCAAGATGATGTGAGTTGGAATGAGGTTTGGTCAATACAAGCTGTTTAATCCCAATGAAGTGACTGTTTTTTTTGGGCTTGTCTAATGTGTTGCTCTGAGATTTTGTACCTCACCTGAGCACGAAGGAAAAGCTTTTAAAACATTATTGGTGATATGCGCATGCCGTAGAGTTAGATATTTAGTGTGTAATATTTTCAAGTGGCTCTCTAACAAGATTGATGAAATTATGCTCCTGTGGTCGAAAATGCGCCGTTAGAGTCGATTGTTCATCAAGTTGTAAATTCATCAGCTTAGGACCAGCATGACCTTATTATTATGCAGTGTTGTATTTGTGGTGTTTGCTACCATGTAAGTCGCGGATGCGATGCTTTCTGTTTTGGATAAGGTAATGTGTGTCAATGGCTGAACGTATGTTGTGTTTCTGAGGATCCGTTTTTTACATTTTCTGAGAATATTTTAAAAGTTGTCTTAAGAAAGCCAGAGAATAGTAATTATCAAGTTCTTTATTTTCAGATGATGACGAAGTGCATTCCAAAATACTTTGGATTATGATGGTAACCGCATTAACAGCCATCTTCATTTGTTCCATGGTTCTCGCATATCGGATTTACATTCGAGGAAGGGAAACGACAGAGATAAGGTATGATTTAAGTTGTTGATTGTATGCTACGTGTTAGTTTCACAATAATATTTCTAGACAAGCTGATCTTTACTGACCACCGAATGAATACTATACCTGATTCTATGTGCAAGAGAAACTTAGAAAAGTAGCTAAAGTGACGTTAACTGCGTTTTTAGATGTTTTAAGTGTCATTGATGTCAATACCAATAATTGGCAAAGTTGATATCATTAGAGTTGTATATAATGTGTTCGCCCTTTTTTATGTAAGCCTTCACCTCGTGTACCAAATATAATTCTTTTTTCTGTTTTTTTTCTTCTTTTCCATCAGATTGAAGTTGGTGACAAATCAAAACAATGGTACGTTGTTAATGATAGTTTTAAAAGATAAGCACTAATTCTTAAGCAAAATTTTCTGGTTGGCAAATATGTACTATTTGTAGCTATCGTGCATTTTCATTAATTATTAATACATAAACAGTGTTTCAGATCAGCCACCTCACCTAAATTATGTGGCTGTTTTAACGTTCACGTATTATTTCTACAATCAATTTACAAACGTAGACCTACTTTACGTATTTTTAAACATTGCAGATGAAGTCGGTTGTGAAGTGAATGATGGACTAATTGTTTGGGATACCAGCATTGGTGTAAGTATATACTATATATACAATCAAAGTACTGAAAATTCTCATGGAAACTTACATAGACTTGTACTGCAACATGGGACTAGATTAACAATTGCCTAGCGGATGTTGCAAAACGTAGTACTTTGGTCCGCATCAAAATACATGCGCCCTGAGCGAGTGACGCTTATGGAAAGCTGAGTTCAGTTTCCAAAAAGATATGTACAGTAGTTATATTTCTACGTTTTTCTAAACATATACGTGCATGGTTAATACTACTAGTATCATACTTACATTTTATGATACGCAAAAAATAAACTGACCCCTAGCATGAGCAGGTTGTCTTAGCTGTAATGTGTTCGTCTAAAGGTGATTTGCCGGATAAATGTACGTGTACATTTTCGGTTTCTTCTTTCGATAGTTTACCATGATGATTTTCTATCTCTTTGTTTCCTTTATGATCAATCAAAGGGGACTTCCGAGGTCGAATGGTTATGGTCTCTGACTAGTAATCACTAGCCTCTTACTTGTGAGTTCAAATCCCATTCAGGACAAAAGATTCACATTTGATGATGTTGTTCATCTGGCTTACGGACGATCGGTGATTCTGCCCAGGTGTAGCCTATGCCTAGAGTGTTCCTCGGGCTCCCTCGTAATACCTGGGAAGTCGCCATAATAATGTCCCTATCTGTCTTTGCGACGTTAATTCCTGGTGAAATAAAGCACAGTCCGTCGAAGAAACAATCAATCAAGTATTATGTCCATTTCAATTATATGACCACTGTTCGTATAATCTATCGTACAAAACTCTTTATGTTAAGCATTACATCAAATGTACTTCTAATAAAGTAAGTGAAGACGACCAACTACAACCATTCATTAATTATTACTTAATTGATGCATGTTTAAATAGTGTGGTCAACTGTGCAAAATTTGACTAAAATTCGATTTTTCTTCATATTTGAAGAAGATGCCGGCTTCTTGCGGAAGGGTACGTTGATTGGTACTGGTTAGAATACAGTCCTCGAAAACTGGTTTGGTGAATCGACCGCCGTATATATTAAACTGAAATATCGTTGAAGATGGTGCCTAACACTACATGAATTTACTTCTTTCCTTTGTTATATTTTGTTGTTGTTGTTTTCAGACCAAGAAGTTCGGAAGTTATTACGACGGAAAATCAATGGATTAACTTTGTTTATTTGAGTACGAAAGGGCTCCGTGTCCGGCGACCATATTCTTGGGCGTTTTAAAGACTCAAATTTTGTGAATACCATTTTCGTCGCTCTGAATCTGGCTTATAAGACTAAGATTGACTCAATCATAGACTCAAATGCGATGGTAATTTTGTAAGTACGAGCCCAGACAAAGATCTTCATTCGTCATATTTTCTGAAGCTTTTGAAATATGTACATCATTTCTAAAAAAAATGTATTCAATGCAAGTTATCACAGTGACAAATTCCATAAGTAGCACGTACATTGCTATTTAACTCCGCATTCGCATCGTCATTTTCTCCTGTAGTGGACTAACATTTAAGTTAATGAAAGTTAATTACATGAATATGGCATAATTCCTGATATTATAAATAACATGTATGTGGGGCTGGGTTTGTGTAGCTTCCCTGACGAAGAAAATATGTGAAAATTCTAAGGGTAACATTTACAAGATAAAGATTTGTCTTGCAAATGTCATAGATTCTTCGAGTGACTACAGTAACTAGAATGACGGTATATATTGAATAAATGTACATACGTATATGAATAATATACGTGTTAGGCTATCCTATTCAACACTAAATCTGTTGAAAAATGCTCATTGACATGTACATTTCCAAAGATTCCATTCTTTACCGGGTAAAAAACGATTGAAACTGCGCCAAATGGCAATTTCATTAATTCTTTTCCTCAGCCGTGAACGTCATCCATATTTTTTCATTATCTGTCGTTCACGTCATCCTCTCAAAATCTCCTCGGCGGTAAACGTCATCATTTTTGCGCATACCAGGGTCTCTTTGGAAGGGTCAAACATCGGTTTAAGAGCATGGACAGAGTTGTAACTTTACAGAATTGTTCATAGATGATATTTCGTTAGATCTGTGAGGTTAAATAGTTCAAAACTATCGCAAACTGTTTAATTTCGGGCAATAAATGTGAGATTTGAGCATTATTTTCTGCGTGTCGTGTATAAACAGGCGCTATCAGCTTTATTCCGCAAAGATAGCATGCGATACTGTTTGAATAGTTTATTTCAACCTTCGTGGTCATTCACATATCCTTAGAACCAAAAGAAAGCCCGAATTCGAGAATTGCTGGTAAGAAAT
The DNA here is from genome assembly GCA_964023205.1 of Lutraria lutraria. NCBI lineage: Eukaryota > Metazoa > Mollusca > Bivalvia > Venerida > Mactridae > Lutraria > Lutraria lutraria. Next base: position 17,681,474 of record OZ026836.1, read on the forward strand.
ATAACACCACTACTCACCCGTCATCGGTGTTTACCTCTGTTGGGTAGTCATCACTCTGTAGGGCATTCATCCGGTTATACCGTGTGATAGAAACACCGGTTTGTGTGCGTGTGTGTGTGTGTGTGTGTGTGTGTGGATCACATTTTTTATTCTATATTATCATCATCAACAACATTATTGTTTGTAAAATTCGACCGTAATTCGAAGACAAAATATCCACGGAAAATAATCTCAAATAATTCAAATTTTATGCTCAATATTTAGAAATGAGTTCCCGTACTCTGGCTACCGGGCAAACTGTCATGTTACTGTGAAAATCACGGGAAACTGATGAAGCGTGTATCGGTGTTTTACACTGGGCACGATAAAGAACCAGGCAAACTATTTGAAATAAGATCAGAGATTCAAATGCTCGGCTCTCCTTTATTTTATCTCTCCTCTCTGTGACATTCCTGATATGACTATAGTTGTTGAATGGGTCGTAAAACAATAGAAAAGCAAACTAAAAACGCATTATCTACATGGTCTTTAATTCGAAAGATCGTCCAATTAGTGCATATACCAGATGTTATTTTAGGAATAGTATTAATCAGCACAGGAAAATAGTTTCTGCAGCTGAAAATAACTGCTTATTTTTTTTATCGGGCGTGTAATTATTATCATGTACATACATATTTATTTTTGTTGCACATAAATGTATAATGTTCACCCTGTAATGTATGGTGGCTGATTTCTGCCATTTCATATCTTCGTGCGTTCGCCCCCAAAAGCACTTTTTTATGTACAGTCAAATCTGTCACCTCCAAATAAAGACCTCCATGTGAATGAATGAATTGATTCTTAAGAAAACCACCTCTCAATAAAGGCCCCCTGTCAATGAACCCCACATTTTGTATTTCAAAAGGATGGGCTTGGTTCATAGGTTTGACTGTTCATGGTCCAGAGTTGGCTTATATAGTTACTGGTATCCAGTGTCGATCGTTAATTTTAATACGAGATGCAGTATTGTCGATATAAACACACATAGGAAATATGAACCTAATGTCTGTGCGTTATCCTATGATAAAACATCACTGGCTGTTCCTTTTTACCCATCGCATATAGCAGTAATAATGGCAAATGACGGACTATTTTTATACAGATGAGTTTAACGTCTGAAAGCGGACAGAAAATATATAAATTTTATTGTCGTTTGGTTTCAGACCATTTAATCACGCGTGTGTTATTTGATTGTCTATGTATATGCATGTGAGATAAAAAAAATTACGTTTGTATAATTATGTACTTTTTATCCATGCGTGTATCATATACGTTCGAGTTTTATTTGTACATTGTATGTACTTTGTTAAGATCTTGTATTTATATACTTTAATAAAACTGAACTGAATACGAATAGTTTAGTTAGGAGTTTTGTGTGTTAATCATAACAAGTCATTGTTTCAAACAAGCAATCTCTTTATCAGTTATACTAGCTAGTATATGTAGCCAGCATCTCGACCAATGGTACATACCTAATATACTATGAACAGTTTCGATAGTTGTTGATAAGCTTCCTATGTTAAGACAAAAGGCTATGGATGCCTTCCATACATTCCATGTCTGATATTCCTTCGATCCAATCTAGTGTCAGGGACAGATAAGCCGGGGTATGTTTTAATATCGCAAAGCTGAATCAGGATTACAGATCATGATTGCGATTCGGTCGTTTTAGCTCACCTGGCACAGAGTGCCAATGTGAGTTTTTAGGATCGACCTATGTCCGTCGTCGTCCGTCCGTCCGTCCGTCGTCAACAATTTCTTTAAACGACATCTCCTCCTAAACCACTTGGCCAATTTCAACCAAACTTCACAGGTTTGTTCATTGCATGAAGCTCTACCAAAGTTGTTCAAAGAATTCCATTCCATGCAGAACTCTGGTTGCTATGGCAACCAGAAGGATTTTTTTTTGAAAATCTTCTTCTCAAAAACCTGAGGACCTAGAGCTTAGATATTTAGTGTGTAGCATTGTCTAGTGGACCTCTACCACATTTGTTCAAATTATGGCCCCCGGGTCAAAACTGGCCCCGCCCCTGGGTTTACTCTATTTTATATATTAGGAAAATTTGAAAAATCTTCTTCTCACTAGAGCCAAGATATTTTGTATGTAGCATTGTCTAGTGGACCTCTACCAAGTTTGTTCAAATTATTTCCCTAGGGTCAAAATAGGCCCCGCCCCAGGGGTCACTTGATTTATATAGGCTTATATAGGAAAACAAGAAAATTCTTCTTCTGCGAAATCACTAGACCTAGAGCTAAGATATTTTGTATGTAGCATTTTCTAGTGGACCTCTACCAAGTTTGTTCAAATTATTGCCCCAGCGTCAAAATTGGCCCCGCCCCGGGGGTCACTTGATTTATATAGGCTTATATAGGAAAATTTGAAAAATCTTCTCCTCCGAAACCACAAGGCCTAGAGCTTAGATATTTTGTATGCAGCATTGACTAGTGGACCTCTACCAAGTTTGTTTAAAATATGACCCCAGGGTCAAAATTGCCCCCCCCCCGGTTTTCTCTTTTTTATATTGGAAAATTAACAAATCTTCTTGATCAAAACCACAAGGCTTAGAGCTAAGATATTTGGTATGTAGCATTGTCTAGTGGATATCTGCTGAGTTTGTTCAAATTATGGCCCCGTGGTCAAAATTTGGCACCGCCCAGGGGGTCACTTAATTTATATAGGCCTATATAGGAAAATTGAAAAAATCTTCTTGTCCAAAACCACAAGGCCTAGAGCTTAGATATTTTGTATGTAGCATTGTCTTGTAGACTTCTACCAAGTTCGTGCAAATCATGGCCCAAGGGTCAATATTGGCCCTGCCCGGGGTTCAGTTGATTTCAACAACTACTTGATAGTTGAGGTAGATAACTTTTAACCATGACAAATAACTTCCCTTGATTAAATTATCCCTTAGTGTTACGATACTCAGGTGAGCGATACAGGGCCATCATGGCCCTCTTGTTTTTAATCGAATGACAATCATGTTCTCAAATCTGACTAATCAGGCTCAGTCCTTGATTAAAATCTAATCAAAATGGCGGAACTGACACTGACAGCAGAGGAGACAAATGTTCAAACCTTTCTAAGAATGGTTACGGAATGATGAGATGAAGTAACAGTTAACAGTTTCTATTTGTTCTCGAACTAAATATATGCTCAACATATTTTTCATCAGTCAATATGTGAGTATTTTTTTCAAAAGAAGGTATCATCAGCCAAAAATGGTGTCGAAATTTATCCAAACTGTAACGAGGATTAGTCTCCTGGAGGAAATCTATGCTTCTTGGACAGTTTTCCCAGAACCGGAGTGCAGAAATTAGAGAGATGTTATTGTCGCTGTCTGATTGTTCCACAAAACGACTCTGGACCTCAAAGAATTGCCAGGCACACCTTACGATTGTTTTCTTTTTTTAGGTGGACATTTAGCGGCCATGTTTACAACAACATGTCATATCAAACTGTTTTATTAACATTGCGATTATGATTGACATTGTGTGTATAATTAAAAGATTTCGGAATCATGATTCTGATTATAGGAAAATTAGGAAAATGGTTGTTTGTCTTAGCGAACCGTCATCCTTAATACAGATCGTGACTCAGCAATGCATTGGTGTTCTTATCCTAGCAATTGTCTTTGGTGACTGTAGAATTATAACCTGTTACTTCAAATCATTCGACTTGGTCAACACCGATATTGTTTTGTATATCGTATTGTACCTTATTACATATAATATGAAAAATGATAATGTAAGTACGTCCGAGATGTTTTAATCATCAAGGATACCAAATAATGGAAATAGTTTATAAAATACGTGTAGTTCTTGCATACAGAATTGTGACTGTAAATGACTTAATTAATTAAGGGAGATAACAAAACCAGTCTTGCGGGTATATTTTACGACAATAACGACGGTTACCAAACATTGACCGATATTTATTTGACCAGCAGATGTTTTGTAGATAATTTTACTGGAGTATTAACAACTTTGCATAAAACTAGAAGAGAAATTTTAAAAAGTACGATAAAACCAATATTCTGTTTGGACAGTGGACACATTAAGTCACTTTAGCCAAAAAAAAATTAGGTCTGGACAGAGGTCTTCAGTTCACGAGTTATACTGTACATTTAGTATCATCAAATATTTAGGGTTGGGAGGATTTGTAGAATAACTGAAATCTCGGGAAACACGTGACATGTGTAAATATTCGCTTGCACCTGTGGAATGTCATTAATGGAAAACCGATTACAGGATTTACGTGTATGAACAGCAGACGACTTACCGTTTAGTTCAGTCAAAACATGTTGAAAATTATAGACAGAGCAGAACAGGAACAGAACATAAGTATAAGGCAACAAAAGAGTATTAACATAAAAACTTATACACAAGCTAACAAACAGTATACAGTTTGGTATACATATGATATAAACACAATAATCATAAATACATGTACATACAAGACAAGAGAAACACAGTAGATATAAATGATGTAATAGGAGGAGGAAACTAATGTACTCGAAACGGAGCTTGAACCCGCGACCTCTTGCTTGCAAGTCAGATATGCTCTACAAATTCAGCTAATCGGATCAATATTGCAGCCAATTTATACATACTATACTATCTATCTTTATATACTGCCATATCACACCTCTCACGAGTATTTCGTGAGAATGTTTAATAAACTTTTAACATGAATGTGAGGTTAATTGCGTATCAAATTCAAATCATGATATCTTTAATGCAATTACCCACAGGTAACTGTATCATGAATAGATAATAAAATTTAAAAAAAATAAAAATAAAAAAAAAATATTTAGTAATATATTAACAAGGTATATTTCAACGAAAATCCTCTGGACGATCACTGAGGTGACTTTTGTTTTTCAATTTCATCAAGGATTCCGGTGAATTCATGCAAATGAATATACTTTTTACGGCCGTAATTGAACAAAAACATATTCCTGCATTGAAAGCTTTATTTATTTACATTATTTTACCTTCATAACATGTAATTCAACGTTTAAATTCCGATTTTATCTAAATATCAACGTAAAAACTTCATTCTGTCGATGACTCTAGAGAAATCCCAGTGTATTTTGTAACGTTCGTTTTCATTGGCCGGGAACCAAATACGTCATTTCACCTGGGAAAACCCCTTTGAAATCGGCAAATGAAAATCGTTGTCACAAACTGGATAGCACGCGCGTCTTATGAACCAAAATGGAGTCTATCGGGGATAAAAATTAAAGCCGAAAGTTTGTTTATTGCTTAAACATTCACATGTAACGAATTTACAAATTGTCATGGGGGTAAATGTGTTCCAACATTTGTGTTTTCTAAGTGTAGCTGTTCATTATGTTTGTACACAACGGTTAAGACTAAATATCGTCTATTTTATGTAAATTTAGTGGATGTCAAAATCACCTCAGTGATCGTCCCGAAGCATTGATTTACATTTTGTGGCATAACTCGTAAACTAGGCGACGGATTTCTCTGGGATTTTGCATGAATGTTGTTTTAACGATATGTTTTATGAATATAATCGATCACTGGAAATATCTTTAGCCAAAAATTTTTTTTGATGCTTTAAAAATCTTGGGATTTTTGTTGTAATATACCTTGTTAATATATTACTAAATATTTTTTTTAAATTTTTTTTTTTTTAATTTTTATTATCTATTCATGATACAGTTACCTGTGCAATTACCACCCAATCCAAAATTGAGGGATAATAATTATACCGTATTAGGTGCAGACTATAATAATCATATATATACCCATTATTGCAACAATAAATCAAACTTGTTTTGTGTGGCTTCATTATATAATTGGATACGTTTAAAACTCTCTTTAAAGGCATGACAGATTGTTCTGAGTTAATTGACGATTTAGGACAATATGTGTAAAAACGCGTTTGAATGATTTAAAGTACATATGTTATGATATTATATCGGATCAGCCATGACATTCAGATTACACAATTAATTCGGACATTTGGGCGTGAAAATTTCGGTTTTTAGATAAACCATTATCGAACAACCGCGCGAGTATTACTTAGATTACTAGTAAGAGGAATGGTAAAAAATGTCTGAACAATAATTGTACATGTACAGTTATCATTTTTGGTCAATGGTCTTATACACATTTCTACTTGTAGCTAACTACACGTACTAGTATTTTAGCAATTGTACGCAATATATATAACGTGTAATTATTCAGATTTTATTAATCAAAATAGTGATTGCAGGAAGCCTTGCAGAGCCGATAACCCTTTGTACAGGTCAGTATACTTTCACTAAGTTATATATATTTCATACATATCACGCAGATAACCACATTGATTGATTGAAATTTGCTTACATGTACAAATTACACTATTATATTTTTATTCGCTCTATTCCTGATTTATACACGTTATTAATAAGTTGCAAATTATGATTTGTCATTATATACAGAAAGATGCGTATATCCTTTTTATATCCACCCTGGAGTGATTTATACATGAAGTTATAATACTTCGGAGCAATATAATGGGTAAATATACAGTCATGAGTAACACTTAAAACAATGTATGCTGTCATAAATATTGACACAGAAAAAGAGTATTTACGTTTTCATTTTGGATCCATGTACATACACATTTCTACTAGTTATAAAGGACTATTGTTGAATTATTAGTAGTTTAGTACTTGGGCCCAGCTTCTTGTTGTTGATTGAGTATTGATTGATATTAATATGTTTCTGATTTCATAAATCAACTGTAGTGATTGCAGCTATTCAACAGCAATGCAGTAGGGATACATTTTTGTGGATAAGTATACTTTTACCAACTCCAAACATATTACACATATTAAGTAGATCTACTTAGTTTTCTCCGTATATAAATATATGCATGTATAGCTGATTGAAAGTGTTTAACTTGTTCTACCTAACATAGTCAATGCAGTATTAGCGTATATCTGCAAAAAAATAGTCACCTTGTGAATAAATGCCATTCTATGAAAAACTGTCATTGATAATAAACAACAAAATTACTTCTGAATGAAGGCCACCTGCAGTCACTGATAAATTGCCGTGGGTTCGAGCCCCGCTACTGACCATGTCTCTTAATGTGTGAAAGTAGGCAGTTGCTTACGGAGGATGGGAGTCTAGTACGGGTTCTTCTCAGGAACGATGGTTAGGTGAACTGTCACCCTCAAATGACTGACTGTTGGAAAGGGGCATAAAACTCGATATAAACAAAAAACAAGCTCTTTTCCTGGCATTTACATGTCGTTTCTCTATTCTGTATTGTCATTTATTACTGAAAGTTAAATCGTGCCCTTGAACTTAAAATTGTCAGTGTTTTAAAACTTGTAGTATGTACTTACTCATCAGAGCTTAATTATTAGTAATTTGTATTTGATCTCTTATTTAACTGGTTTACCATTACATTTCAGAGCAAACCAGCATACTATAACATCTAAACTAAATTGAAGTTTTGAGCGAGACTGCCTTTTTCAACTGTGTTTTATATAAATGTGCTTTGTGATTAGTGGTCGGCGTAGTGTTTGTATTTAGTGATTACGCGTAGTGATTACGCGTAGTGTTTCTGCTAAGTGTTTTACGTGTAGTGTTTAGTGATTGCGCGTAATGCTTGTGCTAAGTGTTTTACGCGTAGTGTTTCTGTTTAGTGATTACGCGTAGTGTTTCTGCTAAGTGTTTTACGCGTAGTGTTTGTGCAGTGTTAAATAAGTGTTTGTGAAATATATTTTGGATTAGGATTATTTAGGATGGATTTCTGAAGTAGGTGGACATTCTAGAATAATACTTTCACAATGATAGGTCCCCTCACATAATTTAACTTCACAATGCACTATCTTTTAGGATTAGGAAGAAATCACGTTTCTTAGATTTTAGAATATTTTAAGTAATTACATTTTTCAAATACTGTTCAAATATTAATATATCGGGTCATTTTTTTATAAAATCATATGTGTCAAATAAAAATTAAATGCGGACGAGTTATTTACATATTTTTCTGTTGAAATAAGTTATTTAATATTCTGTTTTTCATAATAATTAAGAATCGAAAAATAATGACATATACACGCGGGATTGTTGTATTAATTATGCTAATCTTACACAATTGAAAAACACGACGGTTTGTTTACTTTTAGTTCCGTTCAAATATTAATATATATCCGGTCATTTTTGTATAATATCTTAAATTACGAGTCAAACAAAGATTAAATGCACACAGGTTATTTTCATAATGTTCCGTTCAAATCAGTTGATTAATATATATAATTTATAATCAGAAACAATCTTATACAATTGAGATGCACGCTGCTTCGTTCACTTTATTCAGTTCCGTTCAAATATCAATGTATATCTGCTCATTTTAGTATGAAATCATATGAGTCAAATACAAATCAATTATGCACGGGTTGTTTACTTGAAGTTCCGTTCAAATCAGTTAATTAATATTCATAATTGATAATTAAACGCGAATGAAATACCCAATGGTTTGTTTACTTTTAGTTCCGTTCAAATTTAATGAATCTGGTCATTTTTGCATGAAATCATACGTGACAACTAAAGTCATGATAAGCTTGTTGTTTAAATTATATTCCCATCGTATATGTTTATCAATTAGGGCATTCATTCAATATATTGACGTAGAAAATTATAATCAACCCCTGCGTGTCCGGAGAACCATGCATTTGCGACCTAAATATTGAACATTTCCTAGTGTAAACATTCAAATTAGATGAATACACACACAGCAATGCATAGTATGCATAGTTATCATTGATACATTTACATGTATATGCAAATAAGAACAGAACATATCTTTATTTTCAAAGACGTGTACAAAGTACATAGTCATATAAATAGTAACAAACATATTTACATACATGGATAACATGGTACACAGACAAAAGAAAGAAATAAAAAATACATGTACATAGAAAGAGGACAAACATGTAAATATAATTAGTTAGACAGGATGGTTGCTCTTAGCTCTAATGCATTTTTAACATGCATAGAGATTTTACGTAATTTTATATCATTTTCACTTTGTAGAAGTTGAATAAATTTAAACATGGAGGCCCGGGCCTAGTGACATAGTAATTAGGAATATATTTTCTTCGTATTTCAATAAAACAGGGGCAAATACAAATGTATATAAGTCCTTGGTACGGGTTATTTACATAAGGTTCCGTTCAAATCAGTTGATTATCATCATCATCATCATCTTAAGTAATTGCTTTCCTCCATAAGGAGTATACTCGCAATATGGTATATTTATACATGCGTAACAGGCAGGACTGACTTTGGTGGATTTACCAAAGTTGAAAATACAAATAAATAAAATTAAGAAATAAAAGTTCCCCTATTTACATTTAAAAGGATAAAAATTTCATTAGGATCTAGTGGATGTGTTGGCTGGCCAAGGCAGATTGGAATGTAATGAGACTGGCCTGGTCAATGATTGCTTGAGACAGTTGGTTCCAAAGTATTATGGTTGATGGAAAGAAACTGTTCTGATAGACTGTTGTGTGTGCACGAATTTGGCAAAGACGATGGTTATGGTATCTGGTAGATCTAGAATTTTGGAGGGACGGGTTAATCTTGATTAATATCCTAACCAATTGAGATACAGGCTGGTGTACACGTTTACATTATTCAGTTCCGTTCAAATATTAATATATCTGGTCAGTTTTGCATAAAATCATATGAGTCAAATATGAATCAATTGTGCACGGTTTGTTTACTTAAAATTCCGTTCTTAATATTCATAATTAATAATCAAACACAAATGAAATACACGCGGAATTGTTATATCAATTTGACCAATCTTACAAAATTGGAATCATTTGTGTGACACGCTGCATGTTTGGTTTACTTAAAGTTTTGTATCATTCCATAGAACATGGTTTCAATTGGTTTGTATATTTTGCTTGATACACATCATGTATAAAATGTCTTTTCTCTTTTCATTTCCAATACAGATTAAAAAAATATTTGTAGTGATGATGTAAACACTGTCTAGACTCCTTCAACTGTTTTCATACGGGATGGCCGTGTATATCTGGTATTTCAGGTATTCACTTAGTTAAATGTGTTATGCAGATTTCTTTCCTATTATTCGAGAGTAAAGGAATTTGATAGTACATGTATGTGTACTTTTTTGTGTACATCTATGTATAAATAATGAAGTAGTGTCCGATATGGTACGTTGTCCGAAATTCCCCGGATCTACTCTACAAAGAAATTCCCATAATTTGGAAACTTGTGTATTTCGGTGTATTCTGGTAATGGGGGTATTCTAGAAAAAAATAACATGGGTCCGTTGACAGACTTAATTTTAACTATTCATACTTTTAATAAGCTAGCTTAATACGAGTATGTAGATGGAGCCTGTAATAATCATCGTCTATTTCAAAACAAATGTTTTATATTTGTTAATTTCCTCACTTTTGAATAAATCTAACTCATTTAAAGAATTACAGTTTACCTTTAATCTTATAAGGTCAGATAGCTTAATTGGTTAGAGCAACCCAGGCCAGTAATTGGCTATGGAAAGATTCGGGTTCGAATCCCGATCTGACTTTAGTTTATGTATGTACATTGGTCATAAGAGCGAACGTGGTGGGTGGGGTAATTTTTTCTAAACAAGCGTCTGTGTGTGGAATAGTCTCCCCTTAGACAGCCAGTCTAGCCCCAGCTTGAACATATTTGCTGAGCGGCTTGTCCAATTCCATATAGATCGATTCTGATTCTATACAATATATTTAAATTTTTACCTGATAGTCTTGTAGATCTGTTTATCTTTTAGTATTGCACATGATTATCATTTTAACAATTTTAATCATCAGCGAGTGTCAGTAACATGTAAATGAATATCATTCAATATACACGAAATATATTTTTAACCTTTGTTCTTTATGAAACATGTCACGGTGTGACTTACATCAGGTAGTTGTATAGTTGTTAATACAACTACCTGCTTAATTACATTTACGTATATATATATAAGTCGATCGATCCTTGCATGATATGAAAATACTATATATCTATTTAACATGTTCCATTCTCATTTAGAAAATCACTTGCACGCTTCAGATGCTCAAACCATAAACTAAACATCGAACTAGGAAGACATTACGGAATAGAACGATCTGATAGAATATGTTTATATTGCTTCATTCACTTCAATCATTTGATATTAGAAAATGAATACCATGCATTCTTTATATGTCCAAAATATTCTGAAATAAGGGAACGATACTTATTTAATTGGTATACTGGAAGATGTGATACTTTTGATTTTAAAAATTTAATGCGAAATGAAAATCGTGTTGTTTTAAAAAAAGTAGCACTATATGTTTCAAACCTAATGCAGTGCATTGATACATTACAATAGAATATCTTATGGCATTAAATTAGACAGTTTACGTTTGTAGAAACGTATTCATATTTTAACTTTGGTGAGAAAATGTTGACATATTTCCTATTTCATGAGATCATGGTACATCGTTATATGCTTATACTTTTGTTCAGTATCCTTGAGACTTATTCTTAAAATTTGCTGTGGACACAACAATATATATTAAATAACTTTGTGAACATGTATATATATGTATGTATTTTGGGCCGGTGGCCTTTATTTACGAAATAAACTTGTATAAACTTGTATTGTATAGTCATACATCGATCGGCTGCCTCTGGATCATCTGGCGGTTTCAGGCTATAATACTTTTCAGACATTTGACAAGCCTAATTGTACCAGGGTAGAGATATCTATATGTCTCTGCATGGGGTAATAAAAATCGTGATGTTATTTGCGTGTATGGTGTTTTATTTGGGACTTTGTTGGGGTGCTTTTTGAAAGAATCTGAATATGTCACCATGCAAGTAAAGCCAAAGACTTGTACTACACATATATTATCCATAGGCCTTTACTTGAGCAAATATGAGGAAAAACATTTCCTGAATAAAAATTAACAGACGTTTTATTTGTATCAGATACAAGAACTTGCCGTTTGACAAGATAAATTCATTCTAATAATTAAAAATTTCCAACATTTTAGCATCAGTAAGGGGTTATAATTGCTAGGCATGTAAAATCACATTATGTGCTTAGAAAATTTTGATATTTAAAGTTGATTCTAGACAAGTATAAAGACGATGACGATTTTAATTAACTGTATTCGTGAAATAACGCATCACGTGATCAACACGCGTCAACCCAACTTCCGCCCGAAACAACAACGTCGGTGAACGATGGCGAAAATAAAAATATTGTAATGTTTATGTATAATAATGTCATTGAACGATAAGATTGTTTCGGAATTCGTTGTGTGATTGAGTTTGTATGCATTTGAATATTTTAAGGACGGTGATTATGATGCTAACGAAAGTTAATGAACGGCCATTTTGAAAACTTCGAATGTCCTTGTTCAAGTCGTTTTGAAAATATTTTACTGATAATTAACTTTTATGAATTGAATTGAATCATCTTCTGAAGCTATGGCTGTTGTACACTATAAATTCAAGAATAGTGTTGAATATGATTCCCTGACGTTCGATGGATTAGCCATTTCTTTGAGAGATCTCAAAGCTGGCATATTGAAGAAAAAGCACATGCGAGCAGAAGATACAGATTTGCAAATAGTGAATGCACAGAATGGAGAAGGTATATAAATCATTAACCATTGTCTTTTTATAGAGCCCCTTACTCCCTTTCATCAAAATGTTAACTAAGATAAGGTAGAAACTGAACAGTAAACGTACTGCTTTTAAGTTTTTAACTACTGTTTCCATAAGAACTGGTCAATTGATGACAAATAGTCCCAACTAATTATACTGTTTGTGACGGCGAGACAGTTTTTGACTTGGTCCCGTTCTGCACAGTTCAACAAAGATCTGCATGTTTGTGTGTTGAACAGTCTTTGAACTAATTCTTTTAAAGCACTAGCCCGAACTGTATGTAGACTGTTGAAAATAAACAATTACCACTAGCCCGAATACACAATTTTTAGAAAGTTCACTAGCCCGATTAGAATTTTACTATCCCGGGCTGTGGGCTATTGGGTTAGAGTGAAGACTGTTGAATATTCCCAATTAAAATCCTTTGGGCATGATAACTAAAATATCTGTAACCATAGTGGTAGGTAGGTAGAAAACACATTCTATGCTCTTAATCTTATGAGTATAAACATGCCAACATGTTTTTTTGAAAAGTGCATTTAATGTTTTGTTTCTTCCCACTATTTCTCAACTGAAAACGAAACCAGAATAATGGCGGATTAATGCCAGTATCATGGTAAAAATCACCTCGAAAATTTGCTTAGCAAATCATTGAAGTACAAGTTAAAATTAGCTGGCATGTCAACGAAATGTTTGCAAGTTAAATTTGAAAAAAACTTGTTAACCGTAGGTACCCATTAAAAAGTTCAATTTAGTATTGAACAGTTCAACTGTCTGACTGTAGTTGTATTGGATGTGGCTTAAGTATGTTGATACCGCTTATTACACGCGATGTAAAATTAGGGCTTTTTTCACAGGTAGGGGAAGGGGCCTTTTCTTTAAATTTGGGGGAAAATTACGCATAATTTTTGCAAAAGGGGAAGAAAAAAAACTGATGTAAATTGAATTTTAGGGGAAAACTGCATAGTTTTAAAGAATTTTCCTGAGGGGAAGACCCCCGCTTTAGAAGGAAAAAAGCCCTGAAAATTACAAAAAAGTTTATATTTAAAATTTGACATTCACACAGATTGATTAGTGTTATTTCTGTCTTCATAAGAAGTTAAGTAAGTTGCACCAGTTATTGAAGAATTTTGACGTAATTTGAATTTGCACACATAAGTATGCAGATCTTGGTAAGGCTGAGAGGATGGCCCTTCCTAATTTGTTTACAAAATTGGCCAGCTGAAAAGCTAAATTAGTAGGGGCCTAGGGCTAGTCAAAATGTACCCACTTTGACTAATCGTATTATGATCATTTAGTGAGAACATTGTTGAAAATTACTATTAATTTGTGATATGAACAAGTTAATATTAGTATTCCTGTCACTGAGTCTATAGAATAAAACAATTTTGTTATCATTGAACCCTGGGATGTCAATAAGTTTGTGGCCAACGGGCCCAAAAAATAGACTAACAGGCCTACTAGGAGGGATCCGGTCATTTTCTAGCAATATTTTATAAACTTTTGAGATTTCCAACAGGTCTAAACACATTTCTAAGCAGCTCCATTGGCTTGCAGCCTGCTGCTATTGAGAACCCTGTGAACCTATTTCTTTTCATAACAAAGTACAGATTTAGTCAGATATAAATGCCTTTGCTTTATGTATCATGTTCTATTTATTGCATCCATATAATTGCATGTCTTATAATTCTTTCTTTTTTTTGTCTTAAGAGTACAGCTCACCTAGCATGATGATACCAAAGAATACATCTTTAATAATAGCTAGAATTCCTGTTGGTGGAATTAAGAAGGCAGAAGATGTTACCCCGCAGACAAAAGCTAAGAAATGGTAAGCTGCGAGTTAAGATATATATTCTCTTATCGTAGTTCACATGGAATCTTGTATAAATGGCAAGAAAAAAATCATGCAGCGATGCTTGTAATTCTTTTACCCTGTGTGAGATTGCTCATACATGTGGAAAATGCTGAGCACAAATTGGTTAAAGCTGGAAATCCACTGTACATTCTATGAATTTGTTTTTAAATCATTAAATGGACCTACGAAATAGTTTGTTCAGGTCTGGCAAATGAATTGGCTATAAAATGTTAATCTTTTGTAGTAAATGCTTGTTTATCTGTAATGTTTTTATGTAAATTTAAATTGTGATTTTTCCTCCAAATAATAGATTTACCACCAGGTCTGGTGTCCAGAGGGTAAGTTTATGAAGATGTGACAATGGACTGGGATTAATTCTTTGGCATAATTTTATTTTGATGTATTTCAGGGCAGCATTCCGGAAGGAGACTCAAGCAGCCGTATGTACCTATTTGTCTTATAAATCATATTCAGGCATTGAAATGTATACCTACTATTAATAAAATTAAAAAGAGATTTTTGTTGTTTGTTGATAGTACTTCATGTACATTTCAATTATGATTATTTTCAATCTTCTTTCATACTTAAACATCATTTATCAGATCATATTTGTTTACAGTATATTTTTTCACTAAAACTGATTTTTCACTGCTATGTATATTTTGTATCTCTTTATATATTCATAATACTATATGTAATAATGAAACAGCTAATCTAGATTAACCCAGTTGGATTCAACAAGTCTGGATGAATTGATAATATAGTTCGAACTGGAATGAAAAAAAAGTGAAAATAAAAATAAAACCTTGCTATTGTGACTATAATTAAGAGCAAATTTACAATAGAGATAAAAAAAAACAAGTGACTCAAAGGATATGAAAGCGGCCATATCATGTGATAGTGACTGAAGGAATTGTGAATAGACTTGAAAGTGCCACATGAGATGTGTTTTAGTCAATGTCAGTTGTGATGTGTTAATTGTCATATGTTTGAAATAGATCTGTCTTAGAGATGAAAACTATTTGTTTATGTATTACATTAGTCATTATCATCCGTACTTGCGTGTAGATTTTAGCTAGAATTATACATACGTGTATTCTTCATTCTTGATTGAATAGAACATGGCTCTTTAATAACTAGTAAAGATGGGTCTCTGTAATTTAGCTTACTTTATATTGTTTGGCAATGAAACCAGTTGAGCAAGTTGTACCAATGAATGACTAGTGACATCTTCTTTCCAATGGTACCATTTTGATTAATGTACGGTTATAAACAAAAAGCTATTGCATGTTTTGTAGATGGGACAAGACTTGTCAATAAGTGTTAATGGAATTGAGCTTGATGCAATGATTATGTTGATGTTTGTTTTTGTCACCATGTCTTGTATACATTTGATTAAAAACATGACCTTGTGTCTTAGTGGTGATTGCCATCTTCATGGATGTGAAATTCTGATAGTTCATTTAAGTTAAAACGATATTAGTACTTGTGTTTGTGATCAAGATCTTTTATGATTGTTGTTAAGATTTGATAATTTAAGGATTGGAGTGATTACACATATGTATTTTGAAGTGTAATGTTTTAGAATACTCTTAGTTTATTGACTTTATGTATTGAAAGTAAATACTATGTTTTTTCTGATTAATAAGCATTATTAATATACTTTTATCAGTAAACAAATGGGATCAAGTAATACTCTGACTCATATGTCTTTTTCATTCTGTCAAATTGTAACATTATTTACAGTTAAAGTCTGTGCAAAGAACATCTTAGTGAATTTACACAATTAAAGTTGATGTCAGTAAAGAACTTGATCATGAAAGTAGTAGATACAGAAATTGTGTTGGTATTTTTTTAGAGATATTTTTGTGTGTTTAATATACTATTGTCATACATTATACTGTTTAAGACCAACTTGGCTATATTTGTTATCATTAACTATAATTGCATGTTGTACTGTGCTTGTTTATCTGTGTAGCGTTTGACTAAATTCAGATATTTACTTACTGGTTAATGCATAATTATTTATAGAGAGATAAATATCATTAATTGTTCCATAACTTAGTTTTTGTCGTCTTAATGTGTTTTGATTTTGACAGTTTAATTTCTGTGCAATTGAAATGACATTTATATATATTCAATTTCATTAATTAGATATAAATTATTCTTAAGTTTTGGTAGCATTTTTGGGAAAAAATTAATCCATTAGATTATATGAAAATTTTGTGTTTGACTGATGCTTGTCAAATGAAGTACTCGAATGGTGTTAGCTTTTCTTAGGAAGTATGACATAAATTTTGATAATATAAAATGTACTGTAAAGTACTGTTACTATGGTGCTACTAGAATTTATACATGCTTGACCTTATAAAGTCAAACATGAATTGCATGTTATGTAGTCTGTTGTATTAACTAGGGGTGTTATGATACGCCTGAAGCGTACCACCATATATTGCAGTATGTACCACAATATATTACAGGCCTGAGTTTTGACTATCAATATCTACTTTTATGAGTGATAGTTATTCAATAAATTGTTCAAATGTATTGCAAAAATGAACTCAAGGTAAAATAAAACTAAAAATCATTTTAGTATGATTAGTACAATTCTTGACTAAATTTATTTGAAACCTAACGTCAGTTTGGACACAAAACAGTGGAAACATTAAATGATTGAGAATTTTCCAATATTTATTCAGGGCTAGGGGAAGTGGCCCGGTGCCCTAAGATAGGGGAATTTTGTGCCATTTTGAGGAAAAGGGGGAATTTCAGGGGATTTTTTAAACTGCCTTATAACCCCTGCCAGAAACTTTTTCAGCTTATAATAGCTGAATTTTGAAATAATGTACATTAATGTTCTATTAATCAAAGGTTGATAAGTTAATATCAATAACCATTTAACCCCCCCCCCAACCATTTTTTTTTCTTTAGGGGAATTTTTATCTAAGATAGGGGAAAAAAGTATATTATTATAGGAGGGGAATGGGGCCCTATTTCGGCCCCAAAAAAGGTCAAATGAGGGCCCTGTTATTTGGAAAACAAATAATTAGGAAAAATATCGCTTAAACTGGTATGTTCATTTCACACCCCAATACAATACAGTTCAGCTCCACATTGCTGTATACTGGTTTATTGTGACACCTCTAGTATTAACAGTATAATAATATATTATATTCATTATCTTGTAACAGTTATAGTTAATTTGTTTATTTATTTTCATAATAATTATCACTTTCAACTGGTATAAGATTTGTCATACTGCTTGTTTGTTGCTGTTAACTTTTTTAACCATCATTCATCCTCTAGAAGGATTGTTTACTGTGAATATATTTATTTGCCAATTATTGTTTGCTGATACACAATGTTAATGCTTGGTCTGTTTTATTATTGGTGTTGTTATCATGTATATATGAGGCCACAGTTGTTATCCTGTGTTTATTTTGCTGGATTTGTAACTCAAGCTATCTGGGTTAGATTCCAGGACACAGTAGGTTATACCCTTCCATGAAAATTTGACAAAGATGTCAATTTTCTTCCTCACGTGGAGAAAATGTCGGTTCCTTGAGGAAGGGTAAGTTGTTACTGATTAGAATACAGTCCTCAAAAACTGGTTTGGTCAATTGGCCGCCATATATAACTGAAAAAAAAATGTTGAAAAACAGTCTTAAAACCAAATAAATAAATATCATGTATGTCACTCTGTGAAAAGATTGATAGTTATTTGTTCTGTAATTTATTACATACTATTTTATTGAATGTATTATGTAAGCTATATTTTATTGAGTACACTTCACTAACACGACTTTTTACTGACAAAGATTTAGACGCAGAGAATCAAAATTTTATTCCGCAACAAAACACTGTATTTCCATTTGATTGTGTGTATTTTCTATGTAATGGAATCACGTATAAATACTGCATATTTGTGGATGAAGGTATTGTTTGGAAATGCTTTATGTAAGATTACAATGTATTCATTTGAACACCAAATATATGCAAATATCCTACTTCATTGAAAGTGAATAGTGAATGCCAGTTGCCATTATTAGTCTAGCTTAATCATGCAAACTGTTTGCCAATTCTAATATTTTGTGTATTGTATTGTCATATAATCCACAGTAATGCTATGCATTGTTAAACAAGTGTTGGCTGTACTTACTAAAATATGGTACAATCTATCTGTGATATTTTTATTATCTTAATGTTTGTTATAAGTGCAATAACTTAGATCTATTACTTTACATGTTAAGTTTGTTATATTTATTTACATTTTATACACTTTTTGATATTATGTTATGCCATCATTGATGGAAAATAAAGAGTTCTGAAGCATGGAGGCTTATTTCTATATGCCAGAAATGTTATCAGACCATATCAAATCAAGATTGGGAGATAGTGTGATTAGATGTGTGTTTGAGGAGAGTCATCTTATATTATAATATACTGACATGTGGTCGATCCTACATCAAATATGCATTTAATTGTGATACATAATGAATAGAGGGTTTACTTCAAAGATAAAATTATCAAGGTATGACAGGCTGTTCATTTAGTTTGATTCTGAATGTATGCATCCAGATAAAGATGAAGCATACAACTGAAGAAGTTTGTCTATGATATCATGCATTAGAACTTTATACAGTCTGCTCCCCTTGTAATGAGATCGTCTGGACCACTGTCACTACCTCGTTATAACAGGGTCTTGTTGTATGCGATATATGACTAAAGTTTACAGTTTCTTATTTGTAGTACATGCACAATAGTGGTAATTATTCTTAATGCAACAATAGGTCACTTTCCTGTCATGTAAAAATCCAATTGTCCGCTCGTATTTGCGACTTAATTTTATGGTCAGATGAGCAAGATTTCACATAATAGTGACCTAAACAGTCGACAAAATTTCAGAATCTCTTTAATCTTTTTCATATTCCTTCAAAACGAATTTTTCGATTGGTTAATTAACTTGTGTTCTCCAAACACTTTACTTTCACAAGGGAGGTAAATATGTATAGCTCTCGAAACATGCGTAGACTGGTATGCATGATTGCATCACAGACTGTATATTTGGATGACATATTTTTTACTTTGAAATACAGTCAAAGTTGGTTAACATCTGTCATGTCGTCTGTTAAAAATGTAACACATTACATTTGATTGGGTTCATTGTTGCAAATTTTTACCATTATGTGTCACCTGCTCACCATATATAGGTGTGAAAAACAATCAAATAATCAACAATCTTGTTATACCTATCTAAAAACTGTTAGGTAGTTAAAAGTATCTTGCTCTAGCTGATATTCTCGCTATAGACTGTCTCGTTGTTTCAATGGAAATAACGTACAGACAAAGATAGAAAATGGCCGGGGCTTTGGAAACACCTCGATGCATTCGGTATCTCGCTATACCCGATCTCGTTCTAAGTGGAGTGGACTGTATAGATTAAGAAGCTTGAAGGTTGTTTTAATATACAGAGATCAAATATAAAAAAGTATTTTAACTTTACACTGTAAACTGATTAAATTATTTCAAGCTTGATTACATCTATGGAAACAAGTGGCCTAAATTTTCCTCAAGTATTTAATTATCTGGGAACTCTTTTGTGCTCATGTATTAAATGCAGGAACCATTAAGCTAGCATGTGGAAGGTCAATGGTTTAAACACATTGTAGCTCTGGGGTCTCCCTTCATCTGGCTGTTGGTGCGACTTTAAATCCCTGTGAAAACCAATTTCCATTTAGTCAATTAACTACATATGTATTATGATCAAACTCTTAGCTCTGATGAATGGCCATTTCATTGGTCGTCATCAAAACAGTTGATTTAAAATTAGTTCAATCAGTTGTGAACTTTAGACCAATGGGATTATGATCTCTTACAATCTTCATCACCATTATTATTATTATTGAACTTTTACACTCAAACAATGCTAATGATAAATGACATGTTAAAGGATATGACTTTATCATTTATTAACCATACAGTATAGAACATAAATGTTGGCTCTTTATGAATCTCAGAATATGAGTTATTGTATTAAATAACCTTTAGAGGTCTCAGGCCGCTGCACCAACATAGAAAAAATGATAAGTTATCTTAATTAAACATTAAAACAAATAATAATATGTTCTATTTACATGACCTGATCTATTGTCATGGCCCTGTAGCAAGATATTTACTAAATGATTTCCTTGGCCATACTTGCCCTATAATTTGACATTTAATTTTATACCTTAAATGTTTCACAGCAAGCTCACTTCAATCCAAATTTTGTGTTACTTAGTTATGAAAATGAGTATTTCCTGTCTAAGTGTAATGTTGTGGAAACAGATTAATTGAAATATAATCTGATTAAATGATACTGAATAGAAAGAATAAATGCAAGTTTTACTGAATGAAAATGTGCAAGTGCCAAAGAATAGCTTCGTGTGTTCGGTATTGTTCTCAAGAAATTGGTGTGATGCTTAGCATCATGTTAAACTGATCAGTTCTACTTTATTCGTCAATGTGGGTTTAGAAGCTAACCTTTTGTCAGAATAAAACTAAACATCACTCAAATAAAAGCTGACTTTTCTGTGTCTAAAAGTCTCAAATGAGTAGTCAAACATGTAAAAAGGACAGTTAGATAACTGTCCGATAACACATGGGTAATTAATGATGAGAAACAGAACAAACCAGTCTTGGTTGTCAGATAATGACACTGAAAATCTGCTTTACTCATTATGCGTGAATGTAAACTTAAAGCTGTGAGGTTTAGAAACCTTAAATTATGTGTTCCGTTTGAAATACATGTATCACAAGGTGTAAATATATCTATCGCTCAATTTATATGACCGAGTAGTCTGTTGAGTTACCTTTGAGTCTATTTATTCAAGTTTGTCATTTGTCTTCATTGATTAAGTGCTCGGTCATCAAAGAGAGACAGAGTTGCATCTTCAACACATCAGAATGAAATCATCCTACGCTGTTACCTACATGATCGTCATGACAACAAGTCGAATTGGACTTATGAAGACTCGTCCATCTAGACAACTATATCCAGCTACAGATTTTACATTTATTCTTTAAGCTTGTACTACATATTGTTAATCCATGAATCTAAGCCAGGTGTTTAAGTTATTTTTCAAGAATTTTACAAAAAATGAAATAGATATTTATCATATATGATTGTACCAATGATGACATAGGTGAGTATTCTATGAACATGTCTATTCTAAGTTGATAGGTTATATATTGCAGCAGATATCTGGCTGATTCATGGATTGGCTTGATGTTTTGTCTTTTTTTGGTCATTATTTGTTGTATTGGTGATTTACAGATTAATGCTGCTGAAACTGGAGGTTACAGTACAGAAAAACTCAAGCAGGTAAGGCGTCATCATATTTTAGCCAGTATTCAAGTTTTTTCAGGGGTGTGATTTTCTGTAGGTTAGATGATCGATCATGGGCGTAATTTTTGCTTGCCTGAGCATGTAATGCTCAAAGTTGAGCTATCAGGATCAGTCAATGTACGATGTCCACACTCGGGGGTTGTTAACACTCATCTATACAAACTTGGGTGATATGGGCGCATTGGGAATAGTCTAAGGCAACAACTGTTTAACCATCAAAGCATCTAGTAAGCAATGTTGGTGCTAGATGAAAAGGTAAAATCTTGTTAACCATGAAATAGTCCATTGATATAACATTACAGACAGCTCTTTTTAAATAGTACATAGATAATGGTATTATCTCGTAATAGAAAAGGTTTGTTTGTAATCAATCACTGAGATTAATCAAGCATGCTGTCTTATGGACAATTAATTTTGTCTGCAGAGTCAAATAAAAAAGGAAAGAAAGTATGGTATAGTCTATTGATAAAGGAATTATAAGTTTTATTTGAGAGAATATTATTTTGTGTGTTACAAGTACCTTAAATTGAACCTTTCATCTGCCTGATTAGTTTCTTTGTACAACTTGCTATTACTATGAAATTGGTATGCTTATTTTGCTTTTCAATGTTATATTTTATAATAAACATGTACGATAATTGGTTATTTCAGTCGTCAGATCTTGTCAGTGCACCATCATCTGAGATTGAAAAAATAGCAGAAATGATCAAACAGTCCACAAAAGACTTTGATCCGTCAAAGTAAGTCATTCTTTACATGCGCTTTGAAATAAAAAATGTAAAATTCATGAAGTACAAAGTTTTATATTACATTTTCATTTGGCATGGAAACCATGGCTGCACTTAGTCTGCTCTTCATTATCTTTTGATTATACGCCTAATCAGATCATATTATGGGAACACCCACGGCGGGAGGAGGGCATGCGGCATCCACAACGTTTCCACTCTCTATTTCAAATAGTTCTGGATCCTCAACAAACTTGATGGAAAAGTTTGTGGCTATGAGATCCTGGTCAAGTTTGATAACCAGCCCAATCTGTCAAGGCACTGAGTTATGCCTCGGGACGGGCGTATTTTGTGACCTGGCACTCTTGTTAAGAAGTTGAATAAGTATCTTTCACAATATGTTGTATTTGCTTAAAACTTCCTGATAGTTCCCGTTGTTTCAGTATTTGGTATAGACTATTTAGGAAGAATTGGAATAACCATTAGAAGTGTTATAACTATCATAAACATAACTAGATCAGAAATTTCTAATTCAATAGAGGTGGATTCAGGGGAGTGGGCATAAAATGTCCCCCTCATGAACACACATTGCCTATTTACCTAAACATTACGCCCTCTAACCTGAAATCCTGAATCCACCTCTGATAATGTTGGTTTTATTACATACGAATGAATAATTTTTGTTGAATCTTTTCAGTTACCAGTATAAGTTTCCTACTGGTACACCAAATCCATCGTACATATGTCGTCGCTGTGGTAAAGGGGGACACTTCATACAAAATTGTACGAATGAACCGGTAAGAATTACCTTCAATATGCATATTTTCATTTGAAACAGTCGAAGATGTTAAAAATCTAGGTATAAGAAATAATTGTTAAAATTACTGAATTATCAAAGCCAGTATTGGCACTTATCTGTGTGAAAATCAGACAGAAGAAATTACATTCAATATCATCTGTTTTGTCTTTCACTTCTTATTTCACACATTGGGTGAAGAGAACAACTGATTTGTGAAACATGTGTTAGTACATAACCAGCAAAGTTGATATGTTCAACTGTTTGCTTTACACAAAGCCGTAAAATCCATACTTACCAAACTTCTGTAGGTTTGTTGGCTGAGGATGAAAATATCACTGAGAGAATTCTATAAATTATATACAGTACTAGTTACAGTTGTATGATACACTATTTCAGTTGGAATCAACTAATAGTCCATCAGAGTTGCAGCGTATGAAGAGACCCACTGGAATTCCGGTTGATAGTATGGTGTTTGTTGATGAACCATTACCAGGAACATACAAAACTCACACTGGCAAATATGCTGTACCTAAAATTGATGTGTTAGTATTATATTTTTTGTGTTACACTCTGCATAACTTCTAATATCATCTGGTTCTTGACAAATGTGTTTCTGGTAAGAAATATTAGAGTGTTAAGATTAATTAGATATATCTTATGTGTTAGTGAAATTATATGGCAAAGATTAGTTATAATGTTTCAATTTCAATGACATTTTTGAAGGGAGAACGAAAGAAAGTTGGGTGCATGTCTATTTTTGAGATATTTGAAAATTTCCGTCCAGGTTTTTTGTACATCTGAACTGACCATTGCAATAAATGCGAAACAGTCCTGATAATATTTAGAAGGTGCATTGATACAGAATTTTCCAATAGCCTCGGGCTATCATTAATGTCGCTCATTGCAGTCCTGACAATATTTAAAAGGTTTAGTTATTTGAGCAAAATTTTGTCTGTTTGATAAAAGGTGCATATGTTGAGCTAAATTTGGTCTGTTATAATCTTATTTTATCAGGACCTAAAGACTTACAGTTTTGATGTGGTCTGTTGTAGATGATATTGCAGGAAGCAGCAAATTTCACTGTAGTAAAATGATATAGTAAATAGTTCTTGGTATCAGAATTGTTGTTCAAAATTTGATACATTTATCTTAGATGAATTGCCTGGTTTCAAATTGATTTCTGTGTACATGATCATCTAGTGCCAGAAATAAGAAAACTGTGCTCATCTTTAACTTTCTATATTTACAGCGAAGCATATGCTGTAGGAAAGAAAGAACGTCCACCATTTCTACCTGATGTGGAGAAGAAGGCACCTGTAGTTAAGAGACCTGTTCCCAAGGAATTAAAATGTGGTTTATGTGGAGATTTAGCTAAAGATGCCGTTGTAATACCTTGTTGTGGAATCAGCTATTGTGACGATTGTAAGTTCAACAATTACATGTTCCAATCATAATGAACTCTTCTAAATTAATTTTAGTCCTATTGAAAGTTGCCAATGCTGGTAATATTTGAGTTTTTAGAAAAAGTATTAGGGTTTTGGGGGGGGGGGGGGTTTAAGCTTCATTAAAGCATGTCCATCATTAGTCATTTACAACATTATTTCTCTAAGCTCATAGTTTTCATTATGATTATTAGTATGCTAGCAATGTTTATAGTGTATAAGGTTTGTTTGTTTTTATTTAAAATCTTACTCGTATTTGATTGAAAATATCAACATTCATTTCTTCCATTGCAGGTATAAGAAATAAGTTACTAGAAACAGAGGATCATATCTGTCCTTCATGTGACAGTATGGATGTTTCTCCGGATGGCTTGATACCAAATCAGATGTTGCGCAGGGCTGTCAATAACTTTCAAAATGAGACAGGATATGTAAAGATTGCGCAGAACGAACTCAAACTTGCTCAAGCTAAAGCAGCTGAAGCTGCCAAGGCAGCAGCTGTAGCCTCACCTGTGTTAAAACAATCAGTGACTGTTATACCAAGAGGACCTTCAGTGTTAGACTACAAGCCTCCTCCAAAACAGTCAGTGGCTCCCCTTACAATTCAGCAAGTATCCACGCCAGTGGCAACTAATGTACCTAGTGCTCAACCTCATACCAGTATAACTAGTCAACCCTCCCAACAACCTGTACTGAGTACTCCACAGAAATCCTATGTTCCAGCATCAGTTGCCCAAGAGCCACCAACTCCTACCCAGGATGAGCCTGCTAGAAGTATACATTACCCTCTGCAGCCTGTCAGTAGTTCATTGACACAAAGTGTTGCCCAGGTATGTTCCATGGCATTGTGCATGCAACAATAAAAATATCCTGTACAACAAGCAATTGTCACTTGAGAAAATGGATGATATGGACATTAATTATTACACTCAAATCAAATATTGGTACATTGGTATTACTTCATTTATATTGCATCTGCAGTATTCTCAAACTGTAACCTCTACTATATGCCCATTTTGCTAACAGAATATTTTTATAGATTTTATGTATATTACTTAAATCTGTTGATTGTTTTAAATTGAATGTTTCATGGCTTCATGCAAGTAGGATATTGATTTCTATTTTTGTTGCAGGTTGAGAGTGTGCCGACTCTGGTTAGCAATACTGTTCTTTCTGTAAACAGGAATCCCAGGTATGATTCTATTAAGCATTGTTGCAAATCTATGATCTTATTCATACTCTCTGGCTGACTTGTGAATTTGTAGTCTTGCATTTCAGCCGTTTTACAAATTAATGACATTAGAATAATTGGTGTGCATGGAACTGGATAGGTTGTTGCCTTATGTGCAAACGCTGTTTTTGTTTATCAGAGTTTTGTTCAGTTCTTGTGTACTAATCTTTGGAAACTAAACAATAGTTCAATTTTCCATGGCCGTCACTTGGTCGGTGAGAATGAATTTTGGTGCAGACCTTAGTACTACGTTTTGGTACATACTCCATGCAATTGTTAAACTAGTCCCATTCCATGTTGCAATTTGCAAGTCTATGTTATTCAGTTTCCATGAATACTTGTACTTAGATTATTTGTTATGTTCAATACGTTTTGTACAATTACTATTTTCAATTGTTTGACTTACTTTACAGAATGCCAGGAACAAACTTTGATCCATACTACAAGCCTCCAGTTGCCAACACCACTGTTCTACCTCGGCCGCCAGCAATTTTACCATACCCCCCTCCTACAGGATATCCCCCACCTGTTGTACCTCCACCATTTGCTCCAGCATCAGCTATACCACCTGTTGGTAAGTATAACAGATTAATGCATTAGTGATGTTACATATCTGAGATTTTGGGTGTTTAACATCAGCTCTTAGTATGTAGGTATGCAATGCTTTTTTTCTTAAAACATGCTAGTTTATGATGCCTGTAGTCCTGAAAATCTGCTCTTTCTAATACTAGAATTAGTCTTCAAACCTCCCAAGTCAAAGTACACTGCATGATATAATTATCTAGTATTTATCTCATAAAAGATTAATGACGTCATTAATGTTCAATATAATCTAATTGTTAAATGTTTTATTTTGCAGTTGGTCCTCCTCCAGTGATTCCCCCTGTTTTTCCTCCAGGCCTACCGAGGCCCACAGTACCTCCGCCTCCAATTAATATGCCTAAACCATTATCAGAACAAGAATTCTGGGAGGAAAAGAAACGATTAAGAAGAGAAGAGGAAAGAATGTAAGAATATTGTGGTTATTTTATTATGAAACATCATATTCTGTATTTTCATTTATTTTCGTTGGGCTTAATTTCCTGGATTTGGATTTTTTTTAAAAAGTGATAACTGCATTAGAATTTTTTGGGATTTGATTTCTTGGATGAGCTGATCCACAAAATTAAATCCCCAACGAAAATTAATGATTCCACAGTATATAGAAGTTAACAAAATTCTTATTCGTGCAGTAGAAGTGTTTTTGTTGTTGACTGTGTTCTTGTTTAATTTTAATTAAAGAAGGGAGAACATGAATCTTGTTACTGATTGCATGTTAATTAAAAATTGTTTCTAATCTGATTATCATATAATTTCAAAGATAACACACTCCTTATTCCTAGAACAGAAAGTCATATCTTGATTTATGAAAATGAGATTTTGGAATATCCTGTGTTGCTCTATATTATCGATTATTACATGTATAGAAAACCTTTTTGTAACAAAATTGGAAAAGGGAGCTGTTTGATCAATATTCTTAAGTGTGTTTTAATTGATTACTCAACTTGCTAAAAGTATAATAAAAGCAACATATGCAATATGTCAACTTGAATTATCTTGCAGAAGGATGGATCCTATGCTCGAGTTCCAGAAAGAGTTAGATCAGAAGAAACAGAAAAAGTATCCATCAAGATCCAGGTCACGATCAAGGACTCCGAGGTCTAGATCTAGGTTGGTATCTTTTTATGCTGAATCGGTCTGTATCGATAAATAGACATTTTTACAGGACTGGAAACATTTCTTATACTTATTATAAAATCATTATACCCCCATTAGAAAGTGGGGGCTATATCGGAGTCACTTCGTCTGTCCATCGGTCTGTCCTGAATTGTGTCCGCTCTGTAACTTTGTCATTGATCAGAGGATTTTGAAATAACTTACCACAAATGTTCACCACCACTAGGCAATGTGTCGCGTGCAACTCCCATGGCTGTAGGGTCAAGGTCACACTTAAAGTTCAAAGGTCATAATTTTGGTCTTTTTTATGTGTCTGCTCTTTGTCATTCATTGGATGATTTTGAAAAAAACTTACTACAAATGTTAGCCATCTTAATGGCTATAGCTCGAAGCTCAAGGTCACACTTGGAGGTAAAAAATCTGTATTTTATTTTGTGCCTGCTCAGTAATTTTGTCATTCATGGATGGATTTCAGTAATACTTGGCAGAATTGTTCACCAACATGTGACAGTGTGTCATGCATAAGAAAAATCTTTATTCCTTAGATTTTGAACATTCTGTGTCAAAGTGGTGTAGGGGTATTCATCATCTTCAATGATAGCTCTGGTTTAATCTGACTAACATTCTAGATCCATTTAAACATACTTCAACTGATGATTTCCTTCTTAATTTGTCTCTTGCTTTATTCTTGAAATAGCATTTACTCACTATATTTTTGTTTATTGTTATTTATTTCTCCATATAGTCATGTTGCTAAATCTTTTACAGATCTCTATCCAGACCAAGGTATCGATCAAGATCTCCTAGAAAAAGAAGCTTCTCAAGGTCCCCCAGACGATCTCTGTCACCCCGTAGATCTTATTCTCCTCGGCGATATTCACCTAGGCGTTCAAGATCTCCTAGATATTCACCAAAGAGATTCTACTCTCCAAGAAGATCACGATCTCCAGGGCGAAGGTCACTGTCACCTCGACCTAGGTATAGATCTTATTCTAGGTCAAGGTCACCTGTAAGACGAAGATCTTTTTCAAGGTCAAGGTCACGAAGTTGGAGAAGATCTCCAGGACGAAGATCATACTCTCGTAGCCCTGTTAGACGATCACCATACAGAAGATCTCGCTCAAGAGGAAGATACTCACCTCCTAGACGTTCGCCATACAGATCACCTCCGTATAAAAAGTCACCATTACGCCGCTCAAGATCTCGAAGTCTTACTCCTCTTAAACAGAATTATTCTAGAGGAAGATCACCTGGTAAATATTCACCTAAAAGACGATCTCCATCCAGAGGTTCTAGAGAAAAAGTCATGCCTCGTGACAAATCACCTAAGTCTGTGAAAGGTGGAAAGAAAAATAATGTCAAAGATAGTAAATCGCAGAACTTGCCCAAAAATGGTGATTCTAAATTTAATTCTAATGTTAATAATAATCAAAAATCTAGTGAACCAAATAAAGAAAACATTCCTTCACGTCCTCCACCCAGAGTTAATGCACGTCCTAACAACATTGTGGTTAATTTAATTGATAACTCTGCGACAGAAGATACGAGTGGAAGCAATACAGACCAAGTTGATGAAAAGGTTAAAGAGGATCAAAATCCAAAAGACAAAGAAGCAGAAAAATCAAAAGAAGTAGAAAGTGGAAAGTCATCTGATGATAAGAAAGATCCTAAGGTAGATATGAGAGATGAAAAGTCTCATAAGGAATCATCCAGTTCAAAAGATACAAAAGCTGGTGTAAAAACCTCCTCAAAAACAGATAGGAAATTTTCCGATTCTAGACGCAGATCCAAATCTCGATCCAGAAGTATTGAAAAGTCTGACAAGGGGACCAAAACTGGAAGAAAAAAGCGAAGTCCAGTTAAAAGGAAAGATAAATCTAGATCTGTTTCATTATCTCCTGAAAGAGTGAAGGAGCCTTTGAAGATGCCAATGGTTCGTAGGGAACAAAGGTTTGAAGAAGGCCGTGAACAATATAATCGTGATTGGGAAAGGGATAGAACAAGAATGAGGGACAGGGATCCCTATTTCAGGGGTAGACAAAACGCTGGCTATAGAGGTAGAGACTTTCGGGGTCGAGGTAGAAATTCTGATTTCAGACAAGATTTCCGTGGAAGACAAAATGATTTTAGAGGTGGACCCCCAGCAGATTTTCAAAGATTTCCTCCATTGCCAGATCAAATGGGGATGCCTGGTAACTTTAATAGAGACTTCCCACAACAAATGCCACCTGGTTACCCTGGAAACTTTCCTGCTAACTTTCCATATCCTCCCAGGGATCCTCGAGAAGATCCAAATTGGCAGGGGTTAGTTATTACTCTAAATATGTTACACTTTTTTTCAGCAGAAATAATACATTTTCTCTGTATCAAAATGTAGTTTATGAGTTCATAATACTAATTTGAATAATTATTGATAAAAATGTATAATATTCATAATAATTCTAAATTCACCTACAGGGGGATAATATGGTTATAGTCTCCCTCCATCTGTGCAGAATGTTTGTGCTGACAGAGAACATACACAAAAAACATTTAAGATATTTATAGGAAATTTAAATAAAGTTTGAGTGCAATAAGATGATGTGCAGAGTATCGGTACTTGTATTGATGAATTCATGCTGCAGTGTTTGAATTGGTGTACCCTTTGAGTCTTGTTTACCTATTTGTCAATTCATCAAGTTCTTCAGTGGAGCAAAATATTCGACTAACTTGGTTATCATGTTTCCGTCAGTCTGTCCATCTGTCTGTCCGTTTCCGGATGCTAACTCAGTTAAGGGTGATTGATTTCAATGGAAATTGGTACATTAGTAGCTTAGGGGATAGCCTAGAGTGGGATTGCATTTGGGCGTCAAAAGTTCAAATATCTAGGTCACTGAAACTAAAAATAGAAATTTAGCTTCTGGATGATAACTTCAGCTGACTCATTTAGACAAAATAATCAATATTAGAAAATCTAGACAGATGCTGTGTATAAACATCAGCCAACCTTCCAGTGTAAGGTGATGGCAAGGGACATGTATTGCATGCAATACTGACTGTAAGCTTGTTATTAAGATAACAAAAGTTTTTAAAATTAATCATAGGAATTATGGTAAATTCATTAAACATCTGTGCCACTACTAGGGTTATGTAATTATTGGTCATGTTGCATTACGTAGATAGCTCATATACATGTTGAATTCATACTAATATGACTCGTGTATACTAAACAAATATTTCTTGATATTCTGCCCATGAAATATATGATAGTATAATATTTGAAGATGAAATACGCTTGCCCTACAAGAGCATGGGAATTAGGT
This sequence comes from Lutraria lutraria, assembly GCA_964023205.1. NCBI lineage: Eukaryota > Metazoa > Mollusca > Bivalvia > Venerida > Mactridae > Lutraria > Lutraria lutraria. The sequence continues at coordinate 17,712,666 of OZ026836.1, forward strand.
TACTGTTTTGAACCTTCTAGAGCTACATAACACTATCAAAACAAGCTGCGGCATTACAGAACAGAAAACTGTGTTGAACCAAGTTACTGTCAATTCTATTCAACCCCAGTCTTCAAATTAGTTTGTTGCCTGAATGGATTTTTTCCTTCTTTGAGTTCTTATTCGGACAACCTATTTTTTGAGAGTTTTCTTTATAAAGAGTATTGGCGGGCAACCTGCCACAAAAAACTAAATCAAAGACTGCAACCCAGTAAGGTTTAATAAAACATCACATAATATAATAATTTAAGCTAATTGATTCTTCATGTTTAGTGAATGAGTAGTTAATGTAAATTAACTAACTTTGAATGAAATGCCCAAGAATGAGTTTACATGCATAATATATAACATATATCTTTTGACTATAACAAGATAATAGCATGGTTGTTTTTTCTTCAGTTTGCCTTTAAAGCCTTTTATTGTTATGTGTATGTAGTGTATGTAAGAGTTAATGTCTCTATATACAGGTTAGTGAGAGATGAAGATGTTGTCAAGTTTGAACAATATAAACAGATGTATGATTTCTACAGTAGATCATATGGGTTCCCCCCAACTGGTGGTTCAGGTAATGTGCCATCCGGACAAACTCCTCCTCAAGGTCCACCTCCGGCCCCACCTGGAACTACACCTTTATCCTCACAGGGAAGGAATAGCTCACCGAGTCGAAGAAGATCACCATCCCCACGGAGAAGAAGGTATGTGATATAAACAAATCTTACTATGTTTTAACTATGACATGATACAGTGTATGTATGATTATGTATACTGGTATTTATATTTCACTAGTGTCATTAAGTGACTACTGATATAGTAGGTATATGATCTCCTTTATGAGTTGGTGTATATTACCTATATTGTGGGGTTTACAAACAGTTGACTAGATTGTTAATTAATGACAGTCAAAATAGATTGCCAACAGTGTTAATACCTGGTAGATATTATCATTGAAAAGTCAACAGCCCTAACCTTATCAGCAGAATGAGGGTTAAAAACACTTAGTATTTGAGCAATACTGGTACACACATGTGCTTTCTTTTGGTAATATAAATGATAATGAATTAAGACTGGCTGTATAAATTTATATTTAAATTCTGATTTCATTCTATGGATTTTTTGCTGCTGCTGGAACTTTGGCACTACATGCTTTTCTGTCTGCTTTCAGATCAAGAAGTCCTGGAAGAAGAGACGGTGGTGATAAAGTTGACAGAGAATATCGTGATAAGAGAAGTCCAGATAGAAGAAGAGATGACAGAAGTGATAGGGAAGATCGTAGTCCAGATAAAAAACGACACCACAGTCCTGACAGAAAGAGGAACTATTCACCGGATAGAAGAGATATCTCCCAAAGTGAACGAGATTCTACTAGTCCTGAGAAAAGACAAAAAGATTATGATGAGAAAGATAAGAAAAAAGATAAAAAAGCTAGAAAGAAGAAGGATAAGGGTGAAGGTGTAGAGAAAAAGAAGAAGAAGAAAAAGGATAAAGATAAGAGTAAAAATAAGAAATTGAAAGGGGATAAAAAGACAAAGAGGTCAGCTGATGCTGATAGTTCTGATAATGAAGAAGCTGAGAGGACAAGTAGGAAACACAATGACTCTCCGAATGAAACAGTAAGTGACAAAAGTGATAGTGAAGTAGAAAAAAGAAAAAAACCTCTGAAAGAAGATCTTCATTCTGCTCAGTCTGAGTCATCTGATCATGAATCTCAAGTGAAGACAAAGAAAAAGAACAAAGAAAAAGTGTCAAAAGTTGCTCATACTGAAGATAGTGACCAGGAGTCAGTGAAATCTATACCTACTAAGGCTAAAGATCTTAGTGACAATGAAAGTAAAGAGATGAATGATAAATCCTCTGTTATAGATGATGACGCAGAGAGGAAGAAAGATGATGTAAAACTAGAAAAGCGACGGTCTATAAAGAGAGCAAAGCCAGAACCACCTGATACAAGTGATGTCAGTGATAAAAAGAAAGCTAAATTAGAGCAAGCAGCTGTTGATGAGGTAAAGGAAGAAAAGATGAACATATCTTCTGGAAAGTCCCCTGCTAGATCAGAAAGTAAGTGATTTTATTTCTTAGGAGTTGATTGTAAATTGACAAGACTTAAATGTTAGAAAAGGGCTTTCTTTAACATGCACAAGTTTGTATTAAGCTTAAGAGTTTCATTAAAGAATGCCTCAGCTTTTGCTTCATGGTTTTAGAAAATTCTACATTTACATGAAAAAAAAAGAATCAATATTTTTTTTAGCAATTAATTTGCAGTTTATTTTAGCCCTTACAATGCTGGAACCAAAAACTGCTAAGCTTTTGCCTCTGGAATAGAACCAGGCTGTCCTCTAACTACATGTGACAGTATTGGATAACATACAATTTTCTTTGTGGTATCTCATAAATTGACATAATTTAAATGGTTAATTTATATACTTCCCTCATGTGTGAATGACTTTATATTTAAACAGGTTTAGATGATATACTACCATTGGAGGATGAGTTAATGTTAGATCCACCTGAATTATCTAAGTGGGAGAAGGAAGATGACCCTTATGATCTCAGTCCTGAACCTTCCAAGGTGAAGGAAAAACCTAAGAAGACTTTCTTGCCAAGGTAAGTTTTTTTCCATCATTATCATGTCTTTCATCCAGTGCTGTAACAAAGGCTCTGGTTAGGGAACAAATACATTTTTATGCCCCTGCGTCAAATGATGTGGGGGCATAATTATAGTGATGGGCTTGTCCATCTTTTAGAATTTAGAGTTTATTCAATGGCGCATATGTGCTTATTGAGCACAGTTTATTGTATCATCTTTTATTGTCTTCAGGTTAATCATAATTATGATATACTTGTACATTTAAAACTTGGTAATTTGTATTCCTGATTTTTATACGCCTGTTGAAAAAACGGGTCCACAACGTGTCCAATCTCTAATTCAAACAGCTTTATTCGGATCCTCACCAAACTTGATGGAAATATTTATGGCCATGAGATCTCGGTCAAGTTTGATAAACAGGCACTTCTGAGTTATGCCCCTTGACACTTTGAAAAATGAATTTTGACAGACATATTTTGTGACCTGGTACTCTTGTTCTTTGTTAGCTAAGCAAAAATATTATGATATCTTCTGTGTTCAAATAATGAATGAATTACAAATGAATATGTGCTAGCTTCAATATTTATGTAACAAAATCTGAACTGTCTTTAATATATTTCTCTAGGTCTATTATAGAAAAGGCTGAGCATGCTCTGGCTCAGAAGGTAATGAAACCAACCACAGTAAGTTCATCAGTTTCTGTTATTCCATCTAACAAGAAGGATAGTAAACCTGAAGTTAAGGAGCCAGAAATTTCTTCCAAGAAGAGAGAGAAGTCACCTGCAGCTGATCAGCCTCAACGTCGTGTTTTCATGGAGCCGGATAAGAATAAAGACGAAAGGAGAATCTCATCAAAACCACACAGTGTGAAAATTACTGTCACTGGTGATGAAAAAAGGAGAGTAGCAACTGGAGGTGATAAAAAGAAGGGAAGCTCTGGGTTAGATCTTAGAGCAAAGTTAAGTGAGAAAAGGCGGGAGACTGGGCATTCCAGAGAATATGAAAGGGATAGAGATAGAGACATGGATAGAAATGTTGAAAGAAAAAGGAAAGATAGTTCTGAGAGAAGAAGTAGTAGAGACTATGATCGATCCAGTAATAGAGGTAGTAGAGGTGATTCAAACAAAAATAGAGATTCTGGAAAGAGTTTTTCAAGGAAAGAATCTGTTATTGATGATTCTAAGTTTGAACCTGATTATGAAGATGAAAGTATTTCTGAAGACAATTTATCAGATGACAGTAGTAGTGATAGTTCTTCTGATGAAGAATATGTTAAGAGGAAACATAAGCATAAGAAAAATAAACATAAAAAGGACAAAAAACAAAAGAAGAAAAAAGAGAAGAAAAAGAAGAAACACAAACTTGAGAAAGAGAAGAAAGTAAAATCCTCGCATTAATTAATTCACATACATGTGTTCAGTCTTCACAGAGATTTTAAAGAATCAAATGTGTAAACTTATTTTGTTCAAAGATGTTTTTGAATGATCATGCTTCTGTATTTTTCTGGAAGCAATTAGCAAATTGTTATTGACTATAGATGTATTCCCAGAATCCAATCATATAGAACCCTTAATCCTGTAATAACTCATAATTACATTTTTTGTGTTCAAGTTCTGATTGACAAGGCATGGCAATACGGGCATTAAAAGACTTGTATTTCTCTCATCTTTGGGAACTGAAATCGCTCCTAAAAAATCAACTTTCGAGCTGTCTTAAAATTGTTTGGACTGATAATAGCTGTGCCATTGAGAATAACTTAAACATAAATACTAAGGTAGTTATTTAACCAATATGATTGTTTCCATATGAAGTCCACAATTTATTTTTTTACTATGTTTGCAATAAAATGTATTTTCTGTACAATGTCTACAGATGATTGGTTCAATCATGTTTCATTTTGATTATCAAGTCCCTGATTTGAATCAGATTGCTAATAGTTTAAAATAATATCAAAAGTGATTTATAAGTACCACAGTGTGACCTACCCAGGGATTTATTGGTACAGATTATAAGGAAGTTAATTAGCATTCCATTTTATGATTTAAAGTTAAAATGTTAATGTTAGTGCCTTACACAGTATTTAAACTCTTAGTTGTGATTTTCCTTACTTACTTTCTGTATTTAAGATTGGTGACATCTTGTGTACATAGAAAATAATGCACGACAGTGCTTACTTGCTTATTATTACACACAGTGCTGTCTGTATATTGTATTTATTGATTTAATATTTTGCAGGAAATTAAAAAAACTGTATGTACATGTATTATAAATTGGTTTTGTTTATGAATATTGGGATATTATCACACTTGTATATAGACTCATGATTTGTAAATTATTTTGGTTCATCTTCATACGTGCGATTGGACTTTAAATGTCTGTTCATTCAAGCAGTGCTTGGATGTACACAAGTATTGCGTAATAATCTTAGAAGTGACTAGGTCTTTGTTGTATAAATGATTGTGCTTGGTATTATTGTAATAGATTTTCTCTAAGTGTTTCCTATTTCATTTGTAATGTTGAATGGTTGATAATGTGTTCTTTGGATCACCCTCTTTGTACATCAAATGCAATTTGTAACAAAATATTGTGGTGACAATAAAGGTTATAAAAACTAAAAAAAAATTGCTTCTTATTGTGTAGAATTTACAATGGTAAAAAAAACTCAACATTCATTTTTATACAAGTATTGATGTGATGCTGAGAAAGCCAACAGAAATGATGATCCGTTGGCATATAAAAGTTATTTATGATTTAAACAAGGGGCTATTGATGATCAAGTGGAAACATGCTGGGCTACTTAACAAAAGGTTGTGTGTTTGATTCTCGGCACCGCCTTTCGAATTTCTCAGGGATGCTTTTTCAGTGTCCCCATCCGAACTACTGTGTGTAGAAAATCATAGGAAAAGGGGCTAAACATGTGTCAGTGTTTTACACTAGGCACAATAAAAAAACAGGAAAAACTTCGAAGAGTAGGGATATAAACGCCTGCTTCTCCTGCATCTTATCTCCCCTCTGGCAGCGCGGGAAATTACCACAATTGTCGAATGGGCTGTAGAACGATTTACACTTATGTTAACTAATTTGGTCATTAAAGGTTTTAGGAGGTTATTGTGATCATGCATGTAGACCCACCTCTGTGGTTATAGTCGCTGACCTGCAACTGACCATGTCTCTATGTGAGAAAGTAGACAGTTGCTTACTGAGGATGGTAGTCTAGAACTGGTTCTTCCCAGACCGATTGTTAGGTGAACTGTCCGCCTCAAAGGACTCTTGAAAAGGGATGTAAAACTATATAAACAAACAAATCAAAGCCCATGCTATCATAATTGCTGGATTAAGGAAGCTTGGTTATTTAGACGGAAAAAATGTTGACATGCTCATTAAGAATAGGGTACTTTAGATTGGGATTTTTTTATTATTCGTAAATACAAACAGAAAGATAAAAAAAATAGTGTACTAGGGTTGTCAAATCAAGACAAGGGTGGGAAACCAGAATGAAAAATCTTCAATAGCGAGTTTAGAATATCTTTAAAGGTAGTAAAAGTATACATTTTCTGTTAGCGTGTTGAGTTGCCCATACGTTGCACTATATATGAGTTAAATATTTTGTACTGCATTGCAATAACATGGAAGTTTATAACACGCGGACAATTCGAATTGTCGGAAGAGTTCGCTCCACGAACTTTATGCGTATGGACCGACGGAGTGACTCCAATATACCTCCTCTCAAACTTTTTTTGTGCATGGTATAAATAACCCCATTCTATCGATTCGGAGGCATAACAATAGCCAATGAAGTTGAATTGAGTTGCATTCTGCTCACTCAAGCCAGCTGTGATACATCAGTATTCAATGTGTCATCAGCTACTTGAATGACATAACCACAACATCCTTCTTCATGCTGCTATTATACTTATTAGTACAGCATTCTAGAAAATTGTGCTCACAGAATTGTTTTAGTAGTCTAGTAAGCAGCCTGATCTCTTGAAATGATGTGATGACATCCGCAGTGTAGCAACATGTCATAAGCTAGCTCATTTAAGCAGGCTGTGATATGGTTGTAATGTACACACATCATCAGCCACTTAAATGGCCATCAAAATGACATACATATTCCCAACAGTCACCAACATCTTCATCCATTCCTTGTTGATGCGTCTCACCAAACAATGTAAACAGAGTTATTAGTACTAGACTGAAAATAACATGCAACTAGTGCTATTTAGAGTGAAAACAAAAACGAGTCAATATTTTCGCATTTATTATACAATAATCTTTGCATGATCAAAAGAAATAGGGCACTACAAGAATTACTGAGAATGTCAAAAACAATATCTCAAAAGACAGCACTTAACAAAATGTATGTATTTACAGCAGAATGATCCCATATTGTATATATTGTCACTAGTTTTACATTGAAAACAGTCAGGTGTAACTCGGTTTATACACTGAATTTAACTTAACACTGAGGATAAATAAATCCAAGCACATTATAATCACAGTCTATGGCATCAAGTAGTTAAATCAATCATCAGCATCTTCCATCTTAGGTGCAAGGTAATAACGTAGATAACCCATATCTGCAACTTTGTATTCCACAACTGAAATTATACAATATAAATCATATGCATTACACAATACTGCAGCCAAAATCTTAAGGTAAAGAAAACTATGAATGATGCTGAAGCAGGCAGAAAAACAAGATACACTGAGCAGTAAGATGTCTATGTCATGCCAGTCCACAACAAAAATCTTAAGATTTACTTTGAACAATTCTCAAATACACAAGTAAATAACAAAACAAATAAGCTGTCAAATTACACAAGAACTTTAAAGCAAAATACTTACCTAGTGGTACTTCAGCCGACATTGAGAGCGTGACCTGAGAGGAAATTGGGGAAGCCTTGGTGAAGTAATTCAAGTATCGAAGAGCAAATGTTAAAGTAACTGCTTCAGTCATTTCAATAATTACAGCCTCGTCTTCTTTATCAGCAGAAGCATTCTGAGCCAACTTTATATTTCCTACAAAATGTGAAAGAAATTAAAGACCGAACTTGATCAAACAGAATTATTACGCGAGTAAATTGAAATAACATGCCAGGGTTTGGCTCACAAAAATAATGATACAACTTCTTAACCTGCCAATGCAATCTGAAGGATAAAATGAACTTAACAAGATAAAGATACCAAACGACAGCTAACATAGTGATGATAGTCGACACCAATCTTCATGTATTCAAGTCACCATGAGCTTAATTCCAATATATTATGTACTTATATCATACATACCAGTTCCTAAATCCCCACTAGCAGAAAACTTCACACCCTCTTTTGTACAGCAGATAACCACCGATTCTCCAATCTGACTCAGATCCCTACAAATTCTCTGAAATTCTGCTGCAGGTAATTTGACCACACAACTGTACTCAGTTTCCTGTAAAGAGGAACAAAAATATGTCTATAGGAAACAGAGGATATATTTAAACACTAGACAATTTTTTTTAATACCACAAACAGTTGAATACTTTAACAGAAAGCCTTAATTACTTGATGCAATCTAAGTAACAACCTACAACTTGATTTTTTTGTTTGCCCAAAAGAATACCCATGTAGAGCTCTCTAAAGTAATGGTACAATATGAAGTTTACACTTACTGGAATTCCTAAATGTTCAGCATCTATGTCGAGTAATCTGATTTCATAATCTGACACCTTATCATTATCTGCAAATCAAATGTATCATAATGTTAACAAGTTTTAATACAATATTTACTGGCGAGTTGAACAACTGACAATTCAAAGCAGTCAACAAATGCAAGACTTTTCCCTTCTATAGCTGGGGTCTATAGCATGCATCTTCTTCTCCTACCTGAGAAATGAAGTGCAGATAAGCTTTTAATATTATCATGTACATGTAGCCACAGCAGAGAAATGTTCTTTGAAACAATTAAGTTAACAATGATTCATACATCTCAGCTTCATTTATTCGGCACCTTTCGTCAGTTGTTGGAAGCATAAAAAGCAAAAAAAAATATTAAAAAGCGGCTTTTAAAGTTTTGGGAGCCAGAACTATTTGAAGGTATGCTTTTGATCACGTTGAATAAGTATAATTTGTTGAGTGGTTTACTTTATTATAAGCTTTTCAATAAGTTGAACTGCAAACTGAAGAAAGTAATGCATACTTCATATTCAAATACCTTCGACTACTACAAACTAAGCGGAGCATATCCGACACTTTATTTTTATAAATTCAACCCTTTCACTTACTTGGAGACTCAAAAACAAAAGTGACTGTATCAGCATCATCACCGGTCTTCAAAGTTATAACATCATCGTTACCTGCACATCTAATAATCTTTGCCATGCTGAAAAAATATATATTCAACAATGAACAAGACAAATACAGATGTTTTCATTTAATTTGTCGAAGTTACTAATGCTAAAATTGGCGGGAGATACACAAAAGAAACGCTAAAGACGAAAAGAAACACTAAAGACGAATGTTAGGCTAGAAATTTATGTCATGCATGCACACATAATAGACCATTTTCTACAGTAAAGGTCGAAGAACGTACATGTAAATAGTAATTTTAACAAATATACACAAACCGAAACTAGGTCTTTGTTTACAAAAATATGGCGGGAGAATTGTTTATCTTACCTTCCCAAGTTCATACCCATAGACAGGTTTCTATCGCATCTGTACGTATCAAATCCATCACACCTAATATTTAAGGAAACTAAACTGACATGGGAGCTGTCCATGGCTTGTAAAGTGATTCCACTTGCATTGCAATCCCATTTTGCTTCGTTCAGCAAATCTTTGATAGCGTCAATAATTTTCTTCCACAAAGAACCTTGAACTAATCTTGCTTCAAACATTGTGAAAATAATAAATATTACGATTAAAAGAAAGAGTGAATCTTAAAGTCCAAATTCGCCAATTTTTTTTGCTTTAAATCCTTCTGTGAAATCAGATGTTAGCAGATCTACGCAACCGAGCTCCTTCTTCGATAGACTGACATCCGCGGCATAAACCTTTCCCGCCACCTAGATATGGCGCTTTTACATTAATACTAATTTCTGATTGGTTGATCAAACACTGGTTCTTTGCAATGTAATTCTTGCTTCGAAACTTAACCATAAACTCGGACACAAGTGTAAATTACCCAGTTTCGTCCTCAGGCACTTCGTTTGATTCACGTTCGTACGCGCAAGTGAGTACTCAAAACAAAATGTTATTCGTTTCGACCAGGTAGTTTTATTTAATACAACTACCTGGTTTGCATGAATAAGCGGAAGGCTTTATTATATTTTTCCGTTATCAAAATAATAAGATAATTAATATGTCATGTAAATGAATGGTCTTGGCAACTCAAATTCACAAACAAAGCGATTTGTTAAAAAAAGAACTTAGTAATACTGCATGGACTCCGTAATATCAAGGACACTTATAATGAAAGTACATGCAATATAGAATACCTGCAAAATACACATGTAGCGGTAGTAATCTATATAACCGGGGCCCAACTATACACACACATGCATGTCTTCTAGACAAAGGGTAAAAAATGCCCACTTTAGTAACCGAAAAGTCCCATTTTAATTCCGTTTTACTGTATTCTATTACAAGTTTATTGATCGATGTTATTATATATTTTCAAGGACTTATATATACAAACATTTATGTATATAAGTCCTTGATATTTATGACAAAAATGAATTTATTAAAATTGATCAACTTCTATCTGTTGTTAAACCCCATATATGACCAATTAAGATATGTTACTTATAGCATTCCTGTCTCGACCTACAATTGATATTTTATAAAAACAATTAATTAAAATTAACAATTTAAAAGACCTCAATAAGTTTCTACATTTCAAAGTTTTTATATAGATATAATTATATGTTTGGAAGAATGTTCTGATGTGAACCTTGCTTGAGGAGCTGCTGTCGGTAATGGTACACTATATATTACAATATAATATATAAAATGTAAAGATTGTGTCGAGTAAATCGATGTTATTTATTTTTTATTATTACGTGTACAATATTATATATATAGTACGTGTCCATGGTTATGCCATTCTCCAAAGACCTCTATGATATAAACGTCTGTATGTATTAAATTAGCTGTACATAGATATATAAGTTCTCGGAACGTATCAATTTGGACGGTAATATTTTTGTTTTAGACACTAGATATAACAGTTTATACAATTTGTTAAAACATCAATTTCTAAAATTAGGTATATCAAGTAGTTGTATTACTAAATACAACTACCTGGGTATATTTAAGTCTATACGTACCTTTTTAAAACAATGGCACATTATTTTATAATACAAATAATTATATTATCACCAATTAACGGACTAATCGAGAGGCTATTGTTTTATTTTCAGTTTTTGCATTCGTTGTGTGAATGTCATGTAAATTTATGACCACACAATGTTTTGGTGAATTTCAATCTGTAGTTTTTAAAATTTAGTCTATATACTCCCGGGTCCATATAAAACTACCTGCTTCAATACAGATACAATCATCATCAATATTATTTTGGTGACGTTCATCGGTACTGATCCGAAACTGGTTCCCGTTGACTTGTTTAAAGCCCTTTGCAAACTCCTCGCACCGAATACGTTACGCTTGTGACCGCTACGGGGGCTTAAACTGGTTCCCGTTGACGTGTGTATGTACTAAGCCTTTGGTACACTGCTACATGGAATGAGAACCAGTTTACCCCAGAGTTGTTCGTTTTCTCTCAATTTATGTAATGAATCGATTCACTGTGCTGCCAGGAAGCACTAAAACCAATATGGCGTCAAATGGTCAATATTAAACAATTTAATTAGTGTCATTATGTTGATTTATTTTTAATATGCATGTCCTTTCAGTTCGGAACGTTCCGCACTGTGAATCGAACGTAAGTTTATACAGAAACCAGCATTGGTCAACGGGAACCAGTTACCATTGAAGTCGCGCGAGAAATCTCGATATTATACTCGTACACCTTCTGATTGTATCCAATTCATGAAGTCAACAGAAGTAAACAGAAAATATTCATTGCAAATATAATGGTGAGACAATCAGAATCATTTGTGTTGCGTTAATTGGTTTGCAAAAGTATTAATTCTATATTATTTCCTGTCGCTAGTGAAAAATTTCCTGGTGTACGCATTGCACAATGAATGAATGATGTAAATATTTAGACAAATTCGTTGACTCTGACACTGTGACAGCCCATGGTCTGTCACAAGTTTCCATAAATCTTGGTGAATTCGTAACCTCAATTCTTAACCATTGACTTCGAGACTTGTTCGAACCAATTAACTGATTAATCATATTAGTCTAAATAGAAGCAAAATTAGGTAATGAAAACTGTTAAGCTCACCTATTGATCTGCCTAATAGTCCAACTAATTAGACTGTGACGACGAGATACTTATTCGTCTTGGCCCCATTCCACTCAGTGAGTCAGTCTAACAAAGATCTGCATATTTTGTTAGCCCTACTAATTCGGCTTTCTGGTTGGCCGATTTTCGTGAACGAATTCGGAAGGGCCATCCTCTGCCAAGTCGAAAAATGTCTCGCCGTGACAAGCAGTCTAATTAGTTGGACTACATATTTTGTGTGCGGAAAATTCCTGTTGGGAACGATAATTACAATATCTGTGAATAAAGTGAACCGTTTGGTTGGTAGAAAACATCACTGACGTGAACCAAATATTGTCTTTTATTTGTGCACATCTCTTTTACAAATACCAACAGTCAAATGTTCAAAATATGTACTAATCTAGTGCCCACAATCAATAAATTCAATGCAGTCGGCCACCACGTTTTTTCCCTCGAATGCTCTAAATAACAATGCGCAAGTAGAAACCTCTGAAGGTCACATTGCGACTCAATGTAGCAGTGATATTATTATGCTGGGTTAAACTCCAAGCAATAATTTCAACACAGAACTATTTTATAACGGAAGTGACATAAAATTAAAAACGAGCACCTGCGTTCAAAAATGCAGACGGCAGTGAAAGAAATCTAGGTTTTCAGAGAAAAGCTACATATTTTTATTGAATCATTCATATTTTATGTATTTTTTAATACAAAACAAATTTTAATGCATACTGATCCTCAAAATGACGTTTTACTCTTTGACAATGTAAGTTATGCATGGTGAGTGTATATTACGGATATTATAAGATGCACCGTTATTTGGATAATACCGGTAAACAGGGTACTGACTATACTATATTACATAGTTACAAAACCAGAGTAGTTGCTCTTAAATCATGTCTGTGTCATGGTAAACATTGCATATTGTCGAGAATTTGCATTGCAAATTATTTAGCCTACATACAGGTTTATATTAGCTTCTTCTTATACATTGCACTGAGCAGTCATTTCTTTGACCATTATACAGTTTGATTAGGTGCGTGCTGAGTGGAACCCCCAAACCAAATTAATGTATCTGGCTTGGATGACAGGTCAAATCAAGTTTCACCAATTTATAGATTTAAAAACTAAACCATAATTATATACTAAATTAAACCCACTGTATAAAGTGCATTAATTGCAAGTGATTTAAAACAAATATTACATTTTATTGATCTCCTATAAACCAGTATCGCATGCAATTTACAAATTTTTGAACAACGATAACTACTCTGCATATAGGAATATATTACAACAAGTAGCCTTAAAATAAATGACTATAAATGTTAGGGCTGTCCCGATATGGCAGCGTACCGGTACGTACCGGTACAGTGCTGGACGATATGCGTATCGTATCGGAAGGTCTCGTATCGGCCGTATCGCGGTTTTTAATTTTATATTAAAAAACTCTTAGAATGTTGAACAACTGAACTAGATTTGCGAATTTACTCTCATATCATCATCGACAATGCTTACACAACTAATATCCGGGATTCCATGCTCCATTTACAGGCATTAGCAGCGTCAGTTAATGCTAGACAACGAATTCGATTCGAATATTCAGATTTTGTCAAGTGGATTATTATTGACTTATAAATTGTATTACGACGCCATTTAATTTTTTCATACAATACGGCAGCATTTTGGTTTGCTGGTTAATGAAACAAAGAAGCACGTATATAGTTGTCTGTAAGAAGTGTCAACGCGATGTCAATTATAGTGGTGGGACTAGCAACCTTAGAACACGTATATCTCGTCATCATAACATCCAAGCTGAAGATTATTACTAGTATTTTGGTATTGTTAATCAATTTGACAATCATAACCCTGATTCTTTAAACGATTGTATATGACTTAAAAGTACTATTCTTGATATAAGGCAATTTATGGGACAGGGATAAAAACTTACTAATATTTCTCATAATTATTTAATTTTCACAATATCAACAAACATATATGTGAATCAAATTGATGACTTTAAGTACAAGACGAATTTAGTTTTACACCTTTTTAACAGTTAATTATGACTTTCTTGCACCAAACAAATGTGCAGAGTTCCCCAAATCACTAATATTTTAACGTATTTCATTACTTTGAAATATTGTAATATTGTATCGTTGATATTATCGCATATCGCTTGTACCGTATCGCAATACGTATCGTATCGGCTGAGATCTGTATCGGGACAGCCCTAATAAATGTATAAAGCAGGGAACCATGCCTCATTTTTTAGCTCACCAGAGCACGAATGTGCTCAGGGTGAGCTTTTGTGATCGCCCTGCGTCCATCGTGCGTCGTTACGATTTCGTGGCGTCCATGTTTACTTAAAACAACATCTCCTCCTACACCGCTATGCCGATTGCAACCAAACTTTGCTGGAATGATCCTTGGGTGGTCCCCTTTCAAAGTTGTTCAAAAAATTAAATTTCATTAAAAATTCTGGTTGCTATGGCAACAAATAGAGAAAACTTAAAAAATCTTCTTGTCTGAAACCACAGGGCCTAGAGCTGAGATATTTGGTATGTAGCATTGTCTAATGGAACTCTACAAAGTTTGTTCAAATTATTACCCTGGGGTCAAAATTGGCTCCGCCCCGGGGGTAACTTGATTTTACATAGACTTATATAGGAAATTTAAAAAATCTTCTTGTCAAAAACTACAATGCCTAGAGCTTTGATATTTGGTGTGTAGCATAGTCTAATGGACCTCTACCAAGTTTGTTCAAATTATTGCCCTAGGGTCAAAATTGGCCCCGCCCCGGGGGTCACTTGATTTATATAGACTTATATAGGAAAATTTAAAAAATCTTCTTCTCCGAAACCACAAGGCCTAGAGCTAAGATATTTGGTATGTAGCATTATCTAGTGGACCTCTACCAAGTTTGTTCAAATTATTGCCCTAGGGTCAAAATTGGCTCTGCCCTGGGGTTTATTCTATTTTATATAGGAAAATTTAAAAAATCTTCTTCTCCGAAACCACAAGGCCTAGAGCTAAGATATTTGGTATGTAGCATTGTCTAGTGGACCTCTACCAAGTTTGTTCAAATTATTGCCCTAGGGTCAAAATTGGCCCCGCCCCGGGGGTCACTTGATTTATATAGACTTATATAGGAAAATTTAAAAAATCTTCTTCTCCGAAACCGCAAGGCCTAGAGCTTAGATATTTTGTATGTGACATTGTCTAGTGGACCTCTACCAAGTTTGTTCAAATTATGGCCCTGGGGTCAAAATTAGCCCTGACCTGGGGTTTATTCTATTTTATATAGGAAAATTTAAAAAAATCTTCTTCTACGAAACCACAAGGCCTAGAGCTAAGATATTTGGTATGTAGCATTGTCTAGTGGACCTCTTTTAAATCTGTTCATATAATGGCCATGGGATAAAAAACGGCCCAGATCGGTCACTTGATCTTACTTAGACTTGTATAGAAAACTTCAACAATGTTAATCTCCAAATGACCTTTTCTCCTGGTGAGCATTTATAGGGCCATCATGGCCCTCTTGTTTTATAAAGTACTCCGTTCGTTCGATATTTGACTTTAAATAAATTACATACCCAGAACCCCGCTGTTAATTACGTAATACTTCATAGATAAAAAATGAAAACAAGTATCAAAGTTCTGGCACGGTTCCCTAGATTACATTTCCGCTACAAAATACCGAAAACCGCTTTGAAATCCGTCATCAAATAAGACGTCAATGTTAATTCGAAAATGACACCTACTGTGTTTTATTTAAGCTGAGCAATTAACAATTTAACTGTCGGATCATTAACGTCTCATGAAATCAACGAATTTGACGCTCAGCGGAGCCGCTCCCCATTCAGTTTTGATAGCCAATCAAAATTGCTCATGTTTACGGTTCAATAATTGAAACCAGGTTTGATGTCTAGCAGGGCCCTAGCTGCACTTTAGAGGAAGGGGCCTTGGGCCCTCAGGCAGGGGAATTTCGTGTCATTTCGAGGAAAAAGGGGAATTTCAGGGGATTTTTTCAAATTCCTTATAACCCTTCAATAAACATTTTAAGTTTAAAAAAGCTGTATTGATATATATTACATACATTAATATACAATTAATGAAAGTTTAATAACTTAATTAATATCAACCATTTAGCCAAAAAAAAAAAATGGGGGGGGGATTTTTATCAAAAATAGGGGAAAAACGTATATTATTTTAGGGGGGAATGGGGCCGAATTTCGGTCCCAAAAATCGTCAAATTAGGGCCCTGTCTGGAAAGAGATTTTATAACAAATTTTTGTCATTAATGAATTAATAGTATCATATCGTACCAATACAATGCACATTACATTAGAGATGTTTAACGCTGATAAGGTAAAGTCGATAAAGGGGTGCAGTATTTATTGCAATAAATCACCATTTTTAAGAGGTCGGTTAGAATTTTTTGTTGCTTAGTATTAAAGTATGATATTTAATCTTTGTAAAATATCATTTTACATTATTTTAGCAAATTTATCCAAGCCAGATACATTAAAAGCAAAGATCGCAATGCATCAATATTTCAATGCATCGGCCAACCCCTAAAACTAGTAAAAGTTTTACTAATAAAATATAGTTACAATATTCTGTATTTATATAAGTCTTTAATTACTAGGTCTTCCTAATGATCTTCTGTGCATGTGCAAATCTTCATTGAGGCATGTACTGCTAATGTTACAATAAAACTACCTATAATTAAGTCACTTCAATAAATGTGCATAAGATCTTTTGTTTATGGGGTTTAACTTTGCGCCAACAGTCATTTTGGAACTTATGTAGCTTTTTATTGAGGGGAAGATCCCAGCCTTACTCCTAGGTAGAAACAACAACTTTCTGTAAGCTAGCTGAAAATCTTCCTCACATGTGAATTTTTATTTTGTCACTGAATGGATCAAATCACAGTAAAGGGGCTAGTGATAACTAGTGAGAGGACATACCACTGGTCCATGGAGGCCCCCTACATTAGAACTGAGAAACTGTCTGTTCTGACTTAATAAGCATTAAGAATTTCCACTATGAAAGATAAAAAACTGACTGGTGATATTTTGAATGGATTGATGCCTTTCTTCCCTTTTGATTTTGTTCCAAGGAGCATGTTTGACTGTATGACTGGTTGTGTATACAGACTAAGGTGAAATGAATATTATGCCATAATGAAATTAGATAGATGCAGTTAGTAATTCTGGTTGTTTTGCTTTTTTATTTTTTCAGTGCAGCTGATTGCATAAGCAAGTTGAAGAGTAAACATGGCTTTATCTAGGATTGGGAGAAGCTCTGTTTCTGTACCTAGATGGATATCCAGAATAAATTTAGCTCAGAACAGAACATTGGTGATCACATCTGCGTCAACAAACAATAATATTCTTAGAATTAATTATCGTGATAATGGTGTTTATCGTCATGTTAAGTTAGAGATACCAGATAACTCTGCCGACTTATTTATTCAGAAGCGCAGCCTAGTTACAAAAGGTTCAAGTTATTCTGACTTTGGCCATAAGAGAAAACCAGCAAATAAGAATCAGGTGTTATGTTTTTTTGGCTTGCTGCTTGTGGTGTTCATCGTATCAATAGAGAATACGTAAGTGTTGTAATGACTGAAGTTTGCATTATAATTACAGTCAAACCTTAGAACAAAGGCCAACCTTGGGAATGACAAAAATGTGGCCTTAATGGACTGGTGGTCGTTTTATTTTGGAGGTCATTTTGTTTTAAATAATAAATGATGGTTCTGAAAAGAATTCCCTTTATTCACAGGGTGACCTTTTTTTAGAGCTGTCTGCTAACACAGGTTTGACTGTATAACTCATTTTCGATGAAAACAGCAATTATCATTTATGCATTTGTCAGTTTGCTTATTATCAGTTTTCAACTTAAAGTTATTTTCATCTTCATGCAAATATTGGCCAAGTTATTACTTTTAAAAGCTTGTATGGCTGTGTTCCAGTGGTAAGTACAGGATTTGTAAACTCTGTGATCATGTGTTCAGTTCCCAGTGGCAGCAGGTCATGTACTTCAATGAAAATGTGACCAAAAAATTGATTTTCACTCACACTTGGATAAGTTGCCAGTTCCTTTTGGATGGGTAAGTTAGCACTGGTTAGGGTATAGACAGTCCGGAAAAAAATTGTCTTGGGTCAGCATTATTGATTATTATGAAGACTGTTCAGTGAATTGTATAAAGATGTTATCATCCAGTACAATTTATCTTGTTTTTACAGTGAGGCTGCTTCAACAGAAGTTGAAGGGGAAAATTCTGTATATCAAGACAATGAAGTTGAAAAAGAAGGTGGTGGTGAACAAGAAAAGAAGAAGAAAAGGGTTGGATTTCATGATAAAAGAGTAAGCAATGAATTTTGTGTTTGATACATTTTGAGCAAAATAGCATTTGCCATAATTGTTAGGTATTCTAAAACCTGTCTTAAAAAACGATGCTTTCATGTTTGTGCTTCTTAAGATAAATGTTATAATTATGTGATTTGATTTAATTTGAAGTTTATTAGAATTGGTTGTCTGTACTTATTGCGAAATTTAAATGCAGTCTTTGTGTTAGAAACGAAGATTCAGCTACGGGTACTTTTAGCTGCACTGTCTTTTCTGAAGTTATTTGTATTTTACTTCACTCTAAAGCTTATAGTAAATGGAGGTCAAGACATGTAATACAATCAACCAATACAAGAGAATAATAGAAGTACAATGCCCTAATGCAGATTGTTAGTTTTCTTTTATACAAGTGTCTAGCTCTGAATACTAGTACTAGTAGTGAGTAGTACCGGTACATTATTTAATTCATACATGTACATGTAGGAAATATTCTGTACATTTGTCTTTATAGATGATAGAATATGAGAATCGTATAAGAGCATACTCAACTCCAGATAAGATCTTCAGATATTTTGCCACACTCAAAGTTAACAATAGTGGTGAATGGGAAATATATATGACCCCTGAAGACTTTGTTCGTTCAATTACGCCAGGAATGTTACAGCCAGAAGGTAAGTACCAAGTATTTGGTATTGCATTTATGTATTCAAGTACACAAACAAAGCCATTAAATAGATGGTAGGAATATGGACTTATATTTTGAGGTTTCATAAAATTTGGCATTTATATGCCCATGTCATTCAAAGAATGGTGGAGGGGCACACAGTGTTCTGTCACTTCGTATTTTTTTATAAAATATAGGTTTTCATCTCTGGTCTATTACTTTGTCAGGCATGATCTGATTTAAATATTATTTGGAATATATGATCACTATTGATACACGATATGTCGCATGCGAGAAGTGTGTCGCATTCAAAGGTCAAGGCCACAGTGCTTTGTTGAACTTGCCCAATGTTTGCTATATATTTATAGTGATGATGGATGTTGTCTCTGTACCACAGCTTTGTTGGGCATAGTCTGATTTAGAAATTATTTGACATAATGATCACCATGGATAACTGAAATTCTATTTAAAAAGTATGCTTATTACCCAAAATTAATAAAAATCCCCTTCAGTAGAATTTCATTTTTCTTGAAAACATTTTTGGTAAAATTGATTATTAAATTGACCTATAGGAGAGCTCTTCATCTGTAATCATCAAGGTTATAACTGATTGGTAACTACCGATAATTGTTGGTAGGATTGTATGCTTTGTCATGTTACTGTTCCCCTTATTCCCCGCAAAAAGAATGTCTGTAGCCAAAATCATGTAGATTATACAAATTGGCTTGATTATTGGCTTGTCATTATCAGAAATCCTTGTAAATTGAGTAAAAGATGCAGTTTTGTGATTTTGAGGATGGGCTTATTGGCAGTGTTAATCATACTTGTTTTATCTTTGCCTTTTCAATATTTTTTTATTTATATAAATTACACTTTCAGGTCTTGGATTGGATCAATTCAAGAAATTTGACCCCCAGGTTAGTATAATCACTTTGATATAGTTTCTTCAGTAGCATGATGTATAAGGTTAATCGGTTACCATAGTAACATCCTATATAATCAGAAATGTTTTTACATGTATCAGTATACTATTATCTGTACTGAATGCTTGGAGCATAATAATTATTAAGCTCTTTGATTACTAGTATTTTGAGGCCTATGTACAAATATATAAGTGTTGCAAAATGGATTTAGCATATTAAATGCTAAAAGTATTCTTTCCACTAGATACCGGTAATGTTAAAAAAAATTCCAAGTTAGTTGTGTGGTGCCATCTATGTTCTACTTCACACATTTCATGATTTGTCCTTTGATGAGGAAATGGATATTTTTCATTGCCATAGTTACAGGGGTGAAAGTTTTCATGAATATGCCGGAATTTCCCTTTTTTCGCAGGTCCTGACTGTATTATTGTTTTTTTTTTTTTTTTTTTTTTATTGTTTCATCAAGGTCAAGATTTCCCTATTTTCTAAATTGTCAACTTTCACCCCTTATAAGAGACATAGTTATTTCCATTGAATTGTGACAATAGTCGATGGACTGCACGAAATGGTGTACATTACTGTTTGGGTTTTGATAAATTAGAATTTTTGAATGCATTTACTCTTGTAGATCTTTACTATAGATATACTGCTTAGAAAAAGTAATTTGTGTTTTATGTGTCAATCTGTGGTCCACTGTACAGTAAACCTTACATTGGTGAACCTTTTTTTCAATAAATTAGATGTAACATACTATAATGATAGGCTTCAATGACCTAATGTAATCATTATGTTCTTGTAATAATTCAACACAAAAGTGCTACTCATTATAATGTTTTACTGTAAGTAACTCTGTCTTTAATGATCAGATGATTTCGACTGTATAAGAACATTGAGCACCAAATTTCCAACTGTTTGTGAAAGTCGCACGGAGCACCTGTTATGGTTATAACTTATATTACCAATTTTTTAAATGTACACTCATGTGTTTGTTCCGATTTGTGTCTATGTCTAGTTTTGTTGAATGAAAACATGCACTTATAAGTTGTAGATGAATAATCTTTCAAATGTAAGATCATTTAACTAATGACAGTCTGACACAATATTCCCTTCAAAAAGAATTCACGAAATCATTTTTCTTGAACTTTTCTTGCATATTTCTTGAATAACTGTTTAACAGGGGATAAGGGAGAGGTATACAATTATACTTGTTCAGACCCAAAACTAAGTTTTTTTGTTCATATTTTCTACAATTACTTAATATTCAATTCAATTCCGCTACATAGAAGGATAACATAGCAACATTGGTAAGTGGGCTTGCGTCATTGTTTTTCTTATCCATATCTTTTCATAGCAAGTATTTGGCAGATCCAAACCTTAGACAATGCATTTTACCTTGTGATTAGTTTCGACTGATGGTTACCTCCCTTGGGTACCATTCACCCCAAATCACTTCTATGTGACTTAACATTGCCCTACCTTGATACAATATGTGACAATAAAATTTATGTTATTGTCTTTATTTGATGGCCTTACCAATTTGTTTGTTTCTTTTTTGTCCTTTATTGTCCATTACCAAGAATGCTGCCCTGATTTTTAGCAAGATGATGTTAAGGGAATGATGTTTTATCTTTATTACATGATTTTTTGTGAAGTATTAATCAAACTGTTTTAACAGCATTTTTTATCTCAGTGTTTGCATGCTATATGTTTGAATATTTTTTATAAATATTTATTCATTTGTGGGACAGTTTACTAGGTAGTTTTGGATACAAAACATACATTGATTTGTGTGCTCCATAGTTTTGTTATATTTGATTCTGGTCCTTATGTGTGTTATATATCCCTTATTTTTGCTATTATAAATATTTGTGTCGCAGTTTATTTATTAGAAGATTTTTTATTCGTGTAATTTTATTAAATTCTTTTCATGCAAACTAATTGTACAACTGGAAAAATAGGATTATTACGCATTCAGTCTCTTCTCAATTCATCATCTTTCTATTACATTGTATCTATAGTATGGTAACTGTGATTTTGTGAAAAATATTTATTGCCAAAAGAGATAGCCTAAACAATAATTTCAACGTCTTAATCAAACTAAAAGATTATTACTTTTTTTGTGTCCGCAATTGTCAATGCCACAAAAATTATTTCTCTTTCATATGTCAGCACTTAAGTGAACCAATTCTTCTCATTTTTACATCTGAGGCCTACACTGGACCAATTATTTCTTTTTCATTTGTTTGCAATCTTCACTGGACCAATTGTTTCTCTTGCATATGTCTTCGCCCTACACTGGACTAATTATTTCTCTTTCATATGTCTGCAGTCTTCACTGGACTAATGATTTCTCTTTCATATGTCTGCAGTCTTCACTGGACCAAATATTTCTCTTTTCATACGTCTTTGCCCTACACTGGACTAATTATTTCTCTTTCATATGTCTGCAGTCTTCACTGGACCAAATATTTCTCTTTTCATATGTCTTGGCCCTACACTGGACCTATTATTTCTCTTTCATACATCTTCACCCTACGCCGGACTAATTATTTCTTTCATATATCTGCAGTCTACAGTCTTAACTGAATTTATAACTGTCTTACTTTTCTTCATACAAACAGTCTAAATATAGCTGAGACTTACTTCACTTCACTCTTAGACTAGTGTTTATCTGTTATTTAATGGCCCAATTGACAGCAAATTTAGAGTCACCCCTAAGAGAGAGGGGAGAGAAGATACAGGAGAACCAGGCAGTTATATCCTTACTCTTATTTCTAATATATTTCCTGGCTATTTATTGTGTTTGTTGAACACACCTCAACCGTTTCCTATGATTTTCTTAACACATTACTGGGCGTGGTGGTTGCAATGGAGGCACTGAATATGTCTCCCTGAAATACTTGAAGGCGGAGCAGTGATTCAAACCCTTAACCTTACAATTGGCAGTCCTGTGCATCACCACCTGACCTCCAGTCCACCCCTCACTCTATGTGTACATTCTTAACCAGGAAGAGATATTTAGTTGTTCATTCATCTGCTGTAATTTTCCCCTAAATTTTCCATAGCTATCGAACATAAAATCAGTGAGTTATGTTTTGCTAGCTATGAAATAATTAAGACTTTCTGTTCAATTGATACCCAATCCAATCACTGCTATTTTTAACTCACTTATTATTCATATGTTAATATTTGAAAACTTCTGTCTCTGGTATTCTGTTACTGCTTTCTGCTATTTTTTCTGTTTAGGTCCTGATTTAAAGGGCCAGCCCCAGATTTTAAGGGATCTGCTGGATGCCTTGCATCTATTTTACACCCTAATAGTAACATAAATATATGTATATAATATTAATCAGACATGCTGCATTTTAGATTTAACAGGATGCATCATTAAAATTAGTTTAGAGTTTTATGTTGTCATGAAGACAACACTTCTTACACAAAATTTACATTCTTTAGAAAGATTTTATGATTTTGGACATTTTTAATTCTAATGGCTTTACTAATATATAATAATGAATGTGTCCAATTAAACATTAATTTTTGCAATTTATAATTCAATGTTTAATCATGCTGTGAATTTATGATACAATGAATTAATTTTTTGGTGATTAATTTCTGTGATGCATTTTGTCGTATGACACTTCCTGTATTGATCATAATGATATAAATGGCTGATTTATTTGTAGAGAGGCTTTGACTGTAAATTTATGATAAAATGTAACTCGGCCGTGTGTAGTATTGAATTAGTAACTAATTGATATAGGACAGTTTAGTATTAGCTTTTTAAAAACTTTTCGTATTTTTTTTGTCTAGCACACAAAGTTGTCACAAGAGAATTGTAAATTTAATCAATTTAATTTGCTTGATCATATATTTTTATGTACTACATTAACTCTTTTTTAAGTGCTTTCTATTTCACTGTTTGCTATGAGAATTATAGCCTTGTGTATTTAGCTTGTCAATGTAAAATACAATTATTCATTGAATGAGATAATTATTGTAAAATGAAATCTAATATGACATCATTACTGGTACATGTCTTTTCATAATATTGTATGATATTATCGAATCGTAATTTATTTATGTAAATTATGTATTTTTATTATCATTGAATTACATACAAACCAATAAATAGTTTTTTTGCAGAATACTGATTTTGTTGAGAGTTTAAAGTTTTGAAATAAAATACGGTAATATAAATGATACTTACAGTTACATGTAAATATTGATAGGTATAATTGTGCCTTATAATATATAATCTGATTGTCAGTATGTGACTCCTTAACCATATAAATGCTGCATAGGATATTGTGTCTGAACTACTGTAAAAAAAACCAGAGGTGACAATATTACGGATATAACCGGAATTCCTGACTTATCTGTCCTGAAGGAGCTATGATTTCTGAGCAAAATAAAAGTTATTTAATGAGAATATATCTCAAGAAATGTTACAGTCAATTTAATCTGCTCTGAAGGATTTTAACACAAACTGAGTTAAATATGGAAGCAATGTGGTTGAAGGCCTCTTGTTTGTCAAAAATGGTCAGCCGCATGATTATGATTTTCAGGATTTTTAATTTGGCTCTATTGACACCCCAGAAGAAAGTCATACATTTACTCTTAACTCAACTGTTTAACTTAATGCAACTTTGAACACTATTTGCTAGTTTGTAGTCAAAGTCACCATGGGCCAGGGTAATAACCAGCATTTACTATGAAATCTTGTGCTGAGAATTTCACACAGTCTCACAATTAGCCCACACTTGTTTTCTTGTGTTACAGAAGACTTAGACATGTTTGTCAAGCTATTGATTTTGTTTGGATTATTTTTCTGTTTATGTTTGGGTGCAATTAGTTGCTTGAAGGGTTAAAGGTCATACTGTGACCTTCACACACATCCTTGAGAATTTCATTTTGTCATCCAGAACTATCAATTCGATTCACCAGTCTATCTCATACCAGCTCCCCCATGTGCCAGTGGTACTGATAACTTGATAGCCATCTTTTAGTGATGGTAAGAGGTATGTTCCTCAGTGGCAATATTAGAGATACTGCTGCAGTGTCTCCATTTTTTTATAGAACGGGTTGTTGTCAGTTTGATTTTGATGAAAAATGTTTTCAGTGTTATTTTCAAGTTGAATGTGTAGTTTGTGTATAAATTGTGTGAAGTTTTCCTTTTTGTACATTGTATGTGTCTTGATTGTATTTATTGTATTTATTTCATGTACCATTGGCTTGTGTTTATTATACATTTACATTGCATAAGATATTTTCCCTTCATACAGATCCCTGCATGAAACTTGATAACTGATATTTAACTTGTATTTCTGTTTGGTTGTTTTATTTACCAGACAATGCGCTTTATGATCTGAGGTGTTGCATTATATAGTGAATTCATTTGTTTGATATTCTTAATCACTCCATAAGTGGGATAGAAATAGCATTTCTTTTCATTTTTTTGTCATATTTTAGGAAACATTGTAGAGGTGTTGTATATCATGATTAAATTGTTAGGGGCTTCTGAGGTCATAATATGATTAACTTATGATTTCTGACTAGTAATCACTAGTAATCCCAAGACCAAATTTCTCATTTGAGGGCTTTAGTCCAGCCAGCCTTCGGAATGACGGTGGCTACCCCTAGATGTACGTCTCAAGGCTTCCTCGATCATTAAAAGTCGCCAAATGTCCAAATGTATGACTCAATTGTCCTCTTCTCTTTTTGATTTGTAATTTTCTTCCATAGATTATTGTGCAGTGAAATCTTTATATTAAGACCACTTGTCGAACTCATAAAATTGGGTCATATTAAGGTGGTCCTTATCATGTTGAATTATGAAGGAAATAAATGAAAACTAGTCAGGAAATAATTGGTTGTGATAATGAGGTGGTCACTAACTGAGATGTTTATGTATTTACATTTATCTTATATTCCGATAAGCTTTAAAAATTTAAAATTGTACTCAATTTGAATTTATTTTTGTTAGAAAACAACCAAAGCTATTACCTTTGAAAGCATTGCCCCTATGAAAAGAACTCATGAAAACATGAATTTTTCTTGCATACTTCATTAATATTGACTGCATGGAGAACAGTTTGGCATAAGGTCTCAAACTTGGTCTGGAGGTTGGTCATTACATGTAGATGACCCCTATTGATTTTAAGTTCAATAGGTCAAAGTTCAAGGTCTTGCTATCCGGTTGGCCTTTAGGGGGCATTCCTGTTTCTCAAACACTTCTTGTTTTGTTTGGTTCTATGTACATGTGTTTGATGGGTTTCTGTTCAGGGGAATTCTGGGGAAGATAGCATTTTTGGGAAGGCAGGATGTTTGTATGTGTTTTTTTCTAGGAATCCTTTACTTGTCTATATTCTAATACTATATAGGAATATTATTATCACAAGTCTGTTTCTAATAACTATGATTTATTGGTCATTTAATGTCAGTGTATGACCACGTCTTTTACTACTTCCTTGCAACTCGATCAACAAAATTACTGTATAAGTTGATATTTCCGCGTGTCGAAAAGTTAGTGAATTTAAAATTCTGGACGTTTCACATGTGGAAATTTAAGCAAGTTCCAACTGGTAATTTGCGTAATAATAGCGCATCGTACAAATCACAATCAGAAGTATGTCATGCGTAAAAACATACCGTGTCCCATGAACATTACGTTTTCCAATTTATTCGAGCGTAAAAATACCCACTCCCATGTACAATGAACAATTATAATCATGTGTTTACAGACAATGCATATGTTTGAAGTAAACTATCATGCAAACTGTAAAGGTAAAATTGTAAACGGTGTGAAATATTTTCAACACAATTAAGTACATACAATTATGCAGAATTGAACATTTAAATGCATTACAACATTTTTTACCTTCTTGTACGTTCAACGAAACAGCGCTGGCCATATTTGACGTTGTTATTGATGTACTAGTAGTAACCTATGTCGTAGTGTAACTTGTTATTTTATCAAATTTATTAATTTAATGCTTTGAACAAAATATTATTTTTAGCTCACCAGAGCACGAATGTGCTCAGGGTGAGCTTTTGTGATCGCCCGGCATCCATCGTGCGTCGTGCGTCGTTACGAATACGTGGCGTCCATGTTTACTTAAAACAACATCTCCTCCTACACCCCTATGCCAATTGCAACCAAACTTGGCTGAAATGATCCTTGGGTGGTCCCCTTTCAAAGTTGTTCAAAAATTAAATTTCATTAAAAATTCTGGTTGCTATGGCAACAAATTGAAAAAACTTAAAAAATCTTCTTGTCTGAAACCACAGGGCCTAGAGCTAAGATATTTGGTATGTAGCATTGTCTAATGGAACTCTACAAAGATTGTTCAAATTATTTTCCTAGGGTCAAAATTGGCTCCGCCCCGGGGGTAACTTGATTTTACATAGACTTATATAGGAAATTTAAAAAATCTTCTTGTCAAAAACTACAATGCCTAGAGCTTTGATATTTGGTGTGTAGCATAGTCTAGTGGACCTCTACCAAGTTTGTTCAAATTATTGCCCTAGGGTCAAAATTGGCCCCGCCCCGGGGGTCACTTGATTTATATAGACTTACATAGGAAAATTTAAAAAATCTTCTTCTCCGAAACCGCAAGGCCTAGAGCTTAGATATTTTGTATGTGGCATTGTCTAGTGGACCTCTACCAAGTTTGTTGAAATTATGGCCCGGTGTCAAAATTGGCCCTGCCCTGGGGTTTATTCTATTTTATAAAGGAAAATTTAAAAAATCTTCTTCTCCGAAACCACAAGGCCTAGAGCTAAGATATTTGGTATGTAGCATTGTCTAGTGGACCTCTACCAAGTTTGTTCAAATGATTGCCCTAGGGTCAAAATTGGCCCCGCCCCGAGGGTCACTTGATTTATATAGACTTATATAGGAAAATTTAAAAAATCTTCTTCTCCGAAACCGCAAGGCCTAGAGCTTAGATATTTTGTATGTGGCATTGTCTAGTGGACCACTACCAAGTTTGTTGAAATTATGGCCCCGGTGTCAAAATTGGCCCTGCCCTGGGGTTTATTCTATTTTATATAGGAAAATTTAAAAAATCTTCTTCTCCCAAACCACAAGGCCTAGAGCTAAGATATTTGGTATGTAGCATTGTCTAGTGGACCTCTACCAAGTTTGTTCAAATTATTGCCCTAGGGTCAAAATTGGCCCCGCCCCGGGGGTCACTTGATTTATATAGACTTATATAGGAAAATTTAAAAAATCTTCTTCTCCCAAACCACAAGGCCTAGAGCTAAGATATTTGGTATGTAGCATTGTCTAGTGGACCTCTACCAAGTTTGTTCAAATTATTGCCCTAGGGTCAAAATTGGCCCCGCCCCGGGGGTCACTTGATTTATATAGACTTATGTAGGAAAATTTAAAAAATCTTCTTCTCCGAAACCGCAAGGCCTAGAGCTTAGATATTTTGTATGTGGCATTGTGTAGTGGACCTCTACCAAGTTTGTTCAAATTATGGCCCCGTGGTCAAAATTAGCCCTGCCCTGGGGTTTAATCTATTTTATATAGGAAAATTTAAAAAAATCTTCTTCTCCGAAACCAATGACAAGGCCTAGAGCTAAGATATTTGGTATCTAGCTTTGTCTAATGGACCTCTTTAAAATCTGTTCATATAATGGCCATGGGATAAAAAACGGCCCAGATGGGTCACTTGATCTTACTTAGACTCGTATAGAAAACTTCAACAATGTTAATCTCCAAATGACCTTTTGTCCTGGTGAGCATTTATAGGGCCATCATGGCCCTCTTGTTTCATAATACTCTAGTTTTACAGCTAAATAAATGTTGTAATGATCATAATTGACCCGGGATTGATCGTTATGCTAAAATTATTCCCGCAATCGACGGATATTTACGCAAGATGAAATATTAGCGAATTTGTCCATTCGTGAAATTCGCAAATATTTCCACATCGCTAACTTAACTTTTCCATAGAGTCTATGCTTGTTTATCTTGTTTTGTAGTATGCTCTTCATATGAATTTAAACATTGTTAAATGCTTGATCACTTGAAATGGGCTCAACTGATATAAAGTATTGTATTTTTATTTGCAAAAGGATTGCATATGTTTTCAGATTATGATAAGTTCCCAATAACTTCCCATGTTTTCTGTCACTAATATGGACAGAAATATGATGTGTTAAATATTGATGCTATGAATAGAGCGTCAAAGTTCTAGTTGGTATTTGATTTCGTAATTAAGACTAAATGATAAAATGTAACTCTATGTAATACTCTGATTGTGTTTTCAGAAACGACAGATGGTAGGTGTATAAATATTCCTAGTTTATGATTGGCGTGATGCTATGTTTTAGAATTGGTTTTTGTTTGTTTTTGAGTTTTGGTGTTGATCCTGTTGTATGAGTGTTCTATGCATACCCTAGTTATTGACCATGTGATCGTGGAGTATGGTAATCAAACTGTTTAACGCTACTGTTACTGCTCTCTATTGTCTAACATTATTTACTTTCACTTGTAGCAGGTGTTGTATATTAATTGTTTCTGTAAACTTGACCAAACTTTTGTAACAACCCACAATTTTGGAAAATGAGTGAAATTAATCTTGAACAAACTTTTGTAATGACCCACAATTCTGGATAATTAGTGAAAATAATCTCAACAAAACTTTTGTAATGACCCTAAATTTTATTGAATTTTATAGTACCTGTAATCTAAAATTGAATTATCTTCAGTTCTCGATTGACAATGTTGTTAAACTAGTAAAACCCTTTGAAAAGCATTCATAAAATCATGAATTTTTCTTGAACTAATTCATGAATTATGGATAACTATTTGATTGGGAATTAGATGCATAGCTGTCATTACAGTAAAACATGGTTATAAAGAATACTATGGGATCTGAATAATTGCTTTATTATATCTATATTTCAATGTATTAATAACAATGAATTAAAAAACAAGTAGGTATTTTAGTGATAATAAGTACATGTGCAGTCAAATATGTGAACAAGTCACCCTTTTTTGACATGTGGCTTTTTTTGGATGTCATTTTGTTCTAAATAATCAAGGATAGTTTTAAAAAATAATGGACTTAATTCACAGTCTGGGCTTAACTCGGCAGAGGCAGCAGCACAGGTTTGACTGTATTTTACTGTATCCTATGCTGCCTTAGCACAAGTTACCAGTATATCTGAGTTCACTATAACCATGTTTTACTGTATATGCTTTCAATTATCTTACTGTTTGTACAGTAAATCCTGACATATCCAGCTGGTATGTTGGAATCCTTCCTGCCATGCTGCATTGTTTATAAAGCAAATTTATCGTTTCAATAAATTGCTTTATATTCTTATAAGCATTGAAAGGAACTTCTGAACGTGTTAAGGATATTGTTTGATTTACTGTGTTACTTAACTAAATAAGATTACTTTGTAAGTAGGAATGGTACTAGTTAACTGACTACTAGTAATTGGTTAATTGGTTTAATGTCCGGTCAGTAGGCTAGATAATTGCTTACTAGTGAACCATTCAACAGAACTGGTTTCATGAGTGTTAACATCAAGGGATGTAACTCTTGTATGGAATAGGTGCAAACATTTTGAAATTTAATGTACAGCCAATTATTTAAAACATAAAAGACCTTGTAAATAATAAGATATTTTATTTATTAAGTAAAAGGCCACAGCCATGATCCAGTGGTCAGTGCGCTCGACTTGCTACCCGGAGATCTCGGTTTGAATCCTGGTCGCAGCTGGTCATACTCTTCTATGAAACTTTCGCAAAAACTGTTGATTTTCCTCCTTAAGTTAGGTGACCCAGCCGGTGTTCATAACAAAAAAATCATTGAAAAACAGTATTTAACTGCATGCACTGAAACAAAAATGAATTAAGTAAAACCTAGATTTACTGGCATTTTGTACTTAGTAGTTACTGTCTATGATCTATGTAGTGTCTGATTATCCTTCTTTGTAACGTATGCTCTATCTTAAAATGCTTTCCTGTTAATTTTTAGAACCTGAACTATTGTTGGTTATAGTGATCTATACTAGAGAATTCATTAGCCATTATTAAACAATCATTAATCAATAATTTAAGTTTATAGTCTATGAATGAAATTAAATCACTTACATTCACCTGTAACCTAACCATGTTTGTTGTCATGTTTGTAATATCACTGTGTTATAATGTCACCATGTGTCTCCTGTTTCAGTCAGTGTACACTGCCAAGGTTAGTATTGGCTGCATGAGAGTAGAATCAGTCATCTATTAATTGTTCACTTCTTGTTCTCATGATTTGATATTAAAGAATGTTCTCATCCATCTTGTATACTGGTATTATGGTAATAAATGTCCAGCCCTGGTTATTTGTTAGTTGGTTAATTTAGGGAATAGATCAACAGGAAAACAAAGCTAATCTGCAGATTGAGGGCTCAGCGCAACACTGTTGTAACTTGTTCTTATTTCAATATGAGTTACGACACTGTTGCGCTGAACCCTCGAAACTGTCTTAGTCTGATGCTAAAACATTAGAGTGGTGTTAGAGTAGTGATGCTGGGACTCATCAAAGTTATGCCATGTCGGGGACGGGGCATTTCACCATGATGTGGCACTGTACTTTACTGTATATCTTCTGAAAAAGTACTGTCAGGAATGGGATGTAAACCCAACACTGGCTTATTTGCATCGAGTCTTTCCTTCTAGAATTTGATCATGTTTTGTTATACAGTCAATCTTTTCTGCTGGATTTGGTAAAAAACTGTTTAATGGTGAATTATTGTAGATTTAGAATTTCAAAGTACAAAAAATGAATTACTGGTTTTAGAGAATTACTGGGCCTTTATTTTATTGTCTGAGTTACTTTTTGTATTTTATAAATGTACTGCTTGTTAGAACAGGAGTAGATATTTTGATGAAACTTTTTCTCTATTTTGTTTGTGACTATTGTTTGTCTGAAAAATATTTTCATGATATTTTCATTTGAAATTATTTCCCTTTTGCTGTTAATATTTTTGTTGCCTGTCTGTAAAAATATCGCATTATAATCTTCATTTTGTATGAGGATTTTTTTCTTGTGTTTCTCTACAGTTTGTGATACAAATACTGTGGTTTCACTCATCAAAATGCTCTCATTTTGTGGCTGAGCTCATCTGCAGTAAAAAGACCTTACTGATTAATATAAAAAATGTATATATCTATCCAAATTTAATCTAATATTGAACAAGAGACCTGGGTTTAATTGTCTATGGTATACAACTGACAAAATTCAAGTGCTTCATCTCACCTTTTATGTAGAATTTCTACATGAAGCGATTTCCATCATTGATATATTGGTGTTGGTGTCACAAACTGGTATATAAGTCATATTTACCAACCCAATGATCCGTGTTTGAATCCTGATTGTACCCTTCCATGAAAATTTGTTGATTTTTCCTCAACATGTGGAGGAAATGCCGGCTCCATGTTGAAGGGCAAGTTAGTACTGGTTGGAATAAAGTTCAGGAAAACTGTCAAGGTGAACTGGTCACTGTTTATCACTGAAATATCATTGAAAACCTCAGAAAACTGTATTTATCTTATCTGAAAAGACATTTGATCTTAGGATTATCAATTGACTAAATAGAAACATTTTCTTTTTCAAGTCCAAAAATTGAATATCCATATTTACAAATCAATCCATTTCATTACAATTTCACAAAAAATTTAATCTACGAAATGATATGATACTGCAATATGCAGATTCTTGACTACCCATCATGGTAATGTTTAATCATCTGTGTGGCATAATTATAAGTTGCTTATTAATGCACAGTATTTTTTCTTAATCCTTGATTGTAACTATTTACAAAATTATTAATAGAATAAGATGGAGTGTTATGGAAACATATTAAATAGAATTTGCCCTTATAAACATTCTTCATCTATTGAAGATTTCAGAGTCTATCCATAAATTAACTACATGTATGTTGGCCATGTTTAAAAGAACTGTTTGTTTGTAGTTATGGTGGGTTGTGAGACAATTTCTTTTGGATTGGTTAATATGCTTGTAATGAAACAAAAAGATAGCGTCAAGAATGAAAACATTGCTCTATCTGAGATTGTTTAAAAAGATTGGGTCTCAGGATTTTTTTTAAATAATGGATTATAACGTAACTGCAAACCAATGATGTTTCTAGGTTGGCCTTGTTGGTAAATTTTGTTTACCGTTCGTAATTGTT
Source organism: Lutraria lutraria (assembly GCA_964023205.1). Lineage (NCBI taxonomy): Eukaryota > Metazoa > Mollusca > Bivalvia > Venerida > Mactridae > Lutraria > Lutraria lutraria. The sequence continues at coordinate 17,745,830 of OZ026836.1, forward strand.
TAATCATTGAATCTAAAATTGTTCAGCTAACTGTTTTAATGGATTATTTTTGCCTTAAGGTGGTTTGAGAGTTATAGTAAAATGATGTGTGTGCTTTTATTAAGAAGAAGTGATTAAAGATATTCTGTTACACAAGTTAAATGAACTTAGTTATAACCATATTTTTTTAAAACCCTCTCATTGAGCAAAGTGGGTTGGATAAAAAAGAATTATTTGGGATTATCTGACAATTTCTTCATCAATATTAGTTTTTTTTAAACATTAATCACCCTTTAATGTTTATTACATTAGTAATGTTAATATGAATTAGATAAAAATTTAGACACAAATGTTTTAAATTGAATAGCTCCCTTAAATGTCTGTTTTAAAGCTCGACATACAGTACAATACATAATTTGGAATACAACAATATGTTATATTCAATAGATGTTAATTCTGATTCTTTTATCATGAACATTTGCCAATTTTATAGCCAGTTGTTGTACTGAATGTCATTGCATGACAAAGTGAAGAAAGATGATATCATAAATATCATATGATTACCGTATATACTCGGCCATAAGTTGGATTTTACGGATAATTTCAGGACCCATATTTGGTCGACTTATGGCCGGGTATATACGGTAATCAACTTCAAATCTTTCAGATAAACAAGCTGGTTGATTGGTTTACACAAAAATAATGAAAAATGGTTAAAAATACCTGTCTAGAACTAAAACCACAGGTGGCTGTACCAGTGTTTGGTTCACCAAAAAAATCCCGTCACTGAGCTTATATATACTATCAAGGTGAAAAGCCTACTATATGTCTATACACCAAACAATGTGGAACATTGCAACTCGTTGTTTCAGCATGAAATACGTGCGCTGAAGGAAAATAGCTACACATGTATCAAGCGATCTGATTGGTCGGATATGTGTGTACAATAGTCTGTTCATTTCATGCCGACCAATCAGATCGCTTGATACATCACTCGTGCTTGACTCAAAATGGCTTGCAGCTAAGTTAAATAACGAAAGGAACACAATTTTCACAGTTATTAGATGTAATTGAATGAGATTTTCGATAGGAATGAATATCTTATAGTTTATTTGAATGACATGTGAAGCAATTTTCCTTCAGCGCACATCTTTTATGCTGAAACAATGAGATGCATTGTTCCACATTGTTTGGCATATAGACATATAGTAGGCTTTCTACCTTGATAGTAATATAAGCTCAGTGACGGGATTTTTTGTGTGTGTGGCCCGAACACTGATACAGCCACCTGTGACTAAAACCCCCTATCTCAAACTTTAGCATAGATAACATAGATTTTAAGAACCACTTTCATTGTATTTTGTGAGACTCTTCCTGGTTTTAAGATTCCAGTAAATTCCAGGGACATTAGATTAATGTTTGAACTAACATAATAGATACTAAATCTTTTTTATGATCACAAGTGATGATATTGTATTACTGATGTATTTTCATATCTTGTTGTTGAATTTTTATTATTATGACAGGTACATAAGTTATGTTAATTTTTGTCTCATTTTTAGCTCACATAGGCACTTGTGGTCATGTGAGCATTTGTGATCCATCTTTGTCCGGTGTCGTGCGCTGTGTGTCATGCAATGTGCGGCATCAAAACTGGGTCAGAATGTTAATATCAACAAAATCTCGGACGAGTTCAATAATGGGCCACTTGGGGTCATAAACTAGGTCACCAGGGCCAAATAAGGGAAAACCTTGTGAACACTCTAGAAGTCACTGTTTGATTTTTTGATCTTCATGAAACCTTGTCAGAATATTTGTCTGTATGATATCTTGGACAAATTCGACCATGGGTCATCTTGGGTCAAAAACTAGGCAGCTAGGTCAATCTTGTATAAAAACCATGTTAACACAGTAGATTTCACAGTTATAATTGGATCTTCATCAAACTTTGTCAAATCGTTTTTTTTAATGATATGAAGGCCAAGTACAAATATGGGTCAGCTGGGGTCAATATCTAGGTCACTGGGCCAAATCTTAGGAAAACCTTGTTAACACTGTAGATGTCCCAGTTTTGATTGGATCTTCACCAAACCTTGTCAGAATGTTTGCCTCAATGATATGTAGGTTAAGTTCAAACATGCATCATCTGGGATCAGACACTAGGTCACCAGGTCAAATCGCAGACCTCATGACACTGGTTCAAAACAATGTTTTAATGAGTAAACAATGATTCTTATGTGAGCAATATAGGGCCATCTTGGCCCTCCTTTTTTTTCATTTGTTAGACTTATTGTATTTTTATATAGTCAAGACTAAGATTACCTCTAATTTATCTTATTATGTTCAATTTCTATTGTTCAGTTTTGACATTTGATTAAAGAAACAGTTTGTTTACCTTTCATAGAATTATTTAATTGTTTTTGCTGTTATGTTTTTGTAGCTCATCAATTTTGTCTCCTGTAAATTAACTGATTATGTTAACTCATTGGTTAATTGTATCTATAATTTCCATTTTAGCTTGTTATTCTTGGAAATAAATATCGTATTTTTCCCATTGATAATTATATATTTATATGTCTCATTTTCACTTGAAATATCATTCCGTTATTGTCACAAAGTGACAAAGTGAGCTATTAGGATCACTCTCCGTCCGGCGTCGTGCGTCGTCAAACTTTATGTTGTGACCACACTAGGGGCCACATTTTTGGCTCAATTTTAGCAAAACTGGGTCAGAACATTAATATCAACAAAATCTCGGACGAGTTCGATATTGGGCCATTTGGGGTCAAAAACTAGGTCACCAGGGCCAAATAAGGGAAAACCTTGTGAACACTTTAGAAATCACTGTTTTGACTGGATCTTTATGAAACTTTGTCAGAATGTTTATTTTAATAATATGTAGGTCAAGTTTGATAATGGGTAATTTCTGTAGTAAAATTAGGTCACTAGGGCAAATTGCTGGAAAACCTTGTGAACACTCTAGAAGTCACTGTTTTGATTGGATGATCATGAAACCTTGTCAGAATGTTTGTCTATATAATATCTTGGACGAGTTCGAACATGGGCTATCTTGGGTCAAAAACTAGGTCGCTAGGTCAAATCTTATGAAAAACCATGTTTACACTGTAGATTTCACAGTTATTATTGGATCTTCACCAAACTTTGTCAAATCGTTTGTTTTAATGATATAACGGTCAAGTATAAATATGGGTCATCTGGGGTCAATAACTAGGTCACCAGGTCAAATCTTAGGAAAACTTTGTTAACACTGTAGATGTCACAGTTTTAATTGGACCTTCACCAAACCTTGTCAAAATGTTTGCCTCAATGATATGTGGGTCAAGGATGAACATGGGTCGGCCGGGTTTAAAAACTGGGTCACAAGGTCAAATCTTAGGTAAAAATCTTGTAAAAGCTCTAAATGTCATGGTTTTGATTTGATCTTGGCCAAACCTTTGGCCAAAAGATTGTTTGTCTTAATGATATTAAGGACAAGTTCAAATATGGGTCACCTAGGGTCAAAAACCAGGTCACAAGGTCAAATCTTAGGAAAACCTTATTAACACTGTAGATGTCAAATTTTGATCGTATCTTCACCAAACCTAGTCAGACTGTTTGTCTTAATGATATGTAAGACAAATTCGAACATAGGTCGTCTGGGGTCAAAAACTAGGTCACCGGTTCAAAACAATGTTTTAATGAGTGAACAGTGATTGTCATGTGAGTGATATAGGGCCATCTTGGCCCTCTTGTTTAATTACGTGTAGGTTTTACATATAAATATGTACAATGTAATCACATGTATTCCATTTTTAAATGACACTTTTGTCAATGTTGATTCTTGTAATTACTTTTTTTTCATTCACGATTTGTTGTATGAAATGTTATAAACAGTCATTGATTTGAAAGTAAGTTTCAAGTTCAGTGTCATCTGTTTATTTACACCATGATACTATTATTTTAATTAAGCTGTGACAGTGGTACAGTGGTTAGTGCACTGGATTTGTTAACAGGCGATCCAGGCTCAATTCTCGGTTGCAGCAGGTCTTGCCCTTCAATGAAAATTTGACAACAATGTTGATTTTCTCCTCCAATTTGCTGGGACTGGTTAGAATTCCACCCAGGATAACTTGTTAGGTGAATCAGCTGCCATATATAACTGAAAAAATTGTTGAAAAATAGCGTTAAACACAAATATTGCAATAAACAATACCATGATTATATTCAATAATCCAACAATAATTATTACTGTGTAAAAAAAATAAATTCTGGATGTTTTTGTTGTACTTTTTGCTTTATTTTTATTAGTTTGACAAGATAGAGTTAGATATTGAACCAGACAGTATCTTCAACAAACTTGGTGAATGTGGTTTGATTGGTTTCTCCGACTATGTCTTCTTGCTCACTGTACTGTCAAGTAAGTTAATTGGATTTTGATTGTTACCTTAAATAATTCGTGTTTAACACTTGTTTTCAATAGTGCAGGATGATCGTGGTCTAGTGGTAATTCAAATTTTGACTCAAATGAGAAAGGAGATATGATACTTAATCTGTTTGCTAGACCCACAATTGTTTATGCTGACATGTTTAACATGTTCTTAGTATATAAAGTGGTAACATTTCTTGTCAAAGACACTAAATTTCTAGAAAGAAAAACACTAGCGTCAATGATTGAGTTTCTACTCAATGTTGTTTGAGGAACTAGGGTCAGAGGCCCATAAATTTAAGGCTATACCTATTGCTCCAAAGCTGGTAGGCATTTTTCATTGGTAGGCTGTGTTAAGCTCACCTTGAATGATTTTTTCAAGTATGTATACTGATCATCGACATGTACATGAAATGGACATTGTCAGCCATAGAATTATTGCATTAGAATTTGTCTTGTCAGCTGGTCAAAAAATTTGTAACAATACAATTAGTTAACAAGTGAACATTATGTCCATGATTTCAGGCTATATTATTTTGCCAAATGCGAAAATACTTGTTTATCTCAATGCCAGTGACTTATCTTAATCACAAATATACAGCTATGGCCATGGTTCAGTTGTTAGTGCACTTAATTTGTAATATGGCAATCTGGGTTCAATGCCCAGTCATGGCAGGTCATACCCTTCCATGCCAATTCCTTTTGGAAGGGAAAGTTAGTATTGGGTCGAATAATGTCCAGGAAAACTTGTTTGGTGAATCAGGTGCCGTATATAGCTGAAAAATTGTTGAAAATGGCGTTAAACCCAAATAGAAAAATTATCACAAAGGTATCTTGTTTTTGTAGCACCTCCACGTAATTTCGAGATCGCCTTTAGAATGTTTGATATCAATGGTGATGGTGATGTAGACAAGGGAGAGTTTGCCAGGGTAGGTCCTTTTCCTGACTTTATATTTTTAACAAAAGTGTTGAGATCTGCTCATGAGTAATGTTGTTCTGGATGGGTGAGGTAATTTTCTCTCCACATCCCTGAATTTAGTATCTGAGGTTTTCAGAATTTTGCTATGCTTTATTGTATCATACTGTCCATCTTGACACATTAACTTATGCTGAACAAATATGATTTTTCGATTTCATCCAAAAAATACAGGGTCAGAAGGTAGGCAGAACAATTATGGGTTTAAGTCAAGCAGACTCAGAGAGGAATATGCCTTTGTTGAGCCAGCTTATTGTTTAAAGTTTTGAGATTGGTAAGTTTGGTAATAAGAATGGTTTGGTAGAGTTATCAGAGTCCAGGTTTTTTTTTTTACTGTATGTATTTCAATATTCATGCTTATCATGGTTATCAAACTTATTTTCATTATATTCTAGAGTTGTTTTTTATAGAATTGTTTTGTCAAAGAGCTGACATTCTGCAGTTAAAGCCAAAGACTAGAATCTCACTGAATCCTGTTAAAAAAAATAAAAATAATTCTATTTAAATTTTGTCACCAATGAAGATTATAAATTAAAGTAACTTGGTGCTAGGAAGCCTTTTGTGGCCCCCATCTCTGCTCAAATTTAACTTTTACCAACAAATATTTAATCTGAACAGTATTGATTGAACATAAGTGGTATGTGAATATTGTAGGAACAGCAATAATATACAGGTCTATGATTTAGCACTTCTATGTCTGGTTAATTAGCTAAAATGCTGAGGACTAGTTTTCAGATAAAGGAGTGTTATTTTCAAATTTAAATTACCATACTGTCTGTCTTTAATGTACTAAATGTTAAGGAAATTCAAGTTCAGTTGATAACTTTGCCATAGCAAAATGGTGAATTTGAAGCCGTCTTATCATCTGATGCAATTAATCAATTAAATGTGTTTATTGGTATCTGTGTTTTTATTTCTTTCATTTCTTTTTCAACACAGATAAGTGATATACTACGTAACCAGACGAGTGTAGGCCGTCGTCATAGAGACCATGCTGTCACTGGAAGCGTTGTCAAGGAAATCAGTTCTGCTCTAACTACATATTTTTTTGGATCTGATGGCTCAAAGAAACTAACAGCACAAGAATTTATAAATTTTCAAACAGACTTACAGAGAGAGGTTTTAAAGTTGGAGGTAATGCTTTTGATTTAGTTTCTCTACAATTTTAAGTGTCCTACAGTTTAAAAAAACATTGAATTTTTCCCATGTCAATATAATTTTATCTATTTTTTTAAATTCTTAACAATTACTATGACAGACACTGAGTTCTATACATGTATTGTGTTTTCATGTGTGTAAATTCTCTGCAGATGTTTCTTGGACAATAATTGTGTTGAAATATTTTCTGTTTATAATTGCTTATACACATGTATATTTACTGGTATACATTTTAACACTTCAAGGTAATTTTGCTTAAATTAGTTAACATTGATATTCAGTGTTTTGTACATTTCCTACTTTGCAAGGACTTACATATTGTGTACTTTTATTAGTTTAATCGTTATGAGCCTGAGGATGGCAGAATCTCAGAGAAAGACTTTGCTTCCATGTTGCTAACATATGCTGGATTTCCTGATAAGAAGAAAGCACTCATGATCCGTAGAGTGAAGAAAGCATACAAGGATGATGACAGTGCTAAGGTTTGTCATTATGTCTACTTTTTATGCCTCCTAATTGATAGATCAGGGGAATGTTGGTTTTGACCTGTCTGCCTGTTTGTTACCAAACTTGAATTTTCCCTGTAAAATCAAAACGCTTCCACTAACTATTATCAGACTTCGTATGTTGGTTCCTCACAACGTCTACTTGACATTTGCATTTTCAGGTCAGTAGGTCAAAGGTCTTTACCTTTTGGAAATGATTAGTTTTCTCAGATTTTATTATACCCCCACAAACAAAGTTTGAGAGGGGGTATATTGGAGTCAGTCAGTTGTTTGGTCGGTCATTGGTCGGTCCGTCCGCAAACTTCTTCCACATCACCATGAAGTGTGTATGTGCAAAACACAATTTTCATGCTCAGCGATTCACTCATTCCAGAGTTATGTGCCCTTGAATTTAATGTGCAGTGGCATTCTTAGCTCATGAATGTTTGTTTAGCAAACTAGCTCCACAATAACTAGGTCCCTAGGCCAAATCTTATGAAAAAACATGTTAATGCTGTAGATTTCACAGTTATAATTGGATCTTCACCAAACTTTGTCAAATCATTTGTTTTAATGATAGAACGGTCAAGTACAAATATGGGTCATCTTGGGTCAATAACTAGGCCACCAGGTCAAAGCTTAGGAAAACTTCGTTAACACTGTAGATGTCACAGTTTTGATTGGATCTTCACCAAACCTTGTCAGAATGTTTGCCTCAATGATATGTGGGTCAAGGTCGAACATGGGTCAGCTGGGGTCAAAAACTGGGTCACAATGTCAAATCTTAGGTAAAAATCTTGTAAAAGCTCTAAATGTCATGGTATGATTGGATCGTGGCCAAACCTTGTCAGATTGTTTGTCTTAATGATATGAAGGCCAAATACAAATATAGGTCATCTAGGGTCAATATCTAGGTCACGAGGTCAAATCTTAGGAAAACCTTACTAACAATAACACTGTAGTTGTCAATTTTGATTGTATCTTCACCAAACCTTGTCAGATTGTTTGTCTTAATGATATGTAAGACAAATTCGAATATAGGTCATCTGGGGTCAAAAACAAGGTCACTAGGTCAAACCTTAGGAAATAAGAGGATGAATATTTCAACACTATGAGTTCTAGCTTGACAATTTGAAGAATATGGAGAGCTATTGCAGTCGCCTTTGCATCAGTGTAGGCGTTGCATATGGCTTAAGTTTTGCATGAAAGTTACTATCATGAACATATCTCAGCACCCAGTCATGGGATTGACTTGAAATTTGATGTATTGACTTGAAACTTAATGTAAGTATCAAGGGGTATCAGACGGACAAGTTAGATAACTCTTGAAAGAATTTTAGCCAAATTATGGCCCTTTTTGGACATAGAAAATTTGGGCTATGTTTTGAATGTAAATTAATATCATGTACATATCTCAGCAACCTTCTATTGTACTGACTTGATACTTCATGTAAGTGACATGTGTCTTGGCTGGAATTAGTCAAATTATGGCCCATTTTGGATTATGTGAAATTAAATGATAATATTTCTTTGTTTGTTGCACTGTTTTACAGACTTTACTTTTAAATTCTTCATAGATATTGGTATTGTCTTATTGACAAAGTTTGTTTACTATCAATCAGTAAGCATAGTCGTAGTATGCATAGTTTGTATGATCAAATGATGCCAGTGCATATAGTGTCTGCTTTGTCTGACCATTCGAGGTTAGGTCAAGCATGCCACTAGGGACAAATGCATCTATTGAATGCAGCAGTCTTGTTTTTAGTTGGTGTTTAAAGAATACATGAGAAGACTTTGAACTATCAACTAGAACAGTTTTTATTGAAACACTGATTATGAGCTTGTATCTGTTAATTTGATTTTTGCTAGAAATATAATGTCTGCTGTGTAAAAATCAGGTCACAATTTACAAATTAGATATTATTTCAAAGGTGAAGTTTACATACATAAGACAGAACCGTGTTTATTGCTCGACCCACTTTCCTAAGGATTTTTTTCTTTTTGGCTTTTTTATTCAAATAAAGTTTAAATTAGCTAGAATGGGTGGAGCACTTAGACTGGAAGAATGCATATTGAGTAAATCCTTAAGAAAGCTACTGAAGCTACCTTTCCTTTTAGAATTTTTATCTAGTATGAAGAACACTCAAATATGCAGTCTAACCTATACTTTACTTGTTTACATAAACTTAATCTAATGTATTACATGTACATTGTAAAATGTGCATTCAAGCATTGTGTCTGTCAGTTAGATAATTATGTTTACTTGTTTTACTGCATTAAAGGGGCATGCCCTGGAACTGAAGCGTCTCAAATAGCAATCAAATTGGTATCATTTTAATACCTAAATCAATTAATGAAAGCCCTGTAAAATATTTACAAAACATCCCGCTAGTTTACTCAAAATACACAATTCAAGATTTACCAAACCTGCCGATTTCGGCCTCAGAAATTATTTGTCATTTTCACAACTCGACCCTTTCGGTATTTGTCAAAACCGAAAAATATCGCGGAAAAAATGTCAACAAACTGAAATGGGAAGTTTTTCTCATGTTATGTTCACTTGAAAGGCAGCGCACATGCTCAGTTAAACTCTCAGACGTATCGGAAATATCATTGTCATCAATAAAAGGCTGTAAGCCTTTTATTCAAACCGACATACAAATACCGACGCGTGCATTATAGGGTCATTTTTGAGCAGACATTCTTCTTTGACTTTTAGGTAATAATTGGTTTTACAAGTGACAAACGCATTTTTGGTGTACGAAAAAAAAAGACACAGCAGTTCCTGGGCATGCCCCTTTAAACTAAAGCTATATCTGACAAGTAATGCTACTAAATTTTCAAAAAGAGTAAAATCACTTTGTTTTCATAACTGTAAAGTGTTTTCTCATTAGAGTTTTAACAAAAACTGTTTGATGATTCATATATTGTTCGTTGAATTCATACATGCTCCACATTGCTCCATATTGACAACATGTATTTTATCTTGGAAAAGAGGAAAACTTTGCCTGCTGAAACATTGAAAATATTTAATTTTGTTCATGTTTAATTTCTATTTATAGTTGCTTCTAAAAGTTTACAGGTCACTTCAAATATTCATTATTTCAATTTAGGTGCTTGGGTATGATTCATACCACATACAAACAATTACTCTGCCAATATTAGGACTATCAAGATATAGCTTTATACACTTTAGAATAGACAAGTGTAGGCTTGAATTTATCTGTAAAACTCTTCACCACTTCCTACTAGGCTTTTCTTGCCATATATCACATTACATTCTTGTGATCACAGACAGTGGTTTCTAAATGTCAAACCCTGAGGGTTGAAAAATTACCCTTAACCAATAATAATTTGAAGAGTCGACAAAATTGCCTGCTGATGTAATAGTAAATTTGACCATCTAGTATGAAGTGTCAGAAGCTATATTTTGCTAATTTTAAGAGTCAAAATGCCATTTAATGGGTCAAATGAAAGCCCATTTGTAATGTTTATCAAGTACATTGTGATTCATAAGTACAGTCACTGTATAACATAGAACAAACAATATCCATATTAGTATATTTTTAAGTCACTCTTCACTAACATCAATGATGATATAAATCTTAATAATATCACGAACTTCGCAGCTCAATGTCTTCTACTCTGGCATTTTTAATGAACTTTTTATTGTCCCCTGCTAATGTTATCATTGATTTGACTAATTGTGTGGAATTTGGCTCTAATTGACCTCCATCCTGTTCATGTAACCAGGAAGCATGTGTGTACTGTTGAAATATTTTTTGCAATGTCTTCCCCATTTTGTCTACTTCCACTTTCTCTAACATAATCATAATAATTGGTTTATTTAAGTTGTATGATTCCTCTACTTCAATATGGCAACATTCTTTCTCACAGTAGATGTTGGATACTATAACAATTACAACTGCTGAATTTAAAATACATTCAACAAGCTCACATCGTATTGAAAATCCAGGTCGTATATGACGGTCACCAATACATATCAATTCTCTATTTGTGTCTGTTAACTCCTGGATTGACTCAATAATTTGTGGATATATATGATTCTTTACAACTTCTTCATTTTCTGAACAGAATGACATAAATGCAAGGTATTTCCATGGATACACACCTCTCCGTATTTGTTCTAATTGTTCAATTAACGTCTGCCTTCTTGCTTTCCTTCTCTTTATATAAAATCTTATCATTAGAGAAACAAAAATTATTGTGAAGAAGATTGGTATTCCGATCATGAGAGATAATTTCACTCTTTCAAGTAGACAATAAGTATCCAATGTGTCTACTGTTTTTGAATTAATACTCAAGATTTGATCACCCAAAATGCATGTATAATTACCAGTATGTCTATTTATTATATCATTGTTTTGTGCCCATAATATAAATTCTCTGTTCTCGTCGTTACAGCTACATATAAACTTATTTTCACTGATATCAATCTTAACACCTTCTTCATTTTCATTTTTTGAATCCAAGCTGAATTTGTCCAATTTTGTTAAAGTTTCCGTATCTAGATGTGTAATAACGTTTGATTTCAAACTTAAGGTTTTCAGTTTCAGTAAATGTTCAAATTTAAAAGTGAGGGCACTTATTTTGTTATTAGATAAATCTAGAACTTCAAGGTTCTGTGTTCCTTGAAAAATATCTTCAGGTAGATTAGTGAGTCCATTATTCGACAGGTTCAGGTATTTCAGGTTCACTAAAGTACGGAAAAGAATGCTGAAATCATCTATGTATTTTTGTTGCATTACATGAAGTCTATTATATGACATATCAAGATAATATATGTTGACAGAAGAAGCAAGTACCGATGGTGAAATGTACTCGATAATGTTGTTTGATGTGTCTACATAATTTATTGTATTCCTCATTGTAGAACTTAAAGATACAGTCATGTTAACTGATCTCAGACTGTTATGTCTGAATGAAACATGGGTTAAGTTCCAATTGCAGTCTGTTAAATCCAAATGATAATTGTTGGTAATTTCCATAATAGGTGACAGTTTTGTATCAATCATATTATCTATGATCAAATTTTCTACACTAAAAAACATGGTCACTGCTACACATAGGAACTTTGTTGTTTCAAAATTTAACATCTGTCTCAGAATAGGGAAGTATGTACCACTGATGTCAAGTGTTCTAAGACTTTTGCATGTTGGTCTTAAAAAATGCAAAGCAGTTGTAATTGTGCAATTCCTAAGTATTATAGTGTTGACTGTTTCACAAGACCGACCCATCGAGATGAAATCCATTAGTCCAATATTGGTTTCTGATATATCCACATACTTAAGTTCCCTTTTTGCTGTTATTGCTTCAAAGAATGTTACGTCAATGATTATAGAAACTAAATACGCTGCTTGTATTCCCCGTATGTTTAACGTTTGCAGTTTTGGTAGTACTTGTTTATTAGATGGGTTCAATGCTGTCAGAACTTTTGCTATTCCTAATATCCCATTTCCTGATAAGTCCAATTCGATTAAGGAATTTAATCCATTAAATGCATATGAATTGATCTCAAATTCATCTGCAGCTAAAATTTTTAGATGAGTCAAATTATGGAAGGCCATCATCATGTCATCTTCCAGATATATTGTTCCTGCGCGTATGTCCATTTTCTTAACATTTTGCCAACTTTCATCGAACTTGATATTACTGTGGACCCATAAATCAGAGCTGTTAATGAAGACATTCCTTATGGTTGATGGAATATTGTTTGGTAATATGTTACATTCCATCTTATCATTATCACAAGTACAGCCAAGTTCACACAAAGTGCTATCAACTGCATCATTCCTTATCACTGCTCGTAATAGTATCCACACTAAAATTTTGCTCCACATTATTGTAATGTGCATACATACATGTTGGAGGTGTAAGACAAGGTTGTTCACACTGTCACTAGATTAGGATCCATGAATTTGAAAACATAATGTTGGAAATCACATCAATAAAGGTGTGGCTTAATAATCTCATCCTTGTTTGAGGAGTTGGCAAAATGCAGTGGTTGTTTGAACTGATTTAACCTGTTTACTATTTTACATCTTCAACCTCTTCTCTATACAAAGACTTTATAAACTTGTAGAGTTTGCTGTTTTCTGATTGGTTGATAAAATATATTATGCATTTTGATTATCTAGTTGTAATTGATAGGTGTAGTTTATATTCTAATCAAAGTATGGAAAGTACTGGAAAGTACTGGTATTCTTGGAAACTGAACTTATGTAGACTTTCTTGAAACGGGAAATACCCCGGTACTTAGCATGGCAGATGTAGAAAAACATAATTCCTGAGCTGAGCAAGTGACTGCTATGGAAAGCTAAACTTCGTTCAGTTTCCATAAAAACATGTGTCATGCTATCCTGACTATTATAACTGTTGGTGAGAAGTTTAAAACTTAAGTCAATTAATTTGTATCATTCTGCAATTAAGGTTAATGTATTATGTATTTAAACAAAGAAGGTATTCCCAGTAAGTATAAATATCTAAGGAAGGTGTATTTGTTCAGTCTATTACTCCTTTCGATGACTATGTGCAGGTAAACTGAAGACCATTTCTCAAATGACAAAATATAAACCTCCAGTCAAACTGTGGATATTCATCTAATTAATTTAATTCAAAATATTTCTGTATAAAAAATCAATTTAGTTTAGAAAATATGGGATTCGATAATTTGATAATTGGCTTGCGATTATTAGTCTGAGGCCCTAACCACTTCATTAATATCAAGGACCCCTTGGGTTATTCTTTACTTAGAAAATTTGTCTGAGATATAATGCACAGGACACTCAAAGTTAAACTATAGAATGTATCTAGTAACAATCGAATGACAGGTCTTATCTTCTAATGAACTGTTTAATTAAATAGTCTTTGAGGCTTTTTTGTAAATAAATAAAGACTATTCAATGTATGATATCTATAAATATTGGATTGACCACTATGCGAAGACAAAATTATTTTTGTTTTCTAAACAAACTTAGAAAGCACTATAGACAGTAAAGATATAAATATAAAAGATATCTGAATCCTTTAGTAATTAGAACAATTAAACTTTGTTATTTCAGGGTATATCATTTGAAGAATATGAAAACTTCTGGAAATTTCTACAAAATATAACAGATGTGGATACAGCTCTTAGTTTCTACCACTTAGCTGGTGTCTCCATTGATCAAGGTACTAATGGGTCTCAACTGTTCAATTCAAATTTATCGTGAAATCTATTTAAGTGTTTATTTCATTTCATTATGTACTACATTTCCTGTGATGGCTCACCCACCTCCGTGATCAATTGGTTAAGGTCGCTGACTTCAAATCCCTGTAACCTCTCACTGCACTGATAGAGGGTCTCTTTATGTGAGAAAGTAGGCAGTTGCTTACAGAGGATGGATGTCTAGTACTGGTTCTTCCCAGGAACGATGCTTAGGTGCAGTGTCCGCCTCATATGACTCTGACTGTTGGAACAAATCCAGTGATGACTCAGTGTATTATTAGCTAGTATTGCATATTAACTCTTGGTTTGTTAAGCTTTGTGGATTCTACTCTCAGCCCTAGATCTCTTTGGTTCAACAGGGGGGAATTCAGCAAGAAATGCCATAGCTGAGGTGGTAAATAGTTGTCCCATTAATTGAATTATTATGTTTTATGTCAATTATTCTGCAGTCAGACTGATAAAAGTAATTCAGTTATGATATGCCAATAAAATACTAAGTTCAAAAAGGTGGTTTATTTTCTAAATTAAGCTATGTCTTTAAAGGTACATAATTATCATGTCTTATTCCAAATAAAAACACACACTGTGTGTGAAGTATTCAACTAGATGTGGAAGATAATTGATGCTAATTATTATATTCAAATCATGTTATCTATTTTCATTGTCTTTTAGAAACCCTAAAGCATGTTGCTAAGACAGTAGTTCATGTTGAGTTATCTGATCATGTTGTAGAGGTTGTCTTCACACTGTTTGATGAAAATGGTAAGTTTATTGATGGTTATTTATTGTGATCGCGTGTTGTCCATCGGCTGTGCGTGCGTCCATCAGTCAGTCCATCTGTCAGTGTATCGACAATTGCTTTAAACAAATCTCCTCCTTAAGCAGGCCAATTTCAATGAAACATAACAGGGATGTTCCTTGCATGAAGCTCTACAAAATTTGTTCAACAAATTTAATATCATTAAAAAAAATCTGATTGCCATGGCAACCAATAGGAAAAACTTTAAAACCCTTCTTGTCAGAAAACATGGGCCTAGAGCTTAGATATTTGGTGTGTAGCATCATCTAGTGGACCTCTACCAAGTTTTTCAAATTATTCCCCTGGAGTCAAAATTGGCCATGCCTGGGGTTTACTCTGTTTTGTTAGCTCACATGAGCACTTGTGCTGAGGGTGAGCTTTTGTGGTCAGTCTTCGTCGGGCGGCATCAAACATTACCTTGTGAACACACTTAGCTCAATTTTCGCAAAACTGGGTCAGAATGTTAATATCGACCAAATCTCAGACGAGTTCGATAAAGGGCCACTTGGGGTCAAAAACTACATCACCAGGTCCAAATTGTGAACACTCCAGAAATTACTGTTTTGATTGGATCTTCATGAAACTTTGACAGAATGTTTATTTCAATGATATGTAGGTCAAGTTCGATTATGGGTCACAGTGATTGTTTTCGCTATATTTACTGCCTTATATGGGCAGTTCCCCTTGCAAAATTTCCTTCATTTTTCCCTAAATTGGCCAGAATATTCCCTGATAAGAAGTGTTTTCCACATGATCATTTAAAAAGAAAAAAATGTAACAGTTTTTGCGTCACTGTCACCAATTACAGTGTAGTAATATTTACAATTTATGATTCAAACAACTAAATAATCATATATTCCATAGAAAATAAATGTTATTATACAAAAAAAAAAATGTATACATGTTGTATTCCCCTTTTTTGGAATTTGCTGTGCTAAATTTCCCTTTTTGACGGGTATGGGTAGTGAAAAAAATCACTGCAGTCATGTGTGGTCAAAAACTAGGTCACTAGGGCAAATTGCTGGAAAAACTTGTGAACACTCTAGAAGTCACTATTTTGATTGGATCATCATGAAACCTTGTCAGAATGTTTGTCTTATTCATATGTAGGACAAGTTCAAACATGGGTCATCTGGGGTCGAAAACTAGGTCACAGGTTCAAAACAATGTTATAATGAGTAAACAATGATTGTCATGTGAGCGATATAGGGCCATCTTGGCCCTCTTGTATAGGTTCATATAGGAAAATCTTTTTAAATCTTCTTGTCCGAAACCGCAAGGCCTAGAGCTTAGATATTTTGTAAAAATTGGCCCTGACCTTAGGGTCACTTGATTTTACTTGGACTTGTGTAGAAAATTTTTAACAATGTTCGTCTCCAAATAACCTTTTTCCTGGTGAGCATTTACAGGGCCATCATGGCCCTCTTGTTATGTTGTTCCATTGCTAATTGTTACTAACTTGTTTCTACATACCGGTATATTCTTTTCAGATGATGGACAATTAAGTAACAGAGAATTTGTCTCTGTGATGAAGAGACGCTTGATGCGTGGATTGGAGAAACCAAAGGACACAGGATTTACTAAACTTGTGAATTCTGTATGGGCGTGTACCAAGTCTCAAACAAGAGCTTTATTTGAGTAGAAATTAATACAAGTAGCTAAAATCAGAAGAACTTGCTGTTTGCATCCTCATGAATTGTTAAAAAACCACTACATTAACTGACTTACTCTGTGTGAGTTGTTTACCAGCAATGATTTGTATAACACAGGTCAACCCATTGTAAGTAACTGATGCATTTCTGTGTAATAACGTACCTTTGTTTATTATCTGGATTGGACATATCATTCTTAATAATACTATGAAAACATCCACATAGGATTGATATTAAGAGATAGTGAATCATTTGTATAATTTGGTTTTTGAACTTTTAAAAGCACATTTATCCATTATTATTCATACAAGTATAAAACCATTTATGTGTATATTATGGTTACTACTGGTTAGCTACACATATTTTCATTTTTCTCTGTAGTAGTGTCTATCATTATCTGCAAATGACTGAAGTCATGGGATCTGAAAGGGCATTTAACATACCTCTGTTATGGTAATCACCTTCTTTATGTATACACATCATTTTCTATTGTTTACTTTACTTGTATGTACACCAATTATGCTTCCTAGGTTGAACCATCATGTTAGTTTCTTGAATATTTTATATAAGAGAAATGTCACACATAGGATTGTTAATATTTTTCCCTATATTTTGTAGTGTACATTTTATTATATGTTAGCATCATGATATATGTCTATTTTTCTGGTTTGATTCTGCCTTAAAGCTCTGTAATATAATATGATGTTAAGGATTAGCAATTACTAATACAGTAACTGTTGTGAGGTTGTTAAAAAGGTCATAAGTGCCTTTAGGGCCAAAAATGCTTACAGAACTTTCAATCAGTTCTGATGAAAATTCTAAATATCCCAAAGGACTGATGTGAAAACATGATTAAATGTATATGTAAGTTTATATGGAAACATTGAATTGTTAAATAATCATGTATTTAAAATGTGCCTGTTTCATTGGACAATATAGCAATGACTTTAGTACTGACATTTTCGTCTTTCGAGATCAGTATTTCTAAATCTGAAATAAGCTTAGTCGGTACAGAGTCTGCATTGCTAATGAAACATAGAGTGAATTATATTCTATACATTCTAGTTTGTTTTCTATTTAGTCATACTCTTGTGTATGTAGTCATGAATTGCTGTATCTTCTATCAATACTTATTTATATCTGATTTATTTCCATACATGTACAATGTGTACATTATTCATGCATACTTGTGCAATGCTTTACTTGATTATGTGATCAAGCACTGTGTTTATTGTCTATATGCCTATTTCATTTTCTGACGACACAAACGAATCAAACAACTTTAAAGGAAAATCTATGTAATTATTTGTTAATGGTTATAAGGTCATTTCAAATATGGTATCAATTCTTATTACAGTTTTTTTTTTTTGTAAACATTTCAAATTTAGAATGGTATATTCTTGTTTATTATTGCTGTGTATGAATTGTTAAAAGAAAGCTTATAAAATTGTTAATATTCTCTTTAATTTTATTTATTGTAAATATTTTATTCATTTGACCTTCTGTAGTTTTTTTTCAAATACTGTAATAAAATACTGAAACTCTAGTGTGTTTGTTTGTATTACTTATATTCATGTAGGCTAGAAAAGTGTAGGTAATACCCCTATATCATGATTATGCGGATATTATTTTGTGTACAAATATCTATGAATTGGTAATTTACCCATCTTTTAAACTAGCTTAGTAATGCCCTGGACTGTAGATCAGTATGTTACCTGACTAGGCATCTGTACAAGACTGAAGTTATTTATCCAAATTCAGTATTGTATACTAGTATGTAGCAGAGTGCATATTTGATTAACAGGTTTCATATACAGTGTAACTTCTGAAATCCGGACACCCACGGGACCGGCCAAAATGTCCGGATTTTGGAAGTTTCCGGAATTCAGAAGTCTTAACTTATCTGAACAAGTACAGATGTTAAATGTCAGAGTTTTTTATGGTGAAAATAGGGACATCATTGTTTATGCATAATACAATATGGTGTTAGTATTACTGAGACATGATGCAAAAATAACAGATTTAACATAACATTTTTTAAGATCTATTAATCACAATCTAACATTTTCTTGAAAGGCAGATACAATTTTACTTACTGGAACCAAGGACTTATATACATACATGTATGTATATAAGTCCTTGGTAGAAGTGGTTCATTTTACAAATGCAAGTTGACATTATTGTGATTCTAACACATGCCAAAATAAGCTAACACCACTGATTGGTTAACAATTGAAAGAGGGGACAATGACATTTTACCTCGGGGTTTATAATCGAGGGACTAATTAAGGATGACACAAGTTCTGCACTGTCCGGATTTTGGAAGTAAAATTGCACTTACATAAACCAAAATACCAAAATTTATGTTATTCGTGATAATGAAATCCGAGATCAATGAATTAAAATACATATTGTTTTGTACATTTTTCTTCTATCATTCCTGAAAATTTCAAGGATCTTGTTCTAATAATTCCGGAGATATTGGAATTTATACAACTGCACAGTTATAAGTTTGGCCTAGTGTATATTATTTTTATATATTTACTTTCAGTTGAATCAATTATTTTAAACCAATACATTATTATCTTATAATATCGGCCAACAATCAATGAACGTCTCCCTAATTCCCCATAGGGGAGACCGGGGCAAAACGTTACACGGGGCAAAGTGTTACATTTGATATAGCGACTCAATAAAATCATCCATGGCATCACAACTACTGCGCTGTAAACATTTTTCGGAAAGGCCATTTTATCCGAAAGATCGCGGACAGTTTTATTCGGATGTTCATGTAATAAGAGTAGTCGATGCTTTTTTGGACAAGGAAGTAAATTTTCTATATCTTTCTAGATGTCGGGTTGTATTGTATCCAGAACTTGGCGGATAATTTTGCTTATTGTTATAAGTTATACTACATACCAGTGATGACTATGCAATATGAAATATCATTCGGCCTTCTTCGGATTTTGCCTATATTATATGCAAAATCATTGTGAGTAGAACGCTTTACGGCTAATTAATATGTACTTTCTTACAATATTGTGTATGTTCTCGCTTGATTTTGTTGCCGAATGAAAACCCCATACTATCATCCGTACTTTAGAACTGGTAAAACTAGCCTGTCATAAAGTTATATTCTGTATGGTAGCTGATTTCTGCCATTTCATATCTTCGTGTGTTCGCCCCCAAAAGTCGAAGCACGACGACACGAACATACGACAAATTGCTAATTTATCGTATCTTCGACTTCGACCTTAGACAATGGTAGGATACTACGTCATCTCGCACCTGTTAAAAAGGTCCTCCCTGGACAAAAAAAGGTAAACAAAAAAGGTAAAATGTTATTTTACTCTTCTAAATTACAGTTTTGAAAAAAATTAAGTTGTGCGTCAAGCAACTACATGGTTTAAATTTATAACAGTGCAGTTAAATTGCAGTTAAATACATAAATGAGATCGGTTTGTTGAAATGTGTCCAGGGTGGACCTTTTCTCTTGCCCGAACAAGGATGGACCATTTCAATATTTCAATCATAATAAGTGAAAATACCAAGAATTAAACGAAAAATACGTATGCAATTTGTCTTAAATGCTATAAGAAACACTCGGTGATAATCGGTTCTTTACACTCACGGCCTGGTAAGTTAAAAACACCAATAGCCAAGGACTTATATAGGGGAGACCGGGGCAAAATGAAACGTTTTTTACAAAACTCAGTAGTTCTCATTCGTGCGTTATCTGTTCGGGAAACATTTTGCATGTGTATAACATACATTTATCACCCGTCATATATATATTTGTTAAGTATGCATATTTCTTTTAATTGGACCCATATTAAGTAAAAAGTTAGTTGTAGTAAAATGTTTCATTTTTCCCCATAGAAGGGGCAAAATGAAACATCACCTGGGGCAAAATGGAAAAATCACTCTCATAGTTATATTTTACCCAAAGCATACATTTCAGCATTTGTTTTCGTACTGTTACGAATTGCGGGGCACCTTTTAGTATTATGTAATGCATCGTTGTGATATATACAAATCTGAATAGAATGAAACCAACCAATCGAATATGTGATATCACTCAAGTGAAAATATGATATCAAATATTCCATCTAATGATATAATCAATTAGGATTAAATGAGTGATTTTACATATAAAGAATTCCAGTGGGTGGTTGATATCACCTGTCAGAAGGAATGATATCATACTTTCAACACGAACTGGTGATAACACCAATAATTCAAATAAGTGTTATCATTAATTCTAATATGGAATTTCACATATTTAGCAATGATATAGGACTGGCGATATCACAAATACAAAATATTAATATCGACAAATCAGATACTTATAAATGATTTCTGCATTTTTTTTAATATGCTATACATTGTATCATGTTTTAGTATTAAAGAGTTTTATCACCTGTTTGAATTATAGTGATATCATCCACCCTGTTCTGGAAGTAAAGTTCGAATCAGCAGGTTTCTACACGTTTTGTCTCAAAGTTTGATCTGGTTGGGTCACTGACCAATTCAAGTGACAATGTTGATAAAATTATTAATTCCATCTAAAAAAATTCATTCGATTGAGCCATAATAAATAGAACGCATTAAAACTACGTACAACCCTTGTTATATACAATGTATATACTTTGAGTATCAGGTTCCGGGATCATATACATGTAGCTTGTTGTAGATTTCAGAAAAGAATATTCATACATGATGTACGGTAAAAATATAACTTTATTGTTACAAAACGTCATATATCATATATAACGAAAGTGATTCCGATAGTTTGTGGTAAGAACATGGTTTATGTAGCCTCCAAAACGTATCAATTAAAGACGCGCTAGGTAAAAATACTCTTAGTGACCATATGATCCTCCACAGAGTGCCTCGGCTTGTTTCTGGCTAGGAGATCTATTTATTGTTTAAATGGAAAGCACATAACACATAGCTACTATCAAACGCACCAAACGTCAGAACGCAAATGCCGGAGTTGTTTTTATTTTTTTACTTTACCGGGTTCGAAAATATGATTGGGTGAAATGAAACATTGTTCCAATATGCTCTGTCACTTATGTTCCATTTTGCCCCATTCATACCAAATGACCTTTGACCCTAATCCATGTGATATCGTATCAGATGAGACTTTAAACATTCTGTTAAATATAAACACAACATATAAAGTTTCTATTTAGGCTACGACATTGTGCCCCACCAATAATATAATCGGAACTAATTAAAATAATTTCGGGATGGTAAAAAATCACTCACATTTCATAGAAAGAAAATTTTCTGCTTATTAACGTACATTAGCGTTTATTCTTAACGATATTCTCTTCCATACCGTGCAAAGGAAGGACGCTGCGTTTTTCGATTTTATTTGGTCATAATTTGGCGTCACATCAACGATATCTAATGTGTTTCATTTTGCCCCATGTTCCATTTTGCCCCGGTCTCCCCTACATATATAAGTCCTTGCAATAACGTATCAGTTTTGTGACAGAATCCAGGGCGGACCTCTGAAAAAAAATATCTAAAACATCTTTCGGGCTCAAACGGGCTCATTAACAAGAAATGTTAGATATTTTATATATTTTACTTATTTTATTTTAATTATGTATGTGCATCCAGGGATGCTATATTACATGGATGTGCATCCCTCACCGGGTGCGACGGAACAGTACAAATGTATATCAATCAGAAAATAATGTTAAATCAGCATTACAGAGAACAGAGTCTATGCACAAATGTAATCAAATTGCATTTGCCCTTGCAGGATTTGGCGGAACTGTCGATTGACTGTTAATTGTTAATTTCTGCTATTAAATTCATCATGTTTTTCAGTCGATATCGTTACTGAACTGAATAATAACAATTCATCAAAGGTTAGTTCTATTGTATTTATCCAGTCAAATTAGAATAATTAATTGTTGTTAAAGAGAGAAAACATAAAATTTAGCAGCGAAGGACTTAGTGATCATGGAACCGGACTAATTATAATCAGTTGTTTTGCATTAAAGCAGGAGTCACTCCCCTTTACATCTGAAACGCCATTTGTTCTACTTGTTTATGGATATATATCTGTGCTATCTATCGAAGCAATTTATTGTAAGTTTATATATTTATCTAGACGTCTGTGATGTGGAAACTACTGGTTTTAAAACAGCTCTATTTCAAAGACCCAGGATGCGAGCACTATTTATCAGCAATGCTAATCTAATGCGTAATATTTGTTATATAGCGGTGTGTGTAGAGCCGTCTGCAGCAACATCCGGGGACTTGTTACGCTGGGGAACACCATCTATGAACAGCGTGTCGTACGCAAGTCATGCCTGTCTAGTGTCTACCCTGTCTTTTCGCCGCCTTGAGGGAGGGGATAAGGGACCGTCTGCGTGCAGAAATCTCAGGTGGAAACTGTTCATGCATGAAAAAGTCAGTTTTATCTCGTTGGCGTCTCACTATTTCCCTGTCCTTTCACTAAGTGAACATGAATTCCTAGCATTGGGAATAGACACAATAGGTGACAGGGTGCGACTGAAAGAGAAATGTCGTCACTCACTCTCTGGTAAGTTTAAAATAAGCATGCACTCCAATTTTATTTTGTCACCAGCAAGTGTTCCTGTGGTTCAATCTTTCCAGACATCTGTCTGTCAGTATTCTTTGTAGCTTGAGTATTTGAGGAATAAGGGAAGCGATCAGAAATTAGTACTAACCCTAATCACGTGTCAACGTCAGCATCATAATTATGTTGGGTAAAGTTATCATACCAGTCCAAATTTCTGTTAAACCATTTGAGGTATTTTTTATTTGTAACTTAGCATACTTCTGTACCATCTTGCCCTCTATCAAGGACTTATATACATACATGTATGTGTAACGAATTTGGACTCGGTGGAGTTACCGGATGTATTGAACTAGACAGACCGGAACAGTACGCGGACACTTTTCCCCATATGTAACTATTTCGTGTAAATGAGGCCGTGTTTCAAATAATCCAGTCTATGTAGTTTTGAAGATGAATCCTTGCTTAGAAATTTACAGGAACTTAAGATTGTAAACAATGCACTACGCATGCGCAGTCAGGCATCGCGACAGGTACAGTTACGGCTTAAAATTATTGTTCTATTTAACCAGTACGCGGACATCCGTTTATATAGACGTTAAGGTGGTCAAATAAAGTAAACTCACCCGAAAATGCTTTTTTGTGTATTTATTTCATTTACACATGAAAATTAAAAGAGAATATTTTTCTATATTAAAAAAGTAACATGTCTAAAGCATTGAGTGCAAAATGTCAGTTCATTTATTCTTCTTTGCAAACATCACGCAAAACATAGACTCTCCTATAGTTTTATTTCGTAATTTATACAGAAATGAGTATTTATCTAAATTTACTTATTTCCATCACTAAGTTTGCAGCTTACGGGAGTTAAGGAGGTTAAAATAAAAAAATAACATGGAATGCAAAAACATTTGGCAAGTACCTGTGGTCACATGGTTCAAGCACCCAAGTGATAAAGATGCGAAGGTTGCTGTAACATGATCGATTGTGTACAGCAGGTTTTTTGTTTACTAAAAAGTCTATTCAAGTGATATTATCTCATATTTATTAAATAGACTACGTAGATTAATTTAACCAGTAACGATTTTAGGCCATTTACACAAGGACTTATATATTTTTACCAATGTCAATTTATTTTGTTTGTATCGTCTGCTGATGGTAAATGGTAAACAGTATATGTATTATACCGAAAGAAAGGTAAGCTTGCTGCGAACATAGATATGTAATATCTGTATCGCACGGGTTGTTTTAAATCTTTTAAAACTCGCCGAATACGAGGGTGTCCGCGTACTGGTAGCGTCCGCGTACTGTTCCGGTCTGTCTATATGGACTTAAGGATTTAAAGGAACAGTAGGATCATTGTATTGTATATAAGTGCTTGACTTTAGTTATTGTGCAGTAGTTGTTACGGTACCATCAGTGAGGAGTTATATGTTAGGGTCTTGTTGTGGAATACTGATTGTATTACTAATTGTCAATGTTATAAAATAGGGATAATACATTTATGAACCTGTGATTTGAGTTGTTCACTTTGTTTTAATCCTGGCAAAAGAATACAAGCGTTATGTATATAAGTCCTTGCCTCTATGTATGGGCAAGAGTACATAAATGTCAAGGAATTTGGTTGAATTATGGTCCTTTTGCCACTAAGAAATTATACTGATTTTAGGTAATATATTCATACTAGTTCATTATCAGATTATTGGATTTCATTCAGACTTATTATAGTTGTCCCATGTCATCACCTTCATCATATGGCACAATTAAGAGCCATGAATTATGCCCCCATTTTAACATAAATTAAATCACTTCAGTAAGCCAGCTGTATGGCTTTCCCCTCAAGCCCTAAGCAAGGTTTCGAACATTCAGTGTTGAGTGGCAAGTGAATCATGTCTTTTTGTATTAAAGTCGTATTTAAATTGGAGCATCATGATAGACACATATTACTGGCATGCCATCTAGGTCCAATTATCAATGTTCAAGGTCCCAAGTTAGGTCACCCAAGCAGGCTTCATTTCTGTTGCATGGACCATCTGCTTTATAATATAGTCAGGCAAATACTGTCTGCATAAAGACAAACATATTAAAACCTCAAAAGGAATGAGTTACTTCTATATTGTATTACATCTCTATGGAAAACTTTTTTCCTAATTCATGCTGGTGATTCATCAGTCAAACATAACACTTTGGTATTTTGCTTATTACACATGTGAATAAAGATTGACATCTATTATATGTAGTTTCTTTCATCATAAGCAGCAGCAAAAGTTGTTGCAAGTAATGTCACATGGCTAAAGCATAAATGCATTTATATATTATGAAATTCTCAAAATATTCCACTTTCCATATATTACCACTGATTGTCCATAAATGTATTTATATATGAAATTTGTATTTAGGTAAAATTGAATTAATACAACAATTTGATTGTCTTTCATTGTATGCTTCAGCCAATGTAAATATATGGAATAATGACTTAGCCATGTGTATAGATGGAAAATGAAATATACAATGAAATTATATATAATTTGCTACATCTCCTTGATCTGCATAGCAAAGTATCTTTGTAATGACAACTGTTTTTTGTAGAAATCCAGGGTTCAGTTGCAAGTAGAGTTGAAATGTTTCAGACGAAGAGAAAACGTGGAAGCAAGGTAATCAAATTCTCAAATTGTTTCCAAATAACTTTCAGAATGTGGCTGGATCAGATAAGAAATTTAGTATGTCATCACTACCAGTACACTTGTAACCATTCGCACTGTAATAGGATGAGGAAAATAATGTACCCGATTCTGGGCTCGAACCCGCGACCTGCTAATCGGGCTGGTGAAAATCCCAGCCTTTTTATAATATGATATACCAAACCGCTACATTCCTTCTTCCTTTTTATTCAAAGTAAATTAATCGTCACAACCTTAAACTAAACTAGCAACTTGCTTCACCCTAGGTCTAGGATTCCAAGGCTAGTCACACACTTGCTGCACCAAATGTAATAGGAGGAGGAAGATAATGTACCCGATGTTGGGATCGGGCTGCAACCTACTGCTTGCAATTCAGATGCTCTGCCAATTGACCTAATCGGGCTGGTGAATATCCCAGCCAATTTATAATATTATATACCACAATACTTCACTTTGTATTTGCTCTATACATTCATGTGAATGTGTTGTTGAAAGTAGTGAGACAGTCGGTATGGCCCTGGATCAAATGATCTGGGTTATATTGTTTTTGGTCTGTTCTTCTGTGTGTCCCTTGCTTTAGCCTTGCTCATTATATAAAACATATCCACCTTCACAATTCATTAGAAGATGCATCTGTAGGAGATTCCCCCCCACATATTCTCAGGTCAAAGGTCATCCTTTTCATGGTCAACGTCACACTAAGATATCTATTGTTTCATTTATGATGTCAAAAACACACGGTCACCATATCCTTAAAGTACTATTTCATAATCAATAATTTTTTTAATACCCTGCATATAGTTTGATAGCATCAGTCAACATCAAATTAATTGCACCCGGCTATTGAACATACTCAGATGGCAGTCAATGTTTATGTTGTCTGGACTTCTTTGTGAATATATTTTTCTCCATCGTCATTAGTATAGACCTAAGTTCATATTGTAAAACAGTCCATGCTGCAATATCTGCAATTACTTGAGAGTGAAGTAGGAGGTATTTATCACTTTTTAGTTCAAGAGAACAATATATTTTCAGTATTTTTTCACGCAGTGTACAAATTTCATACAACAAATTTCAGGTACTAATATAGCATGTTATAGTTATTTGTAATCTGCATATTTTAATCTGCCCGATATAGGTGTCTTATAAAAATGATCATGTACAAATTGTTATTATATTATTCTATTGTCCATACTTATTTTAATGATCTTGATGATTATATCCTCCAGATAACACTGAATAACAAGAAAGAGGCGACAACCAGAAAAATCCACATTGGCTGGAAGCACAAATTTGTAACAATTTTCAAACAGGTGAATGCTAATAAAGGTGGTGGAGTCATGTCTCTGATCATAAACAAAGAAGACACAATGGAGACAGTTCAGAAAAGCATTGCTGAAAAGTATTTTCCTGATGGCGAGAATAAGTCATTAAACCTAACATTGAGAGGGGTTGATTACTTTCTGGCTAGTTTTACAGGAGAGCGCATTAACATCAGAAAAGATGATGGATATGATGTAATATTTGGTGACTTTCTAAAGACTGTCAAAACCACCCCTATTCGACTATACATGCATACTGTACCTAAGGTATGCATTCTGTAATTTGTTAATATCTAGTTTTACCAGGCAAGTTATTGAAAGAGGTGCATCAGTTATGAATACCCATAGATTGTATTGTTTGTCTTTTTACCTCAACTTAAATTCAGGGGGCTATTTGTTATCTATCATCTGTCTATTGTTCACAATATACCAAGCAGTCATCTCTAAAATAGTCCTAATATTTGTATTCATGTGGCATTGGGTCCTCTCTGGTAAAGCAAGATCACCTGCATGTATAAGGACAAACTTTCAGATTCAGTAATTGCAATAATTGGATCCAAGCATTGCTGTTTAATTAACATCATTGCTCTCCTAGCTCGACTCCTTAAGTATTTTTATCGCTTTATCTTGATTATAGACCTCACATGGAGTAAGTTCTGAAATATCAGTTTCTATAACATTATTTTATAATTGTACTTGGGCCAGAGTGTTTAGCTCACATGTCACAAAGTGACAAAGTGAGCTATTAGGATCACTCTCCGTCCGGCGTCCGGCATCGTGCGTCGTGGGTCGTCAAACTTTTTGTTGTGACCACACTAGGGGCCACATTTTTGGCTCAATTTTAGCAAAACTGGGTCAGAACGTTAATATCAACAAAATCTCGGACGAGTTCGATATTGGGCCATTTTGGGTAAAAAACTAGGTCACCAGGGCCAAATAAGGGAAAACCTTGTGAACACTTTAAAAATCACTGTTTTTAATTTATCTTCATGAAACTTTGTCAGAATGTTTATTTTAATAATATGTAGGTCAAGTTTGAAAATGGGTAATTTCTGTAGTAAAATTAGGTCACTAGGGCAAATTGCTGGAAAACCTTGTGAACACTCTAGAAGTCACTGTTTTGATTGGATGATCATGAAACCTTGTCAGAATGTTTGTCTTCATAATATCTTGGACGAGTTCGAACATGGGTCATCTTGGGTCAAAAACTAAGTCGCTAGGTCAAATCTTATGAAAAACCATGTTAACACTGTAGATTTCACAGTTATTATTGGATCTTCACCAAACTTTGTCAAATCATTTGTTTTAATGATATAACGGTCAAGTATAGATATGGGTCATCTGGGGTCAATAACTAGGTCACCAGGTCAAATCTTAGGAAAACTTTGTTAACACTGTAGATGTCACAATTTTAATTGGATCTTCACCAAACATAGTCAGACTGTTTGTCTTAATGATATGTAAGACAAATTTGAACATAGGTCGTCTGGGGTCAAAAACTAGGTCACCGGTTCAAAACAACGTTTTAATGAGTGAACAGTGATTGTCATGTGAGCGATATAGGGCCATCTTGGCCGCCATCTTGGCCCTCTTGTTTAATATAAAACAATAAACCGCGATATGGCCGATACGGGACCTTCCGATACAATACGCATATCGTTCAGCACTGTACCAGTACGTACCGGTACACTGCCATATCGGGACTGCCCTACAGTCATGCTGAAGTTCGATCTGAGCCAACAGATAGATCATTTGAGTTTGTTGATGCTGATACTCCCACTGTTCAGTATCGGCACAGATTGTCTCTGGTATGTCTTACTTTGTACTTGTAAATCTACTAAACCCACCATCATTACCTTAGATTTAATAAATATCACAAGTGTTTAAGTCACAATTAACAGGTACAAAACTAAAGAGAGTGTTTCCAGATGAATACTGATTACAAATTTGTTTGAATGTATACAAAATATAAATTAGTAGCCAATTCCTTTTCTATGAATGCTTTAGACAATGAGTTTGGGCTCACATAAACATGTTGCTGGAAATCTTGCCAGATGCTCCAAGTTGCCAGTGGTGTGTTAATGCTGTTTAGAGTTTAAACTAGTTTGGAAGTTATTTTTCTATGATCTTGACATGTGATACTCTTGTTAAAGTTGATTATATTTTGTCTACCATGCTCATACAAACTTTGTCTTCGTAGAACCACCTTGATACTGCAAAGCATACTCACAGACATTTGCTTACATATACAATGTATATGAATAGATATACATAATTTTTTGGTAGAAGTTGGAATAAATAAGGTAATAATGATTTTGACACCAAGCCAACAAAATATAATTTCCTTGGAACATATATTTGATTATTACAGTTACAATTCTTTTGTTTCCTTTCAGTCTCATACTATCACTTACATGAGTTTCAAGGATTTTTGAAAGTATAGGGAGAATAGAGACAGGGCGGTAATTGTTTGTATCAGATTTACTCCCCTTCTTGAAGATTGGAATAACTTTTGCTTTCTTGAAGAGTTGAGGAAAACTGGATTTTGAAATGCTTTGGTTGTTCTAATGTAAGTTAGAGGTTTAGATATGATATCAGCGCTCATCTTAAGAAATTTAGCTCCCAATCCATCTAGTCCTGTTGCTTTACTTGTGTCAAGTGATTGCAGTTTTTTTGTGACAAACTCTTGAGTTACGCATGGAATATCGAACAGTGTAGATGCATTTGTTTGACTGGTGACAAATTCTTGTAGTGCAATTCTGTCACTTTGTGTTATGTTGCAGCATTCGCTTGGCGCCATTTTGAAAATGTTAGTAAAAAGTTGTTGAAAATTTCAGCTGTTGTTTGTGGATCCTGAATTGGGCTGCCTGCTGTGTCTGTTATAAAGTTGGTTTGGTGCTGGGTTGATTTTCCTGATAAATCTGTCAGATTTCTCCAAAGTTTCTTGGGATTATTTTTATTTTCATTAATTGTTGTATTATAAAAAAATTTTGCATTGGATATACAGATTTTTAGTCTATTGCGTCAGTATTTGTATTTGACTGTATCGTTTGATACCTTAGCACTGTCTCGTTTCTTTATTCCCTCAGCAATTTCAGGATTAAACCAGTCGGGCAAATTAACACTCTTTACACCTTTTTGTTTGATTGAAGCATATGAATTTAGGGTACTTGTGAAAAGGTCAATAAAACAATCCAATGTATCATCAGGATCATCATATATTTCTAGAACTGACCAATGTTGGGTTTCTAATGACTGCAGAAAGTCATTTCCATTAAATTTGTTAATATTTCTGTAAGTAATTATGTTATGAATCGACCTTTGTTGCTATTAGGGGACATTTTACGCTTGAAACAAACAGGGTAGTGGTCACTCAAAGTTACTTATTGTATTTGAACATCAACACTATAGACGATTCTATTTCCATCAATTAGACAGCCGCCATTGTTTAATCACGTGACCGTCCGCCATTACAGGAGTGAAAGTTCCTAAGAAGTATGCGAGTTGATTACCGATAAAAATCTATAACCGCAAGTTTTTGTCTGTAAAAATGACACAGAAGGAGCAATGTCGTTAGTATTTGAAAGCGGAGAAGTGTATAATAATGAATATACCTGTAAATAAATGATTTGCCTATCTTGTGTCTTTTATTAATTGTTTAATTTCTAATATGAGACCTCAGACTGTTTCTACCTGCCTTCATAAGCAGAAAAGAATGCTTGATCAGATTTTAATTATTCGATTGAATATCTGGTGCTATATATAGATCCTTGGCTTTTGAACAGACATGCATTAGCGTGTGATGATGATGGTGCTCGTCGTAATTTCTTTGTTTTCTTCGTAATGATGATGATAATGATGGTGGTCGTGTGCTGGTTGTGATGAAAACTTTGTTGCATGAATGTGATTGTTTAAAACCACGTTTTCCTTTCAGAACTGCATGATGACAAATTTAATGTGATGCATTCGTTGTCAATTTCATATTCCTGTGTCCACTTTTTGGAATATTTCACATCTGACACGTGTGATATGTTCGGTAGACTCGATCAACAATAGTTTATCAATAATCAGACATGGGGTCAATTACTTGAACAAGTAATCGATTAAATTAATGATTATTACTCCCTTTTCAGTAATCGATTAAATTAATGATTAATGGTTTCTGTTCAGTAATCGATTAATAATTGGTAATCACAACTAAAGTAATTGATTATTAATTGATGATTTGAAACATTTACGTACATATTGGCTATAAGACTATTCAGTGGTATTAACCAGTGTTTATCTAAAACACTACAATTTAGTTACCTTCTTGGATGCCATTCTTATCGATTTTATGTGACTTTTGTATAATTACAATAAAACATAGAACACTTGGCGATAAGATGAGAATATTAAGACACAGTTAAACAGAACTTCCAGAAATGAATGAATAACAGTGTTTGCACTGGGCTTTCACTGGTCCTGGTTCAAATTTATGCGGAAAAATAAAATGTTCTCTAACCCTTGATACCATTGTTACAAGCTGTGAAATGAATACTTGTGCATACACAACATTATATAAGTACAACGGTTGACATGATTTTACTGAAACTCTCATGAAATCAATTTTGACACTACTATTACTTCACCAAGTTTATTTACCCCTGCCACTGGGAATTCCCATATGGGCGAGCTTTCTCTATCTTTAACAATAAACTATCTTTGTTTAATAGCCTTTTTTATAAAAATAAATTTGTTAAAATCTAACATAATATATAAGCTATTTTTTAGAGAAGTTTGTATGTGTGTCTATTTTTTAACAATTTTTAACGACAATAGATATCAAATATAATTATAGTGATCTAATTTAAAAGAAAGAAGAGTCTATACTGTATGCTAATTTTCCTATATTTCTATTTCTCTTTTAATAGCATACATTTTCAGATGGTACCATTTTAAGTTTAGATATATCTGACAACTATTTTAAAGTCTTCATAGTTATATTTAATTATATCTTCTTTTTTTTCTTTAAATGTACTCATTTTTTAATTCTATTTTGATATATATATTTTGACACTTTGACAACTTCACTGTTTTTATACCCACCTTCAAATATGTTGGAGTAAAAATACTTATTTTTTGCATTCATGCAAATCATCAATACAACAGCTCCTTTGTATGTACTTAATCCTTAAGCTTCTAATACCCCTCAGGCAGACACCTATTGCACCAGGTTAGCAATAAGCAGGTGTGAAGTTGACAATTGTTGGGGTAATAAATTTGTCAACTATCATCATGGAATTTTGTACTAAAGCCAATAACACATTGGATCCTTGATTTGCTTTTTGGTCAAAACTAATCATAAAGTAATCATAAAATAATCATGATTATTGGCCCTTTTTAGCAGTAATCGATTAAATTATGATTAAAGTAATCAAAAACAGCAGTGATTAATGATTAATGCATGATTAATGAAAAAAGTAATCGATTAATAATCATGATGATTAACGATTATGATTACCCCATGTCTGTCAATAATAAACAGCAACAGTTCATGAAAAAAATTAAAACAAAGTAATTTTATATCACAGTTCTTATAACTTTTTACTGATATAACATCTAGCTGATAATGATTTTACATTTTATTTTCAAATTGTAGACAAGTGACACACTTTGTTTATTTAGTCTATATCGTATGTATACCTAAAACAATCACCAAGGTCCCAATATGCTACTATTAATCCAAACATCAGATAAGATGTCACACGTATATACTGTCTGACAGCAAGTTTTATGATACCGAGACAGGAAAACAGGAAATTGACAGCTGACTTCAAAAAGAAGCACCGACACTTAAGATGACTGTGTAATATGGCAAACCTAAGTGTGATCGTATGATCAATTAATTAGCGACTTTCGGTTGTTCAATTAAAATTATGGATCACTACATGATACAAATGATATACTGGGTGCTTATGCCTTATCGTTAATAAAAAAAAACTATTTTGTAAAATACCTGCAATATGCGTAAAGACAAATTAAATAACATATTTATTTAAAATCATTGCAATGAACTCTGTACAGTGATTTATTTTATGTATACAACTATGGTTTATTTTTTAAATCTATACATTGGCTAAATATATATGACTGGATAATAAACAACAAAGAAGTTACTACGCCTTCCTATTCATTTGCTGTAGTTTTCACTATTTTACTAAAGATCTACATGATGTTTGTTTAAATTAATGTTCACAATGAAATGGAATTGTTTTGTTGATTATGGCAATGAAATATCGGAACATTGTGATATTAGTTTACTAAATTTTACAATGATATATTGACAATTTAATAATGCTGTACTTCTATAATTTGTGTTAAAACGTATGTCGCTATGTGTGTCTGGCACGGTGAATTTCCCATTCATTTAGTCTTTTTTTATTGTTAGATCAATCAAACACAACACATTGTCTACCACCACCGCGTTTATAAGGCATTTTTACTAATTTGTTAACAATCAGTTTCTTTGTGTTTTCACTCCTGTAATGGCGGATAGGAGATTGAAGAGTACTTTTTCAGGGGAGGTAAATCGTACAAAATTTAAAAATAGAATCGTCTATTGCACGGTGTATTAGTGTATATATTGTATATGATCTATTATAGTTGATGTATTAGTAGTTACTCTGGTGGGTTTATCAACTAGTTGTTTTAAATTAAATGCATCTGCTATATTTTTCCATGAATTATTAACAATTTCAGAGTTCACAATGTTATAATTAAAGTCTCCTGACAAGATAATTTCTGTGTTTTCTCCATATAATTGTTCCAGAATTTTTTCAAGTTCATCATTCCAAGTGTTATTTGATGACGGTGGTCTGTAAATGTATCCGAAAATGAATGGTTTCTGTTTAGATATCATAATTTCTAGCCATATTGCTTCTATTTGTTCATGGTCCAGATCAAGTCTCTGTTCACATTGATATTTGCAGCTGACATAAGTTACAAGACCTCCACCATTAGTTAGTCTATAACGTCGAAAGAGATTGTAATTATTCAATTGAAATTCATTAATTATCATTAAGTTGATTATTTAGAAATGTTTCACAGAGACATAATATATCTATTTCAAAAAAATCTTCAGTTCATCGAATTTTGGACACAAATAATGAATATTAAGGTGAAAAAAATTAAGTCCTTGTTTATGGAAGAATGTGTGAACTGATGTATTGGAGTCGGAATGATCTTCGGTTTGATTTTTAGAAGTAGGTGAGTCATTTTTACAGTTAGTCTCAAGAATAACTGAGTCCTGATGTTCTGTATGTTGTAGTTGTATAGGAATCTTGAATTGAGCTTCTTGTGTTGTTTCATGGCAGTCAGTCACTAATGATGTGTCGTAGATGGTGGTATCCAACTTCTGTATTGTTGTCGTGGATAATGCTGATATTCGGTCCATTTCTTGTCCTGGTCCCGATGAAAATTTACAGCAGGTTGTTGATTTTGTGATATGTTGTACTTGCTGTGTAGAGTTTCTTTTATCTGTTTAGTGAGTACTGCTGCACCTTTTCGAGTCAGATGAACTTCGTCACGATAGAGGGTTCTGTCAGCAGATTTGTCATTGAACATGAAGTGGTTTGTATTATCAATAAATGTCAGGTCTTGCTCTCTACAGTATGTCTGGAGTAAATTGTTAAGAATTTGGATGTTAGCTGTAGAAAGTCGGTCATATTTCTTTGGAAGTATTGAGGATATTATGATGTTTGATTTACTATGATAGTGGTTTATACTTTGAACTATTTCCTGGAAGTTTTGAAGAATATCCTTTGGTTCTTGAGCGTTTGATATGTCATTTGTTCCAGCATGAATGACAATGGAGTCAAACGTATGCAAGTTTTTGTGCTGTTCTTGCAGAGTGATCAAACTATCTTTTATGGTGGACAGTTTCGCACCAGGATGAGTTTTGATAGTAACATCCATTGTATCCTCTGCGATCTCAGATGTTTTTAGAACACGTGTAACCGAGTCTCCCATTATAAGTACCTTGGGTTTTCGCTTTGTTTGTTGTTGAGAATGCTCACCTAGAGTTTGTGTATTCTGGTTCAGAGTGGAAGTTTGCTGGGATGTTTTTGTTTAGTTGTACCTTTGTCCGGATAGTGGACAGTTACTCAGGTTTTTTTAAGTATTTTCATGTAGTTCTTTTGGTGTGTTGGATTTGGTATTTCTTAGGTTTTCAATTTTTTCCTTACTTGTTTTAACATCTTCTCTAAGCATTTGTATATCTGATATTGTTGCAGTACAGGCCATTTTCAGTTTTAATTCATTGAAATCAGATTTGAGGGATGCAATTTCTTTTTTCAGTGATGTTTCCACTCTTCCTATTTCATTATTTAAATAGATAAGTCTAATTTCTATGTTACCATAAATGGGTGGGGTAATTTAACATCATATTTTGACTTTGAACAGTACAAATGCCGAAACATCTTTTATAATGCCCCCCTTCGAAGAAGAGGGGGTATATTGTTTTGCTAGCCTGTCAGTCTGTCTGTCTGTCGGTAGACCAGTTATTTTCCGATCGATAACTCGTCAACGGATTGACCGATGGGCCTGATACTTCACAGGTACATTTGCCTTGGACAGTAGATGACCCCTATTGAAATTGGGGTCACTAGGTCAAAGGTCAAGGTTACAGTGACATTGAGTGTGAAAACCGTTTCCGATCGATAACTCGTCAACGGATTGACCGATAGGCCTGATACTTGGCTGGTGCATTGGCCTTGAACAGTAGATGACCCCTATTGAAACTGGGGTCACTAGGTCAAAGGTCAAGGTCACTGTGACATTGAGTGTGAAAACCGTTTCCGATCGATAACTCGTCAACGGATTGACCGATGGGCCTGATACTTGGCTGGTGCATTGGCCTTGGACAGTTGATGACCCCTATTGAAACTGGGGTCACTAGGTCAAAGGTCAAGGTCACTGTGACATTGAGTGTGAAAACCGTTTCTGATCGATAACTCGTCAACAGATTGACCGATGGGCCTGATACTTGGTTGGTGCATTGGCCTTAGACAGTAGATGACCCCTATTGAAACTGGGGTCACTAGGTGAAAGGTCAAGGTCACTGTGACATTGAGGGTGAAAACCGTGTCCGATCGATAACTCGTCAACGGATTGACCGATGGGCCTGATACTTGGATTGTGCATTGGCCTTGGACAGTAGATGACCCCTATTGAAACTGGGGTCACTAGGTCAAAGGTCAAGGTCAATGTGACATTGAGTGTGAAAACCGTTTCCGATCAATAACTCGTCAACAGATTGACCGATGGGCCTAATACTTGGCTGGTGCATTGGCCTTGGACAGTAGATGACCCCTATTGAAACTGGGGTCACTAGGTCAAAGGTCAAGGTCACTGACATTGAGTGTGAAAATCGTTTCCGATCAATAACTCATCAATGGATTGACCGATGGGCCTGATACTTTGCAGGTGCATTGGCCATGGACACTAGGTGACCCCTATTGAAACTGGGGTCACTAGGTCAAAGGTCAAGTTCACTGTGACATGGAGTGTGAAAATTGTTTCCGATCGATAACTCGTCAACAGATTGATTGATGGTCCTGATACTTTGCAGGTGCATTGGCCTTGGACAGTAGATGACCCCTTTTGAAATTGGGGTCACTAGGTCAAAGATCAAGGTCACTGTGTCATGGAGTTTGAAAATCGTTTGAGCGATAACTCTGTGTCAAGGCCCTGTTTGGGGGGCATATGTCTCCGACCGCGGAGCTCTTGTTTTTGGTATTTTTGTATTATGAGAGGTTGGTGTTATTCATTTATTGGTAAATATATAAAAATTCATATTCGTCCATACGCAAGTGCTATCCATGGTCCGGAGTTCCGATGATTTTCACGGACGATAATGCCCATGTTCATAGGGCCACTGACACCAATCAGTACCTTGAAAGAGAAACTATATATAAATGTATTATTGAGCTTATAATTGTGTTGGTTTGTATTTGAATGAGCATATAAATACAGATCTGTATAAATTATATAATCATGTTCATCAAAATCGCTAATTGAGGTTTGGCACAATTTCTTTTGCTATATTAATACAGGAACATCGTGAAAATCGCTGTCATTTGATAATTTATCTAAATACAGCAAAAATACAACGAGTAGTTCTAAGAACGTTGTTCTAGCTGTTAGTTTAGACTAACTAGTGCATCGTTTCTACGCATGCGCAGAATGTCATGCGGGTGCCTAAACTCTACCTTAGCGATTGCAAAACAAAAAACACTCTTATATGCTATACAATTACATATTAAACAATACTGTTTGAAAAGAACTTAAGCTTTAAAATTTACTGAACTTATGTCTTTTTGTTTAAAAATTGAAAATCTACACATGTATTTGTAAAGAATTATACATTTACAATGTACAATGTATCTATATATATAACCATATCACTGGAAATGTTAATTTGTGTTTCTATAATGTTTAAGATGTTGGACATGTTGTCTTATATACTTTCTAATAAAATGTATATCTATCTATGATTAATTAATATGAATTATCTGTTATGTTCTTTTAGTACTTGGAGTTCATTGTTAATACGGCCAATGCTAAAATGAAAGAGATTTTGGAAAGGATCAACAGGTTTGTTTTGTCATACTTCTCGTCATTGCTGTTACTTACCAGGTAATGTGTTGCTGATTTTCTTGAACATGTTTTCTTGAATTACTGCAATAATGTCAGTTATACCTGTTATTTAATATGTTATTTTGGTTGCATTTCTTTCAGTTTTAAATTTACAACATGCAGTTTCATTTGTAATTTGAAATACTATCTGTGGCAATAAACAAGTAATTTGTACTTTGTAAATTTATTTACAGTGTATCATTTATTTTTCATATAGATGTATGTTTTTCAATGACTTTAATAACCATCTACATCATTAAAGTTTATAAAAGTCACAGTCCTATTATTTGCAGAATAATTGTTTGTGCATAATATAACAGTCATACACAAGTACCTAAAGTTTAAACATGAACATTGGAATCGACATTTACTATAGAAAGGGAGATAACTTGGAAATTAAAAAATCAACTAAATCAAAAGTAAAATATTTGGAAATTGGAATAATGATACATTAATGTATGAGTATAAGGCTTGTTACTTACTGATGTAGATATTGTAATAAATATATGAAAAAAATGGCTACTGATTAATAATCTGGATTAAGGAATGATTATTTTATTGATAATGTCTTTTTGGAATGAATGATCTTTACAATTCAGAATTCAGGAATAAAAATGGCAAATGGGTTAGGATTTGTTATTTTAAAATCCTTTCAGTCAACAGTCTGATTTATTTCAGATACGAAACAAAAAAAATAATATTTTGATTTTCTTCAGTAGGTTCCCAACATCACAAAGTGTGTAATATAGTGTTGAATGGTAACCATCCTACTGCCAAAACAGCGATTGATTTACCAGAAAAGCAACTACCGGTCACTGCAAGACATTGTGCTGCAACTTCAGTTTGGTAATTTCTTTTTCATATTTACATTTGACAATAAGGATAATCAAAGTTTATAAAATAGTCAAATTGTTGACATCTAATAAACTATGTTACCAGCTGTCTATCTAGTATAATGATTGATCAATGTAAATAGTCCTGCATGCTACATACATTCTCATGAGGTAAGGACCATGATTAATCAAATATTTGAAAGATTAATTTTGAATCATACATACATGCCATATCTTCCGAGTGTCAATAAGTGAGATTTGCTTCTGAAGGGTCATTTTCAAGAGAGATTTGGGTAAAAATAAAGGAGACTTTTTCGCGAACTATTTTGCTTGTGCGCGATAGCGCTTTTTGAATGCAAAATACCTCTATTTACACCCATGAATTGGAATAAATGCATTTATAGATATTTATTAATCAAAATAACGACAAAGTAAGTTGAACAGAATTTATTTAATAGTGCACATGTAAATATTCAAAATATCATCATACTGAAAAACAGCATCAAGACTCTTCAACTACAGCACATTATATATGCTTAAATGTCATGACATTGTCTTATAATGTTGTTTACCACTGGGCAGAGTTTGTTTTGACATCATTTCAACCCAGTTCTTAACAGTCAAGTGGTGTTGTTTCTTTGACACATTTTCAAAGCTGCGTCATTGTTGAAAGATTTTCTACTGCATCTTTAAGAAGTTCTTTGCATGAATGTTGTTGACCTCTGGTGCACACTTCTCAGCCAGGTTAAGAACTGAAACAAGATAAACAATGTATGACAATGAAATTACGAAGTAAATTTCAATAAGATAAATATATTCAATATAAGTTATAACTCTTTGAATTGTATAACTATCTGAAAACCTACAATGCTGCATGATCGTTCTTACTTGAATTATTTGCACTAAAGAACATTAGCTTAAGGTATTTTACAATTATGAAAAATAAGTCATCTGATTATTAAGGACCCAGCCAGTAGCCAAAATAATTAAGCTCTACTCAGAGCAATTCACCGCCACTAAATTTACTTTAATTACTTTACCCCACCCACTAGTTTAAAAAGGTCATCTAAATTGATCACTTGTTAATTTACTAATCAGAGAACATACTGTATAACAAACAGACCATCACCTTATCAATTAATATGATGATTAAATACAACTTACCATGGTTACCATACGTACAACATACCGCCCGAGGTGATATAAAACATATGCCAAGTTAATCGGCAATTAACAAAATGTCAACATTTAACTGCAATCGGCGTGTTCCGTTATTATCCTTGAAACACATAATTGTTTACTGCACGGCATATTTCTTATCTGAGGTACGGTTTTCCGTGAGGGTTCGATCTAACGGCGCTAGACCGTGAGGAAGGGTAAAAATACGTGAGAAAAGTCTCATGGCGTGAGATATGGCATGTATGATCATAGCAATGCAAATATTAAGGTATCTGGCTTGGTTATAATCGCTAAAATAACATAAAATGATATTTTATGTTATTTATAAAGATTAAATATCATACTTTAATATCAAGCAACAAATAAATTTAACCGAATGCTCAAAAATGGTGTTTTATTGCGATAAATACTGCACCCCTTTATCGACTTTTGCTTATCGGCGTTAAACATCTTCAACGTAATATGCATTGTATTGGTAAGATATGATAC
Source organism: Lutraria lutraria (assembly GCA_964023205.1). Lineage (NCBI taxonomy): Eukaryota > Metazoa > Mollusca > Bivalvia > Venerida > Mactridae > Lutraria > Lutraria lutraria. The sequence continues at coordinate 17,786,279 of OZ026836.1, forward strand.
TTTTAATTCATTAATCAAAATTGAATGGGGTGCGTCCAATTCATTAATTTCATGATCTGACACTTAAATTGTTAATTGCTCAGCTTAAAAAAAACAAAGTAGGTGTCATTTTCAAATTTACATTGCTGTCTTATTTGATGACGGATTTCAAAGCGGTTTTCAGTATTTATAGCGGAAATGTTAATCTAGGGAACCTTGCCTCAGAATTTTGATACTTGTTTTCATTTTTTATCAATGGGATATTATGTAATAAACTGCGGGGTTCTGGGTACGTAATTTATTTAAAGTTAAGTAACGATATAAAAAAACTGAGGCACGGTTCCCTGCTTTATACATTTATAGTCATTTTAAGTCTACTTGATCATGTAATATATTCCTATATACAGAGTAGTTATCTTTGTTCAAAAATGTGTAAATTACGTGCGATATTGGTTAATAAAAGACCAATCAAATGTAATATTTGTTTCAAATTACTTGCAATGCACTTTATACAGTGGGTTTATTTTAGTTTAGTTTTCAAATCTATATATTGGTGAAACTTGACATCCAAGCCAGATACATTAAATTCAAGTTTCACCTTATATTTTGCACAAAAGGATATCAGTAATGCAATTTAACTCTATAAAACTCAAATGAAACTACGCTCAACAAACCAGGTATTTAGTTAATATTACGTCAGTTACAACTTATATTATCTACTCTGATGGCTCCTTCCTTGGTATTATATAGTCGGTACTGAATTATATTCATTTGAAAGTATTTATCATTTTCATTTTGTCTATGCACTTTCTTTGATATCTTTTCCTATCTGATCTTCATGTGTCTGTCATTCAAATTTATAGCTTGGTTGTGCAAAGAAATATTAATCCATTCCTGTTTTTTTTCTAAATACAATCAAACTTAATAAAGGCCACTCTCAGAAAATCATCACGACCATTTAGAACAAAATGGCTTCTAAACCAGTAAAGGCCACATTGTGTCTTTCCCACAGATGATCATTGTTCACAGGTCTGATTGTATTCTTATTTTCATAATTTGCATATGTTACATGGCCAATTAATGTAGCAAGTTGAACAATTGTGAAAGAATCAATTTCTGCTAAAATTATAATCAATGTATAGAAACAGTATGACCTATCAATTTGTTTCTATTATTTACATACAATTAAAGTACATGTATTGCATTTTATATGTTTTACACATTTTGCAAAAAATGCTATGTTGTTCTGATATTGTTCCTCAATTACAGAGGCTTTGATGGAGTCAGACTGATAAAGATAGGAGCTGTTCAAACTTACACAAAGAAAGACCTGCATGAGACTTGTTAATACTTCTTTCCAAGTTTGATTGTTGATAAATCAACGAGTACCTAGATGTGGATGTACCAAGAATACAAATCAACAACATTTATACCTGGAAGTCTTCTACTAATCAGAGTTGTTATTAGGGAGACATGAACACATGCCATTTGGTAATAATAAGCTAAATGATATATTATCTTATATTACATGACCATGTATGAATAGAAAGACTCTTGAAAGTTTCAAACAGTTCTTGGTGCATTTTTATGAAGTACAGTTCTGTAAAATTGCCACACTTATGATGTATAATGCAGCTAACTGAAATTTTCATTAGTTTCGTGCAAGTACTGATTCATGAAAGGTTACAAACTTTAAAAAAACATGCATTCAATAAAGGTATTATGATGATAACTAATACCCTATTAAAATTATGTTTCAGGTGTCCATCAGCAACTAAAACAACAAGTTTGCCTAAAATTGCTATCCCAGAGACTGGAATAGTCCCTCAATGAATTTCATAACGGTACTTCTTTAATTTTTATAGATCCAGTTTACTACACGTGTGTTGGAAGGGAGGCTAGTCTCACACAATAAATAAACTTGAAATTGTCTCCCTTGTGTAATTCTTGTATAAGTTTGCTTTATTTGGATTATGAGTCAATCATTTTACTTTGTGACTAATTTCAGTTTGCCCAAATTATGCATTTTTATTTTGATAAAAAATGGTCTATTTTTCTATCAACCAATTTAACTTATTCCGTATGAGATATATATGTTACCATTGAATAATGAATAAGTTTGCAGTATAGATAAAAATGTATTCTATTGAAAATGCAACTTTCTAAGAGTTCTACTAGAATAGTTTACTTATTTTGCCTCTTTTCTATGAACAAAATTGTATCATATTCATTAGGTTCATTTTAAAACAAGTTTTACTGTTTTAACTACATGAATATTTATTAAGAAATGACTGTAATGGAACCAAATGCAACATGGAATCAAATGCAACAATGCGGAATCATATGCAACAATTTTTTTTTTTTTGCCGGAACCAAATGCAACTCGGGCAGTCCCAAATGCACAACAGCTGCACCATATGCAACAGCCCTGGAACCGAATGCAACAAAGAATTTCTTAGGGTATTTTATAATAATTATCTCATAATTATCGTAATCATCATCAACTATTACTGTCATTACCTGCTGCGTTATGAAGATAATAAATCCATGCGGGTATGAGTGATGAGATAATTATGGGACATTATAGTTTATTTATACAAGTAACCGCAATAGTGGCTGAGTGGTTAGGGTGTCCGCCTTCGGAGCGGGAGATGGAAGGTTCAAACCCCAGTGGAGACGTACTGGGTTAGAATGCGGTCGGTTGGTGAGTCGCCTGCTATAGTTAAATAATTGTTACCATAGGCCCATCTCAGGCACCCAGTAAAAGGAGAAGGGATTCGGGAGGTAGTGCCTGAACATAAGATAGGTGTCTCATAAGCCAACTTGGCTGGCCCTTTCAATAGGGGTGACACTATAATAAACAAAACCTTTACCTGTATATATGTCTGCTTGTTGAAAGGCTTTAAAGAGAATTATATGACTGTGGCAACCTTGTCCTCACTGTCAAATTGTGTCAGGCTCTGTATCTTTGAATGTTCCGACTATATATATTTACACTACCAAATGTATCAAATAAAAGTACTGAAAGTACTGTCGGAACGTGATTTTTTTCATACGAAGCAAAAAAGAGAAATATGTACTTATAATCGTTTGTGCCCGGGCGGATATTTTTAATATGACCAACTTTTTTCAGAAACAGGATGTATACATGCAAAACAGCAACACAGGCATGCTATTTCATTGGCTAGCAGATACACTGGTTTAATTCTACGCATTTGAATATGTCATGTATTTTACCAACATACATTTGTTTAGATACATGACTCTTTCCACGTAGTTACGCTAAAATAATTTGAAATATATCTGGATCCAACACACTTAATTGAGGAAATATACCAGCTACATCCATATAACCACACTATTTAGTTAAGTACAATCACCATAGCCAAATTACTAAACACATACCAAAATACCTGCAGGTAACTATCTCCTTGTGCGGCTGTTTTTAACCAAACTGTTATGGAGTCCAAAGAATGTAGATATATGAGATATAGGGAGCTATATGATTTCAAGGGAAGGTGATTTTGATAAAATTACATTCCAAAAACTTTCTTTTTAGCTAAGAGTAGTGTCCTTGACCTTAAGGAACCAGACATGGGGCCGAATACTTTAAAACGTTGATGAAAGTGTCTAGGTGTCAGTTATTGCATTCGTTATTCTAAATTATTTTCTGTATTATTTTTAAATTACTCTTTTTATACGCCCGAAGGGACGTATTATGTTATGACGCTGGCGTCCGTCCGTCCGTTAGCATTTCGTGTCTACTCTGTAACTCTTAATGCCTGCGAAGGATTTTGAAGAGTTTTGGAAAGCTTGCTTCAATGTCATACTGTAGAACTGGTTTAATTCGCGTTAGTTTTATTTTCGCTAATATTCACGAATCGAATACCTCGCGAATTCATAAATGTCGCGAATAAATGCTGAGTTTTATATTCGCAAATGAGTATGTCCGAAAATACGCAACATAAGTCAGTGTTAGTATTTTATCGTAGAATAATCAGTTTAGTTAATCTGATGAAAGCAATATAGATCGATTAACATATACCTTTAATGTTTGCAATCTAATTTTTTATAATATTGCTTTTACTAAACTAACGTTTGTTGAACAATTTTGGACATCATTTGAACATACTTATATAGTAACAGTTTTTCACACTTACCTACTGTTTGTAAACCTTAACTTCCACAACAACCCCAAATTATTATCAATCTATTGTTATTATACTTTATTAGATATAAAACACTGAATCACAACTTAAAAGTCTACCTGATCAGGTGTTATACACACAAATATCAAAGCAAAGACAGCGTGGTTTTGATCACACTTTAATCCTGCCTGACGATGATCCGAATTCATAAATACGCAAATAAAGAAAACAGCAGTTTTTTAACAAAAAACGCGAAATTTTGACCTCACGAAATTAAAGCGTTCTACAGTACTGCGGGGCATAATAATCATAATTGGAATGGATGGAAATTAATAACTACCAGCCTGATATTCATTTTTTTGGATGTTTTAAGTTTTATAAAGAATTGAATTTTTCCCTCTTGGATATCATAGTAAATTAGTAATTTACTGTTACATTTAATTGCAGGATGGATTGTCATTATATATTCCATCAATTCTTATCACTGCATGCATTTAAATAACAATAAGAATTAATAAAAAATAAGATTTGAAAGAAACATAAAAAATGGAAGATTTTGGTTGGTCCTTTTTTAATATGTTTACAAATATATGCTGGAAAATGGCCAAACAGTACGAAGGCATATATTTATCCAAAAGTGACGTGATTTGACTGAGGATTAATATAAAGACACAGATTTCAATATCTACCATTTCACTGTTTATTTTTTCGGTACCAAACAAAAACGATCTGATACCAACCATGAATTGTCACCATCTTTAAGAAGAGCCATGCATGTAACCAATGCTTATTATTTAGTATGTTCTTTATTTCTAAGATGACCCCACTTCCTTTACCAGAAATTGACATGATTTTTCTAACACTTATTGGCTCTTTGCATATATTATCATAAAGAGACGGCTTCAAGTAAAATTCAGGAAATGATGGCAATGGAATCTTTTTCACAACAGAATAAAAAAACTTGTTCACTGTCTTCAGAAAGGTCCTGGCCATTGGATCATCTGTTAACATTTTTCTTATTATAATTTCAAGAACTTCATTTGGTAGAACTTGTCCATGAATCATATCCAGCGTGTCTGTATCCACTTCACAATTATGAGTTGTATCGGAAGTTTCACCAGTGTTACATTCTTCAGTTTCTTGGTCCATTGTGTCGGAGTTATTATCAGAGACATCAAGCCTTGAGATCTGTTGACTTCTTTCATTGACTTCATCTACTTGATCCGTGTTATACACAAGAGATACGTAATGTTCACCATTGTTTTCAGGAAAATGACCAAGTATGATAACAGGTAAATCAGGATTATACTGCTGTCCACAGGATGGAGAAAATATTGTGGAATGACTATTAATCGTTGACACTATAATGATTTGGACATTAAACATTTCTGCCATGGCTTGCAATGTTATATGGTCTCCATATGTTCCGATTCTAGACATTTGGCATAAATAATCTTGTCTGGTTTCCATTATATAAGATTCCCATGGTAAACCTCTTTCTCCTAAGGCTGCAACAGATTTTAAATAATTAACTGTTTCAGATCGTAATGTTTCAGCAGACCTATACACGCCAAAGCCTTGAAGCTAATGAGCAACAGCAGAATATTGACAATCGCCATTGCCAAGGGGATTGAACGCTACATTTAATCCAAAATCACTATTAATTTGCTTAATGTTGTTTTCTCCAGTTTGTACTATGTAGAACCTGGATTTTCGTTTCTTTTGTTTTCTTGATCGGGGCAATGGTGTTGAAATGTCACTCATATGATGCCATTTTAATACATTTTCTTTAAGTCCTTTGTAACTTACTTGATACATGTAACGATCAGGCTTAGCTGCTATAATTTTTCCCTGTCTTATGACATGTTTAGAAAGTTTTCCAGCTTTAATAACTTTGACAAAAACACAATCTTTTATTTTTAAAACTGGTGTCTTCAGAGACTTCTTACGACTTTTGTCCTGTAATAAATTGTGTGTCTTAGTCGCCTTCGCAGCAAGTTCCCTTACTAGATCTGCTGACGCTTCTCCTCTACCAAAATATACGTCATGTGGTGTTTTCCATCCAAGACATTCCTTGGGGGTTTGGTTAATGATATTCTGGTATCCACTTAAGTGTTTAATCCAAGAAAATCCAGTGTTTGCTAATGTTAATAAATCGTAAGATATTTTCTTTTTTAAAGTTCTGTGCATGCGTTCTATTTTTCCCTGTGACTGTGGATGGTATGGTCTACTTCTTATAACTTTCATATGTTTTTTTTTAAATTGGTAGAGACTTCCCCTTCAAACTCTTTGCCCTGGTCGTGCTGGACAATTTTTGGAATTCCGAAAACTTGAATAATTTTTTCCAGTTCTTTCCAAACATTTCTTGACGATTTTTGTGTAATAGGGTGCAGCCACGTATACGTGCTGAACACATCTATAACGCTGAGAATATATTGATATGTTTTTCCATTTAGTATGAGTCTAGCTTTTCTCATATCAACAAGGTCAATTTGCAGTCGCTCATGAACAGATTTACTTTCTATATGGACCAAAGTAGCTTTATTTGAAAATTTTACAGTTTTTCTTAAGTATAAGGAGAAGTTTTTAATACAGTTTTCACTAATATTGGCATCACACCAGCATATTTTTGCTTTAATTTAAAATAGATCTTCTTAGCCCCAACATCTTTCATGTTTTTATATGTTTTTCTGATAATTGAGGGTAGTTCTGTATCTATCACTATTTGTCTGTCTTGATAATACAAAAGTCCTCTGTTGTAAGATAGATGTTTTCTATTTCTATAAAATTTGTTTACTGCTGACTTTTCCAGTGTTGACATTCGGTTAACTTTTCCAAAAAGATATCATACTCGAGTACCGTTGTCTTCCCCAGTGTCCTTGGTTTTCCACAATGAACACACAACATCAGACTGAAAATAGATAGAAAAGGTAACGTTACAAACGTTCTCTTGCGTGAAAATAATGGAAATGATTTTTGTACCTAAATTCATGTGCAGGTTGTGTTTTGGAGTTCAAATAGTAAAGGAAATCTTAAAAGGTATATATATATATATAACTCCACTTTATAGGTTTCCATGACAGAAAATGATTTACTATGAATTTTTAGCTCACCTGATTGATCAGGTGAGCTTTTAGAATCGATGAATGTCCGGCGTCCGGTGTAAATCGTCCACAATTAGTTTGTTTACACTCTAGCATCCATAGCTCTTAACCAATCACAATCAAACTCGGTCACATTGTATATGGCTACTATGTCTTGGCCAAGTAAGATTATGGGCAAAATCGGACTTGGACGTTAAGAAATATAGGCCATTGGCATACTATAGGCTACATTTTAGCTTGTTTACAGTATTATAGCCCCTTCATTTCTTCACTAATCATAATCATATTTACACAGAATGTACATTTACCTGAGTCCATGAGTTCATGAACTTTTGAAGAACTATTACCTAAAAGTTCATGATTGTTAAATGAGACAATAAATAAAAATTCATGAACTGTTCATGGACAACAAGTTCAAGAACAGGTCATGACCTGTTCATTAAAATATTCTCCTTGATTAGTTCATGAACTGTTGGTGAACATTTGAGAATAATTTAGGTGAAAATTATTCTTGAAAATTTCATGATCCCAATTCATGAACAGTTCACAAACTGCTATTTCATGAACCATTCAAGAATTAATCTCATTTAGCAATCATGATTTTTTCATATTTTTTTCATGAATTGTGTATGTGAACTAACCATGTTCAGTCTCCACCATTAGTTAAGCATAGTTTAACATTTTTGTTAAATGGTACCATAGACAAGCATGCTCAACCATGGCTGTTGAGTTAAGCTGACCATGGTTAAACTATGCTTAATACATGGTTGAGCATGGTTTAACCATGGTTCAGCTGACTATGGTTGAATCATGACATATGCTGCTCAAACATAAGCATGGTCAGCTGAACCATGGTTAAACCATGCTTAACTATGGTTCCATTTAACAATGTTCAACCTTGTCTACACAGTAATGGTTGATCATGGTTAAACAGGTCCCATTTCGCTGGGGAAATTTTTATATTGACTCAACTTCTGCAAAAATGTGATATTGAGATGTATTTGGTTCAACATGTTCAATGTAGGTTAAATGTTTTAGCGGGATTATAAGCTTCAGGATTCATACACTTCTTTCTAGATTTTCTTGTGGTGTTATGCATTACCATGTAGAGTCCGTAGGCCCCAATGTGTACATCTATATAACCATACATAACTTTTTAGCTCACATGTCACAAAATGACAAAGTGAGCTATAAGGATCACTCTCCGTCCGTCGTCGTGCGGTGTGCGTCGTGCGTCGTCAAACTTTATGTTGTGACCACACTAGGGGCCACATTTTTGGCTCAATTTTAGCAAAACTAGGTCAGAACGTTAATATCAACAAAATCTCGGACGAGTTCGATATCGGGCCATTTTGGGTAAAAAACTAGGTCACCAGGGCCAAATAAGGGAAAACCCTGTGAACACTTTAGAAATCACTGTTTTGACTGGATCTTCATGAAACTTTGTCAGAATGTTTATTTTAATAATATGTAGGTCAAGTTTAATAATGGGTCATTTCTGTAGTAAAACTAGGTCACTAGGGCAAATTGCTGGAAAACCTTGTGAACACTCTAGAAGTCACTGTTTTGATTGGATGATCATGAAACCTTGTCAGAATGTTTGTCTTCATAATATCTTGGACGAGGTCGAACATGGGTCATCTTGGGTCAAAAACTAGGTCGCTAGGTCAAATCTTATGAAAAACCATGTTAACACTGTAGATTTCACAGTTATTATTGGATCTTCACCAAACTTTGTCAAATCGTTTGTTTTTATGATATAACGGCCAAGTATAAATATGGGTCATCTGGGGTCAAAAACTAGGTCACCAGGTCAAATCTTAGGAAAACTTTGTTAACACTGTTAATGTCACAGTTTAAATTGGATCTTCACCAAACCTTGTCAGAATGTTTGATTCAATGATATGTGGGTCAAGGTTGAACATGGGTCAGCCGGGGTCAAAAACTGGGTCACCAGGTCAAATCTTAGGTAAAAATATTGTAAAAGCTCTAAATGTCATGGTATTAATTGGATCTTGGCTAAACCTTGTCAGATTGTTTGTCTTAATGATATTAAGGACAAGTTTAAATATGGGTCACCTAGGGTCAAAAACCAGGTCACAAGGTCAAATCTTAGGAAAACCTTATTAACACTGTAGATGTCAAATTTTGATTCTATCTTCACCAAACCTAGTCAGAATGTTTGTCTTAATGATATGTAAGACAAATTCGAACATAGGTCGTCTGGGGTCAAAAACTAGGTCACAAGGTCAAATCTTAGGAAAACCTTGTCTATGCTGTAGTTTTCATTATATGTAGGACGAGTTCTAACATGGGTCATCTGGGGTCAAAAACTAGGTCACCAGTTCAAAACAATGTTTTAATGAGTGAACAGTGATTGTCATGTGAGCGATATAGGGCCATCTTGGCCCTCTTGTTTATTTTACTTGACATACCAAATAGTCCAGTCAGTGTAGCCTAAAAAGAGGGTCAACCTAGACAAAATTGCGAATGTTTTTATTTTATGTCAGATTGTATCTACAACATATACTCTTTCATGTCTTAAAAGTCCTAACATGAGGCATGCGCCTAAGTCCAGAAATTTCACCCTTAATGTGACCACTGTCTGTAACTTGAATTCAATAATGCTTTATAGTCATGGACAACAGAAACACAATTAAATGGTCAGAAATAATTTAACCTCCTTATTTCTACTGAATACATTTCATAATTAATTATGTCAATTAAGTTTGCTGTGAAATTTACAAATAACACTGCTGAAAATTAAAATAATTTCCTAATTACAGGGTTAATTTATCACACCCACTAATGGAATATTAACATCTGTTTTTTTAGGTCACATGTCACAAAGTGAGCTATAAGGATCACTCTCCGTCCGTCGTCCGGCGTTGTGCGTCATGCGTCGTGCGTCGTCAAACTTTTTGTTGTGACCACACTAGGGGCCACATTTTTGGCTCAATTTTAGCAAAACTGGGTCAGAACGTTAATATCAACAAAATCTCGGACGAGTTCGATATTGGGCCATTTGGGGTCTAAAACCAGGTCACCAGGGCCAAATAAGGGAAAACCTTGTGAACACTTTAGAAATCACTGTTTTGAATTTATCTTCATGAAACTTTGTCAGAATGTTTATTTTAATAATATGTAGGTCAAGTTTGAAAATGGGTAATTTCTGTAGTAAAATTAGGTCACTAGGGCAAATTGCTGGAAAACCTTGTGAACACTCTAGAAGTCACTGTTTTGATTGGATGATCATGAAACCTTGTCAGAATGTTTGTCTTCATAATATCTTGGACGAGTTCGAACATGGGTCATCTTGGGTCAAAAACTAGGTCGCTAGGTCAAATCTTATGAAAAACCATGTTAACACTGTAGATTTCACAGTTATTATTGGATCTTCACCAAACTTTGTCAAATCATTTGTTTTAATGATATAACGGTCAAGTATAAATATGGGTCATCTGGGGTCAATAACTAGGTCACCAGGTCAAATCTTAGGAAAACTTGGTTAACACTGTAGATGTCACAGTTTTAATTGTCAAAATGTTTGCCTCAATGATATGTGGGTGAAGGATGAACATGGGTCAGCCGGGTTCAAAAACTGGGTCACAAGGTCAAATCTTAGGTAAAAATCTTGTAAAAGCTCTAGATATCATGGTATTAATTGGATCTTGGCCAAACCTTGTCAGATTGTTTGTCTTAATGATATTAAGGACAAGTTTAAATATGGGTCATCTAGGGTCAAAAACCAGGTCACAAGGTCAAATCTTAGGAAAACCTTATTAACACTGTAGATGTCAAATTTTGATCGTATCTTCACCAAACCTAGTCAGACTGTTTGTCTTAATGATATGTAAGACAAATTCGAACATAGGTCATCTGGGGTCAAAAACTAGGTCACCGGTTCAAAACAATGTTTTAATGAGTGAACAGTGATTGTCATGTGAGCGATACAGGGCCATCTTGGCCCTCTTGTTTTTACATTTATGACTTAGTGTATGAAATATTTAAATATTTACATAGTGGGTTTAAGTCATTCATAAAACATACAACATGTCAAAAATTAGACATATTAGTATTTGAAATGTGAGTAAACTTTGATAAGAATATATTTTAATATTAAAAGGTAACGAACATAGGATAACAACATTGAGCTGCTTAAACGTAATTCTTAGAACAAATTGGATGACAATAAGGTTGTTATCATTTCTTAGATAAAAATATCAAAAGAACAAGAGGGCCATGATGGTCCTGTATCGCTCACCTGAGTATCGTAACACTAAGGGATAATTTAATCAAGGGAAGTTATAATTTGTCATGGTAAAAAGTTATCTACCCCAACTGTCAAGTAGTTTTGAAATCAACTGATCCCCTGGGCAGGGCCAATATTAACCCAGGGGCCATGATATGCAGGAACATGGTAGAAGTCTACTAGACAATGCCACATACAATATATCTAAGCTCTAGGCCATGTGGTTTTGGAGAAGATTTTTTAAATTTTCCTATATAAGCCTATATAAATCAAGTGACCCCCTGAGCGGGGCCTATTTTGACCCTAGGGCAATAATTTGAACAAACTTGGTAGAGGTTCGCTAAACAATGCTACACACTAAATATCTAAGCTCTAGGTCCTCTGGTATTTGAAATGAAGATTTTTGAAGATTTTCAAAAAAATCCTTCTTTACAACAATACGTGTATTGATGTTTACAACATTAAAACAGGTCAACAGCCCATGAATGGATAGTTTAAATACCCATAATGTTGTTTTTAAAAAATCATTTACTCCCCTTTCCGTTCAATAATTTTGAGTTGTTTGCCAAAGAATTCTTCAACGGGATGGACAGTTAAAATGTCACGATGTCTGTCCTTGGTTATTTCTTTAATGAGCATTGAAATATCAATACATGAATAATGTAGTTGCTTTTTTTTTTGCTGAGTATATAAACATTATTAGACACCCTTATTCAACCACTTATACAGTACATGTATACTTAAAAATTCAAATTCAATCAGTAACAATAAATACCATTGTAATACACTGTATTTTTATTCTATGTACAAACTTCAATCAGTGCAACATGGTATATACTAACAGAAAGCATGTATGTTTTATCTTATTCATTCATATTTACTACTTAGAAATAACAATGTTCCATTCTTAAACCAACTCCATCAAAAGTCAGTGCTTGGTTTTCATCAACAGTTTCTATGTACTGAATTACTTCCAAAAATGCTTTGGCCTGATCACAATCCTCAGGTCTACCTGATCTTCTAAGATTTTTTTCTGATTTCTGTTCTGCAAATCCTTAAACGATCTTAAATAACGAAACAAGTACAAAAGAAAAACGATAACTTTACTCACCAAACTGTCCAAGTGAGTGGGTGAGGTAATTGCGCTATTCTGCATAGTAGTTTCTAGCGATGTTTTATAGTATCAGCACCCAGTTGTGCGACTAACATGCGGCTTGTAATATTTTAGTTCGTGTTATGTTGTACACTTTCGCTTTAGACGGAATTGCCGAGAAATTGTTGCATTTACTGCTTTTGTAGATAACGTTGCTTATCCAAAAACTATACAATAATTAAACTGGTTCCCGTTTCATTATGCGAAGCGGTTAGAATCAGCGGGATCCAATTTAAACAAGAATTGTCTCCCTTTTTGTCATAATTAACTCGTCATTAAAGGGGCATGCCCTGGAACTGAAGCGTCTCGAATATAAATCAAATTGGTATCATTTGAATGCCTAAATCAATTAATGAAAGTCCTGTAAAATATTTACGAAATGTCCCGCTATTTGACTCAAAATACACATTTCAAGATTTACCAAACCTGCCGATTACGCCTTAGAAAATATTCGTCATTTTCATAACTCGACCCTTTCGGGATCTGTCAAAAGCGGAAAAAAATGTCAACAAACTGTGAAATGGTAAGTATTGCTCATGTCATGTTCACTGTTTGCGACATAAAGCTTATCTATCGATCAATTATAGGTAAATATCATTGTTTTGCTGCTTGAAAGGCAGCGCGCACGCTAAGTTAAATTCTCAGACGAATCGGAAATATCGTTGTCGTCAATAAAAGGCTTGTGAGGCTTTTATTTAAACCGACATACAAATACCCACGCGTGCGTTATAGGGCCATTTTTGAAGGCACATTCTTCTTTGACTTTTCAGTAATAATTGTTTTTACAAGTGATAAACGCATTTTTGGTGTACAAAAAAAAAGACACAGCAGTTCCTGGGCATGCCCCTTTAAGTCTAAATTTCTCAAAAACACCGAAAGCAAAAATGTGGGACTTTTTTCTGTATGATATTTACATAGTGTTCTTTCGTACGGAACAAAAATATATTCTTTTGCAATTTTGTCTAGGTCAAATATTTCCCTGACTGGACTAAAAATCATTTTGTATTTTTGTGCCAAATGAACGTATCTTTATGATACAATAAAAGAAACTGCAATCTGATGGGATCTGAAAATTACCGTTAGTGAGACTGATGAGTTATCCTTTATCTTGGCTTAGCCAATAACAGAAATTTTCAACTTTTGCAATTAGATTTTTTTTTTACCCAAATAGAGGCATTTATAGGACATTTTTTATGTATTTCCAGATTAATTTTCTATATTAAATACTAGATTCATCATGTACATTCTTCGACTAAAACAAAGGAGCATTAAAAAAACGTTTTTGTACACTTATTAGGAAACTGTAAGAGAAATATATAAACTAATTTTGATGCACACTAGATCCTCAAAATGACATTTAAACTGTTTTTGCTGATGACAGGCAGGGTCCTAGCTGCAATTTAGGGGAAGGGGCCTGGGGCCCTCAGGTTGGGGAATTTCGCTTCATTTTGAGGAAAAAGGGGAATTTCAGGGGATTTTTTTCAACTGCCTTTTAATCCTGCAATAATCATTTTAGGCTTAAAATGGCTGTATTTAGATACACTAATATACAATTAATCAAAGGTTAATAACTTAATACAAACCATTTTAGCAAAAAAAAAAAAAATTGTTTTTAGGGGAAATTTTATCAAAAATAGGACAAAAAAGTATATTATTCTAGGAGGGGAATTCGGCCCCAAAAGTCAAATGAGGGCCTTGACAGAAATATTGACATCTGTAAGTTATGCATGCGTGTAAATTATGGATATCTTTACATGCATCAGTATTCCATATCCATCGGTAAAATGGGTATTGACTTTACAACATTTTCCAAGTTATGTATACAATTTTTCAAAATAGTGGATATTCAAACACTAAGAAAAAAAAACATTTATGGACCATACCGTAATGGTTTGAAGTATTCTTCTAGGAGAGCTATAACACGGAAAGTGAGAATTTGCCTTAAATTAGAAATATACCATGGGATGATGGGTATTCTCAGTTTCTTCTACAATGATAGTAGACCTAATGTTGAAGACATGATGTCATGAAGACTGTGGGAAGTTAAAATTGCACACTAGACATTGACATACAGATAGTAGCTACTGGTGTATCTTTTCCGAATTTGAAAATATTAAGTACCATCTTTAAGCATGCTATTATTACCATGAAATCAGGAAGAGGACAGTTACATGTAACTTCATCATTTTGATTTTGCGGCGATTAAAACTTCGAGAACTTCCGTTATATTTATATTTCGTAATATTTACAAATGAAAAGGTATAATGCCACTAAATGTTCACGCGCAAGATTGAATGTGACAGTGTGTATCGGTGCTGTCCAACTGGCACTGTAAAAATCAAGGTGTCTATTCGACAACTGCTACGTTAGAGCTGGGACCATTATTATAGCGGGATGAATAACGAAAAATTGGTGTTTAGTATGTTTATACATAAGTAAATTCTTGTAACACAGATTCGTATTATTCTTATGCGAATGCCCTCCCCCCGTCTAATAGGAGGTCGCGTGTATAGCACATACTTATTCCCCTTAGTGAAGTTTTTAGGCATTCATTAGTTAACCGTTAATTGTTCCAGGATAGAAATCATCTGGATTTATTGAAGCAACTTGTTGCCTTATCCATTACATTCCAACTTACTTTGTCCTTCCACGGAAAGCAGATACGGTGTCACACCAGGTAAATGTGTTGAAAATGGGAAAACATTAATCTTTTGGCCAATTGTTTCAACAATATCATGCACCGGAAACCAACTGAAGTCTTTTGTTTTACCAAACTCCACCCAAATAGTGTTAGTATTGATTTACATTGTATTTGAAAACATACACAGAAAGAACTATAATTTCTGTGTAAGAACCCCTCGCCATGTACTTTTTTCAAGTCAAGGTCGACGTCTAATCAAGATTTTGATATGTTGGAGACATTGTTGCATTTGGTTACAGGGCTGTTGCATATGGTGCAGCTGTTGCATTTGGTTCCAGGACTGTTGCATATGGTGCAGCTGTTGCATTTGGTTCCAGGACTGTTGCATATGGTGCAGCTGTTGCATTTGGTTCCAGGACTGTTGCATATGGTGCAGCTGTTGCATTTGGTTCCAGGACTGTTGCATATGGTGCAGCTGTTGCATTTGGTTCCAGGACTGTTGCATATGGTGCAGCTGTTGCATTTTGTTACAGGGCTGTTGCATATGGTGCAGCTGTTGCATTTGGGTCTGCCCGGCAAAAAAAAAATCAAAATTGTTGCATATGATTCCGCATTGTTGCATTTGATTCCACATTGTTGCATTTGATACCTTGTTGCATTTGCTTCCGTTACAGATGGTAAAGTGAAATGTTTAGTATATGACAAGTCACAAGTCATGGCCAAAGAGCTTGGAAAAGTCTTGACTGTACTTGTGAGTTACTTTGACACTGACAGTCAGAAAGTTATTTTAGAACATTTGGCATTCATTGAATTAGTGAGAGTTGACACGTCTTCCATATTTGATGCTGTATGTGACCTTATTGAAGAAAATGAAATTCCATGGGAAAATCTAGTCTCCATATTAATGGACTCGTGCGCAGTGATGAGAGGATGCAAAATGATCTTGAAAAGCGTATCCAGGAAGAGAAGGCCAGCCAACTCCTTGACATTGATGGGGATGTGTGTCATCATATTCACAATGTCACCAAAAAGTTCTGTGCACCATTTGAATCTTGGGTTGAAAATCTTTTGAAAAATCTACATACAGACCATAAATATTGCAATGATCTAAGTGAAATTCTCTCCGAGATTTGCTCAATCATTGGAATTCTATTCACAGTTTCAGAGTTGTTTCTGAGCCATAGGTGGCTGTCTGTGTTTGATGTCAGTGTGAGTACCTTGCCTCTGTGGGACGCCTATCGTGTCTTCTACTATGCATTCATTCCAAAGTCTTCAAAATCAGATTACTGGCCTGAAATCCAAAGAATCGTGAAGAAGAGGGGAGTCGCTAGACCTGGAATTGAACATTTGAAAGGAAGAAGAAGATGACTCAGGATGGCAAGGTCAGAAAGACAGCTATTGTGGAAAAGGTATGAACATCTATTTATCTAAGCTATGTTATTGCATGTGGCTGTGGCGTAAGGGCTTACATTTTGTATTTTTATGCCCCTGTATCGATAGATCGGGGGCATATTGTTTTTGGCCTCTCTGTTTGTCTGTCTGTTTGTCTATTTTACCTATTTGAACAAAACGCTTGCACCTACATTCATCAAACTTCATTTGTATGTTCCTCATGACAACCTCTACAGGACCTGTGCATTTTCAGGTCAGTAGGTCAAAGGTCATAGTGTCATTGTGTTTAAAAATGTTCCTACATTTCTTTTAGGATACTTCTCCTACATTTTTCATGGGATTTTGACGAAACTTTCACAGACTTGTTATTACCGGAAACCCCCACACATATATTCCGGGTTTTGTGATTCAATCATTATACCCCCAGATATGAAATATATGGGGGCTATATTGGATTCACGCTTGACGGTCGGTCGGTCGGCCGGTCGGTCGGTCCGTGCGTCTGTAGACACAATTTGTCCGGAGAATTTCTCAGCAACTACTTTCAGGATTTCAATAAAACTTCATAGAAGTGATCAGTAGTAAGCCTAGTTGTGCTAGCTTAAAGGATTTTTCGTTCGGATTAATTTTCACTGAGTTATACCCCTTTGTTGTTTTTATTCAGTATATACAATAGGCAAATTTTGTCCGGACGATTTCTCAGCAATTGCTCTCAGGATCTCAATGAAACTTCACAGAAGTGATCAGTAGTAAGCTTAGTTGTGCATGCTTAAAGCAATTTTCGTTCGGATTGATTATCACCGAGTTATACCCCTTTGTTGTTTTTATACAGTATATAAAATAGGCAAATTTTGTCCGGACAATTTCTCAGCAACTACGTATACTCGCAGGATCTCAATGAAACTTGACAGAAGTGATCAGTAGTAAGCCTAGTTGTGCATGCTGAAAGCATTATTCGTTCGGATTAATTTTACTGAGTTATAGCCCTTTGTTTGTTTTTATATAAAGTATATACAATAGGCAAATTTTGTCTGGACAATTTCTCAGCAACTACTCACAGGATTTAAACGAAACTTCACAGAAGTAATAAGTAGTTAGCCTAGTTGTGCATGCATAAATCATTTTTCATTTGGATTGATTTTCACTGAGTTATAGCCTTGTTTTTTTCTACAATATATACAATAGGCAAATATTGTCCTGACTATTTCTCATTGACTACTGCCAGGAATTCAATAAAACTTCTCAGAAGTGATGAGTAGTTAGCCTAGTTGTGCATGCATTAAGCTTGTCTTGGTTGGTTAAATTTTCACTGAGTTATGGCCCTTTGTTGTTTTTTATACAGTATATATACAATATCTCTGGAACTACTCTTAGGAATTCAATGAAACTTCACAGAAGTTATAAAAAGTAAGCCAAGTTGTGCATGTAATAACCAGGTTTTGTTTGGATTAATTTTCACTGAGTTATGTTGTGCATGTCCACAATAGGTTTTGTCCAAGTAAATTTTAATGAGTTATGGCCCTTTGTTATTTTTTATATAATGTATTTAGAAACTGGTCAGGATATATCTAAGCAACAATTTGCAGGTATTAAAAAATGAAAATGCATTATATTTCCCTCTGTAAAATGTTACAATAACTGTGTCAAGGCCGCATCTGGGGGTATTCATCACCTTTAGTGATAGGTCTAGTTTTTAACAGAATTATGGCCCTTTGTTTATTTTGTGCGATTGTAACAGCGAAATACTCTTGTTTCCTTCTATTTTCTCAAGGAATTATGATAAAACTTTCATGAAACTATTGTTATTAAGATACCTAATACATGTTGTAAAGGTTTAATGATTCGATAATTTTTTACGGAATTATGGCCCTTTGTTTATTTTGTGCATATATAATATATACAGAAATAATCTTTTGTTTGCAACTTCTTCTATATTTCTCAAGGGATTTTGACCAAACTTTAATAGAACTATTGTCACAAATTTACCCAGCACATATTGTGTGGGTTTTGTGATTCGATCATTTTTGAAATATTTATGGCCCTTAGTTCATTTTGTGTCCTAAATTTCCTCTATGATATACTCCTCCTACATCTCTCAAAGGAATTTGATGAAACTTTCACAGACTCATTGTCTTCAAGAAACCAAGCACATTTATTCCAGGTTTTGTGATTGGATTGTTTTGGGCGGATTTATGGCCCTTTGGTTATTTTGTGCATATGTAATAGAGAAATACTCTTCTGTGCACAACTACTCCTAAATTTCTCAAGGGATTTTTACCAAACTTTGAAAGAACTATTGCCACCAAGTTCCCAGCACATATTGTCAGGGTTTTGTGATTCGATCATTTTTAGCTGATTTATGGCCCTTTGTTTGTCTGTACCAAACTTTAACCTTGCCTACTGAATCAAAAAGCTACCACCTACAATCATCAAACTTCATATCTTGGTTCATCATGACAATCTCTGCAGGACATGTGCATTTTCAAGTTAAAGGGCACCTGCAGGGGGCATTGTGTTTTTGAAACACATCTTGTTTATACTTAACTACATGTTAATATACATATTCTTATAGATATTAAACATAAAAAAAGAAGAAGCCAATGCGGTGAAACGTAGATATAATAATAGGGATGTAAACGGTTAATCGATTAACCGTTCGTTTGTCCGATTAACCGGTTATCAAATCATTAATCGATTAACCGAAAAAAAATAGAAAGAAGCAAGTAAAATATAATAATAAATTATAGAAAAATCGAAATTTTCAGTCAATACGCGCGAGATATTTGTCAATAAATTAGTCAACAAAGGTGCGAAAAATACGACAGTTGAGCCAATTAACAATTCATTGACACTGACCTGGGACCATTATACACACTGACACGTATATTGTTGATTGTGTAATTAACTAATTGAGAAGCGATTTTTGGATATAGATCTACGAGTAAACTTGCTTGGTCTGGGACTTCCTCAAAATTTGATATTGTTTCGCAAGTAAACATATACAATAAGTTTAATAAGTTATACTATCGTAAGAAAAAATCGTCTGTCTGGACGTATTTCAGACGCAGTATAGTGATGAAAAACGTAAAATGTGACCTTTGCGGTAATGCATGTATGTTATACTATGTATACACATATGTTGCGTGTTTCGCCGGTATTACTAAGACATGCTAATAAAATCGTCAAACAAGATCGCTTTTTCTTATTTCGCATCTTTATTGATATAAATTGGCAGATACTTGTTTTTTTGTTAATTATCTCTGTGTTCAGACGCTGGTATGATTTAATTTAATTTAATGATAAGAGCATACAAACATCACAATTTCAGTGGTAAATGTATTGATGAATACATACATTATCGCATTTCGTGTAATACGTCGGTGTCACGTAAACTGGTGACAATTCATATTTATAAGCACTTCAAACGGTTAATCAATTAATCGTTCGTATGAACGAACGATTAACCGATTAGTAAAATCTCGACGAATTGACATCCCTATATAATAAATTAATCGTTTTCATGTTTCGTGTTTGGTGATTTTTCATCTTAAAGTTTATTGATTATAGATATTACACTACATACATACAATTAAAAATTTGAGAGATTGTAAGAAAATATTTTAATCAAGTCATAAGTTTTACAAATATCCAGAATGGCGTGACAGGTTCAATTTGTTATCTCAAAATAATAAGATTATCTTAGACATGAATGAAATTATGAATAATAGCATGCTTTGTTTATAGGTTATGTTCCAAGAGCAGAAGACACTACTGATCCTTCATTTCTATATAGCTGTTCTTCCAATGATGAAAGACTATGTCAAACTTTTCCAGTCAAAAGAGCCCATGGTTCATCTTCTTAATGACAGAGGTTTTTGTTACACTTCTTTCCTGTTAAAAGTGTTATGTCAAACAGGAGTATTTAATTGGTATGTATTTCAAACTGTTGTCATATTTGTTACGATGTATTAGCACCAGATTATACCAGTATGCAAAATATGTTGATATTTTTTCTAAATAAATAAAACTGATATTAAGCACTTTGCACTTGCTGTTATAAGGTGTAAAACCATAATCATCTGAAATAATTTTAGACATTTTTTGTATACAAATATTGATTAAGAATATGCATGTTTTTCATTTTCAGGAAAACAAAGCCGTCAGCTGGTGAAAATAAACATTAGTACAGATGAAGCTCAGTTCCTTACTCAGGACAGCATGTTCCTTGGGAAGAGAGTTAGATGACATGGTGAAGAGCTCTAGGAAGGATGATGTTGTCATTGCAGACTTCAAGAAAGCAGCTGCAACAGCTTATAAGCAGACAGGTACAATGACAGATTCAATGTAATTTATTTTATGGTCTTTGACCATTATGTGAATATCATGTTTTAATCTGATTTATTTGACAAGTACCAGGTTTAGTCAAAAAGTTCCCGGATTGACGCTATACATGTATATCCATCATTACGGTACAAATGTTTTACAAAAATATACGACCGGAAAGATAATTTTTTACTCTTTTAAAAGATGTAAATATCAACACTACTAGGACAAATATGAATTCATGATACGTATTATCATATTTGCAAGAAAGGGGACGCGGGGCACTTTGGAACGTCACTTGACGTCGTCGATAAGAATGATGTTACGCTTACCTCAAGCCTGTGTCACTGTAATATTAACTAGTAAAGGTTACACAAGGTTATGCATCATTTTCATTAGAAGTTTTATATTTCAAAACAGTGTAATGAAAATATCTATTCATTTAGTAAAATTATAAAATAGTCTGTATTGCATATATTGTCGGTCGGCTGCCAAAACGACGTATCTCAATTTTTCAAGGTTTTCAGAAGAAAAAAACTATTTCAGATATTTATATTTTAAGTAAGGAAAACACTGTTTTCAAATTTAATAACCTTTAATAAGGCTTCTATGATTGTGAAACTAATTTTACGTTTTCGCTTTGCTGGATATTAGTTTCTTCATTTACGACATTTTGACCCATATTTTTGGTCAGATACGACATTTTGCATAATGTAATTGCATTGTAGATAGTATGATATTGTTAATAAAGTTCATTTAGAGACGAAATACAAGCGTTTAAATCTATTTAGTTTCCATTTAAATAGTTATAAACATTCAAAGACCGTTTAAGAGCCTATTTATTAGTTTTTCTCTAATATTTAAGTGTAAATTCTATCTATAACTATATCATTAGTGACACTCTACTACTATATTTAAATCTTAAAACCTTCATGAATAAACGAAATGCAATGTATAAGAAATATGTTTTCTTATTTTATGTATCAAAAATTGACACCAAATAATGACATGTTTCCAATGTATTTGAGCTACTTTTTTACATAAAATAAGCTATAATGAAATATAACACTGAACTGGTAACAGTAAGTTTAAACAACATGCTTGTACATTATTAATCTCGAATATCAATCTAGTTTTAACAATTACATAGTACTATCTATGCAAATCGTATAAACAACATGTTTATTTTTGGATCAAGGTTAAATAAAGTTCAGGTGAAACTTGATTTTCAAATAGTAAGAAATAAATATTATGTAATTCTTCCGGTTCGAAACATCGTCCAGTTGGATAGAACTAACAAAAAATAGGACTTAAAGCGTAACAATCGACTATACATATTTAAGGAAATCGCTGCTAAGAAGTGAAATGAAAACGCATCTGTACAACAACATTAAAATATGTTTTTGAAACGAGCATCCGTTGCAAGTAAATAAAATACATGCAATCAATGAAGTTATTAAAGAAATAGAAACATTTGAACATAAAACTGTTATTGAACAAGATATTTAAACATCATTTCCGAGGTTATTGTTATTGTGGAATACCAACTATGTAGCCAGGTCTACTGGAATTGTAGAAATTCAAATCTGAAAACTTTTTGAAGAATTGTGATCAACACAGCACGTAAGCTACGGTTGATTCCTGTGGTATTCACTTATTATTTCTATGTAGTCTTGTGGAATGTAAAATTCTAATGTTCTTTTTCTTAATTTTTCGCTCTGCTGTTAATTTAGGGATGCAACGATACGGCATAACCCGTATTGCGATATATTGCAATACAGTCGGCCCATATCGCAATACGTATTGCTATTCAAAGAAGTTATGTAAAACAGAATTAAGGTCAAGCACTGTTAACTTAAGTGTTAACCCATTGTCACAAAGAGATAGTGTAACCAACAGATGGCTTATCAGTACCAATAGATAAACTATTGTTTTACACACTGTACCAAGATAGGTAACTGCAAATGATCAATACTTATTGATCAGTTTTGTTTGTTTGTTTATATCAAGTGTATGCCCCTTTTCAACAGTCAGAGTCATATGAGGCAGACTGTTCACCTAACCATCTTTCCTGGGGAGAACCAGTACTAGACTCCCATCCTCCGTAAGCAACTGCCTACTTTCTCACATAAAGAGACATGGTCGGTAGCAGGGCTCGAACCCACCTATCAGTGAGAGTTTACAGTAATTTGAAGTCAGCGACCACAGAGGCGGGTCTTTGTTGATCAGAGAGATGAATCAGTCTTTGATGGTTCAAAACACTTAAACATTATGTCTGCATTCATTTAATTCAGTGGATTATGTGCTCAATTATTACGGAGAAAATAGCGCGGTACATAGATGTCGTACCCCGATACGTATCAGTGTGACACTGTATCGCAATATACTGGTATATCGGTATATATCGTTGCAACAAACTGCATATGCTCAGAGTCAACCTCCATTTGGGTATGGCCTTTTTTCAAGATACTTTTGTGTTATTGTGATATCAAGCTGAAAGCCTAGATGCCACAAAGCACTTTCGAGAATTGGGTTGTTATTCAGGTAACCACAACCATCGCTGTATAGTATGAACTGTGTTATTTGGTTATCCTTTGTGACAACTATCTCTAATTAATGTGTTATGCATGTTGCAAACGAACTTGCACTGAGGTCACCCTCCCTTAGTGCCAAAAACAACATGACACATCTTTGTTAACTAAATAATAAACTGTGAAGTTGTGGCACGCAACTTGCTTAGTATTATAGTATAGCGCACTTGCTTGCGATTTCGGAGGTATACAATTAATTAAACAGCATGGGATAATATAAATAATGAATTAATAAACATAATTGTTATTTAGACGCTGTAATTTGTAGTACAAACATGTACTTCCAAAAAGTCGTATCTCAAAATTAACCAAATCGATACCAAGGTATGAAAAAATGTCTTTGTGTCAAATTGTCGTTACTCACTTTTGACAGAATAAAATACACTTATTGCAATAGGTATCTTAAAATTTCGGACCTAAAGCTTTCAAACAATAGATATGTGATGAATGCATTTTATCCGCTATTTAGTTTTGTCAATGTTATTCGAAAACTTGTCATCATAAATTGATTAAAAATTACTTGAACTATTTTTAGCTCACATGTCACAAAGTGACAAAGTGAGCTATTAGGATCACTCTCCGTCCGGCGTCGTGCGTCGTCAAACTTTTTGTTGTGACGACACTAGGGGCCACATTTTTGGCTCAATTTTAGCAAAACTGGGTCAGAACGTTAATATCAACAAAATCTCGGACGAGTTCGATATTGGGCCATTTGGGGTCAAAAACTAGGTCACCAGGGCCAAATAAGGGAAAACCTTGTGAACACTGTAGAAATCACTGTTTTGAATTTATCTTCATGAAACTTTGTCAGAATGTTTATTTTTATAATATGTAGGTCAAGTTTGAAAATGGGTAATTTCTGTAGTAAAATTAGGTCACTAGGGCAAATTGCTGGAAAACCTTGTGAACACTCTAGAAGTCACTGTTTTGATTGGATGATCATGAAAGCTTGTCAGAATGTTTGTCTTCATAATATCTTGGACGAGTTCGAACATGGGTCATCTTGGGTCAAAAACTAGGTCGCTAGGTCAAATCTTATGAAAAACCATGTTAACACTGTAGATTTCACAGTTATTATTGGATCTTCACCAAACTTTGTCAAATCGTTTGTTTTAATGATATAACGGTCAAGTATAAATATGGGTCATCTGGGGTCAATAACTAGGTCACCAGGTCAAATCTTAGGAAAACTTTGTTAACACTGTAGATGTCACAGTTTTAATTGGATCTTCACCAAACCTTGTCAAAATGTTTGCCTCAATGATATGTGGGTCAAGGATGAACATGGGTCAGCCGGGTTCAAAAACTGGGTCACAAGGTCAAATCTTATGTAAAAATCTTGTAAAAGCTCTAAATGTCATGGTTTTGATTGGATCTTGGCCAAACCTTGTCAGATTGTTTGTCTTAATGGTATTAAGGACAAGTTCAAATATGGGTCACCTAGGGTCAAAAACCAGGTCACAAGGTCAAATCTTAGGAAAACCTTATTAACACTGTAGATGTCAAATTTTGATCGTATCTTCACCAAACCTAGTCAGAATGTTTGTCTTAATGATATGTAAGACAAATTCGAACATAGGTCGTCTGGGGTCAAAAACTAGGTCACCGGTTCCAAACAATGTTTTAATGAGTGAACAGTGATTGTCATGTGAGCGATATAGGGCCATCTTGGCCCTCTTGTTCAGTTATTTACAGCCACATGATATAAAGATAGATATATAAAATAAATTGCAAAGATATATCATGTTTAAATAAAACATATTTTATCTATTTAAATGAAGATTCCAATGACTTGTTGATAGAAAAACTGTTGCTTATCAATCGGTGTGATTTTATTTCGAGATACAATATTTTGAAATGTTGCACCATAAACCAACTTGAGTTACGTCATTTCATCACATGACTGTACATGGGGTAATGATTGGCCTAGAGATGCGACTTTTTGAGACATGGCGGGAAACAGTTTTGCTAACTTCATGGAGTCAAAAAGTCATTTTCCAAAAAAACTCGACTTACGAGGTTTTGGCAGCCGACCGACGATATACCATTTAGTAATCTTTTTGGTAAACAGTTCCCCATTCGTGACCGTGTGCTGCAATATCACGCAATCTCTATCCATGAAAAAAAGGAACATATTTTTCTTGGATGACTTGCTAACTCTTTTTTCCTGAGGTGGTGCAGAAGACGTGTTTCCAAACCATTGATTCTCTCTTGGTTTTGGGGTCATAAAAGTTGATCACAGTTTTGTCTGTTATGAAGATGCGCTAAGAATCTGTCACTGTTCCACTGCCATCGCCTCAAGAATTCTGTTGAAACTTGAACCCTTTTAGTCTTTTCATCACTTGTCAACAGCCGAGGAACTCAGCAGGCACACACTTCATTTATACTAAATTTATTTTGTAAAACAGTATGCACGGCTCTGAGACTTAGTCCAAGAAAGTTAGCAATATCATCCATCGAACGTCGTCGATCTTGTGAAATAACGTCGTTTACCTGTGAAACATTGTTCGGTTTCTTAGGTCTACCTGTTCTTATATCATCATCAGTCACTTCCTGACCCTCATGGAACCGTCTATGCCAATCAAAACAAATAGTGTGTGAACACTTGATTGCACTGTCCGCTCTATTAAAAAATGTCCATGTGCCTGTGGGTGTCATTGGCACAAAATTTAATAACTGCGCGTTGTTCAAAGTGCCCTGTGCTCGTCATATTTTTTTCATCGCTGAAATACTCCATTGTGAAAACGCTTCCAGTGTGAGAGAACGCATAGAGATATAACGTCAAAATTTTGCATGTGGGTAGAACTAATGACAAGTTGACGTCATTGTCGTTTTCTAACGTTTTCGCGTAAATAAAAGATAAAAATTGAAATTCATTCAAGAAAATACGAAGCTAAAATTGACAGTTTTTGAGGTGCCCTGTGTCTCATTTTTTTTTAATTTTCCAAAGGTGAATATTTTTTCGGAAAAGTGAAACTTAGTGAATGTAAATGGATCAGTCAATGCCGTCAGTTAGAAACTAGTACCATGTGAAGTTTTATGGTAAAAAACGTCAACTTTTTTAGTAGGGCTGTGGATCGTTGGGTAAGTGGCGATCCGATCCAACCCGCGATTCAAGCCTTACGATCCATGAATCAAATCATGAATCTTTAATTATCAAGTAACCAATCTAAAATTTCAAAATTGCAGTCCTAATTTATTTAGGAATAAATTAAATGAAGTAAATCAATATAAATTGTTCAATGGCTTAAATTTATACATACTCCCTTCCACTTAATTGATTTACCAGCACCATTATTTAAAGAACCGATGATGTGACAATATTTATTTGGAGAAAAAGGAATTTTTAAGAACAAAGAATACACTTTTAAAATGTTAAAAAACAAGATCGCGAACCACGAATCTTAGTAATGGCGATTAATCATACTCGATTTTTCAATTTGATTCGTGAATACCCGAGTACTCGGATACTCGCCACAGCCCTATTTTTGAGATATTGACCTAGTCCGAGAACTTTTTGACTGTACCATGTACACTAGATACAATGTAAAATAATAATGAAGGACATTAGTTTATCCAGATTGTGTCTTTACCAAGGCTGATCGTGTACAAAATAAATTTTATATTTGCAGGTGCTTACCTCCAACAGGAACTTCCACTCAGCAATAATACCTTGAGACATATTTCTGCCCTGGACCCAGTGGTTGTTGGTAATAGTTCTGCTATGAAAGCCATGAAGAAACTACGTGACTGTATTCCATGTGGCCATACACCTGAAGAGACAGACCAATATGACTTTGAAGTGCGTAGGTAATGTTCCATCCTTATGTTTATATTGTTAGAATAGAAAGTATATGAATATGGAACATAGTTTTAAAATGAATTTATCTAAATTAATTCTTTCAAAATAATAAATGACCCTTGTTAAACCCATATTGCCTGGACATAATAGCCAGTACCGGGCAACTTAATTTCTACGATCCAACATCGCTAACAATATATTTTGTCCATTTTCAGTTTAAACCAATGTACATTTTCATTTTCTTATTGCTTAGATTCCATGTGGAAAAGGACCTTCCAGATAAGGATCTGCGACTGGACCAGTGGTGGGGTGAAATCCACAAGACTGGCAAGTACTAGTACCCAGCGCTGAGTAAGCTGGCCCTTGCTGCTGCTACCATCTTTCATGGACCTCTGGTTGAAGCCTCGTTCAACACGATGGGAGACGTAGTAGGCAAGAGATCTACAAGTATGGTCATTCAGACATACTCAACATTCCAAACTGTGAAATATTATCTCAAGGCCAGGGACTTAACTGCAGCAAAAATATTCGCTCGCAAGAATGTTTTGTTTAGTCCAGTGAATGGGACACTGTGTTTGTACATGAGGACAGCAAGCATAAAGTACAGGACCATGCTAAAAGAACGAAATAAGGAAAATGAAGCAAAAACTATGGTAGTGTGCCTTCCAACAGCTAAGTCCTTAAATAAATCTCAGATGTTGTAGCAAAATAATAATGTTAAGGCCAGTCTTAGGTGACCCTACTCAGAAAATTTTCAGTGGGTAGGTAAATGGGAATTATTATTTAAGTTAATTTTTAATTTGAATCCAAAATACATATCAGAATGCTGTCTTTTTTTAACTGAAAACAATTTTTTACACGAGGCCAAAAAAGTTAGATAGGGGTATTTTTGGTTAGTAGGTATATTTTTGTGTTTTATTGTTTTCTTCATCACAATAAGACCAGAGACAGATGTTGATATTCTCTATTCTCAATTGTTTAGCTCATTCATAATGATACTTTTGTGTTGATTGTAATTGTTGCTTATGTTATTACATGGAATAAATCTAAATTAAGAGATGATTATTTTATTTTTGCATAAGCATATATGTTTTAAAATCTTTAAACTAGAAAGTGGAAGTAAGTTTGTGATATTTCAATACCTCGGTGAATGAAAGTAGTCCATGAAATTTACGATTTCTTAACAGTTGTTTTATCTCACCAGAGCACAAAGTGCTCATGGTAAGCTATTGTGATCGCGTGATGTCCGTCGTCCGTGTGTGCATGCGTGTGTGCGTGCGTGTGTGCGTCAACAATTGCTTAAAACAACATCTCCTTCTTAACCAGTTGGCCAATTTCAACGAAACTTTACATGGATGTTCCTTGCATGAAGCTCTACCAAAGGTGTTAAAAAAAAATAATTTAAAAATCTTCTTGTCAGAGAATACAATGCCTAGAGCTTAGATATTTTGTGTGTAGCATTGTCTAGTGGATCTCTACCAAGTTTGTTCAAATTATGGCCCCAGGGTAAAAAATTGCCCTACCCCAGGGTTTATTCTATTTATATAGGAAAATTAAAGAAATCTTCTTGTCCAAAACCACAAGGCCTAGAGCTAAGATATTTGGCATGTAACATTTTCTTGCAGACCTCTACTAAGTTAGTTCTAATTATGGTTGGGGGGGATCAAAATCGCCTCTACTCTGGGGTCACTTGATTTATATGGGCCAATATAGGAAAATTTAAAAAATCTTCTTGTCCAAAACCACGAGGCCTAGCGCTTAGATATTTCAGTTGTAGCATTTTCTTGTTGAACTCATGGCCCCATGTTCAATTTTGGCCCTGCCCCGGGGGTCAGTTGATTTCAACACCTACTTTAGCGTTTTGGTAGATAATTCTTTACCATGCCAAATAACCTTTCCTTGATTAAATTATCCCTTTTAGTGTTACAATGCTCAGGTGAGCGATATAGGGTCATGATTGCCTTCTTGTTTGTGTATTAAGATTAATATTTTGATACATGTACATAGTAATTGTTGTAGAATTTATTAAAGTTAGGAGTATTAAATTCATATTAGCTTTTAGGATCGGTGAATGTCCGGCGTCCGGCCACAATTAGTTTGTTTACACTCTAGCAACCGCAGCTCTTAACGAATCGTGATTAAACTTGCTCACAATGTATATCTCGGCTAAGTTCGATTATGGGCAAAATCGGACAATAACTTCTAGAGTTACGTGCCCTTGACTTAGAAAATTTGCTATATTTGAGTTTGTTTACACTCTATCGTATTCATTTATTCACCAATCCTAATAATATTTTCAGTAGATGTGTATAACCAAGAGATCTTGGACAAGTACGATTATGGGCGGAATCGGACCAGAACTTCAAGAGTTATGGGCCCTTGATTTTGAAAATTTGCTATATTTTAGCTTGTTTACACACTAGCACCTTCATTTATACACCGATCCTAATAATATTTTCTGTAAATGAGTATAACCAAAGGATCTCTATAACAAGTTCGATTATGGGCGGAATCGGACCACATCTTCAAGAGTTATGGTCCCTTGACTTAGCAAATTTGCTATATTTTAGCTTGTTTACACTCTAGCGCCTTCATTTATTCACCGATCCTAATCATATTTACAATGAATGTGTATGACCTTATGGTTTTGGACATGATAAGTTATGGGTGGAATCGGACCACAACTGCAAGAGTTATGGACCCTTTGATTAGAAAATTTGCTACGTTTTAGCTTGTTTAACAGTATTATACCTTCATTGTTGGTTTTGATCTCAAAATCTACGTCAAAATGAGTTTTACGAGATGGAAACTATAGTACCTGGTCATTGATTATTGGCCTTGGTTCTCAGGTGAGCGATAAAGGACCAATGTGGCCCTCTTGTTACTATACCTTAGGAATGGTACACCCACCTTCTAACTTTGTGTCTAAGTTCTAACCCAATGCGTTCATGGTGAGCTTTTGTGATCACTTTGTGTTTGTCGTGCATCGTGCAGTGGGGGCCACATTTACTTTAAACAAAATCTCCTCCTACATTTCTATGCCAAATGTTACCAAACTTTACTGGAATGATTCTTGGGTAGTCCCCATTCTAAGTTCATATTGGAAAAAATTGAAAAAATGTTTTTCCCCAAAGGTCTTTGTTCTGTTGAGAGATTAGAGGGCCATCATGGCCCTCTTGTTTACCTTTCCGTACAATTTCAAGAACAAAAAATACCTTACCTACCTTCCATGTTTTTTGATAAGCATTTTACCAGAAACATACAATTTTTTCAAGCCAAAGTATGACTTATATGAAATTGCCACGCACATGTTATTATGCCCCCGCCATGAAATGGCCGATGGCATATGGTGTTTATCCTGTCCGTTGGTGTGTTTGTTTGTGTGTAAAGGAATTCGTGTCCGGCTCATAACTTTGTCATGCATGATTTGATTTTAAAATAATTTGGCACATATGTTCAGCATAACAAGACGACCTGTCATGCGCAAACATTGTGTCCCTTGCTCAAAGGTCGAGGTCACAGTGGACACCTAAAGCAATATATGTATATGTTCGTGTCCGGCTTATAACTCTGTCATGCATGATTGGATTTTGAAATAAAATATCACAAATTTTCATCATAACAATACGATGTGTCATGCGCAAAAACTGTGTCGATTGCCCTAAGGTCAAGGTCACAGTGGACACTTAAAGCATGTTTTGTATATGTTCGTGTCCGGCTTATAACTCTGTCGTGCATGATTGGATTTTGAAATAATTTGGCACCAATGTTCATCATAAAAAGACGATGTGTCATGCGGAAAAATTGTGTCGCTTGCTCAAAGGTCAAGGTCACAGAGGACACTTAAAGCATTATATGTATATGTTCTCAGTCATGCATGATTGGATTTTTAAACTAATTAGCACAAATGTTCATCATATCAAGACAACGTGTCATGAGCAACAACTGTGTCGCTTGCTCAAGGTCAAGGTCACAGTCGACGTTCAAAGTTTGTGCATATTATTATGGATATAGTGAAAGTGTATGTTCGTGTCCAGCTCATAACTTGGTCATGCATGATTGGATTTTGAAATAAATTTACACAAATATTCATAATTCTAGTTAATGCTTATTTCTTGTGTTTATTATACCCAGTATTGTATATGCATATATCATGCTTTTCTTAATTTATCATAATGATATTTATAATGGCATTACATATATGTGTACACCTTTTTACACAATTGTGTAATTAAGAATGAGTGAATTTGAAATAAATCTGAATTGAACTTCCAATTTTTTTATTGTTCGGTACGAACACAAGGTAAAGAACTTAAGACCAGTTTTCAACAATCGATTTGGAAATTTTTCCTACATACTGTAGACTTTGCAGTCTTGATAAAAGTTGGATATATATTGCATGATTAAAACTGTAACCTTCCACCTACGAAAAAAGTTCCAATTTTACAATTCAATGGCATAAATGCAAATTAAAGTATTATGTGAATTCAAGTCAAAAGCAGATGACCATCCAAAATCGTAGTCAAGTAATACAAAACAGTCGTAAAAATTCTTTACTTTGGTCTGCATAAAAATTCATGCTCCAAATAGCTTCATTCAGTAAAGTTGTTCAGGGGCACTATACTGTCTCTAAGCAGTGACTGGGACAAATATACACATGGATTGGACACCTGATGTGATGTATTTGGTTTGGCCGTGCATGCTCACTGGCTATTCGAAGGAGCTTTCAACAAAATCATCATCGTTTTACATGCAATGGTAGTTTATAAACAACAAAATAACACACGAATTCTGGCACAATCGATTTTGGCTTTTATTAACTTCAATATCTTGTTTTAGGTACTTTTATATTTAGGTTATAAAAATTGAGGTGTCAGAGGCTATTCAATCAATCATGTACAATACTAAACAGACAGGTAACGGATAAGCCAAGAGACTGTAATGCTGTATTAGATTAAACTCAACACACTACAACCACGTTCTCTGGTAAGATCCGTCAATTCGTGTACGATTTTAATCAATCAAACCAAAGTTCTGAAAGTTGTCGTCAGGGGCGGCTTCGATTTTCACTCCTGTCACATTAACAAAACATTAAAAATTCACTGGAGGAAACTTTCATGATATCATACATAAAATGTAGCCGTACACGTAGCAGGACCTTAGTCTACCCGGAGCAGGACCAACTTATTTCACTTATGTTTGTTTACAAGTTGATTTCTCCGCTATAAAATGGACAATAACAAAATTATTTGGTCAGAGTATGCAGTAAACATTGCAGTTTATGATCGTATCTCCAAACATACGCTTTGTTATGCTTTAAGACTGTAAATAGTCGGCAAACAGCATATAGAAAAATATAGTAGCACTTTGGGGTTGTATTGTGGCTTTCCATAGTGAAACAGTTGCTGAATCATCGTCTAGGACGTCATCTGCTACTTTCTGAAATGAGATGAAAAGCTATTTTGAACCCCAGCAATGATTTACGAGGAGTTTTACGCCTCTTCCAAACACAATTTTGTACCGTGCGTAGCATATTCAACATTCGCACGAATTTCACGTGTGTCCATTTGTATCCCCCGTGAACAATTGTTGGTTTAGATACACTTGAAGTTACAATTTGTGTAAAACAGACCTGTGTAAGATTTGAATAAAAATGTGGCCATGTGACTCATAAAATTTGGTCATTTATACGATGGCGGGACAAGACAGCTGTCATTGTTTGATAAAACAGAATGTTTCTGATGGGAATTTGTTCCAAGATGTGGACAATTTTGGAATGTTGCGACAACTGGACAGGTAAATTTGTTTTTTTGTAATAATTTATACTGTGATAAGCTAAATAAATAATTCACGTAACGGCTAAGCTTCCTTATCCATTTGTATTGTGACATACCATACAAGTATGGCGGTGCACGTGGTTTTTCTAATGAGTAATAAAATACTGTATAATAAAATGTCTCATGATGTAAAGCAGTGCCGGGTCAGCTGTTTATTTCGGCCAATAGCTATTCATAGCTAATGTTGCATTGTTAATATGCCAACCGACTATGAATACAATTTAGTATCTTGTATTGCATTTTTGTAACAATGATCTGAAATGCTGTTGAAAACATCAGGGGTTAGTACGTTGTTGTGGGGTGTATAAACATTAATTGTTCTTTCTGCTTAATTTGACAGTACTGCAAGAATTGATTTAAATTACTCCTTTTAAATAGTTTGGTGGTTAAACGTTCAAATATGCGTGAGCTCAGCCCCATCTGATGACCAATGAACGTAAGAATGGAAACGATGAGAATGTTCTATAATAATACAAACACTTACTAGTCCTCCTAAGAATTTTGTGTGCAGTGATTCACGGTGAATGATAATGAATGACTTAGTTATTATTTAATTACAACACTGTGTTACAACAAACATGACATACGCATATACAGTGCAACTCGTCCAAGGTAATACCCTTTTGGAGTAGCAAAATTATATTGTTGAGAGGTTGTTGCTCTCGAGATGTTAAATTGATAGTTAAGGTGGAACCAAACGATTGAAATAACGTCGTTTTTGACGCCAAAGCCGCCAAGTTACGGTATTCATAGTACCTCTCTGAAAATACTTATCCCTCTATCAATTTATGTAGATATTCAATGAAATAAAAATTTAATAGCGGAGAATAGAATTACCTACGTGTAGGTATAAATTTTATGTTCATGATTTAATTGTAAGTGCGAGTAAAACGATTTTTTAAATGTAAAGTTTTCTTTGTTTTTTCTTCTCCCTTCCAAACTTTAAATTATTTTTATTAAAAATCTGCCAGAGGGATTTTTTTTTATTTTTGGCTAGAATAAAGTTTGATGTGTCATCTGTTGTTTCCGTACATATAATAATATCTATCGAGCCGTTTTTATTTTATCTAAGCTTCGCTATATAGCGTTACCTTACAAAACGCTCATTGTCGTTTGACACACTGTGTATAGCGCTATTCTCTCTGTTCCGGGTTGACTCTCGGTTGGTTCCGGATGAGTGACCTGGCAAAACCTTTCAAACCAGGAGTACAACCCTGGTGACACTGTAGTCATCCATGGCAGCCCAGGGCCCGTATTCACAAACGTTCTTAGTTTTCCGAGTTGAGAATTTTCTTTATCTTAAATTTTGACTAAGACATAAGAAATTTCTTAGTCTTCATCTTAGATTTATTCTAAGCGTAAACTAAGACGGAATTATTCTTAGTTTGAAAAGAAATCTTAGTTTTGAAAATTTACCGTTGTCAGGTTTTTTTCCACGGAATTCCCATACGTCATAACTTACGACTGGCGATTAGTTTAACCTGTTATACACTTTCTCAATTTTACGGATACGATTGGTATTTTTTCAGCCACAAATGACACAAATATAATTGTTGGTCATGTTTGCAAGAATACAAACAGGTTCCTTACGAACAGTGTCACTGATATATCAATCCAAATTAATATCTTTGATATTTTGTAATTTTATGAAGTATGCAGTAATTCGGTAAAGTTCCAACAGCAGTAGTATAAAAATATGTACCATTAGGGCATCAGAACCCAAGTATCATTGATCACTCATGTTTTTAATTGATTCTTACTATGAAATATGTATACATGTATGTATTTTGTTTACTGTCTGAAATATTTCAGCTTGTCATATCATTACTCACAGTTGGGAGATTTTATAACAACAGAGGCTCAGTATAGCTGTAGAATATTTCATCCATAACTGAACATCGATGGTTAATAACAAAAACATCTTTCAGTTGTGCAGCATTAATTTCAAATTCATACAAACGCATTTTATAAAGTTTACTGATATCATTTGCTTCACTTAATTCATATTGTCAAGGATACAATTGCATGTTTACTGGTAGTTTCAAAATTGCTTATACCTGTATCATACTCTATTCAACAAACTGCACAAAATAATAAATAAACTATAATTGATGATATACTAAAGTCACAATGAAATTCTTGCATGCATGTGCTTTCAGTTGGAACAAACTTTATCACAATATGTGCATTAACAAGACTATATAAACAAGGTAATAAAGATTTAAGACCAAAGGTCTACATTCTGCTGGATCTTTGCTTATCTTGCGATGGCAAAATTTAATGTATATTAACTATATTTTCACAATATTTGTAAGTGAAGTTGACACGTCATTTTGACAACTGCTCCGCCCAAGATCAAGTCAAAATAACGACAGAAAAGTGTTTAAAAGTTCATAATCCAAGAAATTAACTTTATTCTTCATAGATTTGGACAAATAATGAGTTCGACGTAGCATCCATTTTCGTTTTATTTTTTATCTAAGAAAATTTCTTAAAGTTAAGCCACCTCGTACCTTGACTAAACTTTTAAGATAAAAATCGTCGATCTAAGAATTTTTCTTAGATTTTTTTCACTCTTAGACAAAAGTTAAGACAAATTTTACAATATTAGCAAAACTTGGTGAAAACTGAGATAATTTCGGTATTCTTAGATGATTTTTCATCTTAGTTGGTTTGTGAATACGGGCCCTGGATGGACCTTGTTGTTCTGACCCTATCGGGCGAACAGTCACGTGTTTCTTTAAATGTTCAATACATATGATTAAACTGGGGGTTACCGGTGTAACGTTTTCAATCTCCTCCTTTTTCATGTTACCCCCCGGTAACTGAAAAACGTTTTCAAAGTACCGGCCCCAGTAACATTAAAACGTTTTTTTCAAACTCCCCCCCCCCCCCGTTTTAATAATCCCTGCCCCGGTAACTTGAAAACGTTTTCAAACGCCTCCCCATATCCTATGTTAATTCTTAATGAAGAAAACGTTTATATTTCAGGTTATAATTCATTCGTATGATTCACAGTCAACATGGTTTATTGACATATATATTCCTGTATTTCGTAACTGAATTTACGCAATAATTATATGGAGCTATGGAATCCTATTAGGGTCATGGAGAGTATACACGCTTATTCAACTAATTAACAAAAATGCAAGACCTGACGTTTGCAATTACACACTTGATTGCGTTGAGAAAACTTACAATATTTAATTGTTTTTATCTATTTTTTTTTTTGGGCAAAATAATTCAAGTTAGCATTGGTATTTGCACAATAACGCTCATAGGATTCCATAATCAAGAAATGAACTTGTCAGTATATGACGTCATATGTTTTCGTCATTAGGACCCATAGCATATGTGTTAAACACAGACCCCTTTAGATCACAGAATCTGCCAAACACACGTAAGAGGAAAGCATTTAAGGTGTATTGCGGGTTTCCTCCAGAAAAAATGGTCATTTTTAGACGTCAATATACAATAAAGACATTTTGCATGAACAACCTTTAAGGTATTGGCTAACGCAGAAATGATATATTCAAATGATATTTCCATGGAAACCGGCCCAAAAGTGGGTCGTAAATCCGTGTTCATAATTAATACATAGAATGCATGTCATTAAAACAACACATCTAACTACACATCTCAATCATAACATGATAAATAAATATTATGTAAATCACGGAACCTTGTTTTTTATACAAACAATGGAAATGATAATCACAATTATCTTCCATTTTAGTTCACTAGAGCGGTCAAGTTTTGCAATTTCATAATATTTACCCCAAAAAATAAGCAATGCACAGAATGCATATTAAAAAAAACACCTCATTTAACCATAACATGATAATTATAAATAAGTAAATCAACGAACCAGGTTTTTATACAAAAAAAAAATGGAAATAATAATCACAATTATCTTTCATTTTAGTTCACTAGAGCGGTCAAGTTTTACAATTCTGTCGCATTATTTATATACGCATATGTACTGTAAATTAAGCACGCTAAACTGATAATGTAATGTGTTGTTTTAGTATCTGAAAAGAATGACAATGTGATCAGGGTTACTAACAGAAAATGTTTCATTAATTTAATCAAATCGTTTTAAAATAGATCGTTTAGTACAGTATGTAAAATAGATATTAAAACATGACGTGTGCTTAAAACGACGCGCTTTATAAGATAATGCTACCATTTAAAGCTCTGATAAAATAAAAACGGCTCGATAGATTTTCTTAGAATTCATGAGAACCACAGATGACACATCAGTCTTCATTCCAGATGACAAAAAAAATCTCTCGGGCAGATTTTTAATGAAAATAATTTTAGTTCGGTAGTGAGAAGAAAAAAACATTTAACTTCATATTTAAAATCGTTTTCGAGGGCCGCTCTGGAGAGGTTGTACTGTATACTTGTACAGTAAGAAATGCTACTTCTATTTAGTGATTAAATTTATTCACAGATCTGTGTTGTGACCATATACTCATGACCACAAGCTGATACGCTGCATGGCCTAACTCGTTAATGATGACAGAATTTTCAGGTCGCCATTATGTGAGAGATTTGAGAGGTAATTCTTATTTTAATGTTATTAAGTCGGTCAGTGCATACTGCATAATATTATATTTGTGAGTTATTGACGAAAAGGGTCACTTTGTTATTCCACATGTGTAAGTGATTAACAAAAATAGCATTATTATCATTATTATCATTATTATATGTTCTTTACGAATAGAGTTACTTATAATAATTGTACGATATTCAGGATTAGATTTTCTTTGTTATTTTTATATGTGTAACTTATTTACGAATATGGTCACTCCAGA
The DNA here is from genome assembly GCA_964023205.1 of Lutraria lutraria. Lineage (NCBI taxonomy): Eukaryota > Metazoa > Mollusca > Bivalvia > Venerida > Mactridae > Lutraria > Lutraria lutraria. The sequence goes on from OZ026836.1 coordinate 17,824,321, forward strand.
GAATTAACTTGTTTGTATAAGAGTTTACCTAAACAGGGACTTCTTATAAATGGTCAATATTTTCATGAATTTAAACTACTAAAATGTACATCACTCCGCCTTAAGATAAACAAGAGGGTCAATTAAGATGGCCCTATATCGCTCACATGACAATCATTGTTTGTTCATTAAAACATCGTTAAAAACCTGTGTCATGAACTTGTCCCACATATCATTATTAAGACAAACATTCTAAGAAGGTTTGGTGAAGATCCAATCAAAAGTTGGCACTTGAAGTGTTGATAAGGTTTTCCTAAGATATGACCTGGTGACCTAGTTCTTGATCCTAGATGACCCATGTTCGAACTGGTCCAACATATCATAATGACAAAGATTCTCGCAAAGTTTGGTGAATATCCACTCAAAACTGTAACACCTACAATGTAAACAAGGTTTTCCTAAGATTTTACCTGGTGGTCTAGTTTTTACCCTAGGTGATTCATAATCAAGCTTGTTCTACATATTATTCAGACAAATAATTTGACAATGTTTGGTGAAGATCAATTATAACTGTGAAATCTAGAGTGTTGACAAGGTTTACCTAAGATTTGACTGTTTTTTTACCCAAGATGACTCATGTTCGAACTTGTCCAAGATATTATAAAGACAAACATTCTGACAAGGTCTCATGAAAATCCAATCAAAACAGTAACTCTAAGAGAGTGTTCACAAAGTTTTGCAGTAATTTATCCCAGATGACCCATTATCGCACTATCCAATCAAAACAGTGATTTCTAGAGTGTTCACAAGGTTTTCTTTCAATTTGCCTTGGTGACCTTAAGTTTGACCCCAAATGACCCATTATTGAAGTTGTCCGAGAATTTGTCAATATTAACATTCTGACCCAGTTTTGTGAAAATCAAACTAAAAATGTGGTCCCTATGTGTTCACAAGTTAAAGTTGACGCTGCATAACATCTGATGACAAACCATGACTGATCACAAAAGCTCAACCTGGGCACTTATTTATTAGAGCTTAAAATCTATCTTTATAAATTCAGCATACAAGTGTTAGTTTATTTTAGTTCGTATTTACAATGGATGGTTTCAGATTTCGTAAGCATAGTGACCCTTCAATCTAGTTTCATCGAAATACATTTTATAAAACATTCATACTATATGATGTACAGAATCAGAGGCTGAATAAACTCTTAAATAAACTTAGATGGACTTTTTTGGTGTAAAAGGAAACAACCTAGAGATAATAGGGGTGGCTTAATTGTTCTTCACAGAAATTACCTTAATTAGTTTTAACATATATTTTCTATGAGTATAAAATGTTTAGGTATGGTAATATATTAGGTTTCATTCACTTACATAATCAATAACAGTTTATCATTTTGTGGTAACAGGTCACATGGAAATAAGAAACAGTCTTCAAGTGAAGTTGTAAGCACTGTACACTTCAAGCATAAGGCTATAATTGGGAGATTTAGGTGAATCGTTCTTGACAATAAACTACCAACACAGTTCGATGCCAATTAGAGCAAGAGTGACAGTCAGCAATATAAGACTATTCAAGGCTTCAAGGTAAAATTTTATTTAATGATTGTGTAGTACATGACATACTTGTTCTTAGTCGATAGATTGGGCTGGTAACTTACTTAAATACTTATCCAGGATGTTACATATACTTTGTTTGTCCCTGTTTGTTTCACCCAATAAAAAGTATGAAGAGGTCAGGATCATCCCACCATCATACCTTACATTTAATTTCACAATTCATGTCCACTACATAACAACGTAACAATCTGCTGTAATGAACATAAATATGAGTGAATAAATGATTTACAACTAACATATCATCCAAATTATGTCTTTGATATATTGATATAAACGTAGATTTTTGATACAATTCATAAAGTGAAATAAAGTCAAGTCAATGGATTATCTTATAATGGTATATTGGTCAGACATTTCAATACTAAGGCAGACACATACATACTGATTCAGATACTGAAATACTACATCAGACACTAAAAGTCTCACATACTGATTCAGATACTGAAATACTACACCAGACACTTACATACTGATTCAGATACTTTGATACTACATCAGACACTTACATACTGATTCAGATACTTTAATACTGTCATTAATGTTCTGTGCCTGCTTTCTGTATATGCTAAACGCCCAGTCAGATATCGGGAATCTAAATAAAAACATTGACTTGAGCATCAATTGTAATGCTCTTTATCTCAACAATCCAATCTACTGGAACCTGAACATAAATATTGCTGTAATTGACCTGAGAATAAGCATCTATTACCGGTTGTACCATTTTCGTAAACCTCATCGCAACAAAGTAACCGTGGTCACACTAAATAAGAACATTCATATTATTATTAAAATCCTCTTAGCAAACCAAGTGGAACTTAACCCCAGACCAGCAAAACCAAGGTGGCCTTGTGGTTCCTGTAGCAAGAATGTCACTCGGAAATCAAAAGCCCTGGAGTGTGATTCATGTAAGACATGGTATCATAAACTGTCATGGTGGGATGTCTGACACAATGTACAATACAATAGACTTTAGCAATCTGTCCTGGCATTGCTTAAATTGTGGCCTTCCGAATTTCTCTAGTAGCCTTTTCAATCAAAACTATTCCTCGTTCTTTAGTAACAACTCCTTTTCCATCCTGAGTAACTATGACAGCCCCGGTAAACCTGCAGCATCATCATCACCAAAACCCGCCGGCAATCATAGAGCAACTCCAGAGCGGAATGTCACGGGTCACTGCGAAACAATACCAGGTCGGAAAACAACCACTGGTAATCGCGAAACAATACCGGCTCAGCAAAATGCCACCGACCATTGTAATGCGACACCGGATCGGCAACATACCACCGGTCATTGTGAAACAACACCAGGTCGGCAATCAACCACCGTTCATTGTGAAACAATACCAGGTCGGCAATCAACCACCGGTAATTGTGAAACAATAACAGATGGTCAATTTGCCTCTGTCTGCTGTGAAGCAGGGCGGGATGCTATAACTAAACACGTTAATCATCCACTTAAAGCCATTTGTATTAACTTCAGGTCAATTAAGAATAAGAAGCCTGAGTTAGATGCCCTGATCGAGTCTATTGACCCCGACATCATTATTGGTAATGAGACATGGCTTGATCCATCTGTCTCATCCTCTGAATACTTTGACCCTAACAAATTCTTGGTCTATAGAAATGACAGACCCCCAAACAAACAGGGCCAAAGTCATGGTGGTGTCCTAATAGCAGTTAAAAAATATATATCAGTCGTCCCATAACATAGAACTCCAAACTAACTGCGAATGCATCTGGGTCGAAATATCACTATTTAATAGTGGAAAATGAATAATTGGTTCATTCTACAGAGCCAGACCTGATGATGATGTTTCTCTAAAACACCTTAATGACTCCCTAAATAGGATAAATCCAAATTCTCAATCTATCAGGATACTAGGTGGTGACTTCAACCTAGGAAATATTGATTGGCAATCCAACAGTGTACTTCCTGGTAAACAAAATAGTAAACAGCACCATGAACTTATGGACCTCATTGCAGACCATTCACTTACTCAATTGGTTGATAAACCAGCTAGGCATGACAAAACACTGGACCTTTTATTAACTAACTATCCATCAATATTTGATGATATTGAAACCATCCCTCCTATTGGTGAAGCTGATCACAACATTATTCTTTCTAAAATTAACACCTCACTAAGACGTTGTAAACCCATACCCCGTAAAATCTTAAAATACTCTAAAGCTAATTGGGAAGCTATTAATGAAGACCTCTATAATACTCATAATGAAATTAAAAACAAAACATTCCAAAAGTGTTGATGATTTATGGACTATATTTAAGGAAAATCTCCTTGGTTCCATCTCTAAAAACATTCCTTCGAAAATGAGTAAATGTATTAAAAAGCTGCCATGGATAACTGACAAATTGAGAAAGAAAATGAACAAGTACAAGAATAAAATAAGGAAAGGAAATAAAAATACACTCAAATCTGACTCTATAAGAAAACTAAAGGTGGAGATCCAAAAAGAGCAACGCCAAGCCTACTGGAACTATATTGAAAACTTGATCTTTGATCTGCCGATTCCAGAACAAGGTGATGTTCAGACCAAAAATGTTCTGAAAAACCTCTTCTCCTACATAAAACCCCCAAAAACTGAAAGTTCCTCTATATCACCCCTACGTGATAATGGCATATTAAAATCTACAGCTGTAGCAAAAGCAAACATATTAAATGAACAATTCCAAAAGGCATTCACCCCAATATCATCAAATAAAATCCCAGACAAAGGTCCAAGTCCACATACACAAATGCCAGACATCCATGTCACTGAGTCTGGAATCCACAAACTATTATCAAGCATCAACCTTCACAAAGCCACTGGTCCAGACGGAATTAATCCCAAAGTATTGAAATAATGTAGAGACCGTATATCCCCTATACTCACCATAATATTTAATAAATCTCTTACTGATGGTAAAATCCCCCTTGATTGGAAACACGCAAATAATGCGATCAATTACAGACCCATCTCCCTTACTTGTATCTGTTGTAAACTTCTAGAGCATGTTGTTTGTAGTAGTGCCATGTCTTTTCTTGAAAGCAATAATATTTTATACGATCTACAACATGGCTTCCGTTCCTCTCGTGCATGTGAAACACAACTTGTCTCCTTTGTTCAAAATATTTGTAAATCAAATAATCATAACATACAAACTGACATCGTTATCATGGATTTTGCAAAGGCGTTTGATAAAGTGCCTCATAAGCATCTTTTATACAAACTTAGTTATTATGGTATTAATTGTAATGCTCTTAATTGGATTTCAGACTTCCTAACCCATAGGACCCAGACAGTTGTCCTGGAGGGAGAAAGCTAAAAAAAAAGTACCTGTTACATCAGGAGTACCCCAGGGGACTGTCTTGGGTCCAATACTTTTTCTTATCTACATTAATGACCTTCCAGATTACATCAAGCATAGCACTTTACGCTTATTTGCTGATGACAGCATTATGTACAGAGAAATTAAGTCCAAATCTGACGCTGAACTTTTACAATCTGATATAGATGCGGCTAGTAGATGGGAACAGGACTGGTTGATGCATTTCCATCCTGATAATTGTAATATCTTAAGCATCACTCAGAAAAGGAAGCCCATCGTATATCCCTATAAATTACACAATCATACTCTGAAGAAGGTAAATTCTGCCAAATATCTAGGAATCACTCTTCAAAACAATCTAAAATTGGATATACATATAAATTCAATCTGTAGTAAAGCTAACCAGTCTCTCGTTTTTTTACGTCGTAACCTCAAAATAAATTCACAAAAAGTAAAAAACCATGCTTACAAAGCCATTGTTAGGCCAAAATTGGAATATGCATCACCAGTCTGGGACCCCTACATAAAGACTCAAATTCATCAAATTGAAAGTATACAGCTGCCCGCTTTGTTACAAATCGTTTCCACAACACAAGCTCGGTTTCTGATATGTTATATGATCTTAATTGGCCAACCTTGGAAATTCGTAGAACAAGGGCGTGCTTAATATTTTCTACAAAATCTTACATTCTGTTGTGGCATTTAAACCTGAAGACTATGTACTAGTTCCATCAGATAGTAGAACAAGACAGGGGTGTGGTTCCGAATACAATTTTAGACACATATGTTCCTCAAAAGACTCATACAAATTCTCTTTTTATCCCAAAACAATAAGACAATGGAATATGTTGCCAAATAATGTAGTTCAGGCAGGTACAGTTGATGTCTTTAGATCCCTTATCACTGTGCCTGTCCTTGTCCAAAACAAATGTGCATAGTTTTAAACCTTTTAATCATACATTTAATCAAATCACTAGTAAATTATCATTTTTTAGAATCAGCGCCAACACATAATCTTCAGTAACTGAAGGAGTGTTGTAATAATACTATGTCAGATACTTAAATACTAAACCAGGCCTTACATACTTATACTAAGCTAGGCCTTACATACTTAATACTAAGCCAGACACTTACATAATTATACAGATAATTAGTAACTTAGCCAGGCACTTACATAAATATTCAGATACTTAGATACTAAGTCAGGCACTTACATAATTATTCAGGTACTAAGATACTATGTCATGCACTTACATAATTATTCAGATACTCAAATACTAAGCCAGGCACTAACATAAATATTCAGATACTTAGATACTAAGCCAGGCACTTACATACTTATTCAGATACTTAGACACTAAGTCAGGCACTTACATAATCATTCAGGTACTTAGATACTAAGCCAGGCACTTACATACATATTCAGATACTTAGATACTAAGTCAAGCACTTATATATTTAGTCAAACTTACATACTTAGTTAACCAGTTATATACTAAGTCAGGAACTTAATACTAAGGCAAATACATATTTAATTAGGCACTTACATACTCTGCCAGTCACGCACATACAAAGTTAGTCATTTACATACTTACTCAGGCACTTACATTCAGCCAAACCAGTGGCCCCTAGGAAAGAGAAAATGTGGTCTTTATTGACAGGTGACCTTTATTTGGAGGTCATTTGTTCTAGATATTCAATGGCAGTTCTTAAAGAATAGCCTATATTCAGAGGATGGCCTTTAATCAGAGGTGACCCCTTATACAGGTTTGACTGTATTTGGTCAGGTCCTTTACTAACTTAATTTTCCTGTTTATACTTTGTTAAGCACTTTTATGAATAGATATTCCAACTTATATATTTTCATATTTTGTCTAGTTAATGATCATTTAATTAACACCGAAATTGTTCTTTTTATAGAATTGTGCAGAGAACAAAGAAATCACTCATTAACTGGATATATGATCTGTAGAAAGCTGTGGTGGTATTGTTTTCCCATGATGCTCCTGTATTGATCTGATGCCTACCTGAGGGTATGTTTACAAGTCTCAAGTATAGTTTCATGGACATGTCTTACCTTAGATTCTATATTTGTAACTTCGCATATGATATTGTTCAGTTATAATTAATAAGGGCTTACTTACATGTATTTGTCAAGTACATGTTCTTGAACTAGATTTTGTGTCAGCTAATGGATCCTCATAAAAGCAGGACAATGGTTGCATTTCAGTAAATTCAGGAGTGTGGTCAGTTGTTTTCGAACATTATTAGTCAATAGTTAAAAGTTGATAATGAGTGATTTTATTAGACTGTCAAAGCAGCAAACATTTCACGGCCAATGCTTTCATTTATTTTTACCTTCGGCAAGGTACTACCATGCAATTACTTTGGTAATCTGTACTATGATTTTTTTATACCATTGAACAGACATACAATTATGTATTTAATGATGACTACAAAACATTATATAATGGTAAAAAAAATAACTGTGATATGAAGCTAAAAATAATCACATTCATTGACCGTGTAATTATTTAGCTTTGACAGTTTATAAAAATTGCACATAATTAGCCAGTCAGTCACATACCAAGTTATATACACTAAGTAACATACAACTAGCTATAATCACCAAGTTATATTCACCAATTGACATACAATTTACCAGTCACTTACCAAGTTATATACACTAATTAACATACAATTAGCCTATCACCAAGTTATATACACTAATTAACATACAATTAGCCAGTCACTACACAGGTTGTATACACTAATTAACATACAATTAGCCAGTCACTACAAAAGTTATATACACTAATTAACATACAATTAGCTGGTCACCAAGTTATGTACACTTATTAATATACAATTAGAAGGCCACTTACCTTGTAAACAATTAGTAAGTCACTGACATTGTTTTATTCATTTGGTCCATCACTTGTCGAATACATAATATGTATACCTAGTTATATCATTAACAGTGTCACTTACTTGGTCAGATATTTACATAGTTATATACATTTAGCTGGTTACTTAGTTACCAGTCACTTATGGTATTATAGACACAACCAGTCACTGATAATGTATTTATGATAGGGTAAGCGACTGACTGAGTTTTTTACACAACTTATTCAAAAATGCTTGTTAAAAATAGTTTGTCACTGAGCAGGTTATGTACACTTGGTCAGATGTAACTTACTTTAGTTACTTACACTAAGTCAGTTATATACTTGACTAAGTGTATAAAATAGAGTGTCTGGTTAATTGTATATAACTATGTAAGCATCTGACACTTATAGTCACTTACCTATAGTCTCATAGACTTGGACATGTCTTGCATAATATGGCTATTATTAATTACAAGGGTGATAATGTGACTGGTTAAGATACTGGCTAATTGCTCCAGTAGTATACAACTATGGAAGTATCTGACATTTAGTTACTTACTTCATCACATTGGATATTTTATTTAACTACATGTATACTACTCAAAATTTGATAAGGGTCACTAGCAATATTGCTTGAAGTAATTGCTTCAAAATTTTAATACTACTGATGATTAGAATAGATTAGATTTGATTAAAAATTAGTCATTTAGGTATCATATGCCAGAATTAAGAAAACTTGTGAGTTATAACGTCTCCTTAGTAAAATTTGTATGTTTTATATATCTTTTGATATTCGGAGCTCAAATTTTCAGTGCACTTCTCTAACAAGTCAAGCTACATGACTCTATCAACAAAAATGCATTTTATTAATTTTTACCCTGTTATGCCTCTGCAGTTATAAAACATTTAATTTGCAAGTGCAGCACATAGAAAGTACAGTATGAATCTTCCAAATAAATTTTGAAATCGATAGATTGTTAAGCCACATTACAGAACAAGAGGGCCAAGATGGCCCTATATCGCTCACATGACAATCACTGTTCACTCATTAAAACATTGTTTTGAACCGGTGACCTAGTTTTTGACCCCAGACGACCTATGTTCGAATTTGTCTTACATATCATTAAGACAAACATTCTGACTAGGTTTGGTGAAGATACGATCAAAATTTGACATCTACAGTGTTAATAAGGTTTTCCTAAGATTTGACCTTGTGACCTGGTTTTTGACCCTAGGTGACCCATATTTGAACTTGTCCTTAATATCATTAAGACACAATCTGACAAGGTTTGGCCAAGATCCAATCAAAACCATGACATTTAGAGCTTTTACAAGATTTTTACCTAAGATTTGACCTTGTGACCCAGTTTTTGAACCCGGCTGACCCATGTTCATCCTTGACCCACATATCATTGAGGCAAACATTTTGACAAGGTTTGGTGAAGATCCAATTAAAACTGTGACATCTACAGTGTTAACAAAGTTTTCCTAAGATTTGACCTGGTGACCTAGTTATTGACCCCAGATGACCCATATTTACACTTGACCGTTACATCATTAAAACAAACGATTTGACAAAGTTTGGTGAAGATCCAATAATAACTGTGAAATCTACAGTGTTAACATGGTTTTTCATAAGATTTGACCTAGCGACCAAGTTTTTGACCCAAGATGACCCATGTTCGAACTCGTCCAAGATAATTTGAAGACAAACATTCTGACAAGGTTTCATGATCATTCAATCAAAACAGTGACTTCTAGAGTGTTCACAAGGTTTTCCAGCAATTTGCCCTAGTGACCTAATTTTACTACAGAAATTACTCATTTTCAAACTTGACCTACATATTATTAAAATGAACATTCTGACAAAGTTTCATGAAGATAAATTCAAGACAGTGATTTCTAAAGTGTTCACAAGGTTTTCTCTTATTTGGCCCTGGTGACCTAGTTTTTGACCCCAAATGGCCCAATATCGAACTCGTTCGAGATTTTGTTGATATTGACGTCCTGACCCAGTTTTGCTAAAATTGGGCTAAAAATGTGGCCCCTAGTGTGGTCACAACATAAAGTTTGACGACGCACGACGCCGGACGGAGAGTGATCCTTATAGCTCACTTTGTCACTTTGTGACATGTGAGCTAAAAACAAAATGAGATGGATGTCCACTGAGGAAAGGGCCCACAACAGCCTTATTCAGGGAAGGCTCATTTTACGTGTATCATTATAGCTGTCAAATGTATTTGGAATTCAATCAAGCAATCATTTTCTTACAAACTTCAAAGATTCTGGTAATGTAAAAAAGACATTTTCCACTAACTAAATTTTCATGAATACATTCGACAGCTGTAATGACTTACATGAATTTATAGCCTATTACCAGATTGAATTTAATGTTTTGCTTTAAAACTTAATTCACTATAAATTTTTACAATTTAATGACATTCAATACTTTTTGGTGACATTGGAGAAATCAATTGGAAGTTCTAAGATAAAAATACTGTGTTGTTTTTCTTTTGTTTAATAAAGGTTGATATATCACTAAATACTGCAGCAATACAGACTGGGCACATTATAAGACATATCATTATAAATTACTTTCTAGTAAATAACATTGCAAAATCATGCATAAAACTTAACCACAGCTATTTCATATGTTAACTTAGTGGTTTGTTTTAATTTGATGTGTTAAGTAAATTAAATATTATTTGAAATCTAAATGTACCCGTAATCTAAATGTACCCGTAACAGTACGGGATCCTCGCTGAATAAGGCCGACAGCACTGGCCCTTACAAAAATTCCTCAGTGGACATCCACTCCATTTTGTGTTTTTCTGTAACGTGGCTATCGATTTAAAAAATTTCTTTGAAGATTCATACCACATGCAAATTAACTGTTTTATAACTATAGAGAAAAAATGGGGTAAAAATCAAAAGAACACATTTTGTTGATAGTAATGAAAAATATGCATATTTTACAAAGGGATGTTATAAGTTTTGTTAAGTGTATTTGTAGGAAATATAAAATCATTCAGTAAGTGTTCTTTATCAAATTTGGAGTACAATGTTGTATATTTCTTGATGTATTAATTGTGTATAATCTTTATATGATTGTTAATTATGATGTGATTTGATAATGCAATAATTTAGGGATGTAATATTTGTATGTTTAATAGAATATTTTAAGAATGTGATGGTGATAACTAAGGAACACAATGTTGAAAATGAGATACACAAGGCCGACTTTTACACATTTGGTGGTCTGTGTAAAGTGTAGCCACTTATGGAATTTTTGCCATCTTTGTAGGCAAATTTTTCTTTTTTTTTTTTTACTTCTGCTTTCTTCACTTGTTTGTATTGTGTGTGTTAAATTATATGTGATTTTTTTTTTTTTACTTCTGCTTTCTTCAGATATTTTCTTGTAATGCTTGTTAAATTATTTTTTCGTCTGATTGCCCTGAATAGAAAAGACCAAGTCTAACAGTTCATTTATACTCTTGTAATGTTGTTATTATTATATGTTATGACAAAAGTAATTCATTAATTTGCATTATAATATAATATATGGTCAGAAAGTCATTTTTATGACTACCTGAATGATTCTAATGCAGTAAACAAATATATATCAGAATAAATTGTACCTAGTGTTGTTATATATGTCAAGTAATCCTAAACACGACCCTTTTCTAGCCAAAGTGACTTTCTAAAATTCTTATTATAATAGGAGCTGCAGACTAATAAACAAGTATACATAGTTCCCACATCTACAATATTTACCTCCCTTGGCAGCCATCTTGAAAGGCTAATTTCACAAGAATTGATAGAAGATATTTATATTACAACTACATTTTCTTAAACCTGATATAAAACACAACAAATTTGACTTTCAAGATGGCCACCAATTCAAAACAAGGGAGGTAAATATTGTAGATATGGGAACTATGTATTATGTCATTTTATTAAACTGTCAAAGCTATTACTTTCATAATTTATACAATAAGATGTCGAATGTACAATCATGTATTTCCGTTAACAAAGTGCTGGAATGGGACATTCCCTAATAATGAAATAAAAACTACCGACTGTTGTATGAAGTTAAAAGAAGTGAGTGCATAAATTTAGCAACCATAAAGTATGAACAGAATTAAGTATAAAGAATACAAGTATAAAGCAATACCCTTTTGGATTTGAGGATGGTTGCTCTAGAGAGGTTAAATTATGCTTTTTTCGAAGGGAGTTTCTTGCTAAAGAGAGGGCCGCTCTTGGAGAGGTTGAACAATATAAACAATACAAGTATAAACAATGCACAGGCAGAAATTAAGAATTTTCATTTTTTGCAAATTGATTATGCCTATGACAATTTCACATGTTTATGTGTCAATGTCATTCTTGCATATAATAATGCTCTTCCATAGGAAAGTAATAATATTTATATATTAAATTATGATACCTAGTAGACTTTCAGTTTAACATTGAGATCAGCATCAAGGATCAAGAACAATCAATCATGTGGAATAAAAAACAAACAGCTAGTATTACAAATGTACAAGCAATACAAAACCATATCCCCCCCCCCCCAAAAAAAAAAAACAGGGCCATGATGGCCCTATATCACCACCAGATAAAAAGAGGTTTTGGACAAGAAGATTTTCTTGTTTTCCTATATAAATCATGTAAACCCAGGGGCGGAGCTAATTTTCACCCTCGGGCCATACTTTAAACAGACTTGGTAGAAGTCCACTAGACAATGCTACATACAAAACATATAGATGCTAGGCATTGCAGTTTCTGACAAGAAGATTGGTAAAATTTCAACTATATAAGTCTATGCAAAATCAAGTGACCCTGGGGCGGGCCAATTTTGACCCTAAGGCAATGATTTGAACAAACTTGGTAGAGGTCCACTAGACAATGCTACACACCAAATATCTAAGCTCTAGGCCCGGTGGTTTTGGAGAAGAAGATTTTTAAAGATTTCCTATTGGTTGCCATGGCAACCAGAGTTTTTAAAGAAAATAATTTTTTAACAATTTTGGTAGAGCTTCACGCAAGGAACATCCATATAAAGTTACGTTGAAATTGGCCAACTGGTTAAGAAGAAGATGTTGTTTAAAGCAATTGTTGACGCACACACACACGCACACATCACACGAACGACGGACATCACGCGATCACAATAGCTCACCATGAGCACTTTGTGCTCTGGTGAGCTAACAAGTGGTGGGGCACAAAAACGTACATTAAATAGTTGATGTTCATGGAACATTTACAATGATGATCAGTTTGTGACTTAATTAACAATCAACAAAGATGTAAAAAGTTGTATCTGGTATAAACACATGTCCCAATTAAAAACTGAATCAAACTTTTATGTTACTAACATGTAAGGGAAATGTTTCACTTAATTATAAATTCATACATTAATGATACAGAATGAATGAACTGAAAGAAGGCGATTACAAAATTTGTCTTATTGAAGATATTTCTCTAACAAAGTTGTTTGTTTTCCATTGTTGTGTTGAAAGATTTCACTGTAAACCATACCTACATCCAAGACTGTATCCTAGCTGTATCACCTACAAAAACATCAGATAAAAAATAAAACAGAAATAACTTCATACAGGTATCTACAGTACAATAGACCTTAGTGTTTCTTTATTTTTCTGACATTACATCAGAAATCAACAACTTTTAGAACATTATGATTTAAGAAATATAGGAACACTACAGACACAACAAGATGCTGAGACTCCAATGTGTTCATTCATTGCATATACCCCTGTGGCATGCTTGTCAAGAAAAGTCCATTTTAACAATTCTGAGTCCAAATTACGTCAAGGTCAAAGTGAGGTTGGTTTATATGGGTAGATTGAGAATGTCGTAGGTAACACATGTATAAGTATTCAAGTGTTATAGTAATTAAGCAGTGTTGGTGCTAGATGAAATGGTAAAATCTACTTAACCTTGTACAAACAGACAGGGCAATCATCATAATTATGTATCCTGCATCATACATAACTAAGCAAGTAACTGGCTAAGTGTCTACGTGAATGACAAGTGTATATAACTATGTAAGTAACTGACTAAGTATTTAGGTGTTCTCGTACGGATGGACTAAAGGATCGGAGAACAGACAGGACATTCACTATTTTAGTTTTCCTTGGTTCAATACTGTCAGATAGTGATGTCAGTCATGAACTAATTAATGACTGTTTTAAATCACCCAAGTTCTTAGTCATTATAATCTCATCAAAATTCAGATCATATATAAGACATATTATTTACTGACCAGCAACTGGTCATAAGATTTTCTTGGTTACTGCAGAACATTTTTCTTGGATTATCTAGAAAACAGATAGACATTCAATAAACAGTGAACAAGTAGAAAATAAGAGTCCGGACAACATGTTGAATGTTTAAAATGCACTTAGTGACCCTATGACCTAGTTTTTTACCCGACATGACCAATATTCGAACTTGACCTAGATATGAACTAGATACAACTTCTGACCAAGTTTGGTGAAGATCTGATGTACACATTTGAATTAAAGTCAGGACAATGTGCTGGACGCCGCCGCCAAAAAATATGATAGCAAGGGCTTACATACATACATAGATTCGCATCTTCAATATTTACAGTTTGAAATGCACTATTTCTGAATAAAACACATTTATTTTCTGTAAACAACAAACAGAGTTTAACATTTTTTGTAGCACTTTCTACACATATTTATTGTTTGGTTGCAGCTGTCGAGTATCACAATGGATTGTGGGATCGCCAAGTTCAAACTTTATTTATTGTCGGAATAGTATATTAACATGTTGAACATTAGCTATGAATAGCTATTTACCGACACAATATCAATATTGTGTTAGCTATTTTTAGCTGTTGCGAATACATGTATGTATATATGTCCTTGATGAAAGTAAAACATTTTCTCACAAAAATTAACTCACTAAGTGTATGCAGAAATATGTCTCCATACAATAGCTATAAGAATTTACAGTGCAACCTCCCTACAACAGCCACCAATGGGAAGGACAAGGATGGCTATTGTAAGGAGGTGGCTGTTATTGAGAGGAGAGTGAAAATAGAGTAAAACATCAATCTAGGTTGCTAGTATATTGGCTGTAATAAGGAGGTGGCTGTTGTTGAGAGGAGAGTGAAAATAGAGTAAAACATCAATCTATGTTGCTAGTATACTGGCTGTAATAAGGAGGTGGCTGTTGTTGAGAGGAGAGTGAAAATAGAGTAAAACATCAATCTATGTTGCTAGTATACTGGCTGTAATAAGGAGGTGGCTGTTGTTGAGAGGAGAGTGAAAATAGAGTAAAACATCAATCTAGGTTGCTAGTATACTGGCTGTAATAAGGAGGTGGCTGTTGTTGAGAGGAGAGTGAAAATAGAGTAAAACATCAATCTAGGTTGCTAGTATACTGGCTGTAATAAGGAGGTGGCTGTTGTTGAGAGGAGAGTGAAAATAGAGTAAAACATCAATCTAGGTTGCTAGTTTACTGGCTGTAATAAGGAGGTGGCTGTTGTTGAGAGGAGAGTGAAAATAGAGTAAAACATCAATCTAGGTTGCTAGTATACTGGCTGTAATAAGGAGGTGGCTGTTGTTGAGAGGAGAGTGAAAATAGAGTAAAACATCAATCTAGGTTGCTAGTATACTGGCTGTAATAAGGAGGTGGCTGTTGTTGAGAGGAGAGTGAAAATAGAGTAAAATATCAAGCTAGGTTGCTAGTATACTGGCTGTAATAAGGAGGTGGCTGTTGTTTGGAGGTGACTGCTGATGGAGGTTACACTATATACATTAAGGAAAACTACTACGTACAATAAAACTACCTCTTGATTTCCTGCCTGTAATATCTGATCTTTTGTACACATTATCATCTTAATGTTTTATTGTCATTAGAATGGTAATCTTCTTCAATGAAGAACTGGGTTGTTTTGTTTCCATGGATACTGGTGAAGGTACTGTACAGCAGCTAAACATGACCTTCAAAGCAATCGTCAGAGTTTGTTCCACAATCGTAGAATAAAGCTGCAAATTCAGCAGAAGTCAAATTGTAATCTTTGAGTTACACATTAGCAGAACAGAACAGATGATTTATTCAGTTATGTACAAAGTACACAATCCATATCAGAAAAAAATACAAGTACAAATGTATAAGTCACATGAATATTTACACAGATAAATAAAAACACCATATAATATTCATTGAAGTCAGTTATTGAAATTTGAATGGTCTATCAAGTTTTGTTATTAAGTGTATCAATCTACAACTGACAGACCTTTAATTGGCAAATTAATAGTAAGTGATATGAATCACTCCCAATTGTACCTAAATCTTTATCATGAATATTGGAAACTACATGTAAATATTAATAAGTATCTATACTACAGCCTATGATAAGATAATAGAGTTTGGACCTGCCATAATGATTCATGGGAACATGCAGGCTGTAATTCTAGCTATAAACATATAAGATTTTAAATCTTAGTTGAGACAGCTTAATTTATACCCTCATAAAACCTAAGTAAGTTCCAATGGCCATTTATATTTCAGCAATTTATCTTTAACTCGGTGCCTATACCACATGACTTTCCAAAGAAAGCGTTTGTAGTTTTAGCTTTTGTTTACTAATTTTGTCACACACATATATCATTGAGAAGAACATGGTATGGGTACCATGTTTAAAGTCCCATTAGCTTTTTGCTATAAAAATATATGCAAAAGACAAACAATTGCTGATATAATCCCAAGATAATAATTACCGGCGAAACGAGCCCCGTTTCTTCTAAAAACACTCATTTCACTGTGAATTTTGCTTTTGTAAACTTGAAATATATAGAGCGCACGACGTCACTTTATGCCGTGTGAATAATATGACTGCGGGAAAACACAGCTGTTCTATAAATAGTATTTTTTTCAATGATGTTGAAAAAAAATACGATAATGGATCCGGAAACATGTTTTCTTGGTACAAAGTACGCACAGGAGGAAAATGCCCCGGATTCCTCTGTTATAGGACAAATAGAAACTATAACGACCGATAAATTTACATGCTTATGGGACTTTAACTGACAGCTCAATAGAAAAAAACTTGAAAAGAATAAAACATTGTCCATTGGTAATAAGAGACAATGTTTGATCCATGAAACTCTACCAGGCTCTACATACCTGAAGCAGACATTATACACAGTATAGAAGGATCATGGGAAGGCTCTTCCATTGCAGCATCACGAAGACTAGAAGTAGATGATTTCATTCTCATTTTTCTCTCAAGTTCTGACAACCAATCTACAAAAAAACAACAACATAATTTCAATCTTATTTTCATATTTTTTATGAAATTGAACACTTATTACATAAAGAGAAGTAGACTGCTGCATGCGGAGAGCAAGGTAAGTATTGGTACAGAATCCAATTGGTTTACTGCTTGCTGCAGGTTACCATGAGTGTAAAGTGGGATGGCAAAAATGAGAAATATTAAATTCATTAAGCTGGGAGCTTAGGGCTGCTAGGGCCCCAGTTGGTCCCAGGGATGATCAAAACCTCAAAATTCTGCAGATGAAAAATAACATCCCTGCCACTGGTATATTACATGTACTGAACTATTGTGGACAACTGGAGTACAACCAAAAAATATCTATGATAAAGTCATCGACACGCTGAGAGTAATAATTTTAGAGTATGTAATTTATAACACCTACCTTAGACTGATGGCCAAGTCTTCGTTGTAGAACACAGGCCTCCAAAAATGCAAGTCTATTCATTTACATGCACCATACCTAAAACTGTTCACTGTTCTTCTTGTTGCCAACGACTTTAATATAAAATGATAAATTTAAAAATAAACACTGATTTCATGGGTCTGTAGCAGGAATGGTTTAACTCTATATTACTGTTGTGTACACTTTTTAACTATTTATTTATGATAACATTGTTTTCTGTATTAATCAAGTAGTTTGATTGTTAAGATTTTGTAGCCTGTCCATATACTGTTTTGTGTAAACACTAATCAATGTATAATTACTATGTCTAGAGTATACTTCATGAATCTCATGCTATTACACATTTATCTTTCCAATTGCTCATGTTTCATGGGAATGTAAACCACTTATAGCAGGAATTTTTAGTATGTAAGTCAGCGAAATCTTATTATCATTGCCTTTCTTATTGGACTCCATAGGTAGCATTTACCTTTTGTCTCAGACTGGTCACTTCACTTAAAATTCACTTTAGGGTTAAATGTTCGTCCAGTTTTTGTCCAATTTAGCTTTGTTAGAAATTAGCTTTAGTAATTAAATTCAGTAGATAATAAACAGGCACCATTAGACATTGCATTATGTATTTATAAATATATTATATCAGGATAAACTTAAATAAAATATGTAGATCTTGTATAGCGTGTTAGCATCTTTTATTTGCAATTATTGTGTAGTTATAAAGGAAACAAATACATGTATAACTTGATAAAACCATGATAGAACCTGGGTTGAAATGTTACAGGTCCATTAAAAGCTATTTTAACAAGTCTGAGGGCCAAGATTCCCTATATCGCTCATCTGAGAATAACTACCCTATAATTAATGATCAGGTGATATAGTTTTTCATCTTGTATGCACAGTTTCTACATAGAGTTTGATCAAACTGAATAATGGATGTTGTGTAAATATGATAACAATAAGTGAAGAAATCAAGATGAATTAATGTAATTAAGTTGAAATATAGCAATTTTTCTAAGACAAGGGCCCATAACTCTGCAAGCACTGGTTCAGTTTCACCCATATCAAACTCTCAGAGACCTTAATTTAGGTCATACACATTCTCTGTAAAAATGTTTGACATTGGTGAAGAAATGAAGAATCTAAACAAGTTAAAATAAAGCAAATTTTCGAAGTCAAGGGCCCATAACTGTGGAAATACATTTTGCCCATAATCGAACAAATTTGATATAAAGCTGCGGATGCTAGAGTGTAAACACCCTAAGTGTGGACGGGCACTGGCATTCATACTTAAAAGTTCATTGGCCATTGGCTCATGTGAGCTAAAAATTCAACCAATTGTTGTAGAGCTTAAAAATGCTAGATTTGAAATAAGTCTTTGAGCAATTATGATGATGTTTTATTATATATACACAATACTGCCAGTAAAACAAGTCAATCTATTTTAAATAACCGAGCTTAAACATGAACTATAAAATATCTTTTATAAAATTCAAATAATCACCTGGGTCTCCTTACATGTATTTTTCTGGTAGGTTTGGGCTTTCTTTGGTCACTTGAAAGCACATGGAAAAGTTAAAAGCAACTGTCTACTTTCTCACATACAGAGACATGGCCAGAAAGTTTTTTTACAACAATCCAAAATAATGTTACAATATCCTAAAAAAGTTATTGAAGAAAATTAAACAAACTATAAAATAGTAATACAAAATCATCTGAAGAAAGAATTCATATTTTAATTGTATAAAGCTCACATACTTGTGACCTAAAATTAATTTCATTAGTAAAATATCAACCTACCATGTGCCTGTACGCTAACAATCTGATCGAAAACTGGTTCTCCTTACAAACGTGTGTACACTTTTCAAGAAGCATGAGAATTTTGCATCAAAAACTGGTTGGCAAATGGGATGATAGGAAAGCACTGAACCGTTTTATACTGAGATTTTAATTTGCTGTGTAAACAAAATGATTAACAAACAAGAGAGCCAAGTGGCCCTGCAATGCTCACCTGAAAAAATGAGTTGTGGCAATATCACTTATTAATTTGATTCAAATGAGTGCTGCAATAAGTAAAAAGTAATGGAAAATAAGACCTCAGGGATATCATTATTTAGAAATTTTGTAAGAGGGCCTCTACATGCTGCTACATGCAAAATATCTAAGCTTTAAACCTTGTGCTTTCAGACAAAAACTTTTTTTTATTTTCCCCTATATTAATCTATATGAAACAAGTGACCCTTGGGGTGGGGCCAATTTTAATCCCAGGTACATTATCTTAGCAACTTCGTTAGAGGGTCTCTAGATGGTGCTCCATGGCAAATATATAAATTTAGACCATGTGGTTCAAGACAAGATTTTTTAAGATTTTCCTTTTGGTTGCCATGGAAACCAGAGTACAGCACGGAATGACATTCCTTTAGCAACTATTGTAAGGGACCATGCAAAGATTATTCCTGTGGAGGTTCTTCAAATTTGACAGAGCCGTTGCACAGGAAAGTCATTTGAAGAATTATGGGCAGACAGACAACAGACAAAATACTATACTAATACTTCACACTCAGGTAAGCTACAAAAGGACTTCAAACACTTGTACAATAAATTGACCAGTGTAGAATATGTTGTGTATATTACTCAGGATGATCAGGCCAAACCAGTTCTACTATTTGTTCATCGGAATTGCTGTTCGCTTTTTATCAGATCTACAAAAATAATATTTTAATTTTTGCTTTTGACCAAAGGGGTCATGTTACATAAAAGATATCATAAACAAGAGGGCCAAGATGGCCCTATATCACTCACATGACAATCACTGTTCACTCATTAAAACTTTGGTTTGAACCGGTGACCTAGTATTTGACTCCAAATGACCCATGTTAGAACTTGTCCTACATATAAATAAGACAAACATTCTGACAAAATGTGGTGAAGATCCAATCAAAACCATCAAAACTACAGTGTAGACAAGGTTTTACTAAGATTTGACCTTGTGACCTAGTTTTTGACCCCAGATGACCTATGTTCGAATTTGTCTTACATATCATTAAAACATATATTCTGACAAGGTTAGGTGAAGATACAATCAACATTTGGCATCTACATTATTGATAAGGTTTTCCTTAGATATGACCTCGTGACCTAGTTTCTTACCCTAGATGACCAATATTTTAACTTATTCTTAATATCATTGAGATGAACAATCAGACAAGGTTTGGCAAGATCCAATTAAAACCATGCAATTTAGAGCTTTTACAAGATTTTTTCCTAAGATTTGACCTGGTGACCTAGTTATTGATCCCAGATGACCCATATTTTGTACTTGACCGTTATATCATTAAAACAAACGATTTGACAAAGTTTGGTGAAGATCCAATTATAACTGTGAAATCTATAGTGTTAACATGTTTTTTTCATAAGATTTGACCTAGCAACCAATCAAAACTGACATCTACAGTGTTAACAAGGTTTTCCTAAGATTTGATCTAGCAACCTAGTTTTTTACCCAAGATGACCCATGTTCGAACTCGTCCAAGATATTATGAAGACAAACATTCTGACAAGGTTTCATGATGATCCAATCAAAACAGTGACTTCTAGAGTGTTCACAAGGTTTTCCCTTATTTGGCCCTGGTGATCTAGTTTTTGAGCCCAAATGGCCCAATATCGAACTCGTCCGAGATTTTGTGAATATTAACGTTCTGACCCCTTTTTGCTAAAATTGGGCTAAAAATGTGGCCCCTATTGTGTTCACAACATAAAGTTTGACGACACACGACGCCGGACGGAGGCTGATCCTAAAAGCTCACCCTGTCACTTTGTGACATCTGAGCTAATAAAATATTAACCAATGTATCCTATATTTCTATAATTTTCTATATATTCTCTATGTCTTAGTATTTGAACTATCCAAGTATTTATAAGGCCTTTCTGCAGAAGGTGTGGCTTAAAGTTCCTAATAAGCTTATTTCTGATAATTGATTATCTATCTCAAATTTTGACATTTAAGACTTCCTAAACAAGAGGGCCAAGATGGCCCTATATCGCTCACATGACAATCACTGTTCACTCATTAAAACATTGTTTTGAACCGGTGACCTAGTTTTTGACCCCAGATGACCTATGTTCGAATTTGTCTCACATATCATTAAGACAAACAGTCTGACTAGGTTTGGTGAATATACGATCAAAATTTGACATCTACAGTGTCAATAAGGTTTTCCTAAGATTTGACCTTGTGACCTGGTTTTTGACCCTAGGTGACCCATATTTGAGCTTGTCCTTAATATCATAAGACAAACAATCTGACAAGGTTTGGCCAAGATCCAATCAAAACCATGACATTTAGAGCTTTTACAAGATTTTTACCTAAGATTTGACCTTGTGACCCAGTTTTTGAACCCGGCTGACCCATGTTCATCCTTGACCCACATATCATTGAGGCAAACATTTTGACAAGGTTTGGTGAAGATCCAATTAAAACTGTGACATCTACAGTGTTAACAAAGTTTTCCTAAGATTTGACCTGGTGACCTAGTTATTGACCCCAGATGACCCACATTTATACTTGACCATTATATCATTTAAACAAACGATTTGACAAAGTTTGGTGAAGATCCAATAATAACTGAAATCTACAGTGTTAACATGGTTTTTCATAAGATTTGACCTAGCGACCTAGTTTTTGACCCAAGATGACCCATGTTCGAACTCGTCCAAGATATTATGAAGACAAACATTCTGACAAGGTTTCATGATCATCCAATCAAAACAGTGACTTCTAGAGTGTTCACAAGGTTTTCCAGCAATTTGCCCTAGTGACCTAATTTTACTACAGAAATTACCCATTTTCAAACTTGACCTACATATTATTGAAACAAACATTCTGACAAAGTTTCATGAAGATCCAGTCAAAACAGTGATTTCTAAAGTGTTCACAAGGTTTTCCCTTATTTGGCCCTGGTGACCTAGTTTTTTACCGAAAATGGCCCAATATCGAACTCGTCCGAGATTTTGTTGATATTAACGTTCTGACCCAGTTTTGCTAAAATTGAGCCAAAAATGTGGCCCCTAGTGTGGTCACAAGAAAAAGTTTGACGACGCACGACGCACACCGCACGACGCCGGACGCCGGACGGAGAGTGATCCTAATAGCTCACTTTGTGACATGTGAGCTAAAAATCTACATATTCACAGTTATTTTACTAAACAAAAGATTGGCTTTAACATACAGGATTACTTAATTACTTACTAGATTATTAAAAACATATAACAACATAAATGACTGGGACACCTATCACTAGAAAGGATGTCTCAGTCAACTTAAGTGCTAAAAATCACACAAACATTTAACTAAATAATGAAATGACATATTAAGTTCAAAGTATACAAGTAATACTCAATTTCGAAGAACCATAGCACAAAAAGATTATGATGCAATATTTTAAAACATCAATATAGTTTGTATGTAAATTAAAATCATAATATCAAAATATAATTTATAGAAATGAACTCTACATTTTGAGACTGCAATTTTGATAGCAAACATGCCATGATTATCATTAGTAATGTTTAAAATGTATTTTACTATTTATCAACCAATATCACATGATTTTACAACAAAACAAAAAAGTGAAAAATATGCATCATAATAAATGCACTTTACCCAGTTAATTTGAGCAAGTCATGTGCTGTTGCTTTGTTTTTAAATCGTGAGGAGAACATTAAGTAATATTGTAAAAGTACTGTTAGACTTAATAATAATAATAAAAAAATCTTTATTTCTTGAAGGTAACATATAAAGTATAAAACTTATTTACAATATGGCCTTCAGTAAAAATACATGTAATTTAATAACTATATAAAGGCAAAATTAAAAGGCATACAAATATATATGAACAAAATATCATAACAAAACATAATAACTATAAGTTAAAAAAGAAGAAAAAGCTTAAACATTTATACATATTTAACACTATAAATTTCAATATTTAATGTCACTTGACTATTAATCATAATAATATAACAAGTTATTTTTTTTTTTTTTTTTTTTGTCAAACATTGACAGTCATTCCAGAGAAAAGTCTGCACATAAATAAAGTCATGAAAAAATAAAAAATAACTTTCAGCTAATAACCCCCCCCCCCCCCCCCCGAAAAACAACAACAACTGCATAATGTTTAAAGTTATTGTAATTGAAATAAATGGTGTTTGCAATTTCTTTTAAAAGATTTAATTGTTGCTGCAGAGCGTACTGTGCTAGGTAAACTGTTCCAAACAGTCCTACTGTGAATTGAAAATGAATATTGTCTGAGTTTAGTTTTGAATTTTTTCATGGCAATGTCTTTATTTGTTGATGATCGAAGGTTGTGATTTTCATTATTTGAAAAAGAAATTATCTCCTTCATATATTGGGGACATTGTCCATTTAACGTTTTATAAATTAAAATACAACAATGGTATTTGATCCTATTTTCAAACGTTAACCATTTCATCGCTTTAAAAATTTCAATACTTGGCGTTCTTTTTGGCTTACATAATATTATTTTACCTGTTCGTTTTTGTAATAATGTTATTTTTCTGATGTGTGCTTGTTTAATGGCCCATACAGGGCAGCAATAATCAAATGTTGACATGATGTATGTATTATAAAATAAAGATTTCATTTTATCATTTAAAAAATAGTTTATCCGTTTAAGAAGAGATATTTTAGAATTTATTCTATTACAGATATATGTGACTTGTTCATCCCATAACAAATGCTGATCAATATAAACTCCTAATATTTTCTGAGATTTAACATTTTTTATCTTTATATTATCTATAAATACATTCAAATCATTTATGCGCCTAAGTTTATTTCGAGAGCATATAAGCATGCATTTTGTTTTATTCGGATGTAAAGCCATATTATTGGCTGAACACCATTTCATTACATTATTAACACTTTCTTGGAGTGTCGTTTCTATCTCTTTAGAGGTATCTCCGATGGCGTAAAGTGTCGAATCATCTGCATACAGATCAACTGAGGAATTTTGCACATTGAAACTAATATCATTTATGTATAAAATAAATAGCAATGGACCTAGGATAGAACCTTGAGGTACACCAGATTTGAGAGATAGTTTAGATGAGCACACATTTCCAACCTTTACTAACTGTTGTCTATTTGAAAGATATGATTTAAAGATATTCAATGTGTTAGCTGAGAAATGGTATAACTGAAGTTTGTATAGTAAAATTTTATGATCGACAAGATCAAAAGCCTTTCTCAAATCAAGAAACAATGCCCCAACTGCTTTGCCATTATCAATCTCCGTTGTCCATTCATCAACCAGTCGAAGTAGAGAAGTTAAACAGGAGTGGTTTTGTCTAAAACCAGACTGATATTTGTGCAAAATATCAGTTGAATGAAAGTAAGATTGAAGTTGATAAGCAATGTGCTTTTCATATATTTTGGATATTGTTGGAAGAATTGAAATTGGTCTATAGTTATTAGCATCATTTCTGTCTAATGCTTTATATATTGGTATAATAAATGCTTCTTTTAAAGCATCAGGAACAATGCCCGAAGATATACTGTTATTTATGATAGCAGTAAGGGGTAAAACAATGTGATCACCGCATAATTTTAGGATTTTAGGACCTATGCCATCTATACCCGAAGCTTTAGACATATCTAATTGTTGAATGTATTTCTTCACCTCAATTGGTGTGATGAATTCAATATTAAATTGTCTTTGGCCTAAAACTCTGTCTAGATCATGTCTTAATGACTGAAAATAACCTTCATTTAGAGGTGATTTTGAAATACTATTTGAAACGTTAATGAAATGATCATTGAGAGCATCTGCTATTAATGATTCATCAGTTATGAGTCCATCAGCAACTTTTAAATTCTTAGGTAGAGAGCAATTATCGGTTGACTCACCGCTTATCTTTTTAATATTTTTCCAAATATATTTAATGTCTTTATTGTCCCGAACTGCTTTGTTATAGAAATCTTTTTTTGTCCTTCTAATTAAGGAGGTAACTTGATTTCTTATGATCTTATATTCTGTGAAATATTTCTTTTTGTCAATTTTATTCCTTGTCTTAATAGCAACTTTAATTTCATGTGTGAACCATTCAGGTTGGTGATTAAACTTAATTCGTTTTTTGTTTTACGGGTGCATGTTTATTTAGTGCACAATGTATAATACTATAAAAGGCAGTCAGTGACTCATTTGGATCAACTGTCATTTCAATATGATGCAAATTTGATAATGAGAGATCTTTTTGAAAAGAAGAATGGTTAAAATTATTGAACGATCTATATGTCATACTGTTATGTACGTACTCTTTGTTTTGTTTATTGTTTAAAGTTCTTGTGAAACAAACTGGAAAATGATCACTTATACTTAAACAAGGTATAAACACACCTCAAACTTTATCTTCATCACTAGTATAAATATGATCGATTATAGAAGAAGATTTGTCAGTTACACGTGTTGGTGCTTTGACAAGTTGTGTGAGACCATATCTAATAACAAAATCACTCCATTTTTGCAATTTAAACGAATTAGTATCCACATTATAATCAATATTTATATCTCCCGTGATATGATATTCCAATCCTCAAGTTTCGACCATGTCAACTTGTTTAGAAAATAATTCTATCCAATCGTTATTGGAATCAGGAGGGCGGTAAAGAAAGCATAATAAAAATGATTTTGCGTTCGTATAACAGATTTCTATCCATACTGTCTCTAAGACTTTACATTCGATATCCTTTCTTCGTTTATACGGAATGCTATCTGCTAAGTAAATTAAAATCCCGCCACCTTTCTTAACTTTTCTATCTTTTCTTTCAAAATTAAATTTTGGTATGCTCAGCTGCAAATTACTGTTATTTTCCGATAAAAAAGTTTCATTTAAAGCAAAAATATCAATCTTGTTAACAGGTGTTGATAAATGATATTTTATCTCATCAAGTTTTGGCATAATATGATTTATATTAAGACTAATAACATGCAAACCCTTTGCAGAATTAAAAGTAAAAATGTTATCAATAGTAGATCTTGACGAATTGGGTTTCAATATTGTGTCATTTAAATAGTCTTTTTTCTCTACATCTTGCATGACATGATTTATACATTTATCTTTATCAAAACATTGACAAGACTTTAAATTACAGAAAGTACATAAGTTATTATTAAATGTCAGACCTGGAAGACTGTCAACGGAATCCTATATACGGTTGCGGCACTGGGCGGTTGAATGAGTAGTGGTATAGCAATGTTCACAGAAAGTATATGAATGGTCATTGTGAACGTGTGACCTGTCAAACGACGCTCGCACTGGCGTCTGCCAATGGTTTGATGACCTTGCTGTAAATTTATCGGGAATGGCTCCTGCCGACGGTGTATGCGTTATCCAGGGATTTTTAGCAATAGTCACACGAGCGCTAATGCAACGTACGAGATGCGAAGACCCATGTTTATTGAGATGTATGCCATCCCTATGATAGTGGCTGTCGACTTTCATGCCATCTCCATATACGAATGAGCTAAAAATGTCAATTACACCACAGCCCGTTTCATAGCTTACCTGGAAAATCATTTGATTCACTGGAATTACGTTAGTATCATCTCTAGGACAGACCGTTGAAAGAAACACACGACAGTTCTTGTCTTGTAAAAAACATACTGTATCTTTGAGTTCATCGGACAACGTTTGTAGAGGAGTCCGAGACGCCGCATCATTTCCACCGATGTAAATGATAACAGTAAGCCAGGGGTCCATGTCCCATGCCTGTAATCTCAAACAGATGTCATGTATTTTCTAGCCTGGATAGGTGTACAAGTCTACATCGGAGCTGAGACCTCTTTGTTGAATTCCTTTCAGGATAGAATCACCAATCAGCAAGACCTTTGTCTTATATAAAGACGAGGGCGACGGAGGTACATGTACTTGTTGATTGGAATCATTACCTTTACAGATTTTACTATCAGCGAAACTATCTCGATTCCGTGAATTATGCTGGTAGTACTTGTTATATCTGGTGGACCTTTCTACATCAAAATCAGTCAGGAAAACTTCATTAGTGTGACCTCTTCCATGACCTTTAAATCCGGTGACACTAGGACGATTCCTGGACTCTTTAGGGAAGTACCTAACACTATGACGGTTCTGTTGGTAAGGACCGCTTTTACGGCCAGTATTTCCGGCAACATCGGAATAGTTCTGGGAATAATGTTGGGTGGGACCACTACGACGGTCAGTAGGCCTACTTCCGGTGGCATCCGGAGGTTTCCGGGAATTCTGCTGACTCGAACCGCTATCGCGGCTGGTACTTCCGGTGACTTTAGGAGGGGTCTGTGATTTCTGCTGTCTAGAACCGCTATCGCGACTGGAACTTCCGGTAGTATCAAGAGGGGTCTGGGAATTATGCTGGCTGGAACCGCTATCGCGACTGGTACTTCCGGTAGTATCAAGAGGGGTCTGGGAATTATGCTGGCTGGAACCGCTATCGCGACTGGTACTTCCGGTAGTATCAAGAGGGGTCTGGGAATTATGCTGGCTGGAACCGCTATCGCAGCCAATACTTACATTGGCAGCAAGAGGCTTCCGGGAATTCAGCTGGCTATTGCATACAGTACTTCCAGCGACACTAGGGGAGTTCTGAGAATTCCTTTGGCTATGACCGCTATCACTGCAAGTCTCATTTCGTTTAGAATTTTCATGTAGATTCTTAATGGCATCCGATATTGATTGCATTTTTTTGAATTGATTGTCATGTTTTAGTTCGCTGGATAACTTCAATGATGTTGTAACGGAAGTTATTTCTTCAATACGACTGTCTGTATGTGAACAGTTTGTTTTCATTTGTTTTTTAACACTGTAAATTTCATCTCTAAGTTGTGAAAAGCAATCCATTGTTTCTTGTTGATGTTTTATAAGTGATTCTGCTACAGATTTGATTGAACTTTGAATGGTTTGTAATTGTTCAAGTAAAGGATCAGTTTGATTAGAATCACTAATACTAGGTATACATGTATATACATTTGAAGTTTCTGTCCTGTGGAAGTTGAACTCAATTTCATCATCTGAATCTTCATCATATTCTGTGTTACTACAATTTTCGGTAAGAATATTCCGTAATGTTGAATTTATTTCTTGAATTGTTAAACCCTGTTCGCATAGATCATTTTCAATAGATTGCATTATCGAGGGTAAATGCTCATCCAGAAAATATTGAGTCTCTTTTCCATTAACAAGAGCGCTGCATGTTGAGTGATACATATTGATTGTAAATGTCTTACCAGAATGAGGCTCTACCCTGTATTTTGTCTCAACATTTCTTTCCAGCTTGTCCACCACCGACGTAATTCTGCAACTTGTATTCAAATCGCAGGCAGTGTAGAAATTGTCCATAGCATTTTTAAAAACTTCATACGTTCCGGTGTTGAAAACTAGTTTCACTCCTCCATTAGTAGTTTCAAAGACGAATGGTTCCCGATCACAAGCGCGTTTTTTTTTCTTAAGTGAATTTTCAACTTGAAGATGGTACAGACGAATTTCTGATGAATTTACAACTTCCGAAGTTTTGGCTAACTCCATAGTTTTTTTTCTAAAAAATTACTCCATTGTGTTCGCAAAATTATATTGAGATAGAATTTCAAACTTTCAACTTAGTATATTCAATACTTTACGTCAAAAAATAATTATAATGTATTTTTTAAGAAAGAGCGTAAAAGTTGTTGTTTTCAACCGGACGTGACGTGCATTTTAACACTATGTTACCTTATGTAAAATATATAGGTTTTCACAAATGGGCAGTAGCTGTGAATGATGTCGTGGACTTAACTATCAATTGTAAAAACAATGTCACAGTTGTGTCTATTAGGCCGCCATTGAGTGTTATCAGTCTAAACACTGATTGTAAGGTGTCTAGTGATTACTTTAATTTCGGACCACAATATGAATATAAGAGTGAAATTTACAGGTCAAATTCACTTAATTATACAGCTAGAGAACAACCCTGTCTCATTTGAAGCTTTGGAAAGATGTTAGTTAATACTTTCCGAATTCAACTCAACTTAAATTGCCTGAGGAATTGACACGATTGAAATCCATACCTAAGAAATCAATCATCAGTCATGTGCAGAGATATCATAAAATCGATTTAAATAATGAATCTGCATTCAATTGGACATACGCCATTATTTCATTTATTGCCATAATAATTGCAGTATGTATGATTTGTTTCTTGTATTATTATAAACACATATTGATAAAGCAAAGGTTGGTTAATTGTTGCGGTGTTTAAGGATTGCCGGGGCGGATGCGCCTGGAGGTGATGGGACGGTGTCATCCTGTGCTGATGAGGACGTTAGAAATGCTCCTGGGAGGCAGATTACTTCCACACCAGACCGAGGCGAAGCGATTTTGGCTTCACTATTAAGAAGTGAATAAACCTAGAACAATATATAGGAGAGTATGTGATGAATGAATGATAATTACTGTTAGTTATAAAAAGTCTGTTCGAGTGTTGCTCTAAAAGGGACCTCACATGAACAGTGAAGATAATTATTAGTAAATATTATATATAAAAAGTTTGTTCGAGCGTTGCTCTAAAAGGGACCTCCAGGGGCGTGCCTGGGCCAAAATTCAGAGTACGCAGGTGGAGGGTATGGGAGGCGACCTCCCCTCCCAATCGGAACATAATTTTTTTTTCGGGTGCAGCTAAAGTATAGCTTCTGGTGCATTTTGGCACCTTGTTAATGCTTAACACTGCAGTGGAAATAAAAGACCTTTTACACATTTTCTTCCCAATTGATGGGAATACCAAACTCCATGTACCTATCAAAATAGATAACACTGAGTCACAATATATGATTTCAAAAATGTATTTAATAAATTCTCTATCAATGTATGAAAAGAAAGCACCACCATCATGGGTGTGTGAACACATGTATGACAAAAAATGACTTGCAAGCTAGGTCCATGTCCTGCGAAATGCGTCTCAATTGCAAAATGTTATATTTCTACTATTTTCCTCGACGATTTATTGTCACTAATATATACGTCTCAAGTACTGACTAGGATGTTGATACACCAAACAATAAATGAGCCCCGTCGTGTAATTTTTGGTTTTCGGAAAAATATGTAACTAGTGTAGCTCCAGATAAGCCTGTGCATCCGGCCGCGCAGTCTGAGCCGGAGCTACATTGTCCGTTGGATTGAAGAACATGGTCATTTTGACAAATAAGCGGACAGTATAACTTCTGATCGGACTGCGCTTTATGCGCAGGCTGATCTGAAGCTACACTGGCCGCATATGTCCGAAGACCCAAAATCACAAGATGCGGCTCAATTATACCTTAAAAATGAACTTATCTATTGAAAGTAGTTGTATTCATATTGACTGTAATAAGCCACACTGTCTACTTGTATATGTAGAAATACTCTATATGTACGTGTTAAGCACAAAACGAACTTAAGCAAGACCTGTCTACACCTTGAACAGTAAAGCCAATCGGCGGTCTTTACGTCTGGCAAACGTGTTAACAACTCTTTCTGCGATAATCTTGCGGTCTCTGTGGATATGCAGGAGACCTAAACCGGACATCCTATCAGTTGACATCGTAGATCGAAGGTATGTTTTCAATCTTCGCATGGAACTGAAAGAACGTTCGGCCGTTGCAGTGGAGACAGGCATGGATAGAAGTATGTGCAAACACGTACATATGTTGGGATAAAGTTCCGCATTCATGTCCACAATCGTGTCAGTAATATTTGAGACAGGTGTATCTGCAGCTAACTGGCATCTAACCATCCACCTTCTAGTTTCACCCTCAAACTCTTCGAATGATTCGCACTGTAGATCTGGGCGTCATGTGTCAAAGTGTACTTGCATTTTTGCGGCAGTAAGCTATGCAATATGCGCGGGTAACAAATACTGAGCATTGAAGCGATCTTTTCCATTCAAGAGACATTCAGTCATCTCCACTACCAAATGGTCTAGAAATGGAAGCCACATGTTTCGCTTCCAGTACTCAGGGATGTCTGCTGCTGGTACATTCTGGCGATTTTGTTGGCGCCCAACGTTGCGAGGTCTGGACGGCTCCACACCCACTGCCGCGGCCATAGTAACTGCCTTGCCATACAACTCCAGCCACAATGTATCGTCGTTGCGCTCATTTTGGACGAGGGTACATATAACACTCGCTTCCTTAGACGCCTCAACAAGATTGCATGATTTGTTCTGGAGCATCTTGGAGAGAGGAATAAGTTGGGCTAGTATGTATTCAACCGAAACTAGTGTCACAATAAAAACAAACTGTGTGATAACCAATTGGAACGGGCCCGCTTTCGCATCACCATAGTTGTTGCTCAAATCTTCTAGAGCATCCACTACCATTGAATATGAACACCTAAAGATACGACCGTTTAATTAACAATGTAAGCTGTCCGAGATGTTTTGGTTGACGACTACAATATGCTGGCATATTTTAGTCATTGTGTTACTCAAGCCCATGGCATTGCGTGATAGTCTTTCTAAGATAAATTTTTTTTATATGATTCAATGTCTTGCCATCTTTTAGGCCTAACACTGCTTCACATCTGTTCACAAACTTTTATTGCATTTTTCGCGATATTTTTTGACTTTCAAAATTATAAGTACAAAAGTGCGTATAGGCAGGCATGCCCTTGACCTCACATGAACACTGAAGATAATTTTAAGAATATATTATACATGAAGTCAAAGGGACCTCACATTAACAGTGAAGATAATCCTAAGAAAATTTCATGGCTCCAAGAAGAGGATTCCGAATGGTGATAATTTGATTTGAGAAGCAAAGAAAAGATAGAAATAAACCAAATGTAGTATGTGGATTCGAAATATCAACGTCCTGTGTGTCAAATCATTGCAGTATGGAATTAGAGTCAACGTTACACTAATTGGTAGAGGAAGACTGTGTCACCAACAATGATGTAAACATTATCAAGAATGACAACAACAACAACAATGAAGACTACCATATTATAACAGTGATGACATTTGGAAAAAATTAGTAGATGAATTTGAAAGATTTGTAGAAACACAACCTTTCAAACAGAGTATTTCAGCATAATATAATAACTCAGATACGACCAGAACGTAACGCATTTGGCCTGCTTATGTTCCTGTCAGTTCAACATGACATAGACCTGAAGCTTACCCAGTCATTTCTTCTAGGTCGAGTGCCTTATATTGAATCACCAACAGGACCAACAACTAGCCATTCTACAGAAGGCGCATCCTATGTTGTTAATGGTAATGCCTAACTGGGTAACTGCAGAGTCTTATAGCAGTTCCGGACACATTCGAGCAAGTAGCTGAGGCGATTTCTTATCAGTTGCCTAAAACGTCTCGTGTAGACTTTATATCAGACATTTACAACAAACAGTCTATTAAATCAGATGAGTGCTGATGACGTTTGGCAGCTCCAATGGTCTTGCTCTCAGGTAAAAAAAAACCAATAACTCCATGAAATCGGATGGGCTTCATATCTAATGACGACAATAAGACACAGTCAATAAAGCTAATCTTTGAGCAGTCTTATAGAGATGGCGTCACAGTCACACTAACTGAGATTCAAAGCACTGAGATTACAGTCTGGAGTAAAGTTTAAATGTGTCAGACAAAACCATCGTTAAACCATTAAAAGGCCTGTGTTATCATCATTTTGAATTAAAATTTGAATGTCAAGTATGTACAGTCTGTACAGATGTACATCATTTGACCGATTAACAACAATTACCAAGGAAAAGCTATCATGTGTCAATACGCAATCTCACTAATCTCAGAGACAATATAGTGTTCCAGTGCTGAAATGAAACTATTTTCAATATGTAGTAAATTTCGTTACTTCAACAGTTAATGATGAAACGGAGGAAAAAAACAGAATCCTGCATATACCTCCAACTTTTATCAATACTGCAAAGTCTGCAATGTATACTTATACTATTTTTCAAAGCGGATGTATATGCGTCACATAATTGTAATTAGAAAAAGTAATGTATAGCTATAGGAGCTTTGCTCATATAAATGAAGATTACATGACAATATTAGCCAATTTACCACGTATGTTTGTTCGGATGAACTTTACAGTGCCATTGAGACATTTGTATGTGTGTTGTTTGGTCATTAAAAATACGACATCAATAAACTGAGGTGTAACAAGTATCAAAGCCATGGTTGTGTTCTGAACGCTTTAAGTGGTATGGACATGAGCTTACTCACTCCCTGCAGATCCCGTCTCGTATGTTCAATGTGTTACGGATCGTTATAAGGTGTATATTTGGACCCATGCAAAGAGGGCAATCTTGATCTTCTAAAAGTGGATGAAAGTGGTTGGAAATTCGGTCCTGACGACATGCTGGAATACAACTGGTACGAGGATAATATTGTGCCAAAGGCTAGCGACGCAGAAGACACTGATGATAAAAACGACATTGAGCTCATTAAGTATGGTCGATGCTGTCTATGAAACAGAAAAGTGATGAGGATTTGTGAAAGTCGTGAACGTTTGCCATCAGAACAACAAAAATACCTTGATGACAATATGTACAGCTAACGAAATCTAACATAACATACAATATTGCACTTAAGTATATATATATAAATAATCATGTAACAAATGGTAATGTGAATGACACACACATGTTTATGTGTGTCAATGGCACAATGTTGATTGCACTGTCGCTGTTATTGTAAATTTGATTGTTTCATGGATACATATTGTTAGAATACAATCGATGATGATTTTATAACAGTTTCATAGAAATGTTGTTACTCGTTTATGAATAATTTCGAACGTAACACAAATAAAACAATGTAACGTAAAACACAATCAGTGATGATTTTGTACGTATTGCCAGTAATCAAGTATAAACATTGTGTATATCAAATCAATGTTTTATGCATTGTAAAGCGTGTTAAGCACTTATCGTGATAAAGGTAACGTTATGTAACGTAAACTATTATTATCCCAGTCAAACTTTACAACATTTGTATCTAGAAATGTTTTCCAGTTATGGGTATTAATGAATGCATCATGATTACCTATCACTGTATACCTATTTGATCATAGCATGTGATCACAGTAATATAAATGATTTCCATGTAACACGTATACTTTTATATGTAAAGTATTTTACGTAAAATGAAGACATAAACGAGCATTCAGTGAAAAAAAAACATGAACATGTGGTAGTATTTGCCTAATATGAATAAAAACATTGTTTACGACTGCTTTTGTGTTAATTTAACATATACAACTGTCATTTCCTTGTCATTTTGGGGCAACGCAGGGTAACGTAAATTACAGAGCATATATAATGCAATAAAGTGAAAAACATGCATTTGATCGATAAGTAAAGCCGCTGCTAACTTATTATGGTCAAAGGAATTGTTCAAATTGATGAATTATTGAAAATATCTAGAATAAGACTTCTAACAAAATAAAATTATTGTCAAACGTATTTTTCGGTAACGGTAATTAGCATGCTGTAGTTCACAAACGCCCCAACGCCCAGATTGTAGACACTGGAAAAATGATCAGCAGGCATTGAGCTTTCAAAAAAATGGTGTCTACAAAAATGCCTCCGGGGGGGGAGGGTTTTGCCCAGTAGCCCATAGCCTAATTCAAGTTGTTAATCGGACTCGCTAATAGTCTCAATGATCACGTGACATTCACCGAATACTAGTAACTGTTTCATATCGTTGTCGTCTCGTCAATGTCAATCACCTATAAATTACTAGAAACGTGTCAATATTTCAATAAAAGTGGTATCAGTTGACTGAGAATTTGACTCTGCCTGGTATGCTACAATGAGAACTAGTTTAGTATTTATATGGGCACTGTGACGACAGGGTTCTCCATTAAGGCAGGTCCGAACGACAATCAATAGCTTACTGGTCCAGTCTAGTGCATCTTGCTATTTGGTAGCCCGAATGGTCGTGCTCTTGAAAATGCAGCCGAAACTCTTTATATCAAAGGACTTAGGAAAAATTGTTCGATCTAAATGAACTTCGATGTATAAATTATTAGAGAAATTCGCTGTGTTTATTACATTTTGGAGCGATCGTCAGTGTGTTGTAATAATCATTTAATCGTGTTATAAGATACGGAACACGGTATTTATACGTTTCGATGTAATTATTTTAGCAACATGTCGCAAATAAACAAAACATTATAAACATATTCACACAGACTAATTTTATGATCGCGAGCGTGGACACTGACTTGTTTAATTACTTGTCATTAATTAAATATCGACTTCGAAGCTCAATACAAAAAATGTCCGATCAGGTGAGAAATAATGACTTAATTGGTTCGACATAGACGGTCGCTTTATGGTTCGATATAGATGGTCACTTTACAGTTGAAAATCTATGTTTTGGACCTTTATACCAGGTTTTTACGACAAAGTACCCTCAGACAACGGAGTATATTATTTTTGGAGACGTTATTTAAATATTTTAAATGCATTCCAGCAGATATTGCAACGTCTGATACATCGAGGTGATAGTTTCCCCTGATTTTAATTTTAGGGTGGAAACAGGGACTACATATAGAGTACCTCGTGAACTGTAGAACCATATGACTAGATTCATAAGATTCAGTTAAGTAAAAATAACAAATTCTTGTGATCTGAAACTTCGCACATCCTGATAAAAAATGTTACATAGGCCACATTCTAGTACTGAATTGCCGGATGCGATTTTGCGCCGTACAAACATTTAACTTGTATTACAAATGTATATATGAATAATTAATTAATTCATTGATTGAATTAATCAAAAGAAAATAATTACATATTTGATAGAGACAAGCATACAGATCTAATTTGAACAAATTAGATTATGCACATGCATTTGTATATGTGTAACAAGGTATAAAACTATGCTATGAAATGTTTTTAATTTCAAATAATAATTTCATATTGTTGTATAAAAATTACTTACTGTTAAGTTTCTTTATAATAATAATCATTTACACTAATTTTCAATAAGTCGATCCATCTGACTAATAAACAAGAGGGCCAAGATGGCCCTATATCGCTCACATGAGAATCACTGTTCACTCATTAAAACATTGTTTTGAACCGGTGACCTAGTTTTTGACCCCAGACGACCTATGTTCGAATTTGTCTTACATATCATTAAGACAAACAGTTTGACTAGGTTTGGTGAAGATACGATCAAAATTTGACATCTACAGTGTTAATAAGGTTTTCCTAAGATTTGACCTTGTGACCTGGTTTTGACCCTAGGTGACCCATATTTGAACTTGTCCTTAATATCATTAAGACAAACAATCTGACAAGGATTGGCCAAGATCCAATCAAAACCATGACATTTAGAGCTTTTACAAGATTTTTACCTAAGATTTGACCTTGTGACCCAGTTTTTGAACCCGGCTGACCCATGTTCATCCTTGACCCACATATCATTGAGGCAAACATTTTGACAAGGTTTGGTGAAGATCCAATCAAAACTGTGACATCTACAGTGTTAACAAAGTTTTCCTAAGATTTGACCTGGTGACCTAGTTATTGACCCCCAGATGACCCATATTTATACTTGACCGTTATATCATTAAAACAAACGATTTGACAAAGTTTGGTGAAGATCCAATAATAACTGTGAAATCTACAGTGTTAACATGGTTTTTCATAAGATTTGACCTAGCGACCAAGTTTTTGACCCAAGATGACCCATGTACGAACTCATCCAAGATATTATGAAGACAAACATTCTGACAAGGTTTCATGATCATCCAATCAAAACAGTGGCTTCTAGAGTGTGCACAAGGTTTTCCAGCAATTTGCCCTAGTGACCTAATTTTACTACAGAAATTACCCATTTTCAAACTTGACCTACATATTATTAAAATAAACATTCTGACAAAGTTTCATGAAGATCCAGTCAAAACAGTGATTTCTAAAGTGTTCACAAGGTTTTCCCTTATTTGGCCCTGGTGACCTAGTTTTGACCCCAAATGGCCCAATATCGAACTCGTCCGAGATTTTGTTGATATTAACGTTCTGACCCAGTTTTGCTAAAATTGAGCCAAAAATGTGGCCCCTAGTGTGGTCACAACATAAAGTTTGACGATGCACACCGCACGACGCCGGACGGAGAGTGATCCTAATAGCTCACTTTGTCACTTTGTGACATGTGAGCTAAAAATGCAAAAAATGAACTTTGCTTAATTTGGCTAAAGATATGTTAATAATATTCTGGTGACTTTTATCTGTGCTATCCCAAAATTTGGAATGCAACACTCAAACCATATTTCAATTAACGATGCTTGAATAGTGCTGGTTAAAACAGAAAAAATACACTTGAAAAATCTTCGTTGCTATGGGTATGTTACATGGACACAGTCGCTCTGGATCTCTGAGTTACATTTTATCTTCATTTGATGTCTTATTGAAAGCGGCAAATCATTGGACGACGATTAGATTGCATTGAAGTGTGCATATATTACAGAAAATTAATTTCAGCAACTTTAAATATGACTTTGAAAACGTGTTCATTAAAATTTACCAAGACTTTTAAATACGGATACCTTTCAATACCAGCTTGAAGGTTGTAATGTGTGTATCCTGCTTATTAAGTATAGAAATACATTTGATGACGAGTTATAAAACAAATAACAACAACATTAAGCATGTGTTCCACCTTCAGTGGAAGCTATGTGCCTAAAGATAAACATAGTACTGATGGCAACGGAGATTTCATTAAATTATCATAAAACATGACCGCTAAATAAATTATATTATTGCTGCCAAAAAGTTTGACAAACTTTTCATTAATCTACATACATGTATTAAACCATTGCAAACACATTTTATTATACCTTATTGCACCAGAATCTTTCATGTTAACATGTTCAAAGAAATATCAAAATGAATGAGAGCATTATAAGCAATTATGAAACACTTGCTGATAAATATGGTATGCAAAACATGCTGCTTGGTCAAATTGAAAAGCGATTATTGCATTTCAATAATCTCTTGGACCATATAAATGCATGAAACGTTTGTACTAAGCTCTTGAAACGAATAAATTTCATTTGCGACACTGACAAAAACGATAACAAAGATTTAATAACTTCAAACAGAAATAACACTTGCATATTAAATTTAATTCATAACTATGTTTCTTAAGTAAAGTATACGTGCAGTTTTAAGACGAACAATGACTGCTATTTCAAATATACATAATGGTATCAACCCACTTATCGAGAAAGCTACTCAATACAACTCGAACAAATGAATAACTTCTCATTTTGGACATCATGATAACGAAAGTTTATGTATGCAGCCTTGGAACTGAATTTGCCTTTTATTAAACCTTTTCAGTAAATGTTTTCAGTATATAATTTTGTCACTTTCTCTTTGTCAATTATTTTCACCATATTTCTCGATTTTCCTACACGTTATGACTGATATAATTCACGCAGAACTGAGGATACATTTGTCCATATTTTTTGTCTGGCTGTCTTGACCGTTTGAAATGCCTATTCTTGTACTCTGTCATTCTTACTCATAACATTGTTTTCTGCATTATGATAATATGTAAGTACAAAGTGTACATATGATATACTGATATATAATATCAGAATTTATTGTATATAATGGCAATTATGGCCGGAAAAAAAATGTTCATTTGCCACATGGCATCCACTTCTTTACTGCTTAATTTTTACTTTACTTTATTCAATTTTGACATAAATATTCAAACCATGTTATGTGCACTTTGTACCTGGGATATCCTAAATTATTAGAACATGTAACAAGAAAAGTCATGCTTATACCATTGTTTTAAATTGAAAAGTGTAAGATTAAAATCTTCGTTATCAACTGATAACGAAGATTTTTCTCATGTTTGATAGCTTTTGCAGGGCAACGGGAGGTAACAGCGCGTTAAATGACACGGTCAATATCTTAATAAATCAATAACCGCATGTTAAAGAAAAAGACTTTTTGTATAATCAATAACAAAATATAAGAATATAAACAGCACATGATATATGCCACAATCGAAAAGCATTAAAGCCAGTAGAAACCGATAACCTTGAGTTTGATACACTTTCAAAACGGTTTCAAATATCGTGATTACACAAAGCTATACCATTACGCCAAATTCGTTAAGTTAGCTAAGTGTGATCGCTTAGTTTAGTAGATCATACCGATAACGAAGATTTGATAACGAATATTTTAATATACCCCTTTTTATAATGATGGTTGCAATTGTATATTCAAAGTTCAAGATCTCTCATACTGAAATGTCCTACTACTAGTGACGTTATCTATTATCCTAGAATGAAAAGTTATGCATGCCGTTCTTTTTATATAC
Organism: Lutraria lutraria; assembly: GCA_964023205.1. NCBI lineage: Eukaryota > Metazoa > Mollusca > Bivalvia > Venerida > Mactridae > Lutraria > Lutraria lutraria. The sequence goes on from OZ026836.1 coordinate 17,864,268, forward strand.
CATAGCAACGAAGATTTTGTTATTTACTTTTTTGCATGGGTTATGTGATTTGTGATGATATTATTCTATATAATTATGTCATCATTGTCGCTAAAAAAGGTTTGATTTCATTCAGCACTTGACTAATGAATACAAAACTGAGCAAGTTCATACATAAACATTTTCTTTTCTTTCTTTTCTGTTCCATAACGAAGATTTTACGGAAATTCAAAAATCCGGCGACATGCTCTTGAGGTGCCATATTTTTATGCACATTCAGAATATATGTTGTTGTTCTTGCCTCAAGCTATATCAATGAGGCGTACATGTAACAGAAAAAGGATACAAATAGGCTGGGTTTCTTGTTTCTTAAGAAAAACTACCTTATTTATATCAAACATTGCAGCCGGCGACAATAACAAATATTTCATTTTTGGCACTTATATCTTATCCAACTTAAATTTTACAGATTTATATGGGCTTTTGCCTTTTACTCAGCTAGGTAGTAAGTTTACGATATAAAAACGGAAGAAAACTTCACTATGTCACTGTTATGAGAGTTTATATTTTAAAACCGGAATGGATCGACTTATTGAAAAACAGTGTTAGACTGTGGAAACCACGATATTTCTGATAACATTAGGAACAGAACATAATAACTAGTTTTATTATGTGACATAACTCTGCAATGAGTGGATCACTGGGCATGAAAATTGTGTCTTGCACATCTACATTTTATATTGATAATATAATTTCAAGTTTCAATTCAATTCCTTGAAAAGTGTGGAAGTAGTTTGCTCCACAAACTAAGAGTGCAATTCTACAATATATAGCTAAGTTCAAGGTCACATAACTCTGCAATGAGTGAATCACTGGGAATGAAAATTCTGTCTTGCACATAATTATACACTTCATGGTGATGACATATTTCAAGTTTCAATTCCATCGCTTGAAAAATGTGCAAGTAGTTTGCTCCACACACTAAGAGTGCCATTCTACACTATATGACTAAGTTCAAGGGGACATAACTCTGCAATGAGTGAATCACTGAGAATGAAAATTGTGTCTTGCACATGTCCACTTCATGGTGATACCATATTTCAAGTTTCAATTCCATCCCTTGAAAAGTGTGGAAGAAGTTCGCTCAACAAACTAAGAGTGCCATTCTACACTATAAGGCTAAGTTCAAGGGCACATAACTTCGTTTGCGGGGGTATAATTATTGTAATCAATGTCTTGGGGGGTGTTAAAATACGCCGATAGAAATGCTTTTTTTTACTTGAGGTTGTTACGTAGTTTTTGTGTGGACAAGGTTTTGTAATGACATATTTTGTTAAGCAAGTGGCCAATTTCATTGTTGAATATTAAGTAATATGAATTTAACTGATACTTTGGAGAAAATGTGTTATTTTTGTACATTTGATTTATCGTAGATAAAAAGTCATACATCAATATTTTGAGTAATAAAGAGTATATTGTGCACTATCTAGATACATATAATTATGGCTGTTAGCAGACATCTGATCAGTGTATGGTGCCCGACTCAATGGGACGCCAGTATACTTCCTGGCATCTGTAAACTGTGTATTATTAAGCTGGTCATTTTATGTAATTTAACCCTGCTTGGATCTCCCTTCAGTAATAAAACAAGGCCAAGATGGCTCACCTGAGAATAAAGGCACAATAATTAATGACCAGGTAATATAGTTTCCATCTCGTAAAACTCATTTTTACATAGATTTTGAGATCAAAACCAACAATGAAGGTATATAATAATACTGTTAAACAAGCCAAAACGTGGCAAATTTTCTAATCCAAGGGCCTATAACTCTTGATGTTGTGGTCCGATTCCACCCATAACTGAACTTGTCCAAGACAATAAGGTCATACACATTCATTGTAAATAAGATTAGGATCGGTGAATAAATGAAGGCGCTAGAGTGTAAACAAGCTAAAATATAGCAAATTTTGTAATTCAAGGGCCCATAACTATAGAAGTTATTGTCGGATTTTGCCCATCATTGAGACATTGTGGCCATATACATTGTGAGCAAGTTTGATCACTATTCGTTAAGAGCTGCAGATGCTAGAGCGTAATCAAACTAATTGATGACGGACGATGGACATTCATTACGATCCTAAAAGCTCACCTGAAGAATCAGGTGAGCTAAAAAAACATCAACATGAAAATGTTATGATAAATGTAATTACCAGATGGTGACAGAAAATAATTATTGGAAGCATACTTGTCTCCCACAGAGTTCGACACCATAAAACTGATTGAAGATCCGATTGTCATTTGGTACCGGGTATATATAATAACCAAGAAAGTCCAACTTCATTCTATAAATCTGTGTTATCAATTTACAGTTAGCAACAAATTTTGTAATTTTCATTTTTTGTTTGCGAAGTACTGTTTAGTGTTTTATATTTCAAAACATTGCTACAATGTCGGATTACTGTTCTGTGTGCGATACCTATGTTGAAATCGGCGTCCAGTGTGAGGTAAGTACACTGTTGTTTAGTTTTCATAGGGCACGAGTAGACGTGATTTCCGGGAGTTAGAATTTGTCATTAATTGTCGACAAATTATTTCTGACTGTTACAGTCATGTCTACGGTAGTTTCAATCCCAATACAATTCCGTACATCTGAATGTAACACGGATACCAAAGTTGGATAACAACCTTGTACCTATAAAATCACTTATATTTCCAACCCTCGGATTTATCGTTATTTCTTTGATAGTTACATAAGACACTTCAATTTATTACGCAGTGTAAGAGTTGTCCGTGTTGAAGTAGAACATAATTAATGTCTGTAGATATTGCATGGGGACGTGGACCAAAATCTTTCTTTATCAAATTAGATTGATGCTGTATTATAGCATCTTTTTACCCAGGACTTTCCTTGAAATGAATGTTTTCTTATCTAAAATGGGTTACTCCCACAGACTTCAATGGAAAATTGTATATAGGGAAAAAAACTCAAATTTTTTCGAGGAATATCTCAGTAAATCATTTTCTTTCATGGAAGTCAATAAAAATCACGAACATTTCGAAAATCTGCTTGATCGATTTTGAGATAATTATTTTGGTCATTCGGCAAGCAATAAATGTTGAAAATACTTAATATGCAGGTATAATGGAACAGAACAGAACATAAGATATATATACATACATTTCCAAGGGTAACATTTAAATGTTAAATGTGAATAATAGTGATATACATGTATATTGAATCATAATAATCAAACAATTAATTCACAAAACATGTACAATTAATTAATATACATGTAAATGTAAATGATAAATAAAGTTATTTATGCATTTTTAATAGGTTATAGCGAATTTTAGTGGCACACTGTCTAAAAAGTCCTAGATTCCGTAGAATGTCAAGTTTTTTTTGTATTTAATAATGGAATTAGTATTGTGTGCTCATAATATACATGCGTTCAATTTTAAAATGTAAAATTTATACTTTTATCCGTAAAATATTTGTTTTGCTATAATACATGTCATGTCTTCATGCAATGAAATATTTGTAGTTGTAGTATACTCCGGTGTAAATAATAATAATATAAGGCAATTCAAATAAAAAAGTTTTGTTAGTTTAGAATATTTAAATTGAATATACAGTTGTTAAAGATGTTTGCTTTTCTTCTTTGAAGTACTTTCAACTTTGTGTTGGTTTAGAATGTCTCATTTCCTTTAAATATATTACAGACTTAAAAAATATATTTCTCTTTCATAATTTATCATTCTTTTTAAAGTCCTACTTCGTGCATCAATACAATCTTCATCAAACCATTCTTTATGTTTGCATACCGAAATTTTCATAAATCTATGTGTTGAATATGCGGCAAACACTTCATCAACATCTTCGTTAATCCAATTAATTAACACCGACATTAATGATAATTGAAAGCAATTAACAACCATGTGGCCGGTACAGCCGACAATTAGACTTCTACAGCAAATCGATAATGATAGATAGATAAATCTTTATTTTTATTTATGCTGCCAGCATATCATTGTGATACACACATAAATAAAGAATACAATATGTATATAATATACTACATACATAATCATTACAAGTAAATATGTAATAACTATAATCAGCATTGTAATCTTTAACTGTTAGTCTTACAATGTTAACTGATTTCAAACAGAGAGTAAAAATTAATCTACGTCCGTCTGTCTGTCTGTCTGTCATGTACATACCCCAATGACAAATGATACGTCATTTTAAGATTGTTTCAGTTCATTCAGTCATTATGGGGTTTAAAATATAAATATGCAGTCTGTAAATCTTCGCATTTAGTTGGCTCATAAAAATGTAAGTGTTGTAAAACTCAAAATTACTTTAGAGTGTAGCTTTTCCTTGATAATTGTGGTTAATGGGCTTATGACTATATACTTGACCCTCAAATTCTATATAATTTATAATTTAAATAACACCTTTGTTGAGAATTTGTTCATGAACTGATGATGTTCATGAACAGTTTATGAATTTTCATGAATTGTTCATCAAAGTTAATCAAAGTTTCATCAATATAACTCATCAACAGTTCATGAACCTAAGATGCATGAAATGTTCATCAACTGAAGTCCGTGAACTGTTAATGAGCACCTTAAGTTCATGATCAGCAATCAGGAAGATCAGGAAATTTTATGAATTGTTAATCAAAGGTTCATCAAAATAATTCATCAATAATTCATGAACCTAATGAAACGAATCCAGACACATGGAACTGTGTTAGCGTTGTGTGATAGAGTTAGTTGAAAATAGAGAGCGCACCATCCGTAGTCGCACATACAAGATGCTTGAACCTCTGTGTAGTGAATATGTCAGCGAATGTTTGAATAGCCCTAAGCTCTGACAGTGGTCCTCCATGTGGCACATATACATGCATTGTCGAACGCACTAAAAACTAAAGTCAGTGTCGTATATCCAGCAGTTAATGGGTCACAAAATTATACATTTAAGACCATGAACACAACATTCCGTCCTACATTTGTAGACCCGGAGCGACCGACATCAACAATAATGTGGATAAGTAGCAAAGCCCCCTCCAAAGGACCAACACTCGGCAGTACTCCATGTCCAGCTATTTGGCACCCAGATCATCTCGTTCCACTAGTCAAAACCAAACAACGAATTGAAAAAGTCGCACTGGCCCCATTTTAACTAGCGGCGGTCACCACACCAAGCCCAGCTGAACTGAGAATGTCATCCGTTAAAACATTGCACTAAAACCAGTAACAGGAGAGAAATTAGTCATTCGGGTTTCACCTCAATCACCAGATGAAACACAAGAAAAAATAGACACGTTCCTGCCCATCCTATCAACCATTGAAGAAGAAGATACTGTCGGAGAGGTATGTCTTATGGTCTCACCAGGTGTATCACAACAATCCGACGGTACCGATAATGATGAAACAGACGAAGGTGAACACAGTGAAACTAAGGACGAAGATGATTTTTTGATACCCTTCAAGCCAGGACCTCTCCGAACCTTTATGAGTACAGAAAATATTCTACAAATACAATGTGGTCCACATTCAGTTTTAGTTTCGCAAAGCAGTATGTTTTTTGCGGTAGATAATACAGAATGTACTTTTAGGAGGAATAGAGGTGAAAAAACTGAATTGTGGGATGACTGTGGAGCCTGGAAAAAACCATCATGCCCAAATTAACTGTTTTTTAATCGTGACTGCAAACTAATAACATTGTATTATAAAGACAGCCTGTATTGTACTGAAAAACATGTAAACAAAATAACGTGTGTTTGTGCCAATGAACCCACAACCCAAACTGAAAATATTCTCAAGGTCCAGAGAACATATAGTACTCTGAAAGGTTCAACTCCAGAGGCCACATTAAAACGGCAAATCACTTGGTTCAGCAACATACCCGAAGAATTTCAGTATAAAGACGCAAAATTAATGTGGCCATCGTTGAGTACGTAGGAAAACACTCAGGCTCTCAAGTGCATGGCAATGTCAAAGATTACGGCAGAAGTAAAGTTTATGTGAAAACTAAAATACAAATGTACATGTTAAAGACCAAGTGAAAGAAAAATTGAAATACGAGTCTGTGAAGCAGCTTGAAAAGATTATTAACAAACAAACGGACGACGACTCCGAGAAACAACGTGATGATAAACAACTAAGGAACTTCAAGTACAATCAAAACAAATCGAAAAGACCAAACGCAAACACTGCAGACCAGGAACTGGCATTACTTGATATGACTAATGAGCACGATTTCTTGCAGAATGTTCAGGCCATCAATAGAGTGAACAAGAGGGCCAAGATGGCCCTATATCGCTCACATGACAATCACTGTTCACTCATTAAAACATTGTTTTGAACCGGTGACCTAGTTTTTGACCCCAGACGACCTATGTTCGAATTTGTCTCACATATCATTAAGACAAACAGTCTGACTAGGTTTGGTGAAGATACGATCAAAATTTGACATCTACAGTGTTAATAAGGTTTTCCTAAGATTTGACCTTGTGACCTGGTTTTTGACCCTAGGTGACCCATATTTGAACTTGTCCTTAATATCATTAAGACAAACAATCTGACAAGGTTTGGCCAAGATCCAATTAAAACCATGACATTTAGAGCTTTTACAAGATTTTTACCTAAGATTTGACCTGGTGACCCAGTTTTTGACCTCGGCTGACCCATGTTCAACCTTGACCCACATATCATTGAGGCAAACATTCTGACAAGGTTTGGTGAAGATCCAATTAAAACTGTGACATCTACAGTGTTAACAAAGTTTTCCTAAGATTTGACCTGGTGACCTAGTTATTGACCCCAGATGACCCATATTTATACTTGACCGTTATATCATTAAAACAAACGATTTGACAAAGTTTGGTGAAGATCGAGTAATAACTGTGAAATCTACAGTGTTAACATGGTTTTTCATAAGATTTGACCTAGCGACCTAGTTTTTGACCCAAGATGACCCATGTTCGAACTCGTCCAAGATATTATGAAGACAAACGTTCTGACAAGGTTTCATGATCATCCAATCAAAACAGTGACTTCTAGAGTGTTCACAAGGTTTTCCAGCAATTTGCCCTAGTGACCTAGTTTTACTACAGAAATGACCCATTATCAAACTTGACCGACATATTATTAAAATAAACATTCTGACAAAGTTTCATGAAGATCCAGTCAAAACAGTGATTTCTAAAGTGTTCACAAGGTTTTCCCTTATTTGGCCCTGGTGACCTAGTTTTTTACTGAAAATGGCCCAATATCGAACTCATCCGAGATTTTGTTGATATTAACGTTCTGACCCAGTTTTGCTAAAATTGAGCTAAAAATGTGGCCCCTAGTGTGGTCACAACATAAAGTTTGACGACGCACGACGCACACCGCACGAGGCAGGACGGAGAGTGATCCTAATAGCTCACTTTGTCACTTTGTGACATGTGAGCTAAAAACTCATTGATCAGTTTTATTTTTTCCTATATGTCTATGTGAAAAATGTAGCTAACTATCGAAAACATCTTTAAGGCAACACAAGCTTGAGTGAAAACAAAAATAAAAAATACCATGAAATTACCAATCTAATGTGATGCGGGATTTAATAATGGGCGCTTGTACCTGCGTACAAACTATGAAAAATGGTGATGCGAAGTTATCGAGATAAAATACACGATCCCACTTCTGACACCATTGTTGCGGACTAGTAAAAATGTACTACTGTACTGTGCTATAATATGTTCGATAATAGTTGGCTTGGAAGCAGTGAAATAATAACTGATAAAAACTGTCAAAATAATTGACTCGTCAGGATGACACCACCCTTTTTGAATACAAAAAGGGAAAATAAAATACAAATACTAAATAAATCTTAAAATCAACCAAATTTTTAATTACTGTTTAAATGAACAAATACAAGTACATGATCTTAAAGTACAAGTATAAAATCAAAATAAGGAAATAGAATCAATATCTAAAAGTGTCAAAAATATGTTAATTTAAGTATGAAAAATAGACCTTAATGATTCTGGACTCCTGAAACAATTTACTTAAGAAGTGGCAAGCTATGAAAAATATACTAAGTTAAACAATGACCCTTAAATTCACAAATCCAAGATGGCTGCCACTAGATAAAGATTAATTACCAAATAAGTGTGAAAGTTAACAATAATAGGTATAAAATTTACTGTAAATAATAACAAAAATTTACTGTCCTAACAATAATAATTTAGAGTTTTAGAATGTCTGAGGTAAAATGCCAAAGTTCCTAAATAAATAATTAATTAAATAATTAATTAATTAATTATACCTCAGACCCTAAGAGTTAAGAGAAGTTACCAGTTCAGAAGAAACAGCCAGAATCCTTGACTGAAGCCAGAATTCTGCTTATATTAGAATCTTAGCCAACAGGTGGCGCTGCAGTAAAAGTTGTTACATATGATCTGATTGGTCAGAGGAAAATTAGCTAAAGGATGCTGACCAATCAGTGATAATCTAACAAAAGTTACAATGCCATGGTATTGCAAAATATTCCTTTGTCTGTAAGTCTAAAAATAGAACTTCTATAACTTATGTAAGTGGTCACATGACCAAAAATAAGTCACATGACTAACTAAAACAAAGTGATGGAAAAATACCAGTAATGGAAACTAAACATTGATAGTCTCTAAGACAAAGGCAGTAATTTATCAAAGAATGATATTAGCTACAAATAATGCTAAAGTTAACAATGTTTATGTTGTTTATGTTGTTTATGCATATTAACAGAAATAAAGTAATAATAAAGTAATTATTACAATATAAAATAAAGAGTTAAACATTATCATAACTATCTAAGATAATACATAATCTAAAAATAGATTGGCTAAAAATAAGTCCTTCTAAATAGAAAGGGTAGCTGAAAATCCTTCATAATTTAGCTCTGCAAGTTATAAATGGTTATGGTGAATTATTTTTATTATGTAATACTATTGTACTACCTAGGTTAATTATGTAATAGACTGTTGTAAAAATCCAACTTTACAACAAATGATTAATTACGTTCGTTGTCAGTATCTGGATTAATAGCATGCGCAAATTTCGTTTGAGTTCATGCTAGCTTTAGAGCCGTTTTTTGTCAAAACGAAGTCAATTTTAAATTTGTTATGTTTTGTTTATAACCAGTTTCTTATCCAGCTGTTTAGGGAAAAGGCTGAAACCCAGAAATAAGTGATAAGATGGCTGTCAACCCAAGCCCTATTCTTTCTCTCCGGGCTTATAATGGAAATTGGTAAACGTTCAAGATCCTTTAGTAGCCAGTGATTGAAGTCAATTTAATATTAAAGAAGAGAACTCAGTAGTCTCTGTCCACTCCATGCTTTAATGATTTATACCTTGAATAATCAATATCTTGAGTGGTTATGGTACAGGGGACACCTATCAAAAGGACACCCCTGTCCACAACATACAATATCTTTAAATTCCAAGAACATTTTGCTCAGATCTCCATCTTGAAATCAACAAATAAGAAACTACATGCACTTAAATTCATCCATCACAACAAAAATTACAGAAAAACTATTTTCTATAAGTCTATAGACCCACAAGATAAACCCAACATCAAGCAAAAGGGCGAAAATGAAGGTAGAGGATACAAGTACCAGAACAAGAGTTGTCAGTAGGACAGCATGATAGACTATATTCCCAATGATTGATAATGAGTTATGGACCTTGGAGAGTGGAAAGGACATTTAATGCACATTTAAGTAATAAGTAGTCATGTGATCAATATATAGATATAACTTCATGATATGCATGACATCATATCCCCATAAGGAAGAATTCCAAGTATGAGTTGAATATCATTTATAATGTTCAAGTTATTGTACAGGGTGTCCCAAAAGAAAGGTAACACTTTCATGCATGTTTAATGTCCCTTTATACTGCAGATGAGTACATAATATATATATAGATATGAAGAACAAAGATGTAAGTTTTTTTGTGTCAGAGAACCTTATACATATCTTCAGAATATGCAATTTACTACAAATATGAAAAGAAAAGTGCATTTTTTCATCCTTGACGTCGTTTTAGTAATTTATGACGTTTCTGATCTGACGACCTTTCATCCTCTTTACTTACCATACACGCACGATGAAATCTATGCCACTTCAACACTTCAACAGCATTTGCCTTAGGACTATAGACCTTTTACTTAAAAAATATTCCCAAAGAAAGAAGTTGCATGGGTTGAGGTTAAGACTATGCGCAGGTCGAGCTAATCCGCAATTTTTCACCTCCGGATATCGTCTGAGTATTACTCAATCGCCAAATATATTTGTAGAAAGTATAATACACTACTTGATATGTATGTGCCGTACCACCATCCTGTATAAACCACATGTTTTGTAAGGTAGGAGACTTCTTTTGAGCACATTAACAAACTTGCTTTTCAAGCTGAGACCTCATTTTTGCGGAGAGACCACTACACAGTGAGAAAATCGTGGTGTGCAATGTCGTCCCATGGTATAATTGGACCGTTCATCTTTGAAGATACGGTGTCTTTCAGTGATTGAAACAAATCAAATGCAAGGTAAAGAAAGTCCAGCAAAGACGTGTATTTAAGTGTTAGAAAATTTCATCGTGCATATATGGTACAAAAATGTATAAGTGAAGAGGATGAAAAGTCGTCACACCAAAAACGTCATAAATTACTAAAACGACGTCAATGATGAAAAATGCACTTTTGTTTTCAAATTTGTATTAATTGCAAATTATGAAGATATTTACAAGGTTCTCTGACACAAAAAACTTACATCTTTGATCTACAGATCTATATATATAATATGTATTTATATGTAATTTAAAGGGACATTAAACATGTATGAAAGTGTTACCTTTCTTTTGGGACACCCTGTACTTTATCAAAAACTTTAACCAACTCAGACACTGATGCTGGGGTGAGTAGTATACACAGCATGAAAAGTTACATTTAAGTACATTTAATTTTGTATTAGATTTACTTAAATTTCAAGTTGCTACAAACATGTTGAATTTAATCTATGATTATACAATATTAAATGTATTTTGAATAACAAAAATTAGTAACATTTTCATTACGTGTCTCTGAATTTTTTACGTTTACATCTACTTAATAGTATAATAGATAAATTGAATTCATATTCACGGGAGCGACGTTATAGCAGAATTTTTAAACTTTTAAAATAACTGTGTGTGTGGCCGTAGAAACCCCACATGCACTTTTACTAGGCCTTTCTGATAGTTCCATATCAGTCAAGCGTGTATGTATACATGTGTAGATGATGCAGAAAGAAGTTTTTCACATTTTAAATTTCATTATATCTAGCAGCAAAATGTCGGATTGTGAATTTTAAAATCGGTCATTCAACTCTATACATATAGTGGTCATGAGGATGTGAATTTTAATCCTATGCGGATCAAAGTCAATAGCATCGACATCAACAGTGCAGCATCTTCCACAGTTCTGACGGTAATTAATTGTAATTAGTTCATAATAAAAATTTTTAAAAATACATCAAAATGTTTATACGACGTGTAAATTTCATAATATCTGATCTTTAAATATCTTCTCAAAAAGTTTTGTGTAAAGTTTGCTAACCAAAATATGCTATGCCGCGAGTATGTTCTGCTGGAATTCCACTGTTCTGGTCAGAGGTTACTCTTCATCTTTATCTTAAGAATGTTATTAATTGTATTAAAAATATAGATATTTAAATGTATCTAAGAAACACATATAGATAGTTAGATTTTGTCAGTTTACATCAATGGCATTCAATACTTTTCTAGGGCACATGCAATTTAGAATTATGGTTCTGACAGACAGCACAGTATAGCTGTTATTATTCTAAGTTATAGTATTAAAGTAGATAAATATGAACATGGATGCTATATTACATGTAATATAGCATCCCTGATACGAAATGAACAAAAACAAACATTATAAAAATGGTTGAAATTATTCACTGTTTTCTTTTAAATGCTAAATCAAAATAAGCAGAGGTTAAATGTCAAGTACTATATTTTTCAGAAAAGGCAAACAGTCATGAACATGTTGACCATAGGAATGATGTAGTCTGAGGAAGAAGTTGAGAGTAAATTACAAAGCATATTAATATATTTTATCATTAAAGTGGCAGCCAATGAGGAGTGTTCACCAATATTGTGGCATTAATTGACAGAAAAAGCACTGACACAAAATAAAACAAGATGTGTTTCAAAAACACAATGCATCCTCCAGGGGTAGCAAGACAGTTCGACCCCTAACTTTTTCAACCCCCACTTTTATCCTTAGCCTTATCGAGCCCTAACTATTTCGACCCCTACTTTGGGAATATTTGTGACGGCATTTCGACCCCTACTTTTTTATCTTTATTATTATGAAGAATATTGAGCTTGATTTAGTTATTTTTGTACATTAGTTTTTTTTTTCATCATGATAATGAATATATATAATATGCGTAATATTATTTTTTGTTTGTTTGAAGAAATGTGATAATTGTAGAAAATGTGTTAATAAAAAATCAATTAAATATTGAATTAGTGTAAATTTTGTAATCTGTAATATGTTATATTGCTATTATGAAACATTGAAAATTGTTAATTAATATTGTATTATTGTTGTTGTTTTTTATTGTAATTTACTTGTTTACAAAAGATGAAAGAGTTCATTAAAGATGATAATTGTATAATTATGTTCTTACAGTGAAAAACATTGTAATTGTCATTAAAAGGTGATATAAGACGTTTTGATCATTTGTTTCGTGTAACAGTTTGTAAAACAGATTATTGAGTTTGTTTATCCTCGCAACCGGGATAATCCCATATGTGCGAGCTTTCACTATTTTAACAATATTACTATCTTTCAATATAGCCTGTTATTTAAAAAACTATATTTAAAAATTTACTATATAAAAATATAACATACATATTTAGGCTATTTTAAGAGAAAGTTTGTGTGTGTGTCTTAATTTACAACTATATTTAGGAAGAACTATTTTATTTAGGGGGAGTGCTATTTTGCATACAATTTTAACTTTATTTATAACTGATTGTATACTTTATGTTAATATAGTTCTTCTATTTTGAGATTAATTCTATAAAAGATTATGTAGCTATTTTTTAAACTTGTAGCTACTTTAAATACAAACAATGAAGTCAAATAGCTATTTTATACTTAATAGCTAACTTTTGATAATAAATATGAGTTTTTCCTATTTTGTGGTGAATTAATTTCTAGCTCTTATATTATTATATATGTGATGATTAGTGTTTGACTACCAGCCTGATATTCATATTTTTTGGAGGGATAGTATGGAAAAGGGTAATTTTTTTTTTTTTTTTTTTTTTTTTCCCTTTTCTTTCAATAATTTTGACCCACTTGGATACCATAATAAATTTAGTACTCTCCGATATGTGGTTTGCATTCTCTTTTACAACATATATAAGAGGATGCAAACACTTGAGCGAGTCTGATGTAGCGTATTTGCTTCATCGAAATATCAGACTCGCTTTTTTGCGGCCAGCCGCATTTGTATGTTTTTGATGAAGACTTATTGGAACATACCGGAGAGTATGATGGTTTGGATAAGAAAAATAACCCCCAGGACCTAAAATGTTTATTATGTTTATGAATATTAATTATAAATTATGAGATATACAGGACTGGTAGTCATAAAAGAACATAATCACCCTCTGTGTAGTATTTAAAACAATATTAAAAATAATAAATCATTAAAAGAAAAAACATACTGGTACTTTAAGGTGAAAACGCAACTAACGGCTTACTTTATAGGGCCATAAAAATAATTTATTAAAAGGGATGGTATTATTATATAAAAATGTGTTATAATAATTAATTACACTTTGTACAAATAAAAAGTCATTCTACACAGAGGGATGATTTATTTTAAAATACATAATATACAATAATCCCTGTCTCTGATCGGTGATGTTGTTTTAGGACCAGGGAAAGGCAACGTTAAATTAATCCGCCCCAGCTATTTAGTATTGCAAGTATACATTAATGTATAGTAGACAGAATTTACAATGCAGACCTTGACACAGTGGTTCTACATGTATAGTACACGGGTCACACTTATGGTCTGCATTGTTTTTAGATGAAATATTATTGGGATTTACAGGTTTTAAGTTTTTAAAAGGAGATTAAAATGTACTGATGGAGTGAGAGTGAATTACCACTTTGACTCACATCACATCAGTTTAACAAGATACATAATAAGGGCTGTAGTTGAATAAGAGGGTCCAGAGTGTGGCACGGGGCTCAATTTGGACTCAGAACTATATATTGTCTGCTAATTGAGCCATCCGGTCACACCCAGACCCTAATAACAAGTGGTATTTATATGGGTTGTTATAGCTGGGGCATTCACATTTAATTCAGTACTCCTGAAATGGGTGGGCCAGAGTTCACTCCCTTTCCCAGTCCAGACTATAGTGTGCTATTAAATACTTTGTAAAAAACTAAGCTAAACTAAAATTTTTAACTTCTTTACTTAGTTTAATTACTATGTAAGATTTACCTATGAATATTATTTTTATTTATTCATAGGTTAACATGTACATTAAGATTTTGTCTTTCAACCAAGTAATTTAATTACATGGTTTTATTTAATATTAAAACTTTTACCATGTAAAATATAAAGTGTAAGATATCCTTATTTAGATAAGGGATCCATTCTAAAAAAGTATTAATAATGTTGAAGTAAAGCTAAATGTAATAAGCATTCTAAATAGAATGTTAAGTTTGTATAATAATCTCAATTTCTATTAATAATTGAATATAATTTTAGAATTCAAGATTGAATTCATAACAATAAAAGAGATTATAACAGTTATATGTAGCCAGGCATGCTGATAGATCACTGAATATTGAAATGTCATATAAGATATGAAACTAAATAATATCAGTTTATGTGGATTATCCAATTATCTAGTACTATAAAAATATGTGAAGATTTGATACAAAGGAGTATCAGATCATACATTACTTCCACTGGTGATTCCATGTTGGAAGAGTTTCATTTAAAATATATGGTAAAAATAACAATGAACTTAGGATAAGATAAGAAAAATGTTTAATGAGTATATTAAAGTTAAGATTAACTAGTAAGATTCAAACTTCTTATGATTTAACTTAGATAACAATGCATTATTTTATTCTAAGTAATTGTATTGTAAAATTTAAATGATTGTTATAAATCATTTACAGATAAAAAATAACAATATACTTAAGATAGGGTAGAGTTAGTTAAGAAGTGCATTAAGATAGGGATTTACTAGAAAAGTTTAAACTTCTTATAAATAATACAATATATTATTCTAAGTAATTTTGTTGAAAACATTTTTAATAATCATTGTTAATATTTTTCAGATATCTCAGCAGCCTGGCTACATTAGCACACAAGTCTGGACCTGGGGCCTTAGATTTTATCTGTCATGTGACAAGATCTTATAAACGTTTCTAAGGCATTAAAGACTGAGTGTTGGACTGCCCTTTTAGGGAATAAAATGTTTTTCAGGTTGAAAGTTAGACCTGAATTTACAAGGGCAGTCTTTAACTCAAGTCTGGGAGTGAAGTGAACCCCACAGTGTAGCAGAAAGTGACTGGTTGAGTTCAATACTCTACACCGGGCACAAATGGGGTCCAGTCCCAGGACATATTTTCCTTGGGCACCGGACAACAAATTTGTACCCAGTCTCAGACGGCTTATACATTTGTCTACTTTTTGGTTAGAGGAATAAACCTCGGGCCATCTGAGCCCCACTGAATATTGGACAGAATCACAGCTACCTGTCATCACACTGGAATAATGATCTTTCCAGCGCTTGACAGACTGTGACCTGACCAAAGAAATTATTTCAGTGGGTGAGAGTTTGACTTTGGTATCAACAGTCACATGATCCAGGTCAGATTTTGCAGCCCTATCGGCCGCCTCATTTCCCCCAACACCTATATGAGCTGGGCACCAGACTAGTGTAATATCCAGACCGGCTTGTTGGATGGAATAATTTAGGATGATGATTTGTTCTAAAAGGTCCAGTCTGGATTTACTATGATAATTTTGAATTGACTGCAGCGCCGAAAGAGAATCCGAAAATATAACCGTGTTTTTTGGTTTATTTAGAATTACCCAGCTCATTGAATTAATTAATGCTATCATTTCTGCTGAATAGATTGACAAATTGTCCGAAAGCCTATCAACAGATGAGAAATTTATTGAAGGAATGTAAAATGCTGCTGATACTTTTCCTGATTGGGGACATTTTGATCCATCCGTGTAAATGCTAAAATGGTTATTGTAATGTTCTTCTGAGTACAGTTTAACTTGAATGTTACTTAAATGGGGAAGTTGATTTTTTAAATTTAGGTTAGATAGGGTGAGGTCAATCTGAGGCGAGGGCATTAACCATGGATGTTCAATTTCTGGCCTGAAGTCTGCTACCTGTATGTCTTTGAGACCGAACTCCTCCACCAAGTTTTGGGTTGAAGCCCCAAATGGGGGGGCGTTATTTTTATACTTATTCTTGGTGAAGTGTCCGGTCCCAAAGATGGAGTTCACGGGGTTATTTCCCCTTGATTGTGCTCTGGCCCAGTATTTGACAGTGTGGGCCTTGCGCCTGATAGCCAAAGGAAGTACACCAGCCTCCGCTTCCAGTTTGTGAGTAGGGGTGGAGCTAAGGGCCCCCAGGGCTATCCTTAGGGCTTTATATTGAATTTTATCCAGTTTTTCTAATAAAGTTGGGGCAGCTGCAGCATAAATTTCAGCACCATAGTCAATTTTGGATCTAATAAGGGAGATATAAAGGAGCAATAAGCTTTTTTTATTTGCTCCAAAGTCAGTATATTTAAGCATTTTCATCATGTTAAGATTAGTGGTACACTGTTTAATTAAGTATTCAATATGAAGTTTAAAAGTAATTTTTTTGTCCAAAATCATACCTAAGAATTTTGTCATTTTTTCAAATTTTATTTGTGTACCACCAAGGTGTATATCTAATTTATGCTGCGGCTGGTGCCCAAAAAGAATACCGACAGTTTTTTCTTTGGATATTTTGAAACCCCAGTTTTGAGCCCATTCCCAAATCATATCTAACCCTTTTTGTGCCTTAGTGGCCATATTCTTAAGATTTTTGCCTGTTATCCATGTGCCTGAATCATCTGCAAATTGACTTAATGACATGTCCGATTTTGAGATGGATACAGGAAGATTATTAATGAGTAAATTGAAAAGAAGAGGGGAGAGAATCGCGCCCTGAGGGGTACCTCTCGAGACACTTTCTTGGTCTGAGAGGGTACCGCTTACCCTTACTTGTATTTTACGCCCTTCTAGGAAAGACCTGAGGTACTGGAAACAAGCTCCCGTTATACCATAGTTTGTAAAACATGAAAATATTTTAATTTAAGTAATAACACAAATTGTAAATGTTACTTGATTGGATAAGGCATGTTTATTTTGATTGGATAAGGCATTTTTATTTGATTGGATAAGGCATTTTAGAAATTAAATATTTATTCGAATTGTAATTAAAATTTAAGTATATGTGTTAACGCTCTCTTTAATAATCATTAGAAGTAATAAAAGTCATTAGAAGTAATTGTGCTGTTTAAGATCGAGTGTCTTTTAATAACTTGATAACATAGTGCTATTTTGGAATGTTTTTAATATTGTGCTAAATTTGGATTATTATTAACATTGTGCTATTTTGGATTATTATTAACATTGTGCTATTTTGGAACATATTAAATAAAGTGATAACGATTAAAAACAGTTGTGTTTATCTTTATCATTTGTGTTGTTTGTGACAATGTCGGGGTATAGTGAGGCCGACTTATGTATTGAATGTAATGAAGTTGTTCGTGCACTTCAGCATGGAATAACGGGTGATATTTGTGATAAGTGGCAGCATAGAACATGCAACACAGGTGAGTAATTTCTAATAGTATTATTGATATTCGCTCACATTGCGAGATAAAATAAAAGTATTGACCATACTCATATTTTGAAAATTCACAATTATATTCAGACGTATGATGCAATTGTGCCGAAAGCTCCGAATCTTAAGAGATAATTGGAAAACTCAGTATATGTTATTTAAAAAAAAAATAACTGAATGATAGACAACCAAACAGATAAAAGTTCACATTTAAATATGTTTTTAAAAAAGTTATTTTTAATCAAGTTTTTCTTGTTAACCAAAGTTGATTATTTGATACTTTGATTTAGATACTTCCTATTAAGATACATTTATATATTTACAAGAAAATAATGTCTGATCGCTAAATAGTGAGAACGTTTAAAGCTACATTAGCTTTTTGGATGATAAAATTAAAGTAGGTATGATTTTACATAGAAATATGTCTTATCAGTGAAAATTACTTTTACTAGCTTGCTTTAAAACAGTCGGAAATTTTCTTTTTTAATCTTTTTGAAATATTGTTCAAAATCAAATTTTGTGTTAACATGTCTATACACATTCATAATCGTATTTATTATTGTTTGAATAAAGATCCTTATACATAACAGTATTTCAATAAAAAGTCTGTCACTTCCGGCAATAGGTGATAGCACGAGAAATTTACATAATTTTGTAGCAAGTAAAAATAAAAAAAACATGCATGTGTAATTAAATTATACATTTTCTTAGAGTTTAAACATAGTCAATTTTACAGAAGCATGTGTTGAAGACATATTTGTACATTGTATCATGTGTTAAATTAATGATAGTCATGCATACGAAAGTATAGACAATAGATTTATTAAGAACATATTGAGAACCCGGATATACCTTTACATAAAAAGGTTCATTCAGCAATCCTGAAAATTATAGAGGAATAAAGTGTTTTATGTAAATTATTTGTAATTTCGTGTATGTAATTGTATGTTCACATGGGCCTCAGTGCCTACTGATTTCAAAGTAAACTGTACTATACTATAATATTAAAGATATAAATATATATATTAAAATAATCGTGGAGAGAATTTAGGTTAATCTTTAGTGTCATCCTTAAAGTTCGTGTTCAAATATGTTTCATGATTAGTAATATTGATGCATGTATACTATAATTTTTGTCTTGTTTATTTCCAGGCTGGCACAGGAGACTGAACCATAAGTCCGGTCGTGGATCTGTGCAGTTTTATGTCCTACTCACGATGTTGTTAGAAGAGGCTAAGTTAGTACCTATCAACATCCAGTTAGTCTCAGAGGAGGTACTAGGTAGACATCGTCGGGAGTTTTATGTAGAAATGGACGGGAAGATCGCCAATCTATGGAATATGTATGATGACCATGACATTGTATGTGAAGACTTCCTGAAAGAAGTAGCTGAAGTGTACTGCAGTGTATTATGAACTTAAGTATAGTGCTTCCCGTGAATTTGCATTTATTTATATGAACAATGTTCTTCTATACTTCACTGTTCATCAAAGAAGTTTACTGCAGTGTATTATGAACTTACGTATAGTGCTTCCCATCATTTCAGGTGCGTGCACGTGTACGTTCTGGTACTTTGCGTACTTAACTGTACTGTGTTCATTGTGTACATAAACATTGATATTATAATTACGTGTTAATATGTACATTGTGTATATACTTGTTGTACTTGTTATCATTTCATGTTCTATAATGTATTTATGTTATTTCTTTTGTTATCATATTCATATACCTAATGTATTTTGATATACATTTAATAAAAATGTAAATATCAGTGAGTGCTTATTTCTTCAATCTGATATTAACAAACACATGTCCCTGACATTCAATCTGTATATTTAGTCTGACGAGGCTTGGAACCCATTTATTCGTCAATACTTCTGTTTTTTATACATCAGTCTTCGATGAAAAAACAACACACACATCATTGTCAAATTATTCATTAATTTTCATTATAGCATTAATATTTATGAAGCCTTTTTTAGAATAAAAAATCATTATCATTAAGATAAACAAAAATGCATCACTTACTCTAATATTTAATATATGAAATAAACAATAAAGTACAATTTGAGCATTTTACCATCACTTAATTGGAGTACAAAAACATGTGAACGAGTTTTTAACAACCATTCAATTATCTATTGTCATACCAAATACAATGTGTGAAATAGGGGTCGAAAAGCCTTAGAAATTTAGGGGTCGAAAGTGTAGGTCTAAAATAATTTCGGGGTTGAAAAGGTTAGGGGTCGAAAAAGTTAGGGGTCGAAAAGTCTGACACTCCCTCCAGGTGCCCTTTAACTTGAAAATGCACAGATACTGTAGAGATTGTCATGATGAACCAAGATATTAAGTTTGATGATTGTATGCAGTAGCCTTTTGATTTAATAGACAAGGTCTAAGTTTGATACAGACAAACAAAGGGCCATAAATCTGCTAAAAATGATCGAATCACAAAACCCAGCAATATGCTGGGGAACTTGGTGACAATAGTTCTATCAAAGTTTGGTAAAAATCCCTTGAGAAATTTAGGAGTTGTGCACAGAAGAGTATTTCTCTACTACATATGCACAAAATAAACAAAGGGCCATAAATCTGCCCAACACAATTCAATCATAAACCCGGATTATATCTGCTGGGTTTCTTGGTGACAAGTTTCATCATATTCCAATGAGAAATGTAGGAGTATCATAGAAGAAATTTAGGACACAAAATAAAGTAAGGGCCATAAATCTTTCAAAAATGATTGAATCACAAAACATGCACAATATGTGTTGGGGAAATTGGTCACAATAGTTCTGTAAAAAATTGGTCAAAATCCCTTGAGAAATATAGAAGTTGTTGCAAACAAGAGTATTTCTGTATGTATTACATAATGATGCACAAAATAAACAAAGGGCCATAATTCTGTCAAAAATTATCGAATCATCCAACCTTCACAACATGCATTGGGTATCTTGATAACAATATTTCCATGAAAGTTTTATCAAAATCCCATGAGAAAAGAAGGAAACAAGAGTATTTCATTATTACAATGGCACAAAATAAACAAAGGGCCATAATTCCTTCAATAATGATCGAATCACAAAACCTGGAATAAATGTGCGGGGGTCCTTGGTAACAAAATCCCATGAAAAATGTAGGAGTAGTATCCTAAAGGAAATGTAGGATTTTTTTTAAACACAATGACCCCGGACCTTGACCTTTGACCTACTGACCTGAAAATGCACAGGTCATGTAGAGTGTAACTGCGGTGTATCTGTATTTAATTGTATTTATGTTTAATTATTCATTTTGCATATGTATGTTTTCTAATCATGTAAACTGTTGAGTTATTTTGTATTTTTTCTGTACTGTTTATTGTTAGTATAAGTTCTTGTTAGTGTAAGAACAATAATTATGGATTATACCGTGTATCGTGTTGATACCCGGTTCTGTAGTCCGGTATTTTAATCTCATCAATAAATTTTGTTCATTTCATGCGTACGTGGCATACGTGGCAGTTGCGATGAATTGCGGTGGCCCAAGAGGTTAGTTGTACCCCAAGAGGTTAGTTGTACCAATTATTTCTCTGTGTTTTTCAACTTTGTTTTATTCAACTATTTTATATGCTTTTGATGATTTGTTCAGTAAATAATTAACTTATTGGTACATTTGATAAAATAGAGATATTTAGAGCATGTGAGTTGCTTTTATTATACATTTTCGTGCTTCATGTTTTGTTATATGCGTATCTAAATTTGTCTTACTTAATTATTATAGTTTCGACGTAGAATAAATATGAAATAAATTCTTCAGTACAGAACTTGGGTTTTCGTTGTTATTACGATACAGTCACATAAAGGTTGTCATGAGGAACCTACATATGAAGTTTGATGAATGTAGGTGCAAGCCTTTTGATTTCATAGGCAAGGTTAAAGTTTGGTACAAAGAGACAAACAGACAGACGAACAGAGAGACAAAAAACAATATGCCCCCGATCTATCGATACGGGGGCATAATAAAAAGCCGAAAAGATGGATCTAAAACGAGTTCCCAGAGAAAGTGTGTCAGACAGATCTGTGCTTGAAGATATCATTAATCTTGCCATTTTGACAATTAAGTTTCAAGGACTGCTTTTACATTTAGTAGAAATTTTCACTTCTGCAAAAACAGTACACAGTTATTTTGAAATACAACTGTATAGAGCATGGGCTACCTGTACCCTAGGTCCCCCCCCTAGCGGGATTTTATGACACATATATCATTGTAAAGATTAATATATCCCCCATCGAATGTCACTTGTTGGACGAAATATAGGTGCTGATTAAGCCAACAGTATGCAATTGATTATCTCCCCCTGATTTCGAAATTTCATTTTTTTTAAATTTTTGTATACAAGAGATTATGGAGTCAAAAATGACCAAGTTCTCAACCCACATTGCTTAAGATTATTATATTTTATATTAATATACATATTTGAAAAGGAAAAGATAACTCCAAACTAAAAATAACAAGAATTATGTCCCTTTTAACTGTAAAAGAGTAAAAACTATTTTTTCAGTTATTCATGTATATTCTGCAACAATTTGCAGAAAGCACTGGATATAATTATTCACTAGATAATATCTGAAACAAATGGGCCAAGATTGCCCTAGATCGCTTACATGAGAACAAAGACAATTTAATTAATGACCAGGTAATATAGTTTTCATCTCATATATGGGCCCATAACTGCATGTACCAATTAAATTTCGCCCATAATCAATCTCATCAAAGACCTTTATTAGGATTGGTGAAGACACCGGACATTCATCAGGGATATGGGTCTTGTGATCAAAAAGTAAAAATAAATTAGAAAACAAAAAGAAAAAAAACTTAGACAGTAACACAATGGGAAAATAATATTACTGTATAAATCAAGAGACAGAAAGGGTATGTGTAGAAATGAAGAAGGAGGCTTCTCAAGCATTATAATGCATGGTACTTTTCATGTGAATCTATTGCTGTCACGTATACAGACCTGAACCTGATTAAAGATTAGTTTATTTTCTGGGATCTGAGAGGGTTGTATAGGCTACGATTGAAAGAACACTATAGCTTGATTTCTTATCGTAAATAGATTTTGTCGTTTGCAAAATATTAACAAAAGTAGGGTCAACAACGGACCTCCATACCTCACATTTGAAGTGATTTTCATTGAAATAATCAGTAGTTCAGGAAGTTAGAAAATTTTAAAATATCATGACAATATTCACTGTAATAGTTGATGCAGGATAATAAATGACCATCATGATAATATTCATAATAAATCTACTAAGGCAATATTCGCTCAATGATACTGGTGATCATGAAGCCATTTATCAGTGTGTCATTGACGGTCAAGCAATAGGCAACGATTTTTCACACGTCACAATGGCCAGTTACAAATATCATTAATTTTGTTTTCTTTCAGTTCTGTCAATTTTCAACATTGTTTCAGTTTCAAGTAGGTAGTTCGCATAACTAACAGTGAAATACGACACATTTACATGTAATTAGATTTAAACCAACATCACTGAGTGATTATTTTATTAAAATCCCTCAATGTCAACATGTATTAATGCTAAACACGAAAATGAGAACTGCATGATTTAATTGCGTGTATAATGGTCCCAGCTAACATTTTGCCCGTTATTATGGAAGCCCTAAAAATTGAGTTGGATTTCGGAGTTTTAAAAAGTCTTTTCAGCTGTTCAAAGTAAAAGTTGTCGTTTATAAGAAAGGAAGTGGATAAACATTGCATGTACAATGTACATATTTTTCAAAAGACAATGGCAAAAATCATTAAAACATGGCCTGAAACTTGATAAATAAACCACGTCCTGTTTCAATTCTTAAAGGATGAGAAGAAAGCCTAAATCTTGTCATGACTATGAGCAATTTTTTAACATTTACATTAACTAGATACATGCTGTTGTCAAAATTTGCAGAAACCCTAAAAACCCTGGAATAAGATGATGTTTGTACTTGATTATTCCATTCTTGCATGACAATGTCTTCAACTATTTGTTTTAACAATAACAGAAATAGTTTAGCATTACATACACCCTGTGAGTACAACGCTTCAGAGAATACTAATTCATTTAATGTATCTTTAACATTATATGCCCAATTAGTGATTTACGGTTTCTTTTCAATATCTTTAAACATGATTTGGTATACATGTATTATGTTTATCTGTTTCCTTTCGTTTTTATTAGTAACTTTCAACCAAAAGTTTATATCTTGCATAATTCTTAGTGAGAAGATCTAATCGACCTAATTCTCCATGTATAAAATACACACATTTTTGTGTGCTACTTTTTACTCATAATAAAGATTTTCAATACTAAGTGTGAAATTTTTCAATTGCTAATCGAACAATTCTAAAGAGTGCCTTATTGTTATGTTATGGAATCTACACAGACATTTTCTTTATGTAAAGATAGATTTTTGAGCTTGGTCAGCTAAAGTTTTATGCGTTTCTACAAAGGACCCTCCAGATGAAAACACTATTCCAAGATACATAAATTTGTTGACGATTTCCTATTCACAACTTCGGTAACTGTTGGCAAACGCCCTCCTTTTCTGAATATATTAATTATTTTTGTTAACAGTAAATTTCCAACGGTCACAGTATACATCCAATATGTTAAGATTACTTTGTAGTTCTGATGAGTTAGCAAATACCACGATGACCTCGGCTTACTTTAATAAAACCTGTAAATCAGTGCCTTTTGCTCCGTTTAAAAGTTGGTCATCCAGATCATTAAGGTACATGGAAAATAGAAAAGGCGACAAGCTTTCCACCAGTCTTAGTCCAAGATGACCATAGAATAATTTGCCGATCTCATGCATTATTAAATTTTACTCTGGTTGTAATTTGATAATACATCCATGGACTTAATGACCTTATGTTACCTTCCTCTTTGCCCTGAATTATAAACCCTGAATTATAAAGTGTATATCATATATTTCGGCAAACCAAATAATCAAAAGCTTTAGAACAATCGCTAAAAGTGCATTATTAATAATTAAATCTAATTAATCTATGCAGTACAAATATGTGGCCAATCGTAGCCATTCAAACCCTAAAACCTGCTTGTGATTCCATGAGAGTATATGATAGTGCTATTCAGAATGAGACATTAACATGCACGTGTTTGCTTCTGAGCATATCTATGTCGTTGACTATAAGTCTTAGTTACAAACAAATGTAATATAAGATTGTTGATAAAGAACTTATAACATTGCGACAACTGTAGTAACTGTTCAGTTTATCATGATCCTTTCGATATTTCCGCTGTGTCTTGGTGATATATATAATATCCCATTTTCGGGGGGGGGGGGGGGGAGCAGACATAGACACAGTAGTATTTTGCTTTCAAACAAACAATTTTGTACATAAAGTATGTTGTTGTAATAAGTATGTGCAAATTTACTTTGTCATTTGTCATAAAACCATTTATTTATCAAACAATGGTGTTTTTATATTTTGGGGTCAATTTACCCCACCCACTTTCTAGCTATACTAAAGTAATACCATGGGTGTATTGAATAGCACATGAATAGATAAACAATCTCCAAATATTTATTAGTCATTTAAAACCTTTTCAAATAAAAATGAAAGAACAAATGATACTCATTTGCCATATAAGGTCATATTTTAACAATTTAAGCCCATTTTTTAGATTCTCATTAATATTCACGAATATGCAAAAGAGCAAATCAATAACTAACTATGCCTGGGATATAATAATTATATTGATCATATTTTAAAGCTATTTTGTATGTTTTATAACTGAAATAAACGACATTTTTGCGTATTTATTATGACAAAGCTAAATCTTAGAAATATTGCTGGTTGCCATGGAAACAGCCCGGCCGTTTGCTTATCCAGCATCCCTTAATCGTCCAAGAATTTGTTAACATATACCCTAAGCTTCAAAAATATATGGGTGTACAAACATCCCGCTAGGGGGGGGGAAGGTTTCGATTATGGGCCCTTGGCCTAGTATTATTGACATTCATTTGGTTTTATTTAATTCATTTAATTATCCTATAATGTTGTAATTTTTCAAATATTCACAAGGAAAATGTTCTTGAACATTGTTAATCATATACAAAATAAAATTAGTCAAACACAGTTTTTATTTGTTTCGTTGAAACTAAGCTTAAACTATATGTAAAAAATGTGATTAAACTTGAGAAAAAATCGACATTTACGTTGGGTTTAATATGGTATTATTGTACTTATTTTCACTCGAAATAGTCAAGTTAAAGGTGAAGAATATTTTGAGTTTAATTCAATATTATGGTTGGATTAAACTTGATGTATATTTAAAGGAATAATTTGACTTAATTTTGATGTAAACTTGATTTAAATTTTGAAAGTAAGTTTGAATTTTATGTCAATAAATGTAATTAAAGTTTGATAAAAAGGCGTTTTTGTTGGGTTTAATGACGAATTAAACGTAACTTTTCATGCAGTGATAGCTCTTATTTTTCTTCGAAAGTCGAGCTAAAAACTAAAACTAGGTAAGAAACTGCTGATCAAAATTATGTTGCTTAACTAACTTTGGTTGTGTATTTAATTTCGTTGAATTTGTGTGCTGTGGAGTTAACTGAAGTGTTGTGATGTAAATAAAAGCTTCTCATAGCATTTGAAAGGGTGCATAGGATGGGACCAAAAGTGCATGGAAATGCCCGGAAAATTGTGGCGAAATTTACCTTATTTAAAGAGAGAGAGTTAGTGAGACGCCAATGGAAAGCCTAAGACAATACTCCGTATTATGTCCATGAGCAGTTTCCAAAGGAGGTGGTCGCTAAGAGGAGACAACTAGTTCCACAGTTGAAGGAGGCGAAGAAAAGTGGTCGGAGAGCATAATATGCATAATGTAGATTTATTTGATGTTGTGCAAAATGATATTTATGAATATGAAAATGAAGGTGTTGTTTATTTACTGGGTGATTGGAATAGCCGTGTTGGTACGAGAGATGATTTTACTTTATTTGATAGAAATATTGATCTGGTGGACAGTGATGACTATATTCCCGATGTACCCCTTGCCAGGGCCTCTTGTGATAAATCTTGTAATAGTTTTGGTTTAAAACTACTTGATCTTTGTAGATCCTCGTGTTTTCGCATTGTTAATGGTAGACTTAGTCATTATTTCGGGAATGGGTCAAACACATAATTTATGTGTCTAGGCAAGGGGCATCGGTTATAGACTATGTATTGGCAAGGGAGTGTGATTTCGCTTATATCAACAGTTTTATGGTACATGATTCTAATGAATGGAGTGATCACTGTCCCATATCTATGTGATTGAATTGTCAATTGGAAACAGTTTATATAGCCTTCAGAAGAAACATAAATGCCTGTCAAGTAAAATTATTCAGTGGTTTCAGAAATGTTTTAGCTATGCAGTTTGTCAGAACAAAGAGAACCCTTCCAGTCTGGCAACAGCCCTTAAGCAAATTGTTCCGCATGCTTTCGGAGAACATGAAAAGTGTGACACATGGTGTAACTACCATAAAAGTCCTGAAACTTACAGGCATAGTTCGACACCTTATGGAAGAGATCTCACAGGTGATGAATTGAGAAAAGATCTGATTGGAGTGTGCGATAAATTTGTGTCTAATGCTGAAAAAATTGCTCCTGGTGCCTCAACTAAAGAAGTAGAATCATTTAATAACATGCTTGCTTCCAAAGCACCAAAACGATACCATTATTCATCTCCTGGAAGTTTGAAGAATCTATTAACCTGTGCTGTTGCTCAGAAGAATGCTGGTTGCTCATATATAAACTAAGTGAACTTAGAAACTGGTATTTCTCCTGCTAAATTCTATGCAAAATTGGCAGCCAAAAGGGTCAAAACCCGAGTGAAACGATTGCAGTTTGAAAATACTAAAACTTTTAAAAAACGAAAAATAGATAAAAAAATGAAAAATAAATGCATCATTTTACAGAAAGAGCTACGAGAAGGAACATCATATCAATCGGGTGTTGCTATGTCTAATGTTTGTGACATCACAGAAATTCCAGCAGCCATTACACGTCCTTCATCTTGTAAAGTTCTTGAGGAAAGTTTATCTGTGAAAGTATACTGTGATATTGAAACAACCTCCCTTCACAAAGATTGTGATATTATACAGTTAGCAGCTGTCTGTGGAAATGAACAATTTAACAAGTATATTTTACCATCACAACGAGTTTCTCAGGGTGCATCGGAAGTTACAGGATTGACTGTCAATGACAATATTATGTTTCACAGAGGAAAACGAGTTGAAAGTGATAGTCTAAAAAATGTTCTAGTGTTATTTCTTTCTTGGTTACAGTGTCTAGGGAAGTGTATTCTCATAGGTCACAACTTCAGGAAGTTTGATCTTCCTAGAATCATAACTTACATTTTGTGCAAATTTTGAACAAGAAAACAATTTGTAGGAGACAATAATGTTTCTCTTTTTCCAATGCAAATATGAAGAACATTTCTGCGCTTGAAACAATGTTACAGACAAAAATGTTGAATTTTGCATATTTTTCAGCATTTGATACATACATTTTGCACATAATTTTCAATTAATCTCTTGATATCTCATAGTTGAACATTTTCTTTTAACAGAAAACAAGAAGTTTAACTTATATATGTTAAAATTTATATTAATCTGAACATTTTTCATTATTGTATAGAAATTGTAAAAAATAAGATTTTTTTCATACTAAAGGGAGGTAATAATTGTACTATATCTCAAAAAGTAGCATGGTTAGGTATGCATTTCTTTCTTTCATTTTAAACCATATATGCTAAAGCATATGTTCTGAAAAAATAAAAAAAAATTCCGCGCTAGAATTTTTTTTATAGGCTAAAATGTTCAATTCTTGTAGTAATTTTCCGTGCTTCAGGCATGGTCATCTTTATGCAAATTTTAATATTTCTTGGCTATTATCATACATATGTCAGTTTTTTACTCTGTAATACTTAAAGACATCTTTATTACAAGTATATGAAAACAATCATTGTGTTTGTGATGATATTTATGGTTTTGTGTTCTTTAATGTATGGTATCTTTGCTTCAATTCAAGATAGTAATATATTCTGAGGAGTGGTACGATGGTTTGATCGAGAGTGTTTCTCTATGAAAAAATCAAAGGTTAAAAAGTTAAGAGAGTATAGAAAAGTTCGCACGAATGAAAAACTTGAAGAGTATATTACAGCCAAAAATCAATTCAAGTGTTTCTGCAAAGAGAAAAAACGATTATTTTACGACAATCAGCTGAATGATTTATTAAGATCTGCAGATAACCCAAGATCATTTTGGAAGAAACTCAAACTATTCACGTCAGCTCCACGTAGAAATAATAATATCAGTATTGAATCATGGAAAGTGCATTTTGAAAGTCTCTTTCAAGGAAGTGTTGAAACTGATTCTGATTTTATTTTTGAAAATGTTGAAAACTTCTCTGAAGTTGAAGACGCGATACTAAATGGAGAAATTACAGATGAGGAAATAGCCATGAGTATTCGAATGATGAATTCGTCAAAGGCTCCAGGTCAGGATGGAATACCACCTGGTTTCTTTAAACATACATATGATCTTTTAATGCCGTTACTTGTGAATCTATTCAATAGACTTTTCGATCATGGTGAATTCCCTGAAACATGGAGCAGTGCAATAATAGTTCCGCTACATAAGAAAGGTGACAAAAATGTACCGTCAAATTATCGTGGAATTTCACTGTTGGATATTTTTGGTAAAATTTATACGAGTGTTATCAATAAACGTCTGTCATTTTATGCTAACATTTTTTATAAAATTGACGAATCACAGTCTGGCTTCAGATCAAACTATTCAACCGTGGATAATGCATTTATTCTACAATCACTCATCTCAAAAAAACTTTCTAAAAAGAGAGGTAAAATGTATGTTGCCTTCATCGATTTTAAAACGGCGTTTGACTCAGTTAATCGGGACAAAATGTGGTCAGTGCTATATAAAGCTGATATAAGGGGAAAACTCTTGAATTCTATAGTTGGAATGTATAAACATGTTAAATCGTGTGTAAGAGCCAACAGAGAATTGTCAGATTATTTTGAATGTCCAATCGGTTTGAAAAAGGGATGTTTGGCATCACCTAAACTGTTTTCCCTATTCAAATAAATGAATTGGCTGTAATGATGAACGATGATGTAAAAATTAAAGGTGTTCAAATTATGCCAAATGAAATATCAATATGGCAACTTATGTTTGCAGATGACGTTGCTTTATTAGCAGAAACTGTGCAAAATTTACAAATATCAATTGAATGTTTTACATAAATTTTGTAATACTTTTGGAATGCAAGTTAACACTTCCAAAACAAAAGTGATGGTATACAAGAAAGGCGGTAGATTAGCATTGAATGAAATATTTTTTTATGGCAACATGAAACTAGAAATTGTGAATATGTTCACATATGTTGGTGTTACTTTTACTTCGAGTTTATCATTAAATAAAATGTCTAGCGAACTTGCACTGAAAGCAAAGCATACCCTTCTTACTATGTTATCCTCATTGTACAAATACGGCCAGCTACCTTACGACATGTTTTTTAAACTTTTTGATACTAAGATATTACCAGTTATTTTGTATGGATCTGAAATATGGGGGTTCCAGTCTAGAGAAAATAGTGAACTAGTACTTAGATTAGCTTGCAAAAGATTCATGTGCATTAACAAATTATCATTGAATGCTTCTGTATTAGGTGACTGTGGACGCTATCCAATATGGATTGAAAGCGCAAAACGCTGTATCAAGTATTGGTTTAAGGTGATAAAAATGCCTACCACAAGATTTCTTAAAAAGTGTTATATTATGTTAAGAAACACTAAGTGTTCTACATATTTTAATTGGGCACAAGAAATTGAGTTTCTTTTAAATAGTAATGGGTTTGGTCATGTATGGTTGAACGAAGGAGTCCAAAATGAGATATTATTTTTCGAATATTTTTCTTGAAGACTGAAAGACAATTATTTACAAACCTGGAATAGTACTCTTGAAAATTCCACGTCTTTACATTTATATAAGAATATTAAATCTACGTATGAACATGAAACCTATTTTTCAATACTAACTGTACGAAAATTTAGATATTGTTATGCTCAACTGAGATCAGGTTTACCACATTTGGAAATCTTAAAGGGAAAATACCATAATGATGTCCGTGAATCGTGTATCTGTAAAATTTGTTCTTTGAATTGTATAGAGGAAGAGTTTCATTTTCTATTAATATGTCCAGTTTATACTGATATTCGAAATTCATACATTCCTAAGAAATTTTGTATAAATGCAACTATCAATAAGTTACACATTTTGTTAACATCACGAAACTAAAGTATCATAAACAAGAGGGCCATGATGGCCCTATAAATGCTCACCAGGAGAAAAGGTCATTTGGAGATTAACATTGTTGAAGTTTTCTTTACGAGTCTAAGTAAGATCAAGTGACCTATCTGGGCGGATTTTTATCCCATGGCCATTATATGAACAGATTTAAAAGAGGTCCATTAGACAAAGCTAGATACCAAATATCTTAGCTCTAGGCCTTGTGGTTTCGGAGAAGAAGATTTTTTTAAATTTTCCTATATAAAATAGAATAAACCCCAGGGCAGGGCTAATTTTGACCCTAGGGCCATAATTTGAACAATCTTGGTAGAGGTCCACTAGACAATGCCACATACAAAATATCTAAGCTCTAGGCCTTGCGGTTTCGGAGAAGAAGATTTTTTAAATTTTCCTAAATAAGTCTATATAAATCAAGTGACCCCCGGGGCGGGGCCAATTTTCACCCTAGGGCAATAATTTGAACAAACTTGGTAGAGGTCCACTAGACAATGCTACATACCAAATATCTTAGCTCTAGGCCTTGTGGTTTCGGAGAAGAAGATTTTTTAAATTTTCCTATATAAAATAGAATAAACCCCAGGGCAGGGCCAATTTTGACCCTAGGGCAATAATTTGAACAAACATGGTAGAGGTCCACTAGATAATGCTACATACCAAATATCTTAGCTCTAGGCCTTGTGGTTTGGGAGTAGAAGATTTTTTAAATTTTCCTATATAAGTCTATATAAATCAAGTGACCCCCGGGGCGGGGCCAATTATGACCCTAGGGCAATAATTTGAACAAACTTGGTAGAGGTCCACTAGACAATGCTACATACCAAATATCTTAGCTCTAGGCCTTGTGGTTTCGGAGAAGATTTTTTAAAATTTTCCTATATAAAATAAAATAAACCTCAGGGCACGGCTAATTTTGACCCCGGGGCCATAATTTGAACAAACTTGGTAGAGGTCCACTAGACAATGCCACATACAAAATATCTAAGCTCTAGGCCTTGCGGTTTCGGAGAAGAAGATTTTTTAAATTTTCCTATATAAGTCTATATAAATCAAGTGACCCCCGGGGCGGGGCCAATTTTCACCCTAGGGCAATAATTTGAACAAACTTGGTAGAGGTCCACTGGACAATGCTATATGCCAAATATCTTAGCTCTAGGCCTTGTGGTTTCGGAGAAGAAGATTTTTTTAATTTTCCTATATAAAATAGAATAAACCCCAGGGCAGGGCCAATTTTGACCCCGGGGCCATAATTTGAACAAACTTGGTAGAGGTCCACTAGACAATGCCACATACAAAATATCTAAGCTCTAGGCCTTGCGGTTTCGGAGAAGAAGATTTTTAAAATTTTCCTATATAAGTCTATATAAATCAAGTGACCCCCGGGGCGGGGCCAATTTTGACCCTAGGGCAATAATTTGAACAAACTTGGTAGAGGTCCACTAGACTATGCTACATACCAAATATCAAAACTCTAGGCATTGTAGTTTTTGACAAGAAGATTTTTTTAATTTCCTATATAAGTCTATGTAAAATCAAGTTACCCCCGGGGCGTAGCCAATTTTGACCCTAGGGGAATAATTTGAACAAACTTTGTAGAGTTCCATTAGACAATGCTACATACCAAATATCTCAGCTCTAGGCCCTGTGGTTTCAGACAAGAAGATTTTTTAAGTTTTTTCTATTTGTTGCCATAGCAACCAGAATTTTTAATGAAATTTAATTTTTTGAACAACTTTGAAATGGGACCACCCAAGGATCATTCCAGCCAAGTTTGGTTGCAATCGGCATAGCGGTGTAGGAGGAGATGTTGTTTTAAGTAAACATGGACGCCACGTATTCGTAACGACGCACGATGGACGCAGGGCGATCACAAAAGCTCACCCTGAGCACATTCGTGCTCTGGTGAGCTAAAAATGTAGCATCGTATATATATTATGCTTCATGTCGCAAAAACATGATATTAAAATTATAATCGGTAAATTGTCACAAATGTAATTATTACCTATGTATGCACATTGTCATAACTTAATGATTGTATTGTTATACCTTGTTATGGGCTAGTGGCCTGAATCATGAATAAACAGTTATTATAGATATGGTATTGAAAAAACACTTGTAATTCTAAAACGGGCATTGTGACCCACACTTTTAAACCCTGTTTTATGTTTGTAATATATTGAAGTACATCTCTAAAAAAAATTTGAAAATTCTCCGTGTGAATGGTTATTATAGGATATGTCTTTAAAAATGATTTTAGGTCTGGTTTGATTAGTAAATTGCCTAAATTTAACCATTTGATAAACAATATTGATTTATCTGATAGAGTGTCTATTAATACTGTAGTTTCTGGTTTTATTGATATTGTGCGTGAAATTGCAGATCCGTTGTTTTCACGGCGTGTTAATAAAAATATGTCATCGTGTTTTATCGATAATCCGATTAATGATAAAGAATGGTTTGATAATGAGTGTTTGCAGGCTAACCAACAGTATATGGAGGTTCAGCGTATTTTTAAAAGATGTAAATCCTATTATAGCATAAACATGTTTTGTTCTTTGAAATCTGAATATAAAAGTATTGTTAAGAAAAAACGCAGAATATATGAGTTAAAACAATTAACAAATCTGGAAAAACTCAAATTTTCAAAGCCTAAGGATTTTTGGAATTTTTTTAAACAAAAACAAAAATGTGACGATAATTCTTGCAAGAATGGTATAATAAAAAATCTTCTAGTTCGATGTTATTATTGTATGATCATGTTAAAGAAGTGTTTGGTTATGAAAGTAATATCTTGACAATTTACCTAATGATTTGAGAAACTGTCTTGCCCGTTTTCGAGTTTCATCGCATTCCTTAAGAGTACAAACAGGCAGATATGGAACAAATAGAATACCAAGAAATGAACGTATTTGTATTTATTGTGATATTAATGATATAGATGACGGGCTTTATTCTATCTGTAAATGTCCATGTTTTCATGATCTTAGATGTATTTTTATTGATAAATATTTTTACCAAAGAACAAGTGTGCAAAATCTAATTGAATTGCTAAAATGTAATGATAGAAACACTGTTCTAAAATTGAGTAAATTTATTAAACTTTCTTTCAATCGTAGAAATACTCTAATTGATAGGTAACATATTTTATATAGTTTCAGTTTCACTTTATATTAAAGTAATTTGCTCATCCTCAAAAATATGACGTGTGTATTTATGTTATTGTGTAGAGATTAATATGTATGATTTTTGTGTATATATATTCTGTATATATGTTATAACGATGTACATGTTGTACAAGTTAATAAAGTATATGTTCTGTTCTGTTCATATCAAACTTGCATTGATCCTAAACATTACAGGGACAGAAGTATAAGGGTTGTGCTATAATAGTATTGACATAACTGAAACTATGTTCCTATTGAAAGTGTGTACACCAATGGCCCTTTAAAACATTACTCATTTTTTGTGCATCAGATTCTGCCATTTTGCAAATATTAAGTATTAAATTTGACATGTATATTCTAGTTTTAAATATTACTGAATTTGGATACAATGTATTTGTCATACTGAGTGCATGTATCTATGATCCTGCCAATATTTTCCTTTGTTACACAAAACCTTATGATACTTAAACACACTTAACTCAGATTCTAAATGGAGGGTCATCATTTACAAATTGTTTTACAATAACACAAAAACAATGACTTTGTGATAATAGGATTAGTCTGTTTGAATTACAATAACAAGCATCATGGACGAGTACTACGAAGAAGTGTGATCCTTATTAATCTCAGGCTTTGAAAATTGGTCTATTTGAATTTCAAATTAAAAGCTAGAATTCTACAAAAGATTTGTAGTAACGAAAAAAAAAAGCTATCAATATTGTGTGTAACACTGAATGTTGTGGAAATCAAGACAATCAATAAATTTAACTAAATCCAATTAATCAAGTAGCTTATAAAACAATCTGATTTAGTGACAGTTTTTTTATCACAAAATGTCCAAATTTAAGGTCTATGCTTCAAAGCTCACCTGTTACTCAATTTCATACCTAAAAATTTACATTCTCAGAGAAACAAAATAAAAAAAGTAAAACCCCAAAGTGATTCAAAGCAATATAATAAGATTCAGGTTAATTTTACTCAACATTACTAGCACAAGCTTGATATTTAATGTCAAAAAGTTAATAAAAAATTGAAACACATGTTACAACAGACAAAATTGTCAGAGAATAGTACTATCAAAAACATGACTGTTCCAACTTCATGAGAAAAGTCAGACAACAAACATGTGGCTATAAATATATGTACATGCATGTCAATTCAAGTTTTATCTTAATCAATGGTCTTCTACCAATACACAAAATTAATGATCATTAAGATCATTTACTGCACATGGTAGCTTAAAACTATGCACTCCAAAATTTGGGCTATGGACATGGCCAGTTTCCAAATATTTGAATACATCATTTAAGCCTAGTGCTTTGTTGATGTGTATTATTGTAGATAGATATTAGTTGACCATTGTTATTATTATTTTATTCATGTTTCAACCATTTGTAAATAAAAAATGGTACATAAGAAATATATTAACTGCTTATAGCATGAGAAATAGCAACTTTCAGTTAAGAGTGCAATACATAAAATAGTATTAACAGTTAAAAAATTAGTGTTTAAACCAAAATTACTGAAAATAAAAATTGAAGTTATAAAACTATTAA
Organism: Lutraria lutraria; assembly: GCA_964023205.1. Classification (NCBI taxonomy): domain Eukaryota; kingdom Metazoa; phylum Mollusca; class Bivalvia; order Venerida; family Mactridae; genus Lutraria; species Lutraria lutraria. The sequence continues at coordinate 17,900,336 of OZ026836.1, forward strand.
AGGTAAATAAATATAAGTAAAAAATTGAAAACATGCGTCACAAACATTAAAATTCGAGAATGACAGGTACAAAATTTACAGGTAAGTAGAACAAATACTTTACATTTGGTGTTAAAAATGCTATTTTAAATAAGACAATAATTGTGATTCTGTTTTCTTTAATATAAACAGGCGCTACCTAAATCTTTTTCCCATTTTTGCGCTTTTTGTTAAACTTTTGTCAGTCTGAACAAGATCAGATTAGAAAAGTTCTACTGTAAAAAGAGAAGGTATAAGGATCACTTCTTGCATGTACTACTGTACCCATGTTCACCAGGTATCATGCACTGTCCATTCATTTAAAGTAAGTTTTTTATAAGACACTGCCCCACCATTTCAAATTCTAAGTACTTACGTTTTGTTTCAAATCTTTTATACATACAGAGTGTCCCAAAAGAAAGGTAACACTTTCATACATGTTTAATGCCCCTTTATAAAAGATACATACACCTTAACCCCACCTTACGACCACCCCTAAATAGTAACTTATAGCATTCCACAATTTTTATTTAAAAAAAGGGTAACATCTCAGCGTACATTTATCAGATATATGGAAATCCCCAATCTTTCTCAATGAACGGCAAGGAATCAAATAGCTAAAACAGATTGACCAATCAGAGCACCGTATATTTTAGACCGTACCTGTTCCTTTGGTGCATTGCAACTTGGAACAGGAACCGGTTTAAGTACTAGTTTGAAATATTACCTCCCTTTATGATAAAAAGCAAAAATTAAACTGACCTAGGTCCAACACATCAAAATATTGCATGGTTAAAAGTTAATATTCAATCATGTTTGAATGTCACAATTCATTATGCTTCATATAGCTCTAAACTTTGTTCAGATAGTCATTAAAAGTTTGTATAAGGGTCCATTATCCTTATGTATAAATTTTGCAATGAAAATCATGACTTAAAATTGAACAAGACATACAAATTTCTATTCACATTTGATATTAAAGGGGCATAACACCATGTTATGACTTTCGCTAGCATATTATTCATTTAGCTTTTTCATGGACAGAATCTGGACAGACGAGATATTTTGTTTTTAGGGTATTGCCATTCGGTATATCTACCGCCGATCGATATTTTAGTTTGTTTGTTTGTTTGATTATTTGAGTTTTACGCTCCTTTTCAAAAGTCAGGGACATATGAGGTAGACAGTTCACCTAACCATCGTTCCAGGGAAGAACCAATACTGGACTCCCATCCTCCATTAGCAACTGCCTATTTTCTCACATAAAGAGATATGGTCAGTAGCAGGGCTCGAATCCATGACCCTCTATCAGTAAGAGGTTACACTGATTTGATGTCAGGGACCTTAACCACTCAACCACGGAGGCGGGTACCAAAATATTAAGGATAGTCATCATGGAGGGATGAAATTTAGGAATGTAAATAATTTGTAGTTATATGATGGTTTAAGGGGAGCTAACTCCCTTGATATTGCCAGAAAAACTAGCATTTTTGCAAAACCAGATTTAATTAGTTTCAGTTTTCTGCTAGCAAAAGGTCAGTGAGAGCCTAATTTTACAGCTGTCTTTTTAGGTAAGTGATTTTTGTGATACATACAAGGGCTTGCTGAAAGTAACACAAGAACAAATAAATAGGGTTGAATCATTGTCAAATTTTTTATCACTGTCTGTATGTATAGATTTAAAAGTTTTGTTCTCAGTCAGAAAATTAGCACATTAACGGGTCAGTTGGTTTCGATGATGAGTTATTCAGATACTTATATGAATGTATAATTGGCAGAGCAAGTTGGTATGCCCCAGTCAAAATAAGCTGTGGTGCATTTGATAAGCTTACTTGGTCAGTTCTTGGTTAGAATCCGAGAGCAACTTGAGTTAGAATCTGTTTACACACAAACCTGTGAACAAAGACCACCCTTGGGAAAGATGTTAAGTGTCCTTTATTGATAGGTGACCTTATTCAGAGGTTATTTTGTCATATATCATCAGTGGCCTCCATTCACAGGGTGGCCTTTATTTTGAGGTGACCACTAACACAGGTTTGACTGTATAGGTTAGTACGCTGGTTGGTTATCAGCCTTAGATTAGATTTGTGTTGTTTTATGGTGCATGGACAGCAAATGGTCATATAGCGCACATAAAAAATTAAAAAGGGGAAATCAATAGATTTAAGTCATGTAATAAAGTATTAATTAATGAAAATGAAGGGGGACTGACATGAATAGGTTTAAAATCAAATGGTGATAGCAAATGTTAACTAAAAAATTAACATTGACAAAATGAAGAGTATAAAAAAATATCATTGTCTACTGTAAAGTCCTACTTCCCTTAAATAATTGATGATAGTTTCAGGTTTGACAGTTTCATATAGAGTCTTTATGTCCTGAACATTAAAATTGGCTGAAGGTCCATGCAGTCAATAAGAACATGTCTGATAGAATGTGGTGCACTGCATGAAACACATTCTGGCATATCATCTCTGGTGAAGTCAAGAATGAGTTATACAAGAATGACTCAACTCTGCATCTTGATGATATTACTTTTTCTCAACGATTGGACCTGTAAGAAGGGTGCCATTTGCCAAGGATTTGTTTGAAGGAATGAAGTTTGTACCCAACCCCTACAGTTACGAATGCGCTTATTTTCACACCTATTATTCTAAATCGTCAATTGATAACAATGGCCGATTGAGAATCAAATGTCGTGTGACAAACAATGTGTAACATCAATTCATACACGAAGCGTGTCAACAGTTTAATTATCGTTAAGTTGACCATATTGTTTGTTACGATTTAATAATAATCGCGATGAATATTTCACAATGATTTCAGGTATAATAAGTTGATACGCGTACGTACGTACCTGGTGATCTAAATGAAATTATTTGCATTTCAGCATCATTAGGCAATTATCTTAACCATGCGGTAATAACCACATTTTATCTGCAAGCTATTGCCAAGCTACCCCACAACATTTAGAGGTGGAGGACTATTAACATAGGATGTAATATGTTCAGTTAAATTTGTCACGGACAGTGTAAGTCTCATCCAGGGTTCTTACTCACAACCTCGTGATCAGTAGACCAACTCTCTAACCACTGAGATAACTACATTATATGTTGAACACTCAATAAAAAAAATCATTGAATCATATATTGTATTATATCAAGTCTTTTATTTTTCCAGAGTATGCAGTTACAAAGGGGGAAGGATTGTGTATGTCCCCGGTGGCATGCTTGTGAAGCAATAGCCCATTTGAACAATGTCAAGGTCAAGTATGAAAGTGTTCTAGAAAGTGGTATTTGTGCTAGACGAAACGTTTAAATCTACCTATCCTGGTACAGAATCATTCAAAGTCCAAATTAAGTCATGGTCAAGGTCAAACTTGGATTTCTTGATACAGGTGGATTGAGAATGATCATACGCAACAACTGTGTATTTAGTATCAAAGCGTTCTAGCAAGCAGTATTGGGTATGAATGGAGTATAACAGTGAATGTAAAAAAGACGACCATAAGCTTAACATTATTAAATCATTTACCTATTTAATAGGTGTAATGCTGTTGTCTAACAGTAAGTTTTACCAGGCACAGAATTCTCTTTCTTATCAAGCAAATAGAGCAATGTATTCACTTTTATCATCATTAGATACAATCTCTCTTTCAGAAAAAATATAACTATTTGATGCTATAGTAATGCCAATATTATGCTATGGTTCTGAAGTATGGGGTTTCTATAGATCACCAGATATTGAAAAAAACTCATAAGAAGTTCATAAAACAAATTCTTGGGTGTCCATAAGAAAACTATAAGCGCTGCCATAATAGTGAATTTGACAGAATAATCTGATATCCCATTGGAATTACAAGAAAACTACAAATAATTCAATATTTGTACAGAATTATCAAAAACCCAGACTCATTGAGGTTTAAATTAATGCATGCTACAAATGTTAATGATATACTATATAATACATAAGCATTATGTGTGAAAATCTTGTTATCTAACTTTTATATGAAATAATTTAGATACTACTTCTTCACAAAATTAATTTACTGTGTGATACAAGGTATGAGTGAATTATCTACATGTAAATTGCCCTGGGATAATAATTTGAACTAACTTGGGAGAGGTCCACTAGGCAATGATACACAGATACACAGATATCAAAGCTCTAGGTCCTCTGGTTTTGAGAATAAGATTTTTTAATTTTCCTATACAAAATAGAGTTAACCCTGGGGTGGGGCCAAATTTGACAGTGCTATATAAAACATATCGAAGCTGTAGGCCTTGTGGTTTAAACAAGAAGATTTTTTCAATGTTTTTTCAATGTTTCTATATAAGTTTATAAAAATCAAGTGACCAATTTTGACCCTAGGGCGATAATTTGAACAATCTTAGTAGAGATCCACTAGGAAATGCTACACACCAAATATTTTGGTTTATATAAAGATTTGTCGATTTTTTTCTGTACCATCACAAGCAGATGAGTGATTCATGATAAACTGTTAAAAATACCATTTAACTGTCCATTTCTTTTACATGGTTACTACTCATTGAAAAGACGATTATCAAAACTGATTAGCATCATCCTAATTTGTTGCGCACGCGCAGAGACAAAGTATGGACTATTTCACAATGGCGGACAGAAATGACATTGATTTTTATTTAAAAATATTTAAAGTACTTAGGATTATTATTTGAATTAAAAAAATGAACATTCGTAAGGAAAAATGGATAAATGAATAAATAAGCGTTATATTTTAATGTTTATATCCTTCTGTACCATTTTTTGTTCGTATTGTAAGAGGGTCGAATCTTGGGCACCCGAGAATATAATGTTAGATTGGCATGGACTTATGTGTTTATGCCAATAAAATAATTTGACTTGACTTGACTTGGTCATGTAATATGTAATTAACCAATCATGTATGTTTAGGTCATTCTTTTGTTAAGCACAATACCTGTGAAAATATAGTTTTTTATAAAGTCAATTGATAATCAGTTGATGAATATGTGTTTTTTTTAAAGAAGCAGCCCGGCCGCCACGCCTTCTACAGAAAGGCCATATAAATATTATATGCAGTTTAGTTTGAAAAATATAGAAATATAGAAAAAGATATAGAAAGTTATTAGAAGAATATTTTGTTTTTTTAGGAACTGTCTTTGTGACAAGAAAATATGTTTTGTCTTTTATAGACACTTTTTTGGATGCCGTCTATGTAACATTTCATAAAACTTTGTGAACATTGAATTATTTTGGACTTGAATTCATACTGTGTGTGATCAAATGTTAAACTTAGTGAATTGAAAATGAATAATGTTTTTATTGAGTATTAAATAAACAATGTTGAAGGAAACATAGAACTTTAAGAGTTTTAAAAATCATCGACATTGATGATTGTCAGAACTGCAGACTTGAGTACACAATACGACCATACAAATCTTCACTATGGCAACCCTCTTCTACAATCACATTCTGATGGAGAATATTATTTACACATATACATAGATTATAATATTTGGTGGAGAATCAGGTAAGATTCCTGTACCTCAATCATCAAGCGAGTTATTCCACAATAACAGAAAAACTGAGAGTCAAAACAACCAACAGAAGGATGGTCAAAGAGGTCATAAAACCATAAAGGGCTTCTAATGGAGGGAATCATTTCCAAGGTGACAGTGGAATGTGCTCTGCAGTTTATTTTGGTGGAAGGAGAAACCAATATTCAAAATGGGAAGGTGTGGTGAACAGACATACATTTGTTACAGATTATAAAGCCTGCTAAAGGAAATGTTACATGATCATTATGCTAACTTGTGTGAGTCTGTAATCATCTAACAAGACGATGTAAATCTGGCTACAATTCACATGAAAAATGAAGGCTTACAAGAAATGCAGTACTATGAAAAAGACAATAATCGCTTTAGCAAAGAACAGATCACTATTTAATCATTGCCCTATGTTATATACATGTATCTGAAATGTTTTATGTTCTATAGTATTTTTCTTGTATGGCGTAATCTATAAGTCATGGTTACATGTCCATGAAAAATTTCAATTGCAATTCTGCACTGGCTGGATGAGTAGTCAAACAAGAGGGCCAAGATGGCCCTTGATCGCTCACCTGAGAACAAAGCAATATAATTAATGACCAGATAATATAGTTTCCATCTCGTATAACCCAATTTTACGTAGATTTTGAGATCAAAACCAATAATGAAGGTATAATACTGTTACTGATGTGTGTCACGTGATTTGAGCGGTAAAGGTGAAAAATTTGAATTGCAAAATAAAATTTTGGATATTATTGTTTTAAGTCGTGAAAAGGTTTGGAATAAGTGCATAACTGTTTATATTGCGTTCGGATATATGTGTGCAGTAATTTTATGTCGGAAATATTATGACTAAGAGCAAACAGAGGAAAAGAAAACAGAGGAACAGTAGTGGTAGTATTTCGGATAGTTCGGATAAAGTACAGTGTAAGGTCACAAAGAAGAGAGGCCCGTCGGAGGAATCATTGAATGTGTCAGTGAGTGAGGTGTTGGGTCAGGCTAACGCTGTTTTGTATGAGGAATGTGATAAAAGTGTTAATTTGAGTGTATTTGATTCAGGCGCGGACATAGACGACGCGCAATCCAAGATGGCGGATAGTGCTAAAGAACCGACAAATAGAGATCTTATGTGTGTTTTAAAGGATAATATGAAGGGGATTGTCAGTAGACTAGATAATATGGAAAAAAGGTTAGTGGCTATTGACACTCTAGAGAGTAAAGTGTCTGATTTCGAGCGGGAGTTGAAGAAGGTATGGGTGGCCCTGGATGATAGAGCAAAGAGGACGGAGGACAAAGTGATTAGGCTCGAGAATAAGGTGGATGCGGCCGATATAGGTGTAGGGGAAGTGAGTTCTCGTGTCACTGAACTTGAGCGCCAGCGGTGGCAGTTGTGCGATGAGGTCGTGTATTTAAAGTCCCAGTCGATGCGGAACAATTTGGTCTTCTCGGGAATCACAGAGGATAACGCAGCAGGTAGTGAGTCACCAGCAGTAACAGAGCGTAAGCTACGCGATCACCTCCATGAGAAGATGAAAATTGCCAAGGAGACGGTTGAGGCTCTTCGTTTAGAGCGTGTTCACCGGATGCCATCACAACCAGTGGCGGGTAGGGTCAGAAACATTGTGGCACGATTTACATATTTTAAGGACCGTGAGATGGTGCGCCAACAGTGGCCACAGCTTAAGGGAACAAACTACTACGTAAATGAACAATTCCCACCGGAAGTGCAGGCAAGAAGGACGCGTCTGTTTCCTAAGGTGAAGGCTGCGCATAGAGAGGGGAAACGTGCTTGGGTGTCCTATGACACTCTATTCGTGGACGGGAAACCAGTTAGAGACTAGGGGGGCGTGGGGGATGAGCTAGCAGTCCTATCATGGAATGTTAATGGACTCAATTCTGATAAAAAGGCTTGTAACGATTTTGTAAATATTTTAGCTAAATATGATATATGTTTTTTATATGAATCGTGGTGTAATTCTAACAGTAATGTAGAACTTAACGGATATATTTCACATAATTTTTATAGAAAGTTTGTGCATAGAAGGGCCCGTCGTAGTAGTGGTGGCTTAATAGTTTATTACAAAGAATGTTTAAAAGATGGTATAGAAATTGTTCAAAACCACCATGATACACTTATTTGGATAAAACTCGATCATGTATTTTTTAAAACTGAAAAAGATATTTATTTGTGTGGTGCCTATATATGGGGTGAAGATTCGCCTGTTTATAATACTGTAAATGTTGATCTGTTTAATGTGTTAGAATCAGATATATATGTTTATGGTCAGTTAGGGTCTGTGTATTTATTTGGTGATCTTAATAGTAGAGTTGGACATAGATGTGATTATATTATTCATGATAGTTTTAACTGCAATACTGATGATATTGATTATTACCCTGATCATATTACAGGACGGGCCTCACTGGATAATTCACATAATAGTCATGGTGTTAAACTTTTAGATTTATGTAAAGCAACTGGTGTACATATCATGAATGGTCGACTGGCCAATACACAGCAATATACATTTTTGTCTCATAACGGTTGTTCTGTTATAGATTATTTACTTACTTATGATAGTGATGTTTCACAATTGAATAACTTCTGTTTTCATAGTTTTAATGAATGGAGTGACCATGCTCCATTGAGTTTTAGTTTGAGTTGTAATAATGTAATTACTGTTAAACCTGACCATGAAGAGATTAAATTTAAATGGAATGTCAATTTACGTGAGCAATTTCGCTCGGGCATTATTGAGAAATTAGATAATTTTGATATGATTGTAAACAATGTCAATATATTAGATAAAGAGAATATAAATGATATGATAAATGATTTTACGAATGTGGTTAGAAGTGTTGCTGATCCATTGTTTGCCAAAAAATGTTATTTTAAAGAACAAGTTTGTTATAATGACAATGTTTTTCACAACAAAAACTGGTTTGACTCGGATTGTATAACGGCTCGCAATTGTTATAGGCGTGCTCTTAATCAGTTTAATTTAGATTTTCGTATGAAAATAGACTTTATTTGTGTGATTGTAAAAAACATTAATAAAGATATTGTTCGGAAAAAGAAAAATGAAAATTACAGAAAGAAAATGAGAGAAATAGAAGATTTAAAGAGTAAGAAACCAAAAGATTTTTGGAAACATTTTAAGTTAAGAGCTAAGAAAAAATCTGGAAATATACCTTTAAATGCTTTTCATGGAAGGTACCGAAAATTAAACAGATATATTCGACAGTATCGTCTTTATGTTGAGCTCAAGTGTTATAGATCAGTAGGAACAATATGAAGACATCGTCGGGAAAGTGTTACCACGTGTAGTAAATATTCGCCGGATCGTGTGTGCCGGAGAAAAGCAAATCGGTTTAATTCTGTAAATATGGCTTGATATTAAAATAACATGCATGTACTCCAATGTGATTCATTTTCATTATAAATGGCAGAAATGTTTTTGATTGTAAAAATGATGAGTCTGAGTTTTTTAATGAAAATAATGATTTTGATTTACCCAATAATGTTCATCCTGAACTTGATAGGCCTATTAGACATTTGCGGTTTAAGACGGTGACGGTGGTGGACATCGGATTTGGGATTAAATTCGGGGGTCATCTCAAAATTATTGATACATACTCTTGTATAGGGCAAGTGTTACTAATTATTGTTTTTGCATGTCAACTCAAAAAAATGTTTAATTTACAATTTTATTCATTTTCATAAGAACTAGAACCAAACCGAGTATACGCATCAGTTTCGGTACTTTTTGTAATGAATCCGTTATACGACTCTTGGTTGTCCCGAATTTATTCTGCCAGAGGGTGTTTCTACTGTCGCCTGCGTCTACCAGGTACCTGTCATCAACGTGGCTCTTTCCCGTCACTGGCATCGGGCGACATTGCATTTTCAAGTGACTCCTAAATTGGTACATACTCAAAAGCTCTAAGCTGATTTTATGAGAATGTAATCGTAAACAGAAATGCACATTCATGAACAAAACTACTTACGTCTGTATTTGTCATATTGTTAAAATCAAAATTTGTTAATGAACAAAATACAAGTAAATTCATTCAAAATGATCACGAATCTAGACTTTTTATAGTTGTAGTGTAATTTACCCTGACAATGATAGCAACATACCTAAATATACGTATCATATATATTGTAGGACATCTGAATGATGCTCAGCGGTTTGGTTTAATGCGCCACATTAAAGAAACTGAGCTACCTTTTCCTACTTGGAGACAAAATAGGGAAACTTAACATCATACCCATGACTAAACTTCGTCTAGAAAATTGAAGGCTACAAACCGAGATTTGTACCCGTCTGTACACATAGTGCTCTGTGTATTCGCTAGTATCTACAGCTACAGCTGAGCGATGGTTTATTGATATGCTACACCAGAAACACTATGACAACAAGTAGATTGTCAAGCTTAGGACTAAATGTTTACACTGAAAAACAGCTGGACTCTGAACACGTTCTAGATGTAATCAGCCGAAAAAGGAATCGTAAAATTACACTGATATTCGATTAGAACTAAATACATTTCGTCATGTATTTTTGCGTAAATGTTGAAGGTACATGTAGATCTACTGTATTGCTGTTCGCATTTGATATCTGTGGAAATAACCGACATGGTCTTCGTATGCAGTTAGATTTATTGGTCTAATGAATAGTATGCACACGCGAATTATTTGCCAGTGTTAAAAAAATATCCTCGGTCGAAAGGTATTGCAGTGTGTGGGGGCAAAAAAATCATGGAAGATTTTACGAACTTGAAACAGGCATAGATTTTCAAGCGAAATATCTAAGACGCACATGATCCGAGGTACATAATAACCCACACGAGCATTCAAAAATTTTGCGTACACACCATAATTGGTCAAGCTACGCCCCTGGAAGGTACCGAAAATTAAACAGATATATTCGACAGTATCGTCTTTATGTTGAGCTCAAGTGTTATAGATCAGTAGGAACAATATGAAGACATCGTCGGTAAAGTGTTACCACGTGTAGTAAATATTCGCCGGATCGTGTGTGCCGGAGAAAAGCAAATCGGTTTAATTCTGTAAATATGGCTTGATATTAAAATAACATGCATGTACTCCAATGTGATTCATTTTCATTATAAATGTGAGACGACCCCTTTAATTTAATCCGAAGTTCAACACCGTCACCGTCTTAAATCGCAAATGTCTATTACTGTGGATGAGATTGTTAAAGCTGTAAAGTCACTGAAGCGGAACAAAGCGTATGGCAGTGACAATTTGTTAAATGAATATTTTATAGAAACTGTTGATATTTTATCCATACATTTGTATAGTATATTTAATAAGATTATTGACTCGGGAGTTTTTCCAGAGGCATGGTCACTTGGTATTATTGTACCGTTATACAAAAAGGGTTCTCATGATGATGTAAATAATTATAGAGGCATTACACTTGTTAGTTGCCTATCAAAACTATTTACTTGTATTTTAAATAAACCAATTGAAACTATTTGTAATGAAAACAACACTATTTCGGACGCACAATTTGGATTTAGAAAGGGACGTTCCACTGTCGATGCTATATTTATTTTACAATCACTAGTACAGAAATATTTGTTTGAAAATAAACGTTTGTATGTAGTATTTGTGGATATGATGAAATGTTTTGATTCTATCTATAGAAATGGTCTTTGGTTGAAAATGTTTTATTCTGGAGTTCAGGGCAAAATATTGCGAATTGTTAGAGATATGTATAATAATGTAAAATCATGTGTTAAGTCTTTTTCTTCATTTTCAGACTATTTTTCATATTCTGTTGGTTTACACCAAGGGGAAGTTATGTCTCCTTTATTATTTTCCATTTTTCGAAAACGTGGCAGATTATTGCAGTCGGAACGTTGGACTTATAATGGACAGTTGTTAGAAGTTGTTAATGATTTTAATTATTTAGGTGTAGTATTTAATTACACCGGTAGTTTTAACCTGAACCAAGAATATTTAGTTGGGAAAGGATTGAAAGCCTTGAATGTATTATTTATTAAGTGTAAAGAGTTTGATTTAAAGCCCCGGACATTTTGTCAATTATTTGATGCGTTTGTTGGTTCTATTATAAGTTATGGGTCTGAAGTTTGGGGTTATACAAAATCTAAAGAAATAGAAAGACTGCATTTAAAGTTTTTAAAAAGGTTGTTAAATGTAAAACAAACGACATGTAATGCATTTGTGTATGGTGAATTAGGACGCTACCCGTTATTTGTTAATAGATATGTAAGTATCATAAAATATTGGTTAAAAATTCAGTCTAGTGATAATATTCTATTAAGCTATGTATATAAACAAGCAGTAGACGATTGTAATAAAGGTTGTATTAACTGGGTATATAATGTCAAGAAATTGCTAATTGATTATGATTTTGCAGATATGTTTGATAATGTGCATAATATTAATAATAAGTCTTTCCCTTTAGTTTTTAAGATGCGGGTTATTGAATCGTATAAACAAGAGTGGTTGAACATTGTTAATAAAAGTACTATGATGGATCTTTATAAATTTTTTAAACCAGCTTTTGGTTATGAAATGTATCTTGATATTTTACCAAAATCTTTTAGAATATACTTTTGCAGACTACGCATGTCTGTTCATCCGTTACGAATACAAACGGGTAGATTTGCTAATGACAACAAACCTCGAAATGAAAGACACTGTATTTATTGTAATTCTAATGATATTGAAGACGAGTATCATTTTATGTGTATATGTCCTTGTTATTCTGAAATCAGGCATAAATATATCCAAAAAATATATTATGTTAAACCTTCTGTACAGAAATATTTACAATTGTTAAGCAATGTTGATAAATCAGAGTTAATTAATATATCATTGTATGTTAAAATTGCATTAAAAATTCGTTCTAATATTACTTATGTTGAAAGATAAATTATGTTCATCTCCATTAGCTATATATATTTGTGCAACTTGTGTATGATTCTTTGTTTAAAAAAGTTATGTCCAATTTTGTTCATTTTATCGTTTAATTGTAAATTACGTTGACAGTTTATGTTTGTATATATGTATGTAGATGATGTACCATGTACAAGTCTAAATAAAAATATCTGTCTGTCTGTCTGTCTGTCTGTCTGTTAAACAAGCTAAACGTAGCAAATTTTCAAATCCAAGGGCCCATAAATCTTGAAGTTGTCATTTGATTCCACCCATAACTGAACTTGTCCAAAACTGTTAGGTCATACATATTCATTGTAAATATGATTAGGTTCGGTGAATAAATGAAGGCGCTAGAGTGTAAACAAGCTAAAATATAGCAAATTTTCAAAGTCAAGGGTCCATAAAATTGGTCTTGTCCAAGATCTTTTGGTTATACACATTTACTGATAATATCATTAGGATTGGTGGATAAATGAAGGTGCTAGAGTGTAAACAAACTCAAACATAGCAAATTTTATAAGTCAAGGGCCTATAACTCCAGAACTAATAGTCCGATTTTGCCCATAATCAAACTTAGCCGAGATATACTAGCCATATACATTGTGAGCAAGTTTGATCATGATTTGTTAAACGTTGTGGATGCTAGAGTGTAAACAAACTAATTGTGGATGGATGCCGGACGCCAGACATTCATCGATCCTAAAGCTTGCCTGATGAATCAGATTTTAGTTTTAGCATATGAAAATAACCAATTCAACACATTTTTCTAGACAAATTATACTTATGAGTATTAGTTTATTATAGCTGTTTGCGAGTATATAGTATAGTGTCTATTACTAGTTTGGCTAATCCTGGCCATTTGATTGGCTAACGTAGATGACTGAATCTATTAATAGTTGACAGGCAAGTAAATCATGATACATACATGCCATATCTCACGCCGCGAGACTTTTTCTCACGTATTTTTACTTTTCCTCATCTCGGACCACATGTGTTTTAAGGATAATAACCGAACACGCCGATTGCAGTTAAAAGTTGACACTTTGTTAATTGTCGATAAACTTGGCATATGTTTCGTATCATCTCGGGCGGTATGTTGTATGTAACCATGGTAAGTTGAATTTAATCATCATATTAATTGATTAGGTGATAGTCTGTTTCTTATATGTTCTTTGATTAGTAAATTAACGAGTGATTAATTTAGGTGACCTATTTAAACTATTGGGTGGGGTAAAGTAAATTAGCGGTGGTGTATTGCAACTCTGAGTAGAGCTTAATTATTCTGGCTACTGAATGTGTCCTTAATAATCAGATGACTGATTTTTCATAATTGTAAAATACCTTAAGCTTATGTTCTTTAGTGCAAATAATTCAAGTAAGAAAGATCATGTAGCATTGTAGGTTTTCAGATAGTTCTGCAATTCAAAGAGTTATAACTTATATTGAATATATTTGTCTTATAGAAATTTACTTCGTAAGTACATTGTCATACATTGTTTATCTTGATTCAGTTCTTAACCTGGCTGAGAAACCGGCACAGATGTCAACAACATGAACAAAGATCTTCTTGAAGAAGCAGAAGAAAATCTTTCAACAATGACACAGCTTTGAAAATGTGTCAAAGACACAACACCCCTTGACTGTTTAGAACTGGGTTGAAAGGATGTCAAAACAAACTATGCCCAGTGGTAAACAACACTAAGACAATGTCACGACATTTAAGCATATATAATCTGCTGTAGTTGAAGAGACTTGATGCTGTGTTTTTCAGAATGATGATACATTGAATATTATATGTGCTGCTTAACTTACTATACCATGTGCATTGTTAAAAAAATTCTGTTTTTAGCTCACATGTCACAAAGTGACAAAGTGAGCTGTTAGGATCACTCTCCGTCCGGCCTTGTGCCGTGTGCGTCGTGCGTCGTCAAACTTTATGTTGTGACCACACTAGGTGCCACATTTTTAGCTCAATTTTAGCAAAACTGGGTCAGAACGTTAATATCAACAAAATCTCGGACGAGTTCGATATTGGGCCATTTTCAGTAAAAACTAGGTCACCAGGGCCAAATAAGGGAAAACCTTGTGAACACTTTAGAAATCAGTGTTTTGAATGGATCTTCATGAAACTTTGTCAGAATGTTTATTTTAATAATATGTAGGTCAAGTTAGATAATGGGTCATTTCCAGTGAAAAACTAAGTCACTAGGGCAAATTGCTGGAAAACCTTGTGAACACTCTAGAAGTCACTGTTTTGATTGGATGATCATGAAACTTTGTCAGAATGTTTGTCTTCATAATATCTTGGACAAGTTCGAACATGGGTCATCTTGGGTCAAAAACTAGGTCGCTAGGTCAAATCTTATGAAAAACCATGTTAACACTGTAGATTTCACAGTTATTATTTGATCTTCACCAAGCTTTGTCAAATCGTTTGTTTTAATGATATAACGGTCAAGTATAAATATGGGTCATCTGGGTTCAATAACTAGGTCACCAGGTCTAATCTTAGGAAAACTTTGTTAACACTGTAGATGTCACAGTTTTAATTGGATCTTCACCAAACCTTTTCAGAATGTTTGCCTCAATGATATGTGGGCAAGGTTAAACATGGGTCAGCCGGGGTCAAAAACTGGGTCACCAGGTCAAATCTTAGGTAAAAATCTTGTAAAAGCTCTAAATGTCATGGTTTAAATTGGATCTTGGCCAAACCTTGTCAGATTGTTTGTCTTAATGATATTAAGGACAAGTTCAAATATGGGTCACCTAGGGTCAAAAATCAGGTCACAAGGTCAAATCTTAGGAAAACCTTATTAACACTGTAGATGTCAAATTTTGATCGTATCTTCATCAAACATAATCAGAATGTTTGTCTTAATGATATGTAAGACAAATTCGAACATAGGTTCTGGGGTCAAAAACTAGGTCATGAGGTCAAATCTTAGGAAAACCTTTTCTATGCTGTAGTTTTGATGGTTTTGATTGGATCTTCACCAAATTTTGTCAGAATGTTTGTCTTATTTATATGTAGGACAAGTTTTAACATGGGTCATCTGGGGTCAAAAACTAGGTCACCGGTTCAAAACAATGTTTTAATGAGTGAACAGTGATTGTCATGTGAGCGATATAGGGCCATCTTGGCCCTCTTGTTTTACTTTGTCTTTTTTTTTATTAATAAATATCTAAGAATGCATACATTCCAATTCATGGGTGTAAATAGAGGTATTTTGCAATCAAAAGCACCATCTTGCGCACGCAAAATAGTTCTTGAAAAAGTCTCACTTATTTTTTTCTAAATCTCACTTAAAAATTACCCTTCAGAAGGAAATCTCACTTATTGACCCTCTGAAAATATAGCATGTATGCTGATGGCATTGCCTAGACAAGTTGTTGTGTGGCTATTTGAAGTTCAATGTGTTTGTATAATAGTGCTCAGATTTATGGTAAATTTGTTAACATTTAGGGTTGATTCTATTTCATTGATGTAGGGTATGATATAACCATGTGCTTGTGAACTATATACATGAATTTATTCTTTTGTCAAATACTCATGATTGTCATAATATAATGTGCATTACTCATATCATGTAAATATTTTATACTGTCCTTAATGGAGGATTTAATAAAATATACAGTCATTATCCTTTACGGAAAAAGCAACTTCATACAAAAACCATAAACCAATATGCTTCTTGTAATTTGTCTACCTTTAACGTTTTGTTATAGTTTTTCTTGTTATCTTGTTGGGGTTCAGTGAAAAACAAAAGAGTAAAGCAGAGTATTTGTTATTGGTTTTTGTAAATGAATCAGGTATTTTTATTACCAAACAAAAAAATTATCTACGGACAGGACAAACTTTGACCAAACTCTATAATAAATGTTTTTCTGTACATTTTCAGATAGAAATGAGAAGTAATCACAGCAAATGAAAATGCCCAACCAAAGAAGACAAAACAACCTCAGAATCCTGATGAAAAAGAACAAGTCAGTAAAAAGACTCTTGCAATGAGGAAGTGGTAAAGGTTCTGCAAGAGCCAGAACTCAGTGACAAAAGCACAAACAGAAATTTGCTGTTCAATACAGTGCCTATGCTCTAAACATTGACTATGTGTTATTTGTAGAGAAAGCCTTTCAGTTTCTTAAATAGTTAATTTTAATAATGGAAAAGGCATTTCCAAGAATATAGTTTAAGGCATTTTGTCTTTGAAATTGTCTTGTCCATAGATTATCAAAATTTTTTTAATAACATTTAGTCATGACTCAAAGGTTATGTTTATCAGGTCAACTGGCATGTTAGAAATAATGGTCTTGTATGTTTTCAATTGATATATATATATTGTGTATTCATTTTATTTGATTTCCTGTTTAGTATTGTGTGTAATCATGACTGTTTGTATTGTTCTTACTGTTTAACATAAGGTGATTCAAAGATATTTTTATAATGATGTGTTTGCTAATATATGTGTGGCAAGACTAAGAAGGTTTAAGTTGCGATACTTGAGGGTAGTTACTAAGTCTTGTGTAATCGATTTTTTTTCTTGTGATTCTTATCTAATTTTGAAGAATAATATGTTGCCATTCAGTTTTTAGTGTGAAAAGTATATGTTCATGATTTAACTTTTTCGTAAAATTGCTTTTTAGTGATATATCCAAAATCAGTTATTTTCCTAATAATGGTTTTGAAAAAGGGGTGTGGGAAGAGAAATTACCAAATATTTCAGTAAATATTAACCAAATGACTTTAAAAATGTATTGGGTGTATCACAGCCTAAATGCAGAAGCAACTTAAAGCATTAAATGTCCAATTTATGCCAATTTCTTGACTGTGTACTATTTCAAACACTTGGTTATTTACCAAATTAAGATCTATAAAAAGGCTAAAAATGAGGGGTTATAAAAAAAATTTATACAATTTTTACACATTGAAGACGTAACAAGATTTTTGAATGACATTCTGAAGTAGGTTAAACACCAATAAAAAGTATGACATGAAAAGTACATGTCCATGTTTATATTTATAAGAAAGTTATCATGTTTAATGTAAAGTCTCTTAGCTTTTTTCTTTTAGCAAAAACTGGACATTTCTTTGTTAAAGATCTACTTCAAGACAAAACCACTGCAGGCTGCATAAATAACGCATACTTTTTTATGCATATCAGAGACAATTAATATTCAAATGACTTGCATGCATTTTGGATGAAAATTTCAACAGATATGTGTTCATAAACTTACCCCACCCACCATTTTACATCAGCAACTAAGTTATTAATTTTAAACATTAAAAAAGAAACAAATAATCATTTATATGACTTTTAAGAACTTAAGTGAACTAATACATTTGCAAACAAGGATATGTAAATGTATTCATACACAAATTAACAACCTTTGACTGATAAATACTGAACTACTTATTGTTGTTGTATATATACAGCCAAACTAAAGCGACTGCCATAATCTGGTTGGATGTCGTACAAACAGTAAAAATTTGTGATGTAGAAAACGCTTCTTAAAAATTATTTATACATTCAAATTACATTGTTGACAACATTTATAAGTAATAAACAAGAGGGCCAAGATATGGCCCCATATCGCTCACATGACAATCACTGTTCACTCATTAAAATATTGTTTTGCACCGGTGACCTATTTTTTGACCCCAGATGACCCATGTTAGAACTTGTCCTACATATAAATAAGACAAACATTCTGACAAAATTTGGTGAAGATCCAATCAAAACCATGAAAACTACAGCATAGACAAGGTTTTCTTTAGATTTGACCTCATGACCGAAGTTTTGACCCCAGATGACCTATTTCATTAATAGGTTTGGGTTAGGATTGGTAAATTTTGGCATTGTGAGAATAACTGGAATTGTGAGGATAATTTCCACTTGTTGGGTGCAACTTGTGAGGATAAAAACATCGAAAAGATCCCCATAACATACCTCTCATGAGAATGTATGTCCGTTCAAATTTTGGTTTCCAAGCAATAACTCAAGAAATATTTTTCAAAGATGGTTTCATATTTTACATGAAGGAATATAATATCAAATACAGGTCAAGTTCGGTGTTACATAAAATCCAAACATTTTCACTGGAGTTATGGTTCCTTTTTGACTCAGCTCTCGAAAGTCATTCGTGTCAGACAGTCAGACACATTTCTAGTTTAAATTAGAACTCAAATGGTGAACTTTCAGTTGTATTTGCAGGGATTAAAAGCACTGTCATTCATTATTTATTTGAATCATACATAATTATATTTTAAACACTGTGATTAACAATTATTAGACATAATAATATTATTAGCTTTTGACTTAGATGGCGTTTTTATATTGTTCAATTTTCAAATTAATGTTATGCACGTGCATTTGTGCGTATCGCTGATGTTATAACTTGTTGACAATTTCTAAAACTTATTTTAAGAACGCGTGAACACATTCTTATCTTCAAAAGAAACCTTTTTTGGCATTTTTCTTTCATCGATCGTATGTGTGTTTAATAGTCATAAAATATATTGTTCATGATAAAAATTGAAAAATAAAGCTAAGAGATATTAAAATGCATTTTGAGTTTTCGTATTTATTAATTGTTTTTCTCCGACTCTTACTGTGAAATCTTATTGCTCAAACGATAATAATTTGATCTGACCAGCATTATAATCATAAACAATACAGTTGAGTTGTCCAACATACATAGGAGTGCAAATAAAGTAATTTTATGTGCAAGTTTGAGCGACTCAAAAACACATTTATCATGAGTCAATGTTCACATTGTTTAAAAACATATTTTCAGTTAATATGTATCAAAAAGTTTACATTTTCTGAAAGATTAGAGCTTCATCTTTAATTTGGTATATAATTTACAAAAATCTGTTGAGAAATAAAATAAAATTCTCTATATAACATATGTATAGAATCAAGTGTATTTTTCTTATTTACATAGCTTGGGCCGGTGAATAAACTTTACCCGTGCAGACTCTGTCGCAGTCTTTACACAATTAGATAAGAACAGTTGATAAAACGGTTTAAGAATTTCGTAACTTTTGTCGTAAGTGTCTTCGTAGGAAAGAATCTTACGAAAGATAAGTATATATTTATGAAACGAGGCCATGGTCGGTAGCGGGGCTTGACCCACGACCCTCTATCAGTGAGAGGTTACAGTGACTACCACTCGACCACAGAGCTGGGTCTGATTATGACAAATTAGAGGAATAACATTAAACACACTTCAAGACTACATGGTGCAAGAAAATGAGGAATAAAAATGTGAAAATGAGGATCTAAAGAAACACAATGAAATACTAAAGAAAGATCTTTCAAAATTCATTGAAGCCAGTGATATGTTTACGAAAGCATATTCTATATACCAACATTAAGTTGAAGAATCAAGGTCGAGAATGTAGTGGTACATTCACAGTCTCACAGAGGAAATAAATATCATAAATTCAAAGAGAACAAGATGTGTTTTATAAACACCATGCCACCTCCGGTTGCCCTTTTTGAAAATTCACAGGTCCTGTAGAGATTGCAGGTGGTAACATTTTGATTTAATTTAATAGGCAAGGTTACATTTTGGTATAGGCAAACAAAGGGCTGTAAATCTGCTAAAAATGATCGAATCACAAAACCCTAGAATATGTGCTGGTGAACTTGGTGACAATAGTTCTATCAAGTTTGGTAATAATCCCTTGAGAAATACAGAAGTAGTTGCAAACAAATGAGTATTTCTCTAAATATTACATATGCACAAAATAAACAAAGGGCCATAATTCCGTCAAAATTTATCGAATCATAAAATTTTTGCAACATGCATTGGGTATCTCAATAACAATAGTTCCATGGAAGTTTTATCAAAAGCCTTTGAGAAATCAAGGAAACAAGAGTATTTCGCTGTTACAATCACACAAAATAAACAAAGGGCCATAATTCCGTCAAAAATGATCTAATCATAAAACCCGGAATATATTGGTGGGGTTTCTTGGTAACAGCAAGTCTGTAAAAGTTTTGTCAAAATGCCATGAAAAATGTAAGAGTAGTATCCTAAAAGAAATGATTTCTGTATATGTAATAATTACATATGCACAAAATAAACAAAGGGCCATAATTCTGTCAAAATTTATCGAATCATAAAACCTTTACAACATGCATTGGGTAGCTCGATAACAATAGTTCCATGAAAGTTTTATCAAAATCCCTTGAGAAATCAAGGAAACATGAGTATATAGCTGTTACATCACACAAAATAAACAAAGGGCCATAATTCTGGCAAAAATGATCAAATCACAAAACCTGGAATATAGTATCTGAAAGTTTCGTCAAAATCCCATGAAAAGGAGTAGTATCCTAAAAAAATGTCAATTTTTTTTTAACAAAACGACCCTGTGACCTTGGCCTTTGACCTACTGACCTGAAAATGCACAGGTCCTGTAGAGGTTGTCATGAGGAACCTACATATGAAGTTTGATGGATTTAGGTGCAGACGTTTTGATTTTATAGGCAAGGTTAAAGTTTGGTACAAACAGACAAACAGAGAGAGGCCAAAGACAATATGCCCCAATCTATCGATACGGGGGCATAAAAATCATCCTCATAAATTCAAAAGAGGTAGCAAATGTGGCCTTTGCAGTGACCATAAACAGCTCAAATGTCCTGCTGCACAATTTAAATACAAAGAATAATTTTTCTTCAAAATGTAGGAACAGAGCTCATCAGCAGAAATTTAAACATTTATTTATGAATGTAATATGTTTTTATAATAACCAACGAATTAGTAAAGAAGAGAAATTCTTTTTATACAATTGACTGATAGCTTGAAGCTTGGATGTTTGTTATTCATAGAACCAGTACTAGACTCCCATCCTCCGTATGCAATACCTACTTATAACATAAAGAGACATGGTCGGTAATAGTGCTTGAGCCCACAACCTTCAATCAGTGAGAGGTTACAGTGATTTAAAGTCAACAACCATAATAACTTGACCATGTAGGCAGGTGGATGGAAGGTTGTTACTGAATACAGAGATAATCATATAGCATTCAACAGTGAAGATGAGAGGCGAATAATTAAAGCAGAAGCTAGAGCCAACAAGAAGGCCAAAGCCAAGAAAGCAAAGAAATCTAAAACAAGGAGTTGGCAGTGCATTTGACCATTAAATAGATCAGACATCACTGTGTCGAGATATGACCACAACAATAATGTATCAAGAAGTAGAAAGGGTCTATGCACAGGACCATATAACACCAATACGCCCAAAAAACAAAATCCAAGCTCATTCATAGACTGGTACATTATATAAATATGTATATATACAACTGTCTATAAATGAGGCTCAGACTATGTTTTTTGGCATATTGGTGTTATATGGGTAAAATTTCAAGGTACAGTGGTCTATGTTTCAGGTGTGGTAACCCAGGACATTAGAAACAGTAGTGTCCACAACTGAAGAAATCAAACAATAGATAAGTACTGATTATACTTATTTATATTATACTTATTGAATATAGCCGAGTATGGGCAAGTAAATAATACGAAAATAGTATAAGCTCTGAAGAGAGCAAGAAAGTCAGCAACAATGAAAGCTGCAACAAGGCAAAGGTAAGCTCTATGTCCAATGAGTCGCCCTTGGGATGTTTGAAATGCAACGTTGAAGCATGGAAACAAATCAATGCTGATAACTATATCTTAGGTGTTAAAATGGTTATAATTTACCTTTGATATCTTAACCAGAACAAGCAGGGTTTAGAAATAATATGTCAGCAAGAAACAAAGAAGAATTTGTAAAGAAGTTGAGATAAATAAATTTTTGTCAAAAGGTGTTGTGTCCAAAGTATCAGAAACAACAGTGTTCAAACCTTGAACAGTAGCTTATTACAAAGTAGGGAAAATGAAAATGGTTTTGGATTGTAGGCATATCAATCCACACTTACATTTATTCAAAAAAAAATTTGAGGGCATTAATACTGGTAAACAAAGCCATCCTTAAACAAGAGGGCCACGATGGCCCTTTATCGCTCACCTGAGAACAAAGGCCAATAATTAATGACCAGGTAAATTATAGATTCCATCTCTTAAAACTCATTACTACGTAGGTTTTGATCTCAAAATCTATATAAAAATGAGTTTTACGAGATGAAGGTATAATACTGTTAAACAAGCTAAAATGTATCAAATTTTCTAATCCAAGGGCCCATAACTCTTGAAGTTGTGGTCCGATTCCACCCATAACTGAACTTGTCCAAAACCATAAGGTCATACACATTCACTGTAAATAATGATTAGGATCAGTGAATAAATGAAGGCGCTAGAGTGTATAAACAAGCTAAAATATAGCAAATTTTCAAAGTCAAGGGCCCATAACTCTTGAAGATGTGGTCCGATTCCACCTATAATCAAATTCTCCAAGATCTTTTGGTTATACTCATTTACTGAAAATATTATTAAGTTCAGTGAATACATGAAGGCGCTAGAGTGTAAACAAGCTAAAATATAGCAAATTTTCAAAGTCAAGGGCTCATAACTCTTGAAGTTCTGGTCCGATTCCTTCCATAATCGAACTTGTCTAAGATCTTTTGCTTATACACATTTACTGAAAATATTATTAGGATTGGTGAATAAATGAAGGCGCTAGAGTGTAAACAAGCTAAATATAGCAAATTTTGTAATTCAAGAGCCCATAACTCTAGAAGTTATTGTCCGATTTGCCCATTATCGAACTTAGCCGAGACATTGTAGCCATATACATTGTGAGCAAGTTTAATCACGATTCGTTAAGAGCTGTGGTTGCTAGAGTGTAAACAAACTAATTGTGGACGTACGACAGACGCCGGACATTCAACGATCTTAAAAGTAAACTTTTTGGGGGCCTCACAGGACTTCTATTTTTTGGGAGATAAAAATAGCATTCTAACATTTATTTTGGGTTAAATCTAAAAACCGAATTTTCTGGGTCGGGCTACAGCAAACAAACATTTTTTCAAGGATGGCCCAAATGTTTCATTTTTGTATTCAATTTAAGGTGGAACCAGATGATTGAAATAACATCGTTTTCGATGTCAAAACGGTCATTTTTATGGTATTTATAGTGCCTCTCTGAAGAATAAAATTACCTACACATAGGTATAAATTTGATGTTCATGATTTAATTATAAGTGCAAGTAAAACGATTTAATTGTAAAGTTTAGTGTTTTTAACTTCTCATTTCCAAACTTAAATTATTTTTATTAAAAATCTGCCTGAGGGATTTTTTTGATTTTTGTCTAGAATAAAGGTTTTTATTTTTATTTTATTCTGATTTTAATTCTGTTTTGAATATTAAATTCTTATTACAGTAAATATCTACATAAATTGCTAGAGCGATAGATATTTTCAGAGAGGCACTATAAATTCAGAGCCTTTTTTCCAAAAATTGGGAAGGGGCCCTAGTCTGTCATTTTGGGAAATTCAAGCCCTATTTTTGGCCAAATTGGGAAAACTCCGACTCAAGATACATCAAAAAGCAAATTACATACATGTAGGATATAGACAGTTGCATCAGTTAAATCATTTAAAACAAAATTATTTAACACTAAAACAGGACTCATCTGTATAATCATATATATTCATTGATTCATAATTATACATGTTACCATTTATAAGTGTAACTGTTTGGACTTGAAGTCCTTAAAATCATCAACAATTTGTTCACAGTCTACTATCGCACACCCAAGGGTGCCTTAGTTCATACTTGAGAAGAACTGCTTTGCAGCCATCTATGCACGACGGTACAGAGACAGACTCAGTTGTATCATGTGATAATGTTGTTGACAAAAATGCGCAAGTTTGTTGTGCATGATGATGCAGATGGGGACATGATTTATTATCAGTGGGGTTCAGATACTGTTATGACTTGAGTTCAGAAATTGGGGGATCGACATCGATGACAAGGTCTTGCGCCGTTAGTGTAGAGATTTATTGACTTTCATTGGCTCCTATTGGCAAGGAATTTACCCTTTTGATACCGAATGTAAAAATACTCTGTTGTCCTTTATCATCTGCAGCCCTTTTTACAACTTTTTTGTAGTATTTCCCGTTTTTCCCGTGTACTTGTTTGTGTATTAAAGTGAATCAGAATATGTTTTTATAGAAGTTGGTCCAGTATACTCTTTTTATCATATTTCAAATGATTGAATAGAAAATTATACGGAACTGTTTTTTGGGAAATTCTTTTACGAAATTGGGAAAAAAAGAAGCTTTTAGCGATTGGGAAGTCACCGAATATCGGCCTCTGTTATAGAAAGAAAAAAGGCCCTGTTAAAATACCGTAAAAATGACAGTTTTGAGGTCGAAAAAGACGTTATTTCAATTGTTTGGTTCAACCTTAAAGAGTGCTAATCACCATATTGATATAAGTAAACACAATGGACATATCTAGGTTCTAATGGCCAACAGAGAACAGAAACAAGTATAATTATTGTATTTAATTTTTTACTTTTTGGACTAGCAACTAGGCTAAAAAAAACATTGCAATCGATAATCAGACCCCCACATTTGATTGTCAATCGATGGTACAATTGGTTTAAACAGTTTCTTTTATGACTATTCTTTCCAGCCCTTTTGAAGTAAGATTAACCTTTTAAATTCCAAATAAAGATGTGAACACTAAATACAAGTTTATGATAAATTTTATACACTTGATAATAAATACAGAATTAATGTGTTGACAAGTTGACATTTGCTAGTTTTTTTTCTGGACTTATTATAGTTAGCAACCCCAGGATCCAACAGTGTCAGAACACTTAAACAATAGATTGTTGAAAAAGCCATCGGTTGTCACCAATTGTGTAGTAGTCAGATTAGTTAACGACTAGCAACAGCAGGGCATTATAACTTTTACCAAAGTTGTTAGAATGATATGTGATAAAGCATTGGCTTTGTTAGGTCATAAAGTCATAACATTCCAAGACGATAGTATTTGAGGGTAGCCCAGAATTGGAGGGTAGCTCAGAGATCAAAAATGCATTTCATACAAGCACTTACATAAGAAAGTCAATAAACTTGGGTTTTCTGATTGCAGAAGATAAACGTCACTGGATGCCAGTATGCAGAGCAAATTGGATAGGTCATACATTAGAAGTGAAAAATTCATAAAAAATCATATGAGCACATACTCATCAACTCTTTATGTTCCTAAACCAAGACTTGAATTTACAAGAAAATCGTTCAAATACTCAGGGCCAAAAATATGGACTTCATTACCCGTAGAAGTACAAAATTTTGCGAAATCTTTACACATTTAGACAAAAATATAGTTGATGGTGGAAATCAAATCATTAATACAAAATGTAAATTGTTTCTTGTTATCTTAGTACTGAAATGCTTATATTGTTGCTTTTGTTGTTTTCTTTGTTTGTTGTTTTTTCATGTAATGTATGTATATATTATGCAAACATTGTTGATCAAGAGGCTCACAGGGAAGATTGGGCATAGCCTAACTGTGTTGCCACTATAAATAAAGTATTTATTACTATTATAACTTCAAATAAATGGTTTATTATTAGCGAGAGGATAGACAGAATAGAGGTAACAATTGATTCTGTCATTTATCAATTATTTACCAGGAACAAGAGTTGAACATAAGATAGCATGCTCAACTGTTCTCAGAGATTGATAGTAAACAAACTTTTGTTTAGAAGACAATACTAATATACCTATTTAAAAAGAGTTGTCTGTGAAACAGTGTAACAGACAAAGAAATACTATTATAGTATTTGATATTTTTGCACTAATGTAGAAGGAAAGAGTATTTATAATTTTATGGATAGAGTTATCTAACTTGTCTGTCTGATACCCCTGGGCACTAAAATGAAGACAACAATCCCATAAGTGGTAACTAAGATATAAACATGATAATAACTTGCACACCAAACTTTCACCAAAAGTAACATCGACGCCGACACCAATGTCCACGCAATGGTGATTGCAAAAGCTCTCCATATTCTTCGAATAGTCAAGCTTAAAAGGTAGGAGATTGAAAGATAACAGATTTTATAATATTGAGGGCTCAGCGCAACACTGTAGTAACTTGTTCTCATTTCAATACCAGTTATGACACTGTTGCGTTGAACCCTCAATATACTCAGACACAAGTACCATTGGTTACGGCAGTTATGTTAAACCGTATTTTTCCAAACAGTTTCAGGTAGATTATGTAGGTTATGCAAAAAGATGATTTTAAGGGTTGAGACAACCAGAAACAATGCTACATGACAATATGTGGTCAGGTATGATAATCTTTGAAGGTAGGTCAGTTTACATCCCCCTGAAAGTGGATGCATTTTGTCAGAATTTACACCCCCGAAAAAAAGGAAAGGTTTTAGTGCTCACACAACCAGAAGCATGTGAGGTTAAATCAGCACCCTGTAAGTAGGTGGGGGTGGGAGAGTGTTCACACAACCAAATGAAGGTGGGGATGGGTTTGTATTCACAGCTCTGAAAGTGGGTGAGGTTAGTTCATAGTTCACACCTCAGGAAGTAGGTGAAGTAAGGTCATGGGTTATACCTCTAGAAACAGGTGAGGTAAGATTAGTATTCATCCAAGCCTGAAAGAGTTGGAAAACTGAATCAGATACAAGACTTAAGACCAAAATTTTGTTCAGATGCATTTACTGAAACAACAAGGGTTGCTGAAGATGAGCTGAAAGTAGGTATGTGTAATGAAAAAGTATCATTGATCAACATGTCAGAATTAATAGCTACTTGGAGGTATGACGAGGCAAAAAAAGCTCAACTTAGCAAGATTTAGAGGCTGTGTATAGAATATTGTTGTCCAGTCAAAATGTAATCGAAAATTCTTAACAGAATGATAACATAAACATTACTTATATTGTCAGGTTAGGTAACAATAATGACAGACAGCATGAACTCAGTTAAACATTACAGTACAACCTCTCCAGAGCGGCCCTCTCTTGAGCAACAACCTCCATTCAACAGTCGCATGATCTTTTCCCACTGCATGATTTAAGTACTTATTAAATCTCTCTAGAGCAACAACCTCTTAACAACATAATTTTGATGCCCCCAAAGGGTGTTGCTTGGGAGAGGTTGCACTGTATATGAATTTTTCAGAAAACACAATGTCGATTTGATTGTTACTGGTAGTTGGATTCCATGAAAAATCAACCAAAGAGCAGATTATTTTAAGTAAATGTTCAGATTGCAATGACTGGTCAATTTCAGAATAATGTTGATAGATTTGCCAGTCATTTTAATGCTAAATGTATAAGATTCAATTGTAGATGCTGGGTTGAAGGGACAGAAGCTATGAATTCTTTTGATCAGAATTGGTGTGGTGTGTGTAACTGGTTGATTCCACTGCCAAGACTTGCAGAAAAATGAATTGCTAAAATGATACATGATCATCATTGATTATCTAGAACAAACTTCTGATAAAGGCCACCTGTCAATAAAGGTAACATTATGGCCTTTGTTCACAGGTTTGACTTACAGTACACTGATTATACCACAATGGACTGCAACTCCATATTGACCAAAGTTAGTGAACAATGATGGCGCATTCAAATACTTTATAAAAAGTGATAACAGATTATTACCTAATTTACCTATATCAGGGGTGGTAAATCCGGGTAAAGACAATAAGGGCATCTTTTGTGAATAACCATTTGCTTTTCAAACGTTATAGCCATGAACTAAGACACACAATGCTATCAATAGTATTCAAACACAACAATGTGTTCTAAAATGTCACAAAATACACCTGTCAAAAGGTGTGAGTGGCCAATTACATAAGTATCAAGAGAAATAACTCATTTGATTGGTTATCAAACTTGACTGAGATCTCATGCCCATGAGTTCCACTAAGTTTGGTGAAGATCATTGATAACTGGTCGACTGGGTGTAATGGACACTGCATTTTTAGTCAATTTTCAATGTATCAAGTGTCTGGGGCATCTCTTTAAAAGACATATCTATGATTTTGTGATCATATGCAGAATTTGTTCAGATTCAATAAAGATTACATCATGATTTTTGTTAGTAAAAGTAAAACTGATATTTACAGACAAGGAAAATATGCTTATAGTGCTAAATGTGTTACTTGTGCTAGTCCAGTTGTGGTGTTACAGAGGTATAATTATGAAAAGTGTCGATTTTTGTTATGATTCAGACATGTTTTTATTTCATCGAGCTTGTAGATAATTTGTTTGTTTAGTGTTGTTTTATGGCACATCAACTACAAATGGTCATATAGTGCGCAATTATTGCGCAAAATTAGAAAGGGAAGTCAATAGATATAATAACAAGAGGGCCAAGATGACCCTATATCGCTCGCATGACAATCACTGTTCACTCATTAAAATATTGTTTTTAACCCGTGACCTAGCTTTTGACCCAGATGACCCATGTAAGAACTTGTCCTACATATAAATAAGACAAACATTCAGACAAATTTGGTGAAGATCCAATCAAAACCATTAAAACTACAGCATAGACAAGGTTTCTTAAGATTAGACCTCATGACCGAGTTTTTGACCCCAGATGACCTATGTTCGAATTTGTCTTACATATCATTAAGACAAACAGTCTGACAAGGTTTGGTGAAGATACAATCAAAATTTGACAACTACAGTATTAATAAGGCTTTCCTAAGATTTGACCTCGTGACCTAGTTTTTTACCCTTTATGTCCTTTATATATTAGTAAGATGAAGAATCTGACAAGGTTTGGCCAAGATCCAATTAAACCCATGACATTTAGCGCTTTTACAAGATTTTTACCTAAGATTTGACCTTGTGACCCAGTTTTTGACCCCGACTGGCCCATGTTCAATATTTACCCACATATCTTTGAGGCACACATTCTGACAAGGTTTGGTGAAGATCCAATCAAAACTGTGACATCTACAGTGTTAACAAAGTTTTCCTAAGATTGGACATAGTGACCTAGTTATTGACCCCAGGTGACCCAATTTTGTACTTGACCGTTATATCATTAAAATAAACTATTTGACAAAGTTTGGTGAAGATCCAATTATAACAGTGAAATCTACAGTGTTAACATGGTTTTTCATAAGATTAGGCCTAGCAACCTAGTTTTTGACCCAAGATTACCAATGTTCGAATTCATCCAAGATATCATAAAGACAAACATTCCGACAAGGTTTCATGATGATCCAATCAAAACAGTGACTTCTAGAGTATTCACAAGGTTTTCCAGCAATTTGCCCTAGTGACCTAGTTTTTCAACGGAAATGACCCATTATCAAACTTGATCTTCACATTATTACAATAAACATTCTGACAAAGTTTCATGAAGATCCAATCAAAACAGTGATTTCTGAAGTGTTCACAAGGTTTTCCCTTTTTTGGACCTGGTGACCTAGTTTTGGACCCCAAATGGCCCAATATCGAACTTGTGCGAGATTTTGTCAATATTAACATTCTCGGTCAGTTTTGCTAAAATTGGGCCAAAAATGTGGGCCCTAGTGTGTTTGTTCACAAGGTAAAGTTTGACGACACAAGACGCCGGACGAAGACTGATCAGAAAAGCTCACCCTGTCACTTTGTGACATGTGAGCTAAAAATGTAGTAACTAAAAAGTATTACGGTCCAGTATAAAATCCTACTTCCTTTAAAAAATTGATATTGGTTACAGTTTCAGGTTTTACAGTTTCAAAAAGTGTGTTCATGTCTTGAACGCTAAACTGTATTCTTTCGAATTGGCCGATGGTCGATGCAGTCAACAAGAACATGTCTGATAGAATATGGAGCACCGCATGGAATACATTCTGGCATATCATCTCAAGTGAGAAGCCAAGAGTGAGTAAACGAAAATGACCAATTCTGTATCTTGATAATATTACCTTTTCGCTTGTAGGTCAGTAAGAAAATGCTTTTGTTATGAAAGAATAAGAAATTAAGTTACACCAACTTAGTAAGCTAAAGTTTAAACTTAGGTGATCATATATTAAGAGGTAGCAGTGCTACAACAGCTGTATATGCTGACGGGGTTAGAGAACGTTGGATAAAACGTCATGGTCTGTGGAAATCTGACACAGCAAAAGACTCTTACATTGATGATTCCTTGGAGAAGAAATTGTTTATCTCAAAACAGATAGTTCTAAAATATGCATTAATGCATTCATAATTACATACATATTATGTAATCATATAAGGCGGTATCGAATTTGAATAATCTTCTATGATTTTAATAATCTAAGTTCCGGTAAGGTCATGCGAGCAAAAACAAGTGATTGTTATTTGTACACAGATAGTTAAGACTATGTTAACTTCATTGTTATTGTTGCACGATATTAACACTGTGAATAACATAGACATAATTGACCATAATGCCTTGTCTCGGGTCATACCAGTGATTCCATCCATGCTACAATTGAAACAACAAAAATGTTCACCGGACAGTGCATTATCCCTCTACAACAGCCACCAATGGAGAAGGACAAAATGGCTGTTGTAAGGAAGTGACTGTTGTTGAGAGAGTGAAAACATCAATCTGGGTTGCTAGTATACTGGCTGTAGTTGGGAGGTGACCATTCATGGAGGTTACACTGTATATATCCAGTCAGTGAGATATCATAGTGAGACCACCAAAAGGAAAAGGCCATACACTGTTGTACCATTAAAGCATTTTGACTTTGTGAATACCAAATCCTTGATTAATGATGCCAAAACATTTTTTGGACCCAAAGAACTAAAACATTTGTTGGACACAAGTTTAATGGCAACAGTACAGAAAGACAGATCAGTTTGATGCAAACGATTTTCAGTATGTAAAAAGTAGGCATGTAAAGAAATACCAATACCTCCAACGAAAAAAATAATGGGACTCGCTTTCCCTATGTCAAGACGGTACATATTGTTTTATCCTAATGTTATAATTAAGCAAATCATGACATTTCAACAAATAGAAATAACTGCTGGGATGGGAATAAAGTTTTATGAAAATACCCTTAGAGAATAAAGCTGTGAAAAATTAACTACCTAAGTTTTTTATGTTATTTGATACATCATAAGTTATGATAAGAGTACTAAAACGCTCACTTAATGCGGTGTGTCTTAAACACCAATGCCCCCTAAAGAGCAAATGGATAGTTGACCTTTGACCTATTGATAGACCTTATCAACAGGGGTCATCTATCTGTATTTGACCAACCTTCAAACCAAGTGAAGACCTAAGAGGCCAAAACAGTCGAATTGGCCAGACAAGGTTTGATTACCAACGAGCAAAAAAGACGGACATGAGCAAACCAGCAATATATACCCCCACTTCTTCAAAGTGGGGGCATAACTAGAACTTTATTAAAGTACCCTACAATTACAAAAATATGACAAAAATATAAATACAATTCATGTCAATTCAAGACATTTTACCTAATAGAAATAACTGCTAGGATAAGAATAAAGTTTTGTAAAAACACTAGTATAGAATAAAGCTCAGAAAAATCAACTACCTAAGTTTTTTTAAGTTTTTTGATATATCTAAAGTTAAAATAAGGGCACTAAAACGCTCACTTATTGAGGTGTGTGTGAAACACCAATGCCCCCTAAAGAGCAATGGATAGTTGACCTTTGACCTATTGATAGACCTTATCAACAGGGGTCATCTATCTGTATTTGACCAACCTTCAAACCAAGTGAAGACCTAAGAGGCCAAAACAGTCGAATTGGCCAGACAAGGTTTGATTACCAACGAGTAAAAAAGTCGGACATAAGCAAACCAGCAATATATACCACCATTTCTTTGAAAATGGGGGCATAACTAGAACTTCATTTCATATGACAAGAATATGAATACAATTCATGTCAATTGAAGACATTTTACCTAATAATTAAGTTTTGTAGAAATATTTAGGTAGTTGATTTTTCCTTAGCTTCATAAAATCTACAATTTAAGCCAAAATAAGGGTACTGAAACAACATCTTAATGAGGTGTTTGTAATAAAGAAACAAAAATCTATAAAAATCCAAATTCACCTCCTAAAAAATAAACCTATTAAAATGAAACAAATTTTATTCAAGGGGTATTGTTTGTAGGTCAGAATTCAGTGGTTGTAAAGCAGTTAATGGAACCCTAACAACTATGTCAAGGCTTGTGTCATCTGCAAATATATGGACATTTGCCCTGATGTCAGAAACAATTTCATCGATAAATACCAAGAAAAGGAGGGGGCCCAAAATTGGCTACTGTGAAATCCCAGCTTTAAAATCATTCCATTTTGATTGAGCATCAGGCAGACCAACAGTTGTCTTGTCACTTAGATAAGATGAGAACCAATTAAAAAGACTGCCAGAAATTCCAAAATGTTTGAGTCTGAAGAGGAAAGCATGATGCGAGACACAGTCAAAAGCTTTGCTTATGTCCCAGAAAACAGCTCTGGAATTGACAGTCACAGTGAAGAAGTTGTATAGATAAGCCAGTTGTTCAACTGTTAAGTCACCAGGTACAAAAAGCCTGATTTAAAGCAGGGTGAGAAGATCATTGTCACTATTATGATTATCATATGCCTGTGGACTACCCTTTCAAGGACTTTCCCTATGGTACAGAGTAGAGATATAGGTTGACAATTGCCAACATGAGAATGGCTTCAAGTAGTGACAAAAGTGTCTTTCCATGAGCTAGGAAAAACAGAAGATGACAGAGACTGTCCAAAAAAGTCACACAGAAGAGTGGACAGTTCAAATTTATAATATCCTCTATCTTAGAGGTTGTAATTGTAATGTGGTTCAAGACAGGGCTGATATCATTCACATCATTTTGCAGAGTTTGAGCACCTAATTATTCATCAAGAGGGGTTTGATCCTGACAAATATTATTCAGAAGGTTTGCTTTGTCGATTTCTTCTTCCATAGTGTTATCACCAATATTGCTTTAGAGCAAGGATGAACTTGATTTGGAGGAGATTGAAGATTTGAGACAAGTTCACCATGATTTCCATGAGTTTGGAGAGGAAAGGAGTTTTTGTGTTGACATATTATTGTCATTTAGTTTGGCTTGTCTTATTTCATGAACAGTTTTGTTCCGAAGGCATAAAAAATAGTTAGGCAGTCAATCTTTCCTTAGCTTTATTTTTTGATAAACTTAAGGAAAATCAACTACCTAATTTTTTTAAGTTACTTGATATATCTTAGATAAAATGATAGTACTTAAACGCTCACTTAATGCGGTGTGTCTTAAACACCAATGCCCCCTAAAGAGCAAATGGATAGTTGACCTTTGACCTATTGATAGACCTTATCAACAGGGGTCATCTATCTGTATTTGACCAACCTTCAAACCAAGTGAAGACCTAAGAGGCCAAAACAGTCGAATTGGCCAGACAAGGTTTGATTACCAACGAGCAAAAAAGACGGACATGAGCAAACCAGCAATATATACCCCCACTTCTTCAAAGTGGGGGCATAACTAGAACTTTATTAAAGTACCCTACAATTACAAAAATATGACAAAAATATAAATACAATTCATGTCAATTCAAGACATTTTACCTAATAGAAATAACTGCTAGGATAAGAATAAAGTTTTGTAAAAACACTAGTATAGAATAAAGCTCAGAAAAATCAACTACCTAAGTTTTTTTAAGTTTTTTGATATATCTAAAGTTAAAATAAGGGCACTAAAACGCTCACTTATTGAGGTGTGTGTGAAACACCAATGCCCCCTAAAGAGCAATGGATAGTTGACCTTTGACCTATTGATAGACCTTATCAACAGGGGTCATCTATCTGTATTTGACCAACCTTCAAACCAAGTGAAGACCTAAGAGGCCAAAACAGTCGAATTGGCCAGACAAGGTTTGATTACCAACGAGTAAAAAAGTCGGACATAAGCAAACCAGCAATATATACCACCATTTCTTTGAAAATGGGGGCATAACTAGAACTTCATTTCATATGACAAGAATATGAATACAATTCATGTCAATTGAAGACATTTTACCTAATAATTAAGTTTTGTAGAAATATTTAGGTAGTTGATTTTTCCTTAGCTTCATAAAATCTACAATTTAAGCAAAAATAAGGGTACTGAAACAACATCTTAATGAGGTGTTTGTAATTAAGAAACAAAAATCTATAAAACTCCAAATTCACCTCCTAAAAAATAAACCTATTAAAATGAAACAAATTTTATTCAAGGGGTATTGTTTGTAGGTCAGAATTCAGTGGTTGTAAAGCAGTTAATGGAACCCTAACAACTATGTCAAGGCTTGTGTCATCTGCAAATATATGGACATTTGCCCTGATGTCAGAAACAATTTCATCGATAAATACCAAGAAAAGGAGGGGACCCAAAATTGGCTACTGTGAAATCCCAGCTTTAAAATCATTCCATTTTGATTGAGCATCAGGCAGACCAACAGTTGTCTTGTCACTTAGATAAGATGAGAACCAATTAAAAAGACTGCCAGAAATTCCAAAATGTTTGAGTCTGAAGAGGAAAGCATGATGCGAGACACAGTCAAAAGCTTTGCTTATGTCCCAGAAAACAGCTCTGGAATTGACAGTCACAGTGAAGAAGTTGTATAGATAAGCCAGTTGTTCAACTGTTAAGTCACCAGGTACAAAAAGCCTGATTTAAAGCAGGGTGAGAAGATCATTGTCACTATTATGATTATCATATGCCTGTGGACTACCCTTTCAAGGACTTTCCCTATGGTACAGAGTAGAGATATAGGTTGACAATTGCCAACATGAGAATGGCTTCAAGTAGTGACAAAAGTGTCTTTCCATGAGCTAGGAAAAACAGAAGATGACAGAGACTGTCCAAAAAAGTCACACAGAAGAGTGGACAGTTCAAATTTATAATATCCTCTATCTTAGAGGTTGTAATTGTAATGTGGTTCAAGACAGGGCTGATATCATTCACATCATTTTGCAGAGTTTGAGCACCTAATTATTCATCAAGAGGGGTTTGATCCTGACAAATATTATTCAGAAGGTTTGCTTTGTCGATTTCTTCTTCCATAGTGTTATCACCAATATTGCTTTAGAGCAAGGATGAACTTGATTTGGAGGAGATTGAAGATTTGAGACAAGTTCACCATGATTTCCATGAGTTTGGAGAGGAAAGGAGTTTTTGTGTTGACATATTATTGTCATTTAGTTTGGCTTGTCTTATTTCATGAACAGTTTTGTTCCGAAGGCATAAAAAATAGTTAGGCAGTCAATCTTTCCTTAGCTTTATTTTTTGATAAACTTAAGGAAAATCAACTACCTAATTTTTTTAAGTTACTTGATATATCTTAGATAAAATGATAGTACTTAAACGCTCACTTAATGCGGTGTGTCTTAAACACCAATGCCCCCTAAAGAGCAAATGGATAGTTGACCTTTGACCTATTGATAGACCTTATCAACAGGGGTCATCTATCTGTATTTGACCAACCTTCAAACCAAGTGAAGACCTAAGAGGCCAAAACAGTCGAATTGGCCAGACAAGGTTTGATTACCAACGAGCAAAAAAGACGGACATGAGCAAACCAGCAATATATACCCCCACTTCTTCAAAGTGGGGGCATAACTAGAACTTTATTAAAGTACCCTACAATTACAAAAATATGACAAAAATATAAATACAATTCATGTCAATTCAAGACATTTTACCTAATAGAAATAACTGCTAGGATAAGAATAAAGTTTTGTAAAAACACTAGTATAGAATAAAGCTCAGAAAAATCAACTACCTAAGTTTTTTTAAGTTTTTTGATATATCTAAAGTTAAAATAAGGGCACTAAAACGCTCACTTATTGAGGTGTGTGTGAAACACCAATGCCCCCTAAAGAGCAATGGATAGTTGACCTTTGACCTATTGATAGACCTTATCAACAGGGGTCATCTATCTGTATTTGACCAACCTTCAAACCAAGTGAAGACCTAAGAGGCCAAAACAGTCGAATTGGCCAGACAAGGTTTGATTACCAACGAGTAAAAAAGTCGGACATAAGCAAACCAGCAATATATACCACCATTTCTTTGAAAATGGGGGCATAACTAGAACTTCATTTCATATGACAAGAATATGAATACAATTCATGTCAATTGAAGACATTTTACCTAATAATTAAGTTTTGTAGAAATATTTAGGTAGTTGATTTTTCCTTAGC
This sequence comes from Lutraria lutraria, assembly GCA_964023205.1. Taxonomy (NCBI): domain Eukaryota; kingdom Metazoa; phylum Mollusca; class Bivalvia; order Venerida; family Mactridae; genus Lutraria; species Lutraria lutraria. The sequence goes on from OZ026836.1 coordinate 17,936,953, forward strand.
TTCATAAAATCTACAATTTAAGCAAAAATAAGGGTACTGAAACAACATCTTAATGAGGTGTTTGTAATTAAGAAACAAAAATCTATAAAACTCCAAATTCACCTCCTAAAAAATAAACCTATTAAAATGAAACAAATTTTATTCAAGGGGTATTGTTTGTAGGTCAGAATTCAGTGGTTGTAAAGCGGTTAATGGAACCCTAACAACTATGTCAAGGCTTGTGTCATCTGCAAATATATGGACATTTGCCCTGATGTCAGAAACAATTTCATCGATAAATACCAAGAAAAGGAGGGGACCCAAAATTGGCTACTGTGAAATCCCAGCTTTAAAATCATTCCATTTTGATTGAGCATCAGGCAGACCAACAGTTGTCTTGTCACTTAGATAAGATGAGAACCAATTAAAAAGACTGCCAGAAATTCCAAAATGTTTGAGTCTGAAGAGGAAAGCATGATGCGAGACACAGTCAAAAGTTTTGCTTATGTCCCAGAAAACAGCTCTGGAATTGACAGTCACAGTGAAGAAGTTGTATAGATAAGCCAGTTGTTCAACTGTTAAGTCACCAGGTACAAAGAGCCTGATTTAAAGCAGGGTGAGAAGATCATTTGTCACTATTATGATTATCATATGCCTGTGGACTACCCTTTCAAGGACTTTCCCTATGGTACAGAGTAGAGATATAGGTTGACAATTGCCAACATGAGAATGGCTTCAAGTAGTGACAAAAGTGTCTTTCCATGAGCTAGGAAAAACAGAAGATGACAGAGACTGTCCAAAAAAGTCACACAGAAGAGTGGACAGTTCAAATTTATAATATCCTCTATCTTAGAGGTTGTAATTGTAATGTGGTTCAAGACAGGGCTGATATCATTCACATCATTTTGCAGAGTTTGAGCACCTAATTATTCATCAAGAGGGGTTTGATCCTGACAAATATTATTCAGAAGGTTTGCTTTGTCGATTTCTTCTTCCATAGTGTTATCACCAATATTGCTTTAGAGCAAGGATGAACTTGATTTGGAGGAGATTGAAGATTTGAGACAAGTTCACCATGATTTCCATGAGTTTGGAGAGGAAAGGAGTTTTTGTGTTGACATATTATTGTCATTTAGTTTGGCTTGTCTTATTTCATGAACAGTTTTGTTCCGAAGGCATAAAAAATAGTTAGGCAGTCAATCTTTCCTTAGCTTTATTTTTTGATAAACTTAAGGAAAATCAACTACCTAATTTTTTTAAGTTACTTGATATATCTTAGATAAAATGATAGTACTTAAACGCTCACTTAATGCGGTGTGTCTTAAACACCAATGCCCCCTAAAGAGCAAATGGATAGTTGACCTTTGACCTATTGATAGACCTTATCAACAGGGGTCATCTATCTGTATTTGACCAACCTTCAAACCAAGTGAAGACCTAAGAGGCCAAAACAGTCGAATTGGCCAGACAAGGTTTGATTACCAACGAGCAAAAAAGACGGACATGAGCAAACCAGCAATATATACCCCCACTTCTTCAAAGTGGGGGCATAACTAGAACTTTATTAAAGTACCCTACAATTACAAAAATATGACAAAATTATAAATACAATTCATGTCAATTCAAGACATTTTACCTAATAGAAATAACTGCTAGGATAAGAATAAAGTTTTGTAAAAACACTAGTATAGAATAAAGCTCAGAAAAATCAACTACCTAAGTTTTTTTAAGTTTTTTGATATATCTAAAGTTAAAATAAGGGCACTAAAACGCTCACTTATTGAGGTGTGTGTGAAACACCAATGCCCCCTAAAGAGCAATGGATAGTTGACCTTTGACCTATTGATAGACCTTATCAACAGGGGTCATCTATCTGTATTTGACCAACCTTCAAACCAAGTGAAGACCTAAGAGGCCAAAACAGTCGAATTGGCCAGACAAGGTTTGATTACCAACGAGTAAAAAAGTCGGACATAAGCAAACCAGCAATATATACCACCATTTCTTTGAAAATGGGGGCATAACTAGAACTTCATTTCATATGACAAGAATATGAATACAATTCATGTCAATTGAAGACATTTTACCTAATAATTAAGTTTTGTAGAAATATTTAGGTAGTTGATTTTTCCTTAGCTTCATAAAATCTACAATTTAAGCCAAAATAAGGGTACTGAAACAACATCTTAATGAGGTGTTTGTAATAAAGAAACAAAAATCTATAAAAATCCAAATTCACCTCCTAAAAAATAAACCTATTAAAATGAAACAAATTTTATTCAAGGGGTATTGTTTGTAGGTCAGAATTCAGTGGTTGTAAAGCAGTTAATGGAACCCTAACAACTATGTCAAGGCTTGTGTCATCTGCAAATATATGGACATTTGCCCTGATGTCAGAAACAATTTCATCGATAAATACCAAGAAAAGGAGGGGGCCCAAAATTGGCTACTGTGAAATCCCAGCTTTAAAATCATTCCATTTTGATTGAGCATCAGGCAGACCAACAGTTGTCTTGTCACTTAGATAAGATGAGAACCAATTAAAAAGACTGCCAGAAATTCCAAAATGTTTGAGTCTGAAGAGGAAAGCATGATGCGAGACACAGTCAAAAGCTTTGCTTATGTCCCAGAAAACAGCTCTGGAATTGACAGTCACAGTGAAGAAGTTGTATAGATAAGCCAGTTGTTCAACTGTTAAGTCACCAGGTACAAAAAGCCTGATTTAAAGCAGGGTGAGAAGATCATTGTCACTATTATGATTATCATATGCCTGTGGACTACCCTTTCAAGGACTTTCCCTATGGTACAGAGTAGAGATATAGGTTGACAATTGCCAACATGAGAATGGCTTCAAGTAGTGACAAAAGTGTCTTTCCATGAGCTAGGAAAAACAGAAGATGACAGAGACTGTCCAAAAAAGTCACACAGAAGAGTGGACAGTTCAAATTTATAATATCCTCTATCTTAGAGGTTGTAATTGTAATGTGGTTCAAGACAGGGCTGATATCATTCACATCATTTTGCAGAGTTTGAGCACCTAATTATTCATCAAGAGGGGTTTGATCCTGACAAATATTATTCAGAAGGTTTGCTTTGTCGATTTCTTCTTCCATAGTGTTATCACCAATATTGCTTTAGAGCAAGGATGAACTTGATTTGGAGGAGATTGAAGATTTGAGACAAGTTCACCATGATTTCCATGAGTTTGGAGAGGAAAGGAGTTTTTGTGTTGACATATTATTGTCATTTAGTTTGGCTTGTCTTATTTCATGAACAGTTTTGTTCCGAAGGCATAAAAAATAGTTAGGCAGTCAATCTTTCCTTAGCTTTATTTTTTGATAAACTTAAGGAAAATCAACTACCTAATTTTTTTAAGTTACTTGATATATCTTAGATAAAATGATAGTACTTAAACGCTCACTTAATGCGGTGTGTCTTAAACACCAATGCCCCCTAAAGAGCAAATGGATAGTTGACCTTTGACCTATTGATAGACCTTATCAACAGGGGTCATCTATCTGTATTTGACCAACCTTCAAACCAAGTGAAGACCTAAGAGGCCAAAACAGTCGAATTGGCCAGACAAGGTTTGATTACCAACGAGCAAAAAAGACGGACATGAGCAAACCAGCAATATATACCCCCACTTCTTCAAAGTGGGGGCATAACTAGAACTTTATTAAAGTACCCTACAATTACAAAAATATGACAAAAATATAAATACAATTCATGTCAATTCAAGACATTTTACCTAATAGAAATAACTGCTAGGATAAGAATAAAGTTTTGTAAAAACACTAGTATAGAATAAAGCTCAGAAAAATCAACTACCTAAGTTTTTTTAAGTTTTTTGATATATCTAAAGTTAAAATAAGGGCACTAAAACGCTCACTTATTGAGGTGTGTGTGAAACACCAATGCCCCCTAAAGAGCAATGGATAGTTGACCTTTGACCTATTGATAGACCTTATCAACAGGGGTCATCTATCTGTATTTGACCAACCTTCAAACCAAGTGAAGACCTAAGAGGCCAAAACAGTCGAATTGGCCAGACAAGGTTTGATTACCAACGAGTAAAAAAGTCGGACATAAGCAAACCAGCAATATATACCACCATTTCTTTGAAAATGGGGGCATAACTAGAACTTCATTTCATATGACAAGAATATGAATACAATTCATGTCAATTGAAGACATTTTACCTAATAATTAAGTTTTGTAGAAATATTTAGGTAGTTGATTTTTCCTTAGCTTCATAAAATCTACAATTTAAGCAAAAATAAGGGTACTGAAACAACATCTTAATGAGGTGTTTGTAATTAAGAAACAAAAATCTATAAAACTCCAAATTCACCTCCTAAAAAATAAACCTATTAAAATGAAACAAATTTTATTCAAGGGGTATTGTTTGTAGGTCAGAATTCAGTGGTTGTAAAGCAGTTAATGGAACCCTAACAACTATGTCAAGGCTTGTGTCATCTGCAAATATATGGACATTTGCCCTGATGTCAGAAACAATTTCATCGATAAATACCAAGAAAAGGAGGGGACCCAAAATTGGCTACTGTGAAATCCCAGCTTTAAAATCATTCCATTTTGATTGAGCATCAGGCAGACCAACAGTTGTCTTGTCACTTAGATAAGATGAGAACCAATTAAAAAGACTGCCAGAAATTCCAAAATGTTTGAGTCTGAAGAGGAAAGCATGATGCGAGACACAGTCAAAAGCTTTGCTTATGTCCCAGAAAACAGCTCTGGAATTGACAGTCACAGTGAAGAAGTTGTATAGATAAGCCAGTTGTTCAACTGTTAAGTCACCAGGTACAAAAAGCCTGATTTAAAGCAGGGTGAGAAGATCATTGTCACTATTATGATTATCATATGCCTGTGGACTACCCTTTCAAGGACTTTCCCTATGGTACAGAGTAGAGATATAGGTTGACAATTGCCAACATGAGAATGGCTTCAAGTAGTGACAAAAGTGTCTTTCCATGAGCTAGGAAAAACAGAAGATGACAGAGACTGTCCAAAAAAGTCACACAGAAGAGTGGACAGTTCAAATTTATAATATCCTCTATCTTAGAGGTTGTAATTGTAATGTGGTTCAAGACAGGGCTGATATCATTCACATCATTTTGCAGAGTTTGAGCACCTAATTATTCATCAAGAGGGGTTTGATCCTGACAAATATTATTCAGAAGGTTTGCTTTGTCGATTTCTTCTTCCATAGTGTTATCACCAATATTGCTTTAGAGCAAGGATGAACTTGATTTGGAGGAGATTGAAGATTTGAGACAAGTTCACCATGATTTCCATGAGTTTGGAGAGGAAAGGAGTTTTTGTGTTGACATATTATTGTCATTTAGTTTGGCTTGTCTTATTTCATGAACAGTTTTGTTCCGAAGGCATAAAAAATAGTTAGGCAGTCAATCTTTCCTTAGCTTTATTTTTTGATAAACTTAAGGAAAATCAACTACCTAATTTTTTTAAGTTACTTGATATATCTTAGATAAAATGATAGTACTTAAACGCTCACTTAATGCGGTGTGTCTTAAACACCAATGCCCCCTAAAGAGCAAATGGATAGTTGACCTTTGACCTATTGATAGACCTTATCAACAGGGGTCATCTATCTGTATTTGACCAACCTTCAAACCAAGTGAAGACCTAAGAGGCCAAAACAGTCGAATTGGCCAGACAAGGTTTGATTACCAACGAGCAAAAAAGACGGACATGAGCAAACCAGCAATATATACCCCCACTTCTTCAAAGTGGGGGCATAACTAGAACTTTATTAAAGTACCCTACAATTACAAAAATATGACAAAAATATAAATACAATTCATGTCAATTCAAGACATTTTACCTAATAGAAATAACTGCTAGGATAAGAATAAAGTTTTGTAAAAACACTAGTATAGAATAAAGCTCAGAAAAATCAACTACCTAAGTTTTTTTAAGTTTTTTGATATATCTAAAGTTAAAATAAGGGCACTAAAACGCTCACTTATTGAGGTGTGTGTGAAACACCAATGCCCCCTAAAGAGCAATGGATAGTTGACCTTTGACCTATTGATAGACCTTATCAACAGGGGTCATCTATCTGTATTTGACCAACCTTCAAACCAAGTGAAGACCTAAGAGGCCAAAACAGTCGAATTGGCCAGACAAGGTTTGATTACCAACGAGTAAAAAAGTCGGACATAAGCAAACCAGCAATATATACCACCATTTCTTTGAAAATGGGGGCATAACTAGAACTTCATTTCATATGACAAGAATATGAATACAATTCATGTCAATTGAAGACATTTTACCTAATAATTAAGTTTTGTAGAAATATTTAGGTAGTTGATTTTTCCTTAGCTTCATAAAATCTACAATTTAAGCAAAAATAAGGGTACTGAAACAACATCTTAATGAGGTGTTTGTAATTAAGAAACAAAAATCTATAAAACTCCAAATTCACCTCCTAAAAAATAAACCTATTAAAATGAAACAAATTTTATTCAAGGGGTATTGTTTGTAGGTCAGAATTCAGTGGTTGTAAAGCGGTTAATGGAACCCTAACAACTATGTCAAGGCTTGTGTCATCTGCAAATATATGGACATTTGCCCTGATGTCAGAAACAATTTCATCGATAAATACCAAGAAAAGGAGGGGACCCAAAATTGGCTACTGTGAAATCCCAGCTTTAAAATCATTCCATTTTGATTGAGCATCAGGCAGACCAACAGTTGTCTTGTCACTTAGATAAGATGAGAACCAATTAAAAAGACTGCCAGAAATTCCAAAATGTTTGAGTCTGAAGAGGAAAGCATGATGCGAGACACAGTCAAAAGTTTTGCTTATGTCCCAGAAAACAGCTCTGGAATTGACAGTCACAGTGAAGAAGTTGTATAGATAAGCCAGTTGTTCAACTGTTAAGTCACCAGGTACAAAGAGCCTGATTTAAAGCAGGGTGAGAAGATCATTTGTCACTATTATGATTATCATATGCCTGTGGACTACCCTTTCAAGGACTTTCCCTATGGTACAGAGTAGAGATATAGGTTG